>JAMPIV010000843.1:0-600000 GCA_024509875.1 Oreohelix idahoensis | reverse complement strand
ATATTAAACGAATAGGGGAAATGTTGGGCTTTGGGTATATCCAACACACAGAACTAAATGAGTTTAGGTGATTTTATTCACTTTAAACATCAATCACTAAAAATATCAGATATTACATAAATTATCATAAGTACACAAATGCAAATAACAAGTTTGGGAGGGGGTGAAGAAGATTGGTATCGACTAAGCCCTTCCCGCTCATTAGACAAAGACAAACCCAGTCCAGAGATAGATAATATCAGGAACACGGGTACGTTAACCTAACAGTAAAGTTAATTACTCTGAAAGAGGTGTTACCAAGTTTAGGTATAGGTGATAAAAAAAAAAAAACCTGTTCTACCCAGCTGTTCTTCCCTTTACTAAGCAAATGGAAAGGAGGTGGTTTTAAACAGAGTTAACAAATTATCAACTATCCCACTTAAAGGAACAATGTAGGGTATACAGAAAAGATATATGTTACCAGGTAAGCAAGTTAACAAAATGGTCACACAAAAGAATTAATTTCCTGTCATTCATACACGCGCTAGCAAAGGCCTTCACTCATCTTGCTCTCACTTACCGATTGTGAAAAAATCTTGCACTCCATAGAATAACACAACAGCAGTTACACCTCAACTAAATGTATGAGTGTTTGTTCAAGTTCTAGCCCCAGATTATCGGGTAGGCGGTCAGCACATAAAAGGGTCCCGTAATCGCTGGAAAATGAATCTGTAGTTGTGTCTCTTTTCTTAATAACAGTTTCTATGGGAGGGCACGGTCTCTGATACCGGGGTGAGGATGGTGTGGTCTATTTGACTATGCCGCGGATAATAAAATTCTTACGCGTGCTGGTACACTTTATCCGTGAGGTATGGTTTAAGTCCAGTGAGAAAACTAGTCACATCACTGTTCAGGAAATTATGAATTATCTCTCTGTGTCAGTAAACTAACAAAGCTCGGGCCAGTGTTCTTCTTCCCGTTACGACTTAAGTTGTTTGATGGTGCGTTAAATTTGTCTTTGGGTGTGCTTTCTTTGCTATAAGTTAGATAGCGGAATTCCAAACATAGAATCGCCTCAAAGATTAAAAATTTACACAGTCTCAACAAGTTCTGCGTCAGGGGAACTCTACACACTGTTTATGCTTTGCTTTGCTTAGATTGATTTCTTTATTGCTTTCTTAATGCTGGGATCGCACAGGTTACGATCACTCGCTTTGCACAGAATTAGAAATCACTGCAAATATATATAAAATCCAGGGGAAAATCTATAACAAGATTTCAATAAAGCTAGTGCTTCTGTAAAGGTCTGGCCAGCGAGTGATAACGTGTCTAGTTCTTCATGGTCTATTTAGCTAAAATGAAATGTAAGTTGAGTGGGACATGATAAACTTGACAACTTATTTGATCTCACGAACTTTTGGGGATCTGACCGCCAAATCAAGAGAAGAAGCCGCCCCCTGGTCTTCGTATCCGCTCGATGCTGCCCGTTTCGCTTTCCCCCGTTCGCTCGGTTCCTCGATTGACACCGAGACGCGAAATTAGCGGCAAGCAACTGCGTCTCGTATCAGGGAAAACTACTGTCTTTGATAGCGCCGATAGTCTCCCTTAAGATCCCTCGGTCTGTCTCTTTGATCTCGTCGCTGTATCCTACATGAGTCCCGGTGGAATGCGTTCTGGCAAACGAAAAGTTACAACAAATGTTCAGGGGTTCTAATGTTATGAAAAGCTAAAGGTCCCTTTAAATCATCCATCATATCAGGGAAAATTCACTAGTCAAACTAGACGTACGTCACACTGCCTTCCAGTAACTAAGACTACGTGTTATATGAACTCATCCATACCTGTCAATCATTTTCACTCTAATGTCACATACTTTTGGTCTAAGTCCTGTCAGGTCATAGACTGAGTGAATATTGTCACTTAATAGAATTGCAAAGTAATTATGCTACAGATGACCCTTAAGTAATTATAACCTAATATTTGAAAGTTGTAAGACACATGCAATGAAGTACATGATGTAATACCTTCATGATAAGAGAATAATGTTTTCTGTTTTTCTACTTTTTTTTCCATTCATATTATGTTTTGTTTTCTTCTCTCACATGAGTCTTTATTCACAATCTCAATGGATGATATACCATGATGATTAAGACAAGCATAATAAGTCCTAAAGACCCTGTGTAGTTTGGTAAAAGTAGTTAATGTCAATGCAAACAAGACATGCTCAGTTGGTATAAGACTTCAGTAGATGCAAGAAGTTTAGTAAAGCAGAATACAGGGACAATGCATAGAGATACTCCTTCTTAAACCCTGTGTGTCCATTAATCAAAGTCTAAGCACAAAGGTAGTAATAAAAATTAATGTGTCCAAAAAAAGAATATATTAGGTAAATATCCCTATTAAGTTTGTTGAGCACAAAAATTGTGAGTGTTCATAAATCCATGCAGATAATTCAAGTTCACGATTCATGTCCATGGGTTATCAAATAAAAGGTAATAAATTATCCCTGAATAGTTTCTTTGGTTCACAATGTGTACTGAGATGTACCTGAATCCTGAGTAGGATTGATGTCCCATGTAGAAAAAGTTATACACTAGGTAGTTTCCCCTGAATATCCATCACCAGTATAGTTGCATACCAAAACATAATGCAAGTTAATCCATGCCTACTAATTGCTGTAAACATAGTCCTTGAACTATGCGAATAACAGACTCATGGAATGAACATAAAGATAGTCAAATGTGGCAGATATAAGTGTACCTATAGGTTGTCAAAGACAACTAACTGGAATATAAGAAATTCTCTCCATCTGGGAGATTCCGTGATGTATCAAACCAGTCCTAGATGGTTGTACAGCGTGACAAGACATCTGCAAGATTGTTCTCAGAGCCCTTGATCGCCCGGATGGTGTAAGAGTATGGCTGTAGACTTAGGGCATATCTAGCTGTTCGTTGGTTTGAAAAATTAGCTTTTTGTAGATAAGCTAGCGCCCTCTGGTCTGTTTCGATGATAAATGGAGCCTCAATCAAGTATTTTTGGAGTTTTGCCACACTCCATGATACAGCTAGGAGCTCTCTTTCCAGAATGGGGTATTTCGTTTCTGTTGAAGATAACTTGCGGCTCACATACAATACTGGATGCAAAACATTGTTGTGGAGTTGCATCAAAGACGCTCCTATCGCATATTGAGATGCATCACACCTGAGAGTAAAGGAGATAAATGGGTTAGGCAGTTTCAATATTGGTGCCTGTGAAAATACAGATTTAATACGGTTTAGTACATCTTGGCATGGCTGGGTCCAGACTATTTTGTTAGGACATCCCTTTTTCAGCAAAGATGACAAAATGGAAGTTAATTCCGAGAAACGAGGAATGAATTTCCTGTAAAAGTTGATTAGACCTAACAAACTCATGACTTGTTTTTTTGTTTTAGGAACCTCAAGATTAAAAATTTTTGAGACAGTGTCATCATCTGTTTTTAAGAATCCTTGAGAAATTGTATGTCCCAGAAAAGAAATTTCTTTATAACCGATCTGGACTTTTGAAGGTCTAGCAGTGAGGTGGTGCCTGCGTAGAATGTCCAATAAGGATTGAAGACCTAAGATATGGTCCTGCCAAGAATTGTGGAAGAGACAGATATCGTCGATATATGTTATGATATCAGGCCGACCAGCAAATAGTAATCTCATCATCCGGACAAACGTTGCCGGTGCGTTCACTAGCCCAAAACACATATGAGTCCACTGATATAATCCATTAGGAGTGGCAAAGGCAGTGTAAGGCTTAGATCTATCTGTTAAGGGAATCTGCCAGTAGCCTTTTGAAAGATCAAGTTTACTTAAATATGTGGCATCAGACATCTTTTCCAGTAAGGAATCAAGAACAGGCATAGGTTCTGCATCAGTAGAAGTTATGCCGTTAAGACGACGGAAGTCTATACAGATTCTAATGGACTTATCCTTTTTCCTAACAATCACTAGAGGAAATGAGTAAGGTGATTGAGATGGTTCTATAATACCCATTTTAAGCATGTTATCAATTTCCTTATCCACTTGAGCCTGAAAATGAATTGGTATGGGATATGGCTTTATCCGGGTAGGTGTTTGATCTTGGAGTAGAATGTCGTGAGAGATGACATCAGTACTACCTGGGATATCAGTCAACACATCCTGATAGGACTGTAACAGAGTAGAAATTTCAGTGTGTTGATCGACTGATAGGTCTGGAGATATAGAAACGTCCTTCCAAGATTCTGACGCTTGAAGCGGAGCAAAAGATAATGGCAGCGAGACATCTTCGAATGAAGACTCCTCCTCATGAATCACAGCAAGTGAGGAATAGTTTGAGTCAGACGCATCGATGGCCTCGAAAATTGGTTGAAGATTACCAGGTCGAGAATGGAATTTTTGGAGCATATTGATGTGAAATGTTCTATGTTGACCCTTTATATCCACAATATAATCAACATCAGTTAACTGTGAAACTACTTTATATGGTCCTCTCCATGCAATTAATAGTTTATTCTCTTTTGTGGGGAGAAGCACATATGCTTCATCACCAGGCCACAATAAGCGTAATTTTCTCTTCTCATTAATGAATAGTCTGGTTTTTCCTTTTGCTCTCTCTGAAGCATCCACTGCTATCTGGCATGCTTCCACAATCTTTTTTCGTAGATTTACAACATACCCATAAGAAGATTGAACCTCTTCTGACAACTCGGAGCCCACGAGAAGCTGTTTTAAGATTGACATGGGACCTCTAGGCTTTGCCCCGAAAATTAATTCGAATGGCGAAAACCCGGTTTGTTCGTTTGGAATTTCCCGATAGGCGAACAAAACAGCTGGTAAAATTCTATCCCAGTCCTGTGGACACTGTGAGGTAACCTTACCCAACATCTGTTTGAGTGTCTTATTGAATCTTTCTACTGTGCCGTTCCCTTCTGGGTGATAGGCACTACTTAGAGACCTCTCAATTTGAAAATCCTTCATAACCTGTGCCATAACTTCTGATGTAAATTGTCTACCTCTGTCTGATAGTATTTCCTCCGGAAACCCCAATCTACTGAAAATGATCATGAGTGCATCAGCAACATCTCTAGTTGTGATGTTCTTAAGTGGTATTGCTTCAGGCCACCGTGTGCACATGTCAATGCACGTAAGAATGAATCTGTGGCCTCTTGCTGATACTACTGGTAATGGTCCTATGATGTCAATTGCCATCTTAGCGAATGGTCTGTTAGAGATATCAAAGGCCTGTATAGGTGCTTTGTGATATGCACCTTTCGCAGCCACGCTTTGGCATGTCTTGCACGTTCTACAAAAAGTTTTTACATCTTTGGTGACTCCCGGCCAGAAAAAATTGGACAGCACTCTTTGTTTAGTACGAGCTATCCCCAAATGGCCTGCACAGTTGACATCATGGGCATGTTGTAAAATAAAAGGTCTAAAATTAGTTGGCACCATGATCTGTTTTTTCTCAGAATTAGCATCATTAAAATTTCTAATTAGAATACCATTTTTGATGGTGTACCAGTGAATAGCCCTCTCATTGTACACAACATCATCTTTTCTAGCAACCTTGAAAAATTTTTTCAATGAGTCATCATTATGTTGCATAGTAATGAACGACTCTTTACTGACAAGTGAAACTTGTAAATTGTCATCCTCCTCATTCCCTGATGCTGTACTATCATTGGCCTCTGCCTGAGCCTGTGCCCGTGTAGTAACTACATTAGCAGTCAATAAATGCTGGTTTTCCCAACTTTTAATATCATCATCTGAGCACTCCTTCAGCCCAGGGAGGTTACCCAGAATCAACTCGCTGACTGGATTTTCCAACATACAAGCAAGAACGTTCCCTGTGAAGTATGGTGTGTTTATGTAAACAAAGGCAGTCTGATAATATTCAACTGTGCCCCCGAAGGTAACACAATTTCACCTGTTTACCTGTGTAACATGAGTTATCAACAAGCGATTGCCGCACCCCTACGGTGGTGCATCCTGTATCCCTGAGGACGGAAACAAGTCTATGATTAACAAACCCCCTGCAAAATTTAAGTGAACCTTTTCCATCATGAGAAGCCAGTACTGGTAGAGGGTGACCACAAATTAATCTGGGTACTTCATCTGTCTGAAAAAGAGTGTTGCAAGCAGAGCAATTTGCTTTATTAGAAAGATCAACACTGCATGCATTGGCATGGGACGTGGTCTCAAACCCTTGATTCCCAGCAACTGAATGGTTGTTTTGTTCAACAGCAGCATTAGACCTATGTGGGAGTCGAGAGCCTCTGTAGTGCTGATTATTCCTGTTGTTCTGGTAATTATAATCATTATTATAATTTGATCTTCCTCTGTTAGAATAGGAATTCTGAGTTCTGGTCCAGCCTCTGTTTGGTCCATTAAATTGTTGTTGAGGCATATTTTCCTGGCTATATGGTCGAAATGGTCTGTATGCAAAGTTATACCGACCCCTGAAGGTTCCGGCATTCCGGCTAAAATTTCTTCCCCAGCCTGAAGCAGTATCAGGTGGTCCCTGTTTTTGATTTCTTGTATATATAGCCTTTGCTGAGGCAACTGGTAATGCCTCCTTGATGTTTGAGTTGCTTATATTCCTCCCAGGATGTGCGGTCATGAAACGTCGCCCCAAAATTTCCATTTCAGCAATGGTTTGCGGATCCCTCTCTTGGAGATAGGTCAAAAATTCTGGACTGACTGAAGAGAGAACCTTATCTCTTAGCATGAGATCCATAAGCGACTCAAAAGTATGATCGATTTGTGACAGTTCAATCCATCTCTGAAAAGTAAGCTTGATAGATGCAATGTATTCTGCAAAGTCCTTGGACGAGTCAGGAAATAGAGTTTTGAATTTTAATCTATAACCGTGAGTATCCAGCTGGAATTTTTTCAATAATAGTGCCTTTATAGAATCATAGTCACTTCTAGAGGCATCATCCAAAGTGCAGATAGCTGTAAGGGCTTCACCTGAAAATAATGACATTAATTTACTAGGCCATTCAGATTTGTCCAGTTTATGTTCCTGACAAATTGTCTGAAACCTATTCAAGTAACATGATATGTCATCGGATGGATGAAATTTAGGTAAATGAACCTTAAAAGGACACCCATGATCCCTTTTTGTTGTGCCCTGATTAGTGCTCTCCACCGGTTTGTTCTCATTCTCAAGTTTAAGCTTTTGAAGCTGAATTTCAGCCATTTTTTGCTCATGCTCAAACTGTGCTAGCTTAAGCTTTTCTTCTTTTTCATCTTGCCTCTTCTTCTCCGCTAATTCTTGTTCTAATTTTTTTCTCAGCTGCTGCTGCTTCTCTGTCTTCTCGCCTTCTCGTCTCAGCTAATTCTTGTTCTAATTTTTTTCTCTTCCTTAGCCACCTGTTTCTAAAAGCAAACTCTTTCAAGGCCTTCGCTTGAAACCCAAGTCTTTCACCCACGGTGACAAAATGTTCTAGGCGAGACATGTTGAGGTACCCTGATGTAATCAATCAGTTACAACAATAATACTCTTAAATAAAATTATATCACTTTTCAACAAATTGCCTTATACTTAATATCAGAACTGAACAATTCTGCACTATTTTCAAAGGAGACAGTAATATATTTCCAAAGGAGCACCGAAGACAATACAATTTAAGGTATATATATATATATAGATAATAGATCAAGCCTAACACGGACAATACTAAAATATAAAGAAAGATAAGGTATAAAAGTTTTAACAGGTAATGAAAAAAAAAAAACGTAATCAGTAGAAGATCCACCATTTAATACATGAATCAACTGAATTGATAGTCAGATTCGATAAACAGAACACGACCAATAATGACAAAAAATTAAAACAATCAACAGAATATGACCAAGACTAACATAAAACAAGTCCGAAAATAATAAAGAAGAAAAAAAATTAATAATAATTGTAATGATCTGACAGATTATGATCACCACACAATACCTATAGACAATTTGTGTGTGCCCGCTTTACGGCGAGATGTATCACACAACAAGACAGCCGAGCCAACCTTGCCCGCTTATACAAGAATTACATATATTAATACATTAAAAAAGGAAAACAAACATCAGAGCTGATGGAGATCCACCCAAAATAATCATGAACACAGACCGAAAGATGTAAAAAATCGCACTTATCTTGTATGAAAATAAAACAGTCTCCTTCCTGGCCTGAGATATGGTGCTAAGAAATGGATGTGCCGCTCTGAAGCACTCCACAACAATGTAAACCGATTCGTTACTCCTTCCCTAAACTCCTGTCTGACAGGACTCCATTTTGAATTTGATTGTAGACTCGCAGAAGTCGCTCGCTTGAAATAGTGACTGCTGGTAAATTGATATTTTCTTCTAATGAAAAAAAATTCTTCGATAACGCTGGCCCTCTTTACTTTTCCACTGCCGACACCTTGATAATAATGAACAGTTAATTCATAATATATTTCGAAAGTTATTTCAAAAATTTCCTCTCCTCCATTCATACACCGCTCTGAGCAGATGCGACCTTCACCTTGTCCGTAAGTGGGACGTCCTTACGGTAAACATTTGCTTGTAGACTTGGTTTTAAAAAAAATGTACTTTACAAGTTCAAAATCCACGATACTTGGCCCCCAAAAAGCTGTGGCGTTCTCCAACTTGCTCCTAGGTTTAATGATTTAATTCATGGAAGAGTGAAACATATTTGCAGTAGCCAAGTGATCATACAATAGTTCTTAATTACTTGCTACATAAACATCCGCACAAGAATTGAAGAAACGTCCAGCTTATTCACAACACGAACATGTTTATTATGGATAAAAACGTATGCTCCAATGAAGTATTACTTGTAAGACCTTTTTCACTACACATCGCTAACTCCCCTGGCATAGGGAAAATGCCGATACTGGCATATAACAGTCTGTCCGTAAATGTCGAGATCCAGTCCTGTAATCAGCTGTATCTATGAGCATACGAATATATAAGAACAGGAACATCGCCCGTCTTCAGTCTGCAAACATCACTATATCATTTCTATTCACTCCTCTACCTATCCTGTGAATGAATCAGACACTCTGTCATTCCAGGATGAACAGACTTACTTCAGAACATATCTATCAAACACACCGACATCTGAAATATCTCGGAGCAATTCACACATGCATCCTCCCTGTTCAACGACACCTCTCCTAATGCCCCCTGAACCCTTCGCTCTCATTCGCCCACCTTTTGACCTCTCTTGCATACTGATTAGTGACGTCGTCTCTGCCGCAATGCGACGGACGGTAATAAAAACTAGTGGACAAAGCTATTTAATAGCTAGATATAAGAACATAATAACAGCATATAAAATGTACGTCACTATATATATATATATATATATATATATATATATATATATATATATATATATATATATATACACACAGGGCCATCTTAACAGCATTGTAGGCCCTGGGCAAAGCAATGCACTGGGCCCCTACCAGCCCTACCCTCCCACGGGTTAAAAATGTAAAAGGTCAATAAAATTAAACCTATAGATTTAATTTAATGGTACTTTCAACAAAAATTTCGTCAACTTACCCACGTCATGTTTGATTTGAATCCCAGACCTTTCCAGCCAGAGATCAAGTAATTATCTACTCTGCCAAGAGATGTCTTATGAACAATATGGCAGCGTCCCAGCATGGGGCCCCTAGAATCGTGGGGCCCCTGGGCACTGCCCAGTGTGCCCATGCCTTAAGACGGCACAGTATATATATATATATATATATATATATATATATATATATATATATATATATATATATATATATATATATATATATATATATATATATATATATATATATATATATCCAATCCTATTGTTATTGTTGAACAGAATCTACACCACTGCACTCCGGGCAAACCCATGCTAACTGTTCCTGTACCTTGCTGGTTGTATACACGACAGATGCATCCTATCATTGTCACGTAGACAGATAATTTATTTTGCCATTTTGATGTTCTGTTTTCCTAGACATTTGTATTCTCATTTATTTTTCATTTTCTCCTTCTCAAACCCTACCCGAGGTGTTTACGTTCTGGCTTTCAGTAGAAATCCCCCACTGGTCAGAAATGGTCAGCGCAGCGGTAATATTACATCAACGCACCGGTGGCTCGCTTGACCAGAGAAACATTTCTCCGGTCGCTCTAGTGTTTGATCACGAGCAAAGACGGTTTCTGTGAAGAAACGGTCCGGCAGGGGGAGATAACCCGCTGCTAGTCTTTGTTGTTTGCCCTTAGATGAGCAAAGAGCACATAATATTATGATTGTCTCTCTGGGGGAATTTTCGCAAAGTTGTTGCTTCTGAAACCTTTGTCTTACCCGGTATTACGCAATACGCCGATACATCTGTAGAATCAGGCTATGCAGGTGTCCCGGGTAGAATGGTTTGTAAGCTATAAGATTTGAAATTTTACTACGTCAAACACACTCGTAGAAGATTCCTGGCCCGAGATGGACCATCATGAGAATTAGGCAGACTTTAACAGAACTAAAATGTTAAGGCCTTTCTCTAGTCATTTTCGGGGTGAGTTGACATATCTTATAATATGATATATTCATGTTACCGAGTTTTATATATATATATATATATATATATATATATATATATATATATATATATATATATATATATATATATATATATATATATATATATATATATATATATATATATATATCTGATAGGAATGTGAGGACTTCTCCCAGTAATTTACTTCAGTGATAGTGTTGTGCCGTATTCAGCCTTAATTAAGTGGTGTTTAAGCTGTTTTTGGTTTATAATGGGTTAAATGATAGACTTACAAAAACAAACACTCACTAGGCGTAGAATAAGTCCACAGATGCTTATCATGGGTTAAGAATAGGCATTAACTGTCATTTCTGTAAGATAACGTCAGAGGTGGATTATTCACTTAAACACTGAATTATAGGAGATAGTCGCTTATTCCTTGTTGATAGATATTTTTAGTGGCTGGGGAGAATCATTTTATGCTTACTTGTGTAGCTAGACTCTAGCCATAACTTTCACAGGAGCAGCCACCAGCCATAGAAAACATTTTACCTTATGACTCAGTCACAACTGTATTATAGCGAGAACATTGCATTTTCTATGTACTCATTTGTGGAATGTTAATTTTTCCCCAAGGGGACATATGATTTATTTGTGTAATGTCACCTGCTGTAATCTGTTTATGTAAATTCACTTAACGTCGTAAGATGAATAACATAACCATTCAGCTGTATGTTTATTTTGGAGAAGAGGAGTAGATTTTGCTGTCAGAACATTTAATGACAGGTACAGGGATGTACAAAAGATATTAAGCCTATGCAGGCGCTTGCGGAGTATTGATAGTGTGGGAGGAGCGGAGTATAACTTTTTTTATGACATTTAGCGTGATTTTGTTGTTGCTTGAGGAAAAGGGTGTCTCTCTTTGGTCTCAGTTTCAGGGGATACCGAATTGCTAGTCTAGTTTCCAGTCAGACGAAGAATGTCACCGTCTCTTCGTTCTAGAGGGATTCTGATGATATCTAGCCCCACGAGTGTCACAGCCATACCTGAAACAACAACCCTTTGTCAACGCCATTTCCCTCTCACGGGAGTTCAGCTCACGCATTGTGAAATGAGCCAACGCAACAATCTGAAAACGTCTATTTCAGTAGTAGTTCCCTACTCGCCTATTGGATCACCAGTCAGGGCATTGCGGCTTCCAAAATCTCAAAACAGCCCAGCATGTCTAGAGCAGAATTTAATTCACCAGTCTCTGTATGCCTAAACGGGGCACTCAGCCAAGCCACAGTCAACCAGCCAAAACCGGATTTAAAGCCAATTCTAGCGCCGGATAAGCACGCCTTGGGATCAGTTGTCCTCAAGTGACTTCGTCCCATGGTTTATTTCTGGATTATGTGGAACCTCGCACTTAGGAGCGGCCAGCCAAAGATAGACAGAGTTCCAGCCCCACTCGCGCCAGTAGGGGGGAGTCACCAACGATAGCGCCTATACAGTGATTTTATTCAGGTTAATTCCATCACCGATGGAGGATATATACGAAAAAACCACTTACTGGAGCTATTCCATTGGTCCCCGAAAGCGGACAGGCTGTCGCTAAGTTCATTCAGTTGGTCAGTAGGAGATAAACAGCATCCCCCAGCCCACCTCGCGCCAGTAGGGGAGGGTCACCAACGTTTAGTACCAACAAGGACAGTTTTGTAGGCTTAGTCCCTCACGAAGGATCTACATATAAGACACTGTCTGGACTATTTCATCTGGTTCCCGAAAGCGGAAGGACTGACACGCAGTTTATTCATTTTGGTAAACAGGAGGTAAATAGAGTCTTCCAGCCCAACTCGCGCCAGTAGGGGAGAGTCACCAACGTTTAGTACCAACAAGGACAGTTTTGTAGGCTTACTCCCTCACGAAGGATCTACATATAAGACACTGTCTGGACTATTTCATCTGGTCCCCGAAAACGGAAGGACTGCCACTCGATTATTTATCTCTCTGTGTTCTACAGGTTCATGTCGGTGGTCTGTGTGTGTGTTTGTTGGTGTATTTTGCGTATTTGATGACTATTGATGATTTGATGACTATTGATGATTATTGAGATTGCTGATGATTTTTTTAATGTCATTTATGATGTTATGATGAGATGCATTAATTCCATGCTTTTCTTCTATAATAAAGTTTCCACATTTATTAATGCGCTGTTCCCGACCCTTTCCATCCATATTTAAATTTTTTTAGCTCTTTACTAGAATCTCTATGTATGATAAGAGAAAAGAGTGAGAGCAGGAGATGCTTAGACAGTAAAAGTGAGTTGAGGCTTGGAGAGAGAGATCATTTGAATAAATCTTCTTCCAGGTTGTCTCAAGTCCATCTCCTATTTACACCTTATCTAAAGTGTAATCTATAACTCTGTCAGTCCACTATCCCTTGTCGATTTCACTACTATTGTCCAACTCGACAAATACTCTACACTTTACTCAACCACGACAATCATACGTCCATCTCTGCTAGCCTTACGTTTGAGGCTAAATTCCAACTGTCTTGAACTTGATGATTATCTATTGCAGTGTCCTTCTCAAATAGGCGATCATTTATTGTTCTCATTATCTCTCCTTTATCCATATCCAGTGTCCCCACAGTCGATGCTTTTGATGCTTGTCTGTCAGCTCTCTCATTTCTGCTTACCCCTGCATGACCAGGAGAGTAGATCCACACCAGTTCCTGCAGAATAACCAATATAAAAAATCCTGACATATGGAAGTGAGTCATGGGTAATTAGTAAACAAGCAGGAAAAGCACTAGAGGCCACAGGGCCACCAGAAAGAGCAATGAGGATGTCCAGAAAGAGTCCAATGCAAAGGAAGCTTATATCTCTTGTTAGAAGGAAACCTTATATCTCTTGTTAGAAGGAAACCTTATATCTCTTGTTAGAAGGATGCTAATATCTCTTGTTAGAAGGAAGCCTTATATCTCTTGTTAGAAGGAAGGAATCCACATTGTTTGGCATGTGTTATGAGTAAAACTCATAACATATCTGTCGATATCAAATACGGCTCGATTAGGACCATATTTGTTGATGACCGGTATCCTGGGTTACAGGAAGTACGTCATTGCCTTTTGGGCGTAGTAGCAAAAATATACGGTCGATGTTAGCAGAAGTGAAGGATCTTTCAGGTTTTTCTGTGTGTGTTTCAAGGTGGACGGACGCATGTGTGTCGAGCTCCTAGATGTTTTACTTTCTTACAGATTCCTCAAGTGTTCGATCTCCAGATCACCCATACACCTCTGTGGGTCGATACTAGATTATTGTAAGAAAGGAATTCTGAATATGATGCAAGTGAGTTGTGAACTTTAAAATAAATCTGCATGAAAATGTCGAGGACATTGTTCCAATAAATCTGCATGAAAATGTCGAGGACATTGTTCCAGTAGCAGACTGTACAGCGACGTTAAGGATGGTCTAGTTGACGCCTTAAGCTATTACGCATATCAATATATATATATATATATATATATATATATATATATATATATATATATATATATATATATATATATATATATATATAGATATAGATATATATAGATATATATAGATATATATATAGATATATATATATATATATATATATATATATATATATATATATAGATATATATATAGATATATATATATATATATATATATATATATATATATATATATATATATATATATATATATATGGAGCTACGCTATGTTAAATAAATATGTCTGAAGTTCGTCCACACCGACTTGGTACTAATATTAAGTTTTGGAGATGTGTCGTAGATTTTAGATAGGAGAATTAAGACTTGGGTTGGTCCCTTCTGAATAGGTTGGAATGAGTGAGAGTCACAGTGTGAGATAGTAAAAGAAATAGATTCCACGAGTGAGATGATAGAATGTGATATAGAGGCTGTCTCTGAAAGCGGAAAAAAATTTTTCTCATTCTCACCTATCTTCTACGACAACTTTACAGCGTCAGACAGTCTACACACAGATATATCTATTACCTATATTTCTATCTACTCACGGGCACGCACATACACGTGACGACAGTTAAACACACAGACGTGGGAATCTATAACAAAGAATATATATATTATTAGAACGAGCTGACCAACGCACTGATTTAGTTCAAGAGAGATTTTATTATTATCATCTAAAAAAATCTTCTCACAACACCAAAAAAATACATCAAGGAAAAACATATACAAATAGTCATAAAATTTAAGAGAAATGCTACAAGGATGATAGCCCGTTTGAATCTTACTCTAGGTTTAGCCCACAGCCCCGTGAAGAGAACAGATGATGGCCCAAAGAGTTATAGATACATAGGGTTGAGTCTAAGAGGTTTCTTTCTTTCTCGTAAATGTATGAACAGAGTTGGATAATCTGATTTAGCCTAAGAAAAAGAAACTCTAGCATTAGTAACAAATTCTGCAGATTAAAAAAGTTAAGACAGCAAATGGGTGACAATAATACAACGGTAAAATAACAATCAGACCTGCGTACACTCTTATTCATTCAGCCATGGCCATGTGCTCACAGTTATACTTACAGCTTTGCTCGCTGCCTCTGGGAACATAATAAATTCTAGGACCTTCACACAGACCCATAAATGCAGTTCTCGACCAAGAAATCCCCAGTTCCAACAAGACGTACTGAATTTCTCTGTCTCAGGGAACGATTCCTTGGGTGTTCTTATTTTTCGGATGTCTGTTAAGTCACATAAAATTTGTCCAGGCACGAAAGTTAGCAGAGCACAATGTCATTAGCTTTGGTTTCTACAATTTAAGGAATGTCAGATCGGTGTCTATTTTCAGGAAGGTACTATATTTGGTCACCACAATACTAGTCAAAAACTCTGTCGGAATGTTAATGTTATTCTTGTAACTATTCTCGCCGCCAGGCAGCATGTACATTTAAATTTGTGGAGCAATATGAACTGGCTCAAAAGCCCAATATATATTTCTAGTCTTTAGAAACCCTTAGTGGGAGTCGTATTACTGTCTCTCCCTGATGGCATATGCACTGTCAGACCAGTGTTACTTGAAAATAAAACCCACGTGGTTAAAGATAGGAAATGTCTATGCTTCTCACAAATATGTCTCTCATGCTACTAAACGCTGGCCAGTTGGGATCACCCCAACAATCACTGAATGAAGAAAAACAACATATAATATAATATACAGAATATGTACTCGTTATAACTTTACATTTTAAACGGCAAGCCTACAACTTGACTTATTATTTAAAACTTCCCGTGAAGTAAGTTATATAAAAATCGATCATCAGGAATTAGGAATATCTGCGTATTCCGTCAATATTCACTGATGTCGCATCTAGCATTTATCAGTTAGTTTAGAAAAAGATACTCGACTGGGTAGTTAGCAGTTAACTAAATTCATTATAGTTACATGTTTGTTAAGCTAGAAATATAATTTATTCTGCTTTCCACTGTATGCGACACTAGAAAATATTACAGACTTATAAATTAGTCGCACTGCACCAAATCTAGCTAGTGAAATAACACTTTAACCACTTCACAAAATACTAGATAATAATATATGATATCTCACCACAGCACTACGGTAACACCACGACTAGGATAATTCACTAGATAGGTAGTTAGAAGCTCGTCACAAATCTGACGAGAACTATGAAATTCACTATACAAGCTCCATTCGCTAAGCACGCGTGTTCCGTCTACTGAATATGTTGAAGACTGAAATTAAATCAGATTTCAGCTCCTGGTTGGATATTTGAAAACAGGGACAAACAATCCCACATTTTCTCAAACTCCAAAATCATCTCCCCTTTTACGTGTAAAACACCTACGTCAGCTTAACGCGGGTCGTAACTGCCATCAGTGACCGAGAGCGCGCGTGAGTTGCAACTCTCAGACAGCCGTCTCCAGTGCGGAGCGATTTTTCACGCTAAGCCGGAGCTATTCTGACGACGACTCTGAACTGACACTTATACTTCTTCGCACCTCACGCTGACCGGGGCCCACAATGAGCCGTGTCAGCTGGGATTTCCAGACAAATGTCTGAAACTGCGACTATAAGGTGTAAATATTCGCTCCTACTTAAGCGTTCGGCCGATGCAACTCGTTGTTGACCGGTGAAAAAATGCAGACGGATGTCGGCTCTCTCCTAGCTATTCTGTAACGAGCGTTTTTGTAGGGTGCAGTTTTTTATTGATTTTTTCCTACACGCATTTTTATTTTATTTTGCCTAGTCGAATTTCGCAGCTAAATTTTCTTTGAAAGCTTTTTTCTGAAGATTATTCTGTGTGGACTTTATGCACATCGTTTTTCTTCTTTTTTTTGGGTTTTTATTTTTTGACTTATTGGTCCCTAATTTTAGGTTAGCTAGAAAGTATTCGGGGCCTGGTTTTTTGTTACTTCTTGTTTTTTGTGTTTTTATAAGTAATGTGATTTTTTCTTTATATACGTTAGGGAGTTGACTGTGGATTACTCCAATGCAAATGTCTGGAAACTGTGCTACAGGTTCGTAAGTGGTAGGTCTGTTGTATTTTGGTTTTTTTTCACAACTTCTTTTTGTACATCGCCGTTATGGGTGTTTTTTTTTGTTATTTGAGGGAGCAAGGAGTTTTTTTTATACAATAGCAGCTACGATGTTTTACCCCTGGTATATAACTTCTCGTTTGTTTTTTGAGTGTGTTTGTTTAGGTTTTCTGGTTATAACTGTTTTTTAAAATTATGCATTGGGTGTTTTCACGGGTTTGGTCGTCTCTGGTGTTACTTTCTATATTTTTTATGCCGGCTAGCATTATGATTTCTTCTATTTTTTTTTAATTTTTATACGTTTACGCGTTTAAGAAAGTTTGTTTTTTTTGTAATCTTTGGTCGTTAATGTGCAGAATCTAACATAGTGGTTT
The DNA here is from genome assembly GCA_024509875.1 of Oreohelix idahoensis. Taxonomy (NCBI): domain Eukaryota; kingdom Metazoa; phylum Mollusca; class Gastropoda; order Stylommatophora; family Oreohelicidae; genus Oreohelix; species Oreohelix idahoensis. The sequence continues at coordinate 582,547 of JAMPIV010000843.1, read as the reverse complement.
TGTTTTTTTTCAGGAGTCCGGTGTGGTTATCTTTTTTTTTTAGTCAGTTTAACAGGAGTGTCTTAATGTGCTGGAGTACCCAAGGTCGGCTCGATGATGGACTGCAACTTAATCGCACTTCTCGTCTGACTGACATCTATGTAATAGAATCACTGTTGCGATTCTCCATTTTTGAGAAAAGAAACAGGTAACGTTAAGGAATAGTATGAAAATATATTTCGCAAACGAATGGATGCAAAATATACAGGAAAAAGAAATAAAAGAGATAACAAAATTAAAGAATTCGGGTGAAAGAATAGGAAGACGCTATAGGCAATTTAATGATCAAAACCTACGTGACAAGATGTTACGCTAAGTGTGTGGTCTACATTGCATACCCCTAATTGAACTTGACCTGAGTCACTGAGATACTCATCTAAATATATTATAAAAGGACCCAGTATGCATACACGCCCGTAACAGCATGTTATTAGAGGAATAAATCTGGAATTTATCGTGACAACAGGGAAGACTGAAGGAAAAGAGATAGACAACGACAAAGAGAGAAAATACTGGACAATTTGACATCGTGGCATGGAAAGAAGTCAACAACTAAATTGATAAATAGTACTGGAGATAGGAAGTTGTGACGCGACATGATCGCCTACACAACCAGGCATGGTTCTTGAAGAATATATATACATGGTGTCCATTAAAGATTGTACCCTTTTCAAAAACATTATTCTCGGTCCCATGATGTGGTACGAGGATGTTTTCTCTCACATAAGTAAGATAATCTCTGCAAGTTTTTAAGCATACCTTACAAAGACTCAAAAAGAATGTACCTATTTCTGTTTTTTTTTTTCCACCTCCTTGACCAGTGTGTTGAGAGACATGTAACAATTACCGGTTGCAACTCAACTGCGAAAGTTTCACTTGAAATACCCGCTGCGCGCATGCGCGCTTTTTTTAGTCTGTAAGGTATGCTTAAAAACTTGCAGAGATTATCTTACTTTTGTGATAGAAAGCATTCTCGTACCACGTCATGGGGCCGAGAATAAATTTTTTTGAAAAGGGTACAATCTTTTATGGACACCCTGTATATATATAAATATTTGTCCTAATAAGTGCTTGGTGGCATAGATTTTTGTGTGCTAGTTTTTTGTTAGTTTTATTTATTTATTTCTTTTTTTGGCTTATAAATATTAGATTACATTCTAGATTTAAAGGAGGTTATTCACCTTTAAAAGTTTTTTTTCTTTTTAAATATGCTGCGTATAATTTAGAACGCTTTGTAACACACGGAATGATTGGTAGGGACGGGGCCTCCAAAGATGATGCTCCCAAGAAACACATTCTGAAAATAAAAACAAAAAACATTCTAAACACGGCAATTATAAGGAGAATAATTGTTTAATTATACCTAGGGAACATTTGCATAACATGCCTTATATCATGTCTAGCCAGGGGCGGACTGAACGTTGGTAATTTCAATCGCTGCCCGAGGGCCTACAGCTGGGATTAAGACGTTTACAATCATTGATCAATGTGGTATCAGTTAACAGGCGCCAATTTTTTTTTTTTTTTTTTCCCACGGGGGGAAATGTCAGTCCGTCCCTGCGTCTAGACAAAATTATTACATTCGACTTTACGAACAGTTATGTTATCATAAAATTATATTAAAAAGTAGAAAATTGTTTAAAAGAAATAACAAGTGGAGGAAATAACATGATGAGTAGAGCGGTGAAATGTCAGGACAGATGATGACAAGACGATGTCCAACTGAATCTGACTGAGACATTACGAACGGATGATGAAATATAATAACGTTTTTAACCAGACACAGAAAAGATGAGTGTATATGTATAACACTAGTCAATCGCAGATACTGACGTAGGGGAGAGAAGTGTTATAGACTTCACCACACTATTTCCAGAATTTTTTATGAGGTGGGGACGACCAGTTCCCTTCCTCGCTGCCCTTTTGTCTTCCCTAACATAAGAGCTGAGTCAGGGACCCATTTACAGTGGGTAGACTGGAGAGTGATGCAACCAGGTTTCAATCCCTGAACCCCGTAACTTTGCCACGAGAGGACAGCGCTCTAACCGCTTTACCAAACCGGAAGCTCACAGGTAAAGGTAATCATTTATCATGTATACAGTCAATGAACCAGAAGGATGGATAAAGGCATCAGGAAAGAACAGAAGAACGGAGGGCGGATAAGGAGTAGTGGTTGTGAAGAACATATAGGAGGGGTAAATATGTTTGCTATGATGAACACAGATCATAACAAATAAAAGAAAACAAAAATTGTAGCTACCACTTTTATTGTTATTATTAAATGCACTTAAAAGCATAACATAAATTTTCTATACATTCTATTGTGTAGAACAAAAGTTGCAGACCAGTTATATTAATTAGTAATTCGTTACATCGTTACCAATTTATTTGTGTGTATGAAAGATATGACGAATTGCATTAATTTCATATAATTTTTTTTAATTGCAAATGATAACAATAATAAAAGTAGTTGCCTAAAACTTATTTATTCCTTTGTATTTATTATTTTAAGTCATAGCTGATTATTACTTGTTCGGTACAGTCCTCACTTCTGCCAAGCTAAATCAACTTTGAACAAAATATGCTATGGTACGTTTAAACGCCTAAGGTAAAGCTAAGAAGACAGTTGGTCATTAGAAGAGCTTGAGTTAAAATCACAAGACTCTTGGACTAAGCTGTTTGAAGAAACACACTGATTTAATCGGCACATCACTATTCACCATTAGACGCCCGCCTTTCAAATACGAAACATTATATTCGCAGTTCACTTGAAAACTCTTACTTTAGTGAAGTTATTTCCACCTTATTTTACATTGTTTTAGTTATTATAAAAAATCCGCTGAGCCAATGCCTGTCAAAAACTGACAGAATAAGGTGTGCCTAGATAATGAGCTTCGTGGGAACGGTTCAGTTCTCTAAGATAGAGATTTTGTGCGCCAGAGACATGAAACGCGACAAATATACAAATCTCATGTGATATTAAATAAAAGTGGTTAATAATAATAATGCTGTGTTTGCAGTCAAGAACATTGTGGAAATTTTGCACGGTTCTTCAATGAAAACTTTACACGGGCGTGTTCAGAAAAATGTAGTCTGGAATGATTTCCTGTTTTAAATTGGCCATGTCTTCATTACATGACATAGTCACGATTTTTTAATAGTATTTTCTAAAGCCGTCGAGCGTCCGATTGGCTAAGGGCTTAGAGCGCTATCCTCTGGCGACAATGTTTCCTGGCTCCGGGATCGAAACGCTGGTATCGTCCAGCTCCAGTCAACTCAGCTGTAAATAAGTACATGTCTCCGTTCTTGAATTAGGGAAGGTAAAGGCTGAGAGGAACGGAAATGGTCTCTCCAACTCATAATAAGGCTGGATATGGTATAGTAAAGTCTCTAACACTTCACTCCCCTACGACAGTAAATGTCATCATCACCATTATTTAATTTTAGTCCCCATATAGAGCATAGAACCACACCTGCAGCTGGTCCACTTGTAGGACGCCTGCACCTGGCAGTCACGTGCTCTTGCATCAATAGTATCTGTGATACTTTGTTAATAAGGTTGCTATCTGTGATACTTTGTTAATAAGGTTGCTATCTGTGGTACTTTGTTAATAAGGTTGCCATCTGTGGTACTTTGTTAATAAGGTTGCCATCTGTGGTACTTTGTTAATAAGGTTGCCATCTGTGGTACTTTGTTAATAAGGTTGCCATCTGTGGTACTTTGTTAATAAGGTTGCCATCTGTGGTACTTTGTTAATAAGATTGCCATCTGTGGTACTTTGTTAATAAGGTTGCCATCTGTGGTACTTTGTTAATAAGGTTGCCATCTGTGGTACTTTGTTAATAAGGTTGCCATATGTGGTACTTTGTTAATAAGGTTGCCATCTGTGGTACTTTGTTAATAACGTTGCCATCTGTGGTACTTTGTTAATAAGGTTGCCGGTTCTTGTGTCTTTATTCACCGGCAGATTAAAATTGTTGAAATTTTCAAGCTAAATGGAGCACCGTACTTTTTCGTAAATTTTTTTTCTTACATTTTTTTTTTTTTTTTGGCCTATTGCCTGCGCGAGGTTAGTCTATTTCGCAGGTAGGGGTCGCGGGTTAGTCTATTATGCATTTTCGCAGGTAGGGATGGCAGCATATGGCTCATGAATGTTATAAGCATAGAAAGAAATGTAAAGAGCGGTACAGGTGGACTTTTGCATGCGTATTTGAAGGTCTATGCTCCTTTGCGATCTGTAGGGCAGTGATGATAAAGATATATGACCCATGTCTCTTTTTGAATACTTTCAACGATTTAACGTGTAGTTCTCGAAATTGTCTTGTTAAGATGATTGTCAATAAATTTTTTTTTAATTTTTTTTTTTTTTTTTTTTTTTTTTTTTTTTTGGGTGGTGGGGGGTGAGGTGGAGTGGGAGAGACAACAAGACTTTTAATCATCATCAGACATATCAATATCTTAGATCGGCTGGAATGGATCTCAGGCGTCTTCTGCCTTTACTCTTGATATTGTGATGGACTCTTTCTTGTCCCATCTCTCTGATGTTACATTTCTACTACTAATAGCGCTGTCTTCCTCTTGCACGTTTGCCTTTAAACTCCGCCTTACTATTATGGTCTTTAGTAAGGTGCTTTGTCTTTTTACAAGGCCAACATATTTTTTACTGTCTAATGTTAACCTCCGTCATTAATTATCTTTTCATTCCTAGGTTGTCTGTGACCTCTTTATTTGTTTTCCTCTCTATCCATGAGACGCACCCCACTCTTCTATATATTCCCATCTCAAATGCCTCAATTCTTTCCTCTAACTGCTTGTTCACTCTCCATGTTTCTAAACTACACAATGATGAAGAATATATGTAGCACTTGATGATTTTCGAGGGTATTACCAGGCTACAACGTCTTGTATATATTGACATGCATCCTAATATTAGCGAGTCTGAATGCACACAGGGAAACTTTTGCCAAGTGTAATAGTGAGTGCCTTTTCAAAGCTAGGCAAACTTTACTTAACATGGATAATTAAAAAATTAATAAAATGGAGAAAGAATGAAACTAATAAAAAACAAACTCAAAGAAAAGTAAAACGAGACAAGAGAGATAGAGTCAACACATTAAAAAAAAAAGCGATGTATGACAAATTTCAAAATGTTGAACGGGTGACTAGAGCCGTGGTTCCCAAACCGTGGTCAGCGGACAACTTACTGTCCGCGGCACATTTTCAGGTGGTTCGCAGCTGCGGTATCGATTTGGTATTAAGTGCTTTGATTTTGTTCTGATCCTCCTTACGTTTTTAGTGCTATAAAAACAAAAGACAGAAACCGTTTGCAAGCTGGGCCGAATTAAGCTAGTACGGGATTTGTAGCATATGTCAAGAAAGGGGCCCTATATTTAAAAAAACAATAAAACAACACAAATGTATTTGAACACATACATTTTTAATTTTCATAGTAATTATCATTATCAAATAAAGTAACAACACAGTCAACATTATTGTTTAAAATATTAATGTTTCTACTTTTTAGCATGAGCAAATTTGATGATGATATAGGATGTATCAATTTCACGCAGAAGTTTATGGTTCAATGCTCATTAGTGTGAAAATTGTTCAATCTCTTTTGACACATGGTGCTCCTTATTTCATTTATAATAAGTTACAGTTTAGACAATGATCGTTCTCCAATGCAGTTGGTTTACCACTACTCGTGACAAATAGATGCGCAAGGCGATTTCTACATTTGGGAAAAACAAGGGACTCCAAAGGAATTGTCAATTATCCAACGATAAAACTGTAACTCTACACTGGTCTAGATAAGTGCCAATATGAGAAGCCAGATCAGTTTTCAACTGTTTCTGTAAACTGCACAAGTTTCTTCACAAAGACTTTCTTCCAGATCTTCCGCATATGATTTAATAAGATTCGATGATCTCGTTACCACCTCCCCCCCCCCCACTTTCAGGTGTCCTGTAAACGACTGTGACTGGTACGAAGGAATCCAAATACATCATGGCACAACCATCAACTTTTGATAAAGCTTTCTGGCGTTTTTGACAAATGGTATAGAGAGCAAGCTATCAAATAAGGGACAAGCAAATTGTTCGGCTTTTTAACTGCTGAGAAGGCGTTTGAGATTCATCAAGTGTGCTGGAACCACTGAAATCATCATACTCTCGATTTTGTTTGTGTTTTCTTCGAGTTTGTTCTTGATAATGTTCACACTCAGTCACATCCTTGGCCTTTTGCTGTATGTCTGCAAAAGTAGACCGCGTAGCTTGATTCCGCGGGGATTCATAGAGTGCACAAGCTGTATTCAAATCTTGGTCAGAAGATTGCAAAGAAGCACTGGTCATTTGAAAACGGTGTAATACTTGATCCCACAGTATGATCATTATTCCAGTTTCTAACTTCATCATGGTTGAAAGTAGACAACGAGCCTGTTGACGACACTCTGCCTTCTGATCATTGTTATCTGAAATATCATCCAAGACTAGTTTTATTGCAGAAAAGCTGTGTAAAAGTGCTTTTGTTGCATCTGCCCAAGCGGACCACCTGGTATCTGACAGTCTTTTCACAAAGGGCAAATGGGACTTATTATGAGTACCACCAGCACATAATGCAGTAGAAAGGAGACCCCACCGGTAGGTAGAAGCAGAAAAGAAGGTGTACAGACTTTCAACAAATCCAAAGAAAATGACTGCTTCTGTCCGCAAACATTTAAGATAAAAATAATAAAGAGTCACACTAAGTCACCCTCTTATGCTCTTTCTCTCACAATTTCGTGACATCAAATGAAAAGGCGCTTAAGATGGCATACATCACAAGATCATTGGTTTAACGCTCCGCCAAGACACAGAATTTAAGAAAAAAATTGTAAGAAAAAAAATTTAAGAAAAAGTACGGTGCTCCATTTAGCTTGAAAATTTCAACAATTTCATCTGCCGGTGAATAAAGACATAAGTACCACGTTGCCATCTGTGGTACTTTGTTAATAAGGTTGCCATCTGTGGTACTTTGTTAATAAGGTTGCCATCTGTGGTACTTTGTTAATAAGGTAGCCATCCCCATGCACAAACTCACATTACGACATGCCTGAGGGTACATTAGTCTTAATCTTTCTTTGTCTCTTCAGAGACCCCCCCCCCCCCCGGGAACTGCACGGGGCACCGTATCTTCTATTGGACTAACTAGAGCCATCTCATTACCCCCCCCCCCCCTCCAAAAAACAAAAAAGTTACTAGATCGTATCCTGTATACTTTCAGGTCTTCCAGCTGTGCTCTCCAGGTACCAGTGCGCGTGCTTCAGAAATATGTTAAAAGTGTGAAATAAATGTACCATACTTCCGGCAGAGAGTGTTTTGAAAATATATTTTTGATGGGCGGACATTTTATGCACGTGTTGCGTCTTACCACTTTCTGCAAATGTTTCGAAGATAATTATGCTACCACACTTTAGACCAAATGATGTTTGGTTATTGACCCCTCTCGGCGCTAACAGTTACCCGGAATCGGGGCTTGGTAGAGTCACGCTTCAGTTCCTAGCTGGTCATAGGTACCTGTCTTTGCTGTTGAGTAAAGTGTAGTGGGTTTGATGGTATTGTATGATGGTGATATTACTAAATGTAATGTATGAGGCCAGCTGTGAAGGCTCCTGAGATAAAATGTAGTTGTGAATTGTCTAGTAATGGCTTTTTTTGCTACCTCTACCGACCTCACACTCATATATTTTTTTCTTAATATGATTGTAGCTATGTAAACATTGTCTATTTTAGCTGGTTATAACTTTAAATTGATTATGTTTATGAATGTGGTTTGCTAATTCCATACCACTCTCTGATTTTATTACTTTTGTCGGTGTGTGTCAATTTTAGACTACACCTCACAGATAATTTATAGCAGGATAATACAATATTTTAACAAATATTATAAGAAACTGATCAATAACTCATAACGAGTTTGTCCTTACTTTTGATAAAAAATTATTTTAAATTACAATTTTATTTTGTTCTGGCATTCAATTTTTTTAGGGTTGACTCCAGGAACTTTTTTTAAAGGGACTTCTAATATGGAAAGGATTTAAAGAAGAATTATGTATATTGAAATGGAATTGATTAATTTGTACATAATAAATGCATATTTGACCTGTACAACATTATTTATAAGTTTACGAGAATAGTTCTAGGTTTGTTTTTAAAAGTACAAGTGGTATCTTCTAGTGAGGTAATTACTTGCTTGGGAGGGATTGTTTAATTGTTTTTTGTGGCTTGCTGTTAGGGGCGCCGTATTGGGGGGGCACTATTACTTCCACACCTGTCTATTATTGGTACTACTCACGTGGGTCCATGTAATATGGATCTGGGGATTTTTTTAATCGTGAGGTTTATTTCTTTAGCTATACCTTCATACAAGCAACCGTTTGCGTGGTAGAACATGTCCAGGCCAGTCCTGATGGCCTCTACATCAACTGCTTTTAGTTGCTAAGGCTCTCGCGTTGCATGAAATTACCAGCCTGGTTGGGTCCACACTCTCCGTGATGGCGGGGCAAATAATGGTAATGTTCCCCCCCCCCCCCCCCCCCCCCCCCCCCCCCCGACTCTGGTCATACAAGTTACTGGGCACAGATTACTACATTCGACAGGTATAAAAAAGTCAAAACAAACCTGAAATGGGGGGTCATGACTTTTTGTTGGGCACTAATACTGGTAAAAATTACACAACGCCGCTTGCAATTCAAAAACAAAAGTACATGGGCCATTGTCGTTACTAACACTTTCATTTACATGTTCTAACCCACGGGTCCACGTGGGACCTCTAATACCACTGACACTAAAAAAAATACCACATTCCTTACAGACCAGGGTCCAGAATCCTCTCTGGGACCACAAACCAAAGCTACATATTATCCCAATGGGTGGTTTTACATCAGGGATATGGCTCCTCCACTGGAGAACTATTTAGGTTCCTGATAAAAAACATATTTATTCATTAGTGGTTGCCTTCCCTAATAGAGGAATAGGTAATATGTTTCACTTATTTACCATATACAACTTGAGATCTGTCTTGGCTAATCTCTCCTTGCTTGGAGCTTTACTGTTACATTGGTGGTCCCTGGGAACCCTGGGGACTAGGGCGGGGGGTTCTAGAGCAATATCTATCTTACTCATTGTACTTGTTGTTTTTTTTTTACAAAATAAAAAGGGGGGCTAGATTATCGTTCATGGGCTAGTTATTCAATTCACTTCATCGAAAACATGAAAACAATATCATTCTCGAAAAAATATATAAGGGAAATTAATTTCAAAATCCCTTAACAGGATTTGTGAAACTAAATAAAAAACACAGAATTTGACTAAGGCAATAAACTCAGTCTGAAGCTGACATCGGATACTTATTAGTATCTGGCTGTTCCACTAAATCTTATCTTATTCACTTACCTTTTCATTTCATTTTGGCAAAATCACCCCACACACCTTTTATAATTTTTCTGTGTCTATCCATTTAATCCTGCAACATGAACCTATTGAGAAAAATCGGGCCAAAAAAATGCGCGTCTGATGCGACGGGACAAATATGCATCCTCGTTCTAGTGGCCCTATCACTGCCGATAGGTTTATTTGAAAAATTCAGAATTTTCCTACCCTAAACTGTCATTTCAGTCATGCTTCAGTCAAGTATTGGTTCATGTTTAATTCTCGTTTGACTGTCCGTCTCAATTACTTGTGTTTCTCACAATAATGTCACTTGATTTTGGAACCTATATCACTTTTCACTCTCCCCCCATCCATATAATTTTGTATGTCGTATATAACAGTGCTTATATTGTAGACACAGCTTCACCCAAAAATGTCCCACTTTCGACCTCCATTGACTTAATGTTGATTTTGGATATCGACTACCTAGCGTTCTCACTAAGGTTTTCGCTCGTTTTTAGTTTTGTGCAATCATTGAGCGACACTACTAGTTAGATTCCCAATTACAGTACTGTCAGTTGATGTGAATACAAACACTGTCCTTTTGTAATTTATCTTCAATATTAATCTATAACGTCTGTAACAATTAAGATATACATTAGTAGTTCACTGATCTAGTACGAGATAAAGGGGCAACCGGGCCAGACTAATTCTTTAATATTCCTCAACATTACTAAATAATAAGAAAAAAAGTTGCGTTTTCTAATTTTCTTGTTTAATATTCCAATACATCTGCGTTAGCGCTGAATTCATACATACAAAGCTGGTGTATCGCAAAAGAGAACCAATAAATGACTGTGGTTCGTATACATATCCAAGGGTTTCTCACTATCTGTTCGTGTTTCCTTACTTTATGTCAATTGGCGAAAACGTGACTTTTCTTCCGTTTTTCCGACCCCACCAATTGCTTGCTCCTTTTAGCCTTTCTAGTGTCTCACGCAGTAATCTTTTCAGTACATTTTTTTTTTCTCCTCTTGTTTAATCCGTCATCGTTTCCTCGCTACTCTGTCTTATAGGCGCAAAATAGTCAAGATTTTTTATGGAGGCGTTGGATGACCCGCGGTCTGGGCGTATTCATTGTAGACTTTCTAAGTCAGAATAGCTCTTGTGAGCGCGCATTATGTTTTAATATATTTGCGCTCGTAAACTACTGTTGATTGCGTTTTTACATGTTATCTTTTGGAGGTATTTTGTACCAGTTTTGTATCATCTGTCAATCTTCACTTGACATATAGGAAGGAAATAAAGGTGAGCGTGGAGAAGGAGATGACTTGGATCTACCGGGCCTACACTTATGGGATTGGCTGGATCCAATAGTATGGTCGGAAAGCTCTTAACTTCCTTCCCTTCGGTTAGATCGTATTGCTTATGGGACAAGATTTATTTACAGTATCAAACAAAAAGAGTGATGGATGAGAAACATTTTGTAGCCTCGGACAGTTTTGTGAATACACTCGTAATGTGAGTCTTGCAAAGGATTTTTTTTTCTAAACTTTTGATGAACATCAATCGAAGAACGTGAACCACAGATGAATTTACGTCTTATTTGCGTTGCTGTGTTTTCGAGAGTCGCTTGACTTAATTTGTGTGGAGGCATGTTAACATGTGGCCCATTTTCTGTGGCCAACGAACCGCAGGTTGCCAACTTCTGGTAGCATTTGTTGGAGAAACTGAGACTGGTCACAGTCTATTTAAAGATACGTAGATGGTAATTATGTATTTGTAATTAAAGAACAAGCAAGTCTTCAAGGATTAAAGGAAGTTTATGAGGATGAGGCATGCGCGGTGCGTGTTAGGGGGGAGAGTGACTGTATATGGGTTGTAGAAGGTAGACTTGTGTGTTGTTTCCTCGCAGGTGAATACTTGTGGGAGAGGTGTGTTAAAGTATAGAGCGCTGTGATTGAGTTGTGTTGTTGTATGGTTTATTGTGGAATTTGGGATGGAAGTTGGTGGTTTGATTCTACAGATGTTGTCGTAGGGTTATGTCACATCTAGAGTTGCGATCTATGAGTGAGCCCATCGTACTGTTTGATTTAATGAGTGAGTACAGATGGTGGGCTACTTGAATGTGGTTCGTAGTGACGAGTTACAAACAAATACATGTGTGCAGTTTGTGACCAAAATTCCATGTGTTGTTGAGGGAGGTCAATGATAGTCTTTACAACTGCAGAGTATTTCATCGCTGAGCCCAATTTTATGTGCTCTCAATAAGCCACGTTCTCACAGCTATAATTGATATGTTCACGGAATAGGACCCAAATAAAGTTAAGGAGTGGGTAAGTTTGTTTTGTGGGGTGTATGGTTTGAGTTATGCATGTGTTTGTATAAACGCTTAGAAATTCCCCCCCAGAAGGCTCCGGTTGTTGTTCGGGAGTTACTTAGAATCGGATTGCAGTATTTGAAGTGTATTACGAGGATAATTGCGTCGTGGCAGAGTGGGGGGTCGGTGAATTAGGTTGTGGTATGTTAAACAATCCGCAGATTAAGAAGGTAACTCGAATGGGCGTAAGTTTATTTATTGTGTTTTTGAATTAGATAGTTTGCAATTGGTGCAGAAGGTGTGTGTTTTGTATGTGTCATGATTAATGGAAACAAATATAGTGAGGTGTGTCATTGGGTACTGGCCCGTTAACACTAGTGTGGTAAATAGTAGGGTTAGTATGCGATAAGACGCAAATCGATAAGTGGTGTAATGTATGTTTGATGATCTATAGTAGCTAGATCCCAGAGGGTTTAATCCAAGCTCGCTGCATAGTACTCATTTTAGTGTGATCGAATAAGAACCCAGCTGTCCGCTTAGGGCTATTGCAAGCTGAACCTCGATCAACGTCATTACCTCTCACTATACCATGCACTAGAAAATCGGTATGCAGACCAAAAGTTGTAATGATTGTTTCGACGAAGGTCATTAGTGCGATAAGCTATCCGTAATTACTTGAAGTATGAATAACTACAACGCCCGGCAGAGGTTAACGGGATGCTGTTCACGCAGACCCATTCGTGACTGCAAGTTTCTGTTATGTCGTAACCCTAGGTTTGTGGTTGATACTTGAGGGTCATATAACCGCTGCCAAATAGATCCAAGATCCTTGAAGACATAAGATATATGCGCAGCAACATGGGTTCTGTGATAGCGTTACTTGATGAATTTACATCAAACAGGTTTAGACAGCATAATCGAAACGTAATTAAGAGGCACGTTGAAGTTCGTGCCGAGATTTTAATAATCCTGAAAGGAGTAAATTTCGAATCTCCGAAAATCCTGAGATCACTTCTGTGGTTTTAGTGATGTTATAGTTATGTAGAAACATCTGGACTAGAAGTTTCTACGATGTACCACCAAGATATGGTGGGAATGAAAGCATAGCAGTGCATGTCACCTGGGGTACCGTACGTTCGTATAGAGATTCTAATTAGTAGTACAGTATGATCAGTTTTTCAGTATGTCTCAATGCATAGTAGATAGGGAGTATAGTTCGTTCTGTTGGGTATGTATTGTAAAGTTGTAGTTACAACCCCTAAGTGTATTTGTTAACTATCACTGGATATGGGTAGAGTGAATTTGTAGTTTTTACATTCAGAACCAGCATGGGGGTCCCATTCCCAATTGGAGCATGACAATTGTTGTTATAATTTGTAGGTAATAATGCCTTGTTCTTTATATAGGTGGCAGTTGGGTAGGTTGTCTTATTGATAAACTCCATTTTTTGTCATTGGTATTAGCATTAGTAACCTATCTGAGATGAATTTGTCACTAATTACACCTACACTGAGACCAACTGACGCACGGTAGAGAACATGTTTAGTATAGGATCTTAGACTGCATTAAAGCTTGGTCTATTAGCTTTAGGATATACCTAATGCCGATCAGACCAGTTAAGTTGCGAGTGATTTTGTTGACCAGAATAAGAGCTAAGACTTCGATCCTTTTTATGAAAATGGGTACACAGTAGCAACTTCTGGAGGTTAAGTTGCGGCAATTTAGTAATACTATACAGACATCACCCTGCTAGTGTGTAATATGTGGTCTAACGCTTCTTTGGGCTTTGCCTAATACCTACAACAGTATAAGATAATATTTTAGTAATTTTGACGTGTATTTATATGCCTATGTTTTCGTAATTGATCAAATATTACTAACATATAATTATTTTATATTTAGTTTATTTACTGTGCTTGATTCAAGTCGGTGGCTATGATATTCATGTGGTTCTCTATGGTGTGTTGTTATTGTGGTTGTATTTCATAAAGTATTGATTCGGTAATTGACCGGTGGCGAGTCACGTCTGGGTTAGAATGTATCATGGTATGCAGATAAGTGTTTTGATATTATTCGAGGCGCGTTTATGAGGGCGAGCGCTCAATACATGTTAGGGGTGGAGTGGAATAGGATAGATAGTGGGGTTCTCTACCTTCTCAAGGAGACAGGAGAAGTTTGTGTTAACGGTATTATGTAGGTGGTTGTGACCTCAGTGCACTCGGAGTAATATTGTACGAGAGTTAAATAGAAGGTGAGTGGTTTTCTACAGGAGTGCGACACCTAAAGAGATAGTGACTTTAGAAAGGTTAGGTGTATTTGTATTGGGTTTGAGAAGAGTGATTTGCCAGTGTAAGTGAGGTGGAGAGTCTCCATGGTCATTAAGGCGTGGGAATGCACGAATGTGGGGTCTTATTTATAATGAGTGTAAAGCAGGATAGAATCACTTTGAGTAAGTGTAGTTGAGTAGCAGTTTCCGACGTCAAAGGAAACATCTTGATGAGTTGTTGTATGTGTCTTGTGAGAGTTGGTGTGTTGTACCCAAGGGGGGTGAGGGGGCCTTTATGTTTGCGTGGTTTGTAGTGTCATGCGGAGGGGATATGGTAAATATTGTGGGATCTCGTTGTGTTTTTTTAATGGGGGGGGAGTGAAGAATACAGGCTTGTAAAACATATTTTAAGTTAAATGCAAGAATGATGTTACGTTGAATATGCAATAAGATATCAGTGAAGCACACTAGGGCCAAGTTTCTACGTTGAGGTGTCCACAGCTTTGAAAAGATAGAGCGTACATCTGTCTGTCCCATTCGGTTGTAGGTTGGACTATAGACTGGTAATTACGCTAACACTATGCTCAGTGTTACTGTTGAGTTGCTGGTATTCAGAGATTGTGTTGCTGGGGTGCTAACATGTAAATACGTGTATTTTTTGTAGAGTCGTCCTAGGATGATGAGTCTGAGGCATGTGTATTTTAGTGTTGGGGTCAAAGGGGTGGGTCTTAGCTATGTGGGGTGTAGTGTGTGGGGGATAAGGCCGTTCTGTGTGCTGGGTGTGAATTGCTCTGGTGCTGAGTTGAACAGTGGCTCGCAAACCTGAGAATAAATGTGTATGGGAACTAAGAAAGTCCGCCTGTCTTTGTTTAGTTGTGAGACTTCTGGTAATTCTCCCGAGATAGTGTCTGAGAGGCACAGACTTTTGTATAATTAACGTTTTTTGACTTATTGATTTTTTTTAGAAAAGAATGTTAGTCCAAGCGAGTGATGGTCGTGTAGCGAGACCACTGCAAGACATAATTACAACTATAGATGGTCATGTACATCGATTTGTGATTGTGTCAGATCTCTACTTTTGAGGGAATCTGGGTTGGGTTAATGGGTGAAAGCTATCCCTTATTTTTGCATAGGTTTTTGTATCTGTGAAGTGGGGGTTATGTGAGATACGATGTTGAGTGGGGATGTAGGAAACGTTTCGGAAGTTTAATTGCTGTGGTGTTTGATAAATCACCACGATCGCGATAGGGCCTCGCAGTTGTTATCTTAATATCGTGTTAAGAAACGAGGACTAGGACATCAGGCGGGAGAAATGTTCGGGACTTGAGTCAGAGTTTTTAAGTAGGTGTAAGGCATGGTAGTTGGCAGTTTCTTGTGTTTTTTATTGAAGGGGCTATTCGGGGTGTATGCGTGCGTGGGTATTCCTGTAAAGTATCTAGGTATTGTTTTACCTCCTGATAGCTATCTAGGAGGGGGGTGTGTTGATTGGTGAACTATTGGTAACATTGGTGACTCCTGGAGGGTCAGATGTACTGCTATAGTTATAGTTAATCTTTGCTCGGTGGTTCTATATATTAGTCGATGATGGTTAGCTATCTTGTTTACAGTTTATTAAAAATGAGTCGGAAATGTTAGTGCTGACTGCAGTGCAATCGTTATGTGAGTTAGGGTGAGTAGTATGTGGTTTTTAGTTCTGGCCGTGTCATTCTCAAACATTGTCTATGGCGCAGTGATCTTAGGCTCCAATGGAGTTTTTCAAGAAGATTGAACGTGACTCTCATGGAATTGCTCTAGTGAAGTTCGTTGTTGAATGGTAGGAGGGGTGGGGGTGTGTGGTTGTGGAGGGGTTGGGGTAGTTTTGGTTGTTGTTGTTATTTAAGTTAGTTAGGTTTGGATGTTAGTTTAGAGGGGTTAGGATTATGTGTGATTTGGAATATTGTGGTATTTGATTTACTTTGTAAAAGTTACGTTTAGTTAGTTGTAGTGGCGTTGTGTGGTTTAGGTTAGTCTTGGTTTAGTTTAGTTGTGACGTTAGTTGTAGGATGAGTGAGGTTACGGTTGGGGTATATGGTAGTTTGTTAGTTAGGTTAAGGTGAGTTTGTAGTTTAGTTAGTTAGTTAGTTAGTTTAGTGTTATTGATGTGGTGATTTCAGGTTTGTTGATTCGGATATGATGCGGTGTCTAGTGATTTGGGTGTATGTTTTTTGTTTGTGTGGGATTGATTTTGTAAGTTTTACTTTTAAGGAAACTCTTAGGCAAGTTCCGACCG
Source organism: Oreohelix idahoensis (assembly GCA_024509875.1). Classification (NCBI taxonomy): domain Eukaryota; kingdom Metazoa; phylum Mollusca; class Gastropoda; order Stylommatophora; family Oreohelicidae; genus Oreohelix; species Oreohelix idahoensis. The sequence continues at coordinate 566,245 of JAMPIV010000843.1, read as the reverse complement.
ATGGATGGGTTTCGTGGTCGAGCAGAGAAGGATAGTGCAAAACTTACTAGTCGGAAATAATATAGTGTAGACGTCACTGGTTAGGAGGGTGGGTGTATAATACGGGGGTTGGGTTCGGAGGAAGAACAATGTTTTAGTCACGCGAACTCAAAACGCATATCGCAAGACACTTGATAACAGTGGTCTAGACTCTGTAAGAATGGCACATTGCACTCACAAATGGAAAACGCGAATTATATGTGATTGTGAGATGCGTCTCTATGATTGGGTTCGATAGAAATAGATTCGCACATCGTTGAACCGCGTAAACAGTTTGAGAGATCATATATTGTTATGTAATATTCTGGTGGTGTTCTCGTTATGGGATAGGTAAACACTATTCTCAGCAATTTATTGGCAAACCTGAACTTAAACGGGGCGCTCGGTCGCGAAGGTCACAAGTGTGTGCAGTCGATTGTTATAAGGAATAGAAGTAGCAATCGTTATGTCGCAATGTTGTGGCCGGTAACACGTCTTCGAGGCTGTTAAAATGTGGATAGTGTGGGTAGAGGTAATGCGGAGATATTGGTGACATCTAGCCATGATTTGTGTGGTGTTGGGTAGGTATGCTCGGCGCAATTGTTATTGTCTCTTCTGCGAGATTTTAAGTCGCGCCAGTGTTTGTCGACATTGGACACGTTTCAGTTTAAAGATTAGAAAACTGGTTTGTTGTTCTTTTAAAACATATTATTCCCTCCATAATGTATTCAGATGAGTGTAAAGAATTCTCGTGTAAAAATAGCTTAAAGTTGAGTCTCATGACTGGAGTAGTTGGTGCGTTGACAGTGAGATCATGGGTGTTACTTTAACCTGTTGCGAAGTTGTAGGTTGTGAGTAATGGGCTTGATCTTGAGATCGAAGGGTACTTAGTTAGAATTTTCAAGTCAATAAATATAAAGCCATAAGGATATACATCTAATAAAGTAAAGGGAAAGAAGAATGGGTACAGTTTAAAGAGAAGACGAGGCTCGTGTGGTAACGAACAATCGACATGGTGTGTGTACGCTGCGCGCGATAATGGCCCCTTGTTTTTTCTATCTGCGTATATCGCTTATAAATTGTGTTATAACGTTGTCTCAAGTTGATTATTATGTTACATGGCACGTTCGTACGTTGCTTCCAGACCTATAATAGCGAGGATAACGAGCTTTCACAAATACACACAATATTGTGTTGTGTAAGAATATAAAACCATTGGAAAAGTTAATGGCAAGTTGGTGGGGGGGCGACGACATTAAGACTTTTGAAATTCTCGCATTAACAATGTTTCTTTCTTCTATCACGCTATGTTATCGCCAAAGAGTCAGAAAGATAATGATCAAAGGATTAAGAGGGTTCGAAGTCACCTCTAACATTAAAGGTTATCCGTCGATGCGTAAGAGTTGGGAGAGGACAGAGAAGAAGCCGAAACCATGTATAACACTCGCGGTGGTCGTCGCGGCGCCGGATACACATATGTGCCATCATCGCGGGTAAGTGATACCTACAGTGTCACTATACTTTTTTTAGACGGTGAGACAGTGGATAAATATACAATTACCCATCCCGAGTTGAGGTTTATAGAAAATCACTGTAAAAAAACTCTTAGTTTAGAAAAGACTAACATTAAGATGGGTTACGAGGTTTGAAGAGACATAACGTACCCAGACTGCAGATCTATCATTCGAACATAACAAGGATTGGTAGAAGTTTTTAAATTTATTGTTTGATAACGCAGCCACGTAGCTCCTTTAAATTAGTATATTTGGGTTCCTTAGGGCTTGCTGACAAATAATATGTAAAACGTTACGCAAATAGACCAGGAATTAATAAATTATACCCAAAATAAAATATTGGGGATGACTGACAACAGTCATGGATAAATCTTTTCTGCTCATAAAATCTTTTTTTTATTATAATCGTCAGTTCTTGTGAAAAAAAAACTTACGTTCAGAAATTTAAGCCTACCATGTAAACTCCAAATTGTATTGGAGGAGACGCAACAAATGAAAGACTAACCACGAGATTGGTCGGGCTATAAAATTACTATCTTTCGTTGTTAGGGGAGACGTGAAATAGGTAAACATTTTTTCAAACCAACTTGTCGAAACGTGGCCTCATTGGCACTAGACTACAGCTGATTAATAAGAGCACTTAAGGAGCGTTTAGTTCACCCGAAACCACCATTGTTTGAAAATAATCAGCGTTGATAAAGCAATCAGAGTGCGTTGATAAGCCAGCTCATATTTTGTGTTAAATAAAAGCCTGGAACATAAGCAGATGGGAATTTGTGCCAGTAATTGTGCCTGAATTCATTGCTAATCAACGTATCTGTGTTTATTTCCATGAATGGTTGTGTGAAGTAAAACGGCATGGAATGGCCAAATAGTACACTGACACCTGGATGATTGATTAGAAAGAAATAATGCTGGAAGTGCAGAGGCGTGGTAGTAACCATTAAGGAGGTAAATATACTGGTATAAAGTATTTTCAGATGAAGCTGACAGTTGGCCTAACGCTCTGAAACTCAATGTTTGTGATGTATTATGATCAGTGGAAAAAGAGAGTAAAAGTTAGTTATGAAGTAGAAGGTACATCCTTCTTGTTTTCAGGGACCGTGGTCTTGATGGTATTGAGCAGCACCTGGTCAGAGCTTTGCTGAATCCACATCTTGAAATGACTTTGTAAAAATAACATTCAGAGGGGAATTTAATTGTCTTAATATCAGGAACTGAGAACATCTCCAATACTAGTCCCAAAAGACAAACTATTGAAGTCATGATGACAAATACCAACAGAGCTTGAACAAAACAAAACCAGTATTACCTCATATTACCACTACACAACTGACACACATAGGATTTTTTTAATAATATATGTCACTACAATATTCATATTGATAAAGTCTGTACATATACTTGTAATTAAAATTGATTGTGATTCCTGGTTCCTTTGTATTTGAATCAGGACACATATACCTTTATGATAACCATGAATACATATTGTTATTTGAAAAGTTATCAGTGACTCCTTAAGATATTCTCATAGAGTGTTATATGTATGTGAGTGTCACAGTGTTGTCAAGAGTAGTGGATTAAATTAAATTGTTTATCTGTCTGTTGTTGTGACTTACACTTCATCATACACATACCCTAGACACATAACGTAGTCATCACACTATTCCAGAATAATTCTGACTGAGATATATAGATATGTGGTAGCAAGTAAGGTTATCTATAATACACTACTCTTAATAGATATAGATACCTTCACAGCTGATCTCAGTCAGTACACTAAGTCCCCTATAAATATTTATAACATCCCACTTCACCACATATATTGGGGTCTCGCTCTTGGGATTTTGAATCTTTCCCTATTAAAAAAAATATTGGGGGTAATTCACTTCAGGGAATATAAGAATTAAAAGGTATCCTTGGGTGGAATTAAATAAGGTTGAGCTCACGGTGCCTGTGTTGTCCATTAGATATATTTAGAGATTAAATTGTTGGTTAGACATTGTAGAAATTTACCTGATAGACAATGGCGGACCTGGCCAAGTTTCGATCTGCTGCTGTTCAGACTGCAAAAGAGTTAGGATTAGATGGGCAAGTTATGGTTGCCTATGTCACTACGGAATGTGACAAATTTATTGAACGCGAAGAAAGAAGGTTTGAAGCCGAAAGAAAGTTAGAGGCTGAAAGGGAAATTAAGAGGTTGCAATTTGAGGCTGAGGCTGAGACTAAGAGGTTGCAGATTGAGGCTGAGGCTAAGAGGCTAGAAAGAGAAGAAAAAGAGGAGACAAAAGAAAGGAAAGAAGCAGAAAAAGATAGCTGCAGAAAGCGAAGAGCAGAAATTAGCTGCAGAAAGGGAAGAAGAAAGAAGAGAAGAAATTAGCTGCAGAAGGGAAAATTAGCTGCAAAAGGGAAGCAGAAGAAAAAGATTACAAAGGGAACATGAGTTACGACTAAGGGAGTTTGAGTTTCAAGGCCATGCTCCTGAAAATGGTGCCAGTCCCTTTGCCTCTGATGCTACGGTTACTCAAGGAGCCTCAACCTCAGCTATGAATTTTCATTTAGATCATTTTGTTGAGAAAGACGATGATATTGAGAGCTATATAAATAGGTATGAACTATTAGCTACCACGTATGGGTTAGAGAGAGAAAGGTGGAGCTTAAAGTTATCTCAGGGACTTCGTGGGGCAGCTTATGAAGTTTTTGCAAAAATGAGCAGAGGTGATCAGGAAAATTATGACATGCTAAAGCAGGCTCTTTTGTTAAGGTATGAAAAGAATGCAGAATTTTATAGGAAAAAATTTAGGAATGCTAAACTACTGTCAGGTGAAACCTATCACCAGTTCTCTGCACGAATAGAGACATACTTGGAGAAATGGACTTCTCTGGGGAAAACCCAAGATCTTAAGGAAATGGTCCTTATAGAGCAATTAAGAGAGTCCATGGCTCCAGACCTGAGAAAGTTTCTCATGGAACAAGGTGCAGAGAGGCTGGATGAGTTGCTAAATGTTGCTGAAAGGTATCAAGCAGCTCAAGCAGAGGTAACAGGTAATAAAAAGAAACAAGTGGATAACTTTAGGGCACCACAGAACTTTAATAAATTTGATCCTAGGATCAAAATAAAGGTAAGCACCAATTTGATAGGCCACGGTATGAAAATAAAAATAAATTCCCACAATTCGATGAAAGGAAATATGATGAAAGAAAATCTTTCAACCAAGGAAAAAGGTGGTGTAAAAATTGTCAGATGGACAGTCATGACACTGACCGTTGCAGAAGGAAACCTGTGTATATGGCAACCCTTCAGGTCAGGTCGACCTCAAGACAGGAGGAGGATATTATGTTAGATACCACTCCAGAAGAGATGAGGAAGGCACAGGCTGGGGATAAAACACTCAAGCCTTGTTTCAGAAAATTGTCAACTTGTCATACAACTCCAGGCAAGGGAGATTTTTACATGAAAAAACAAGTTGATGTATAGGAAGACTGGAGCTAGATCCAAAGGTCACGGACAGCTGGTTCTTCCAAAAAGATATAGGGCAGACTTAATAAGGAGCCTACATGTGAAACCAGATGGGGACCATGAGAAGATAGGTACCATCATTCAAAAGGTGGCTCACAATTATTATTGGCCCAAAGCAAGATGGGACATTGAAAATGTTGTAGAAAGGTGTAGCATAGCACATGAGGGAACACCCACAAGTGGGAACATGGATCAGGACCTGGACACGCCACGGGGCAAAATTAGGCCTGATAATAAAAAGAAAAATAGATTTGATAAAGTGGACCAAATGGAATGGGAAGCCCCTTTTCACGGACAAGCTTCACTTAACTGTTTTACAATGGCCACTATGCGGAGAGTGCAAAGATGTCTTACCCCAGGATAAGCCGAAAATCCCTCAATCGGACTTAAACAAACTGGAGGAAGAGGATGTAGAGAGGAAATCTCTCATCAAGAATTTTAAGTGGGGAGAAAGCCCCAAAAAAAGAAAAATTGGTAGCGGTCGTTTTGTGAATGATAATTCTGGGAGGAAAAATCATCACTATAAAGCTTCGAGTGGAAGAGACCATACCGGTGCATGGACAAATAGGTCCACACAATTAAAGGTACATATGTAGCTTTGTTAAGAACGTGGACTGATGAAAAGGCAGAGGAAAACATTACATCTTCATACCAATATGTGAATGAGCTGACCACTCGGGTAAAAAACTGGCTGGAAACTTGCCAATGAAAATTTGAAACAAGCCAGGAAGAAACATGCTGCCTATTATAACAGGAAGGCGAAAGACAGAAATTTGGCTGTGGGAGAAAAAGTACTGCTTCTTTTGCCCGGGAGTCAGAATAAGTTACAAATTGGATGGCAGGGTCCATATACAGTTCTAGAGAAGGTGTCTAGAACAAATTATAAGATAGATAAGAAGGGGAAAGAAAAAATCTATCATGTGAATCTCCTGAAGAAATATTTGGAAAGAGAACATCAGGAAGAGACACACTTGTTGACCTTGTCCATCGCCATGGAGATGAAAAAGGAACCACTTTCATCATTTGAATATCCATTACACCCCTGTGAGACAGCAGCACAGGTGAAAATCAGTACACATTTAACGAAAACTCAGAAAGAGAGAGTGCAACAGGTTCTAAATAATCATGCAGAGGTGTTAACAGACCGACCAGGGCATACAAACCTATTGGAATATGATATGAAACTAATAGACTCCACACCTGTCTGTATGAAACCATATTCGATTCCGTTTGCTAAGGAGAAAGCTTTGAAGGAAGAGATAGACTATCTATTGAAGGAAGGAATTATTTCGCACAGTGAGTCTTCGTATAGTTCCGGTGTTGTACTCTTAAGGAAGCCCTCTGGAGAACATAGACTCTGTATAGATTACAGGAGACTGAATGCTATTACAGAAGGACAGGTGGATCCATTGCCGGATACACAAATCAGCTGTTTGCCAGACTAAATAAAGCTAAATATTTCTCAAAAGTGGATCTGAGTAAAGGATACTATCAGATTCCAGTAAAGCCTGAGGTTAGACCATACCTAGCTTTTAGTACCTCAGAAGGACACTATGAGTTTAATAGATTGCCATTTGGATTGAAGAATGCGCCTAGTGTCTTCTCTAGAATGATGAGAAAATTATTGGATCCTCTGAATAATCCCTGTATAACAAATTTTTATGGATGATATCCTTATAGCAACAGAAAACATTTGAGGAACACATTGACTCTCTGAACATGCTGTTTGATCGACTTTAGGGAGGCAAATTTAACAGCCCGACCAACCAAATGTTGCGTTGGATGTAAAGAATTGGAATTTTTGGGACACACAGTTTATCAGGGAAACATGACCCCTGACCCAAAGAATTTAGAGAAACTACAGAAAGCCCCGAGACCACAAACCAAGAAGGACGTGAGATCCTTTGTCTCATTATGTGGTTTCTACCAGAAGTATATCAAAAACTTTAATTCCATATGTGCACCGTTAACTGAATTGACACGTAAAGGACATCCAGATCGCATTACATGGACACCACAATGTGAAATGACTTACCAAGAATTGAAGGAAAAGCCATAGTAAGGACGGATGCAAGTAATATTGGGTTAGGTGCAACTCTACTACAGAAATCAGATGCATTGGATGGGGAATTAAGCCCAGTGGCATATGCTAGCAGAAAGTTGAATAAAGCTGAAATCAATACTCAACTAGCGAAAAAGAATGTCTTGCAGTAATATGGGCGATAAAGAAATTCAATATTTATCTATATGGGAAGGCATTTAAGTTGCAAACAGACCACAAACCTTTATCGTTTCTAGCACAGGCTAGGCATGAGAACTCCAGGTTACTCCGATGGTCTTTACTTCTGGCTCCATATAATTTTAGCATTGAGTATATATCTGGAAAAACCAATTTGGGAGCGGATTTTTTAAGCCGCCATCCGTGTGTGAGAATCACCGTAAACCCCAGAAATAATAATAAATTTCTCTATGTGTATATAGAATAAAGGACTGACATATAATGTCTGTTTTAAGAGAGGAGGTGTCGTGGAATATTCTAATCCACATATATAAATTATCAAGTAAATATAAAGCCTAATAAATACATATAATAAATAAAGGAAGAAGAATGGTAAAGAACAGTGCTGTCACAATGATGTACTCGAAATCCCCTTGTTTTCTACTGCGTATGCAAATTGTAACGTTTCACGTTGATATTAAAGGCCTTCTGCAACATACACGCGTTTCCCAAACACACAATAAAATGTGCTGCCTTTCTAAGAAAAACCTTGAAATATGCAAGTTGACCTAAATTTTAAATTCCATTCATGTCTTTTTCTACACTATGTTACCAAGATCAAAAGACAGATGGACAAAAGGATAGCGAGAAGGGAGAGACAGAAAGCCGAACACTAAAAACACGCGTTCGCGCGCGATACACAAATGCTGCCATCACGCGTGTAAGACTACATGCACTAACTTTTTTTCAGACGGACAGTGATAAAATACACTTACCCTTCCCAGAGTTAGGTTTTAAAATCATAAAAAAACGCTTATTAGGAAAAAGATAACAATAGATGGGTTTACGGTTGAAAATATAACAGTACCCAGACAGCACATCTTCGAAACAGGAGGTAGAAAATACATATTTTGAACGCAGCCACGTAGCTCTTTTAAATTTGGATATTTGGGTTCCTTAGGGCTTGCTGACAAAGAATATGTAAAACGTTACGCAAATAGTCCAGGAATTAAAACATTATACCCAAACTAAAATATTGAGGGTGCCTGACAGCATGGAATCATTTCTGCTCATAAAATTTTTTTATAACGTGTTTGAAAAAAATCTTACGTTACAGAATTAGCCTACCATGTAAACTCCAAATTGATTGGAGCGCAACAAATGAAAGACTAACCACGATTGGTCGGGCTATAAATACTATCTTTCGTTGTTAGGGGAGACGTGAAAAGGTAACATTTTTTCAAACACTTGTCGAAACGTGGCCTCATTGGCTAGACTCGCTGATATACTCACTTAGGAGCGTTAGTTCGAGACCACTAGTGCAAATAATCTTGATAAAGCAACAGTGCGTTGAAGCCAGCTCATATTTGTGTTAAATAAAAGCCTGGAACATAAGCAGATGGGAATTTGTGCCAGTAATTGTGCCAGAATTCATTGCTAATCAACGTATCTGTGTTTATTTCCATGAAATTGTGGTAAGCTTGAACCATTTCAGTATCTTTTAATGAAAAATTGAATGTGACTTGTTGATTTATGCCTGTATATATATGTGTAGTTCAGTGGCAAACAGGAGATAAAGCCTATAATGCTCCAGCCTGAACAGAGGGTGTCGGAGGGAAGTACAACGGCATGGAATGGCCAAATAGTACACTGACACCTGGATGATTGATTAGACAGAAATAATAATGCTGGAAGTGCAGAGGCTGAGTAACCATTAAGGAGGGTAATACTGGTATAAAGTATTTCAGATGAAGCTGACAGTTGGCCTAACGCTCTGAACTCAATGTTTGTGTTGTATTGTGCTCAGTGTAGAACTAGAGTATCAATTAGTTATGAAGTAGAAGGTACATCCTTCTTGTTTTCAGGGACCGTGGTCTTGATGGTACTGAGCAGCACCTGGTCAGAGCTTTGCTGAATCCAGAGTCGGACAGCATACTCCTTGGTCCATTTAGCTATCAGTGAGGTGTCTCCAGAGCCCAGAGGAGAATTCGAGCAGAGGAGTCATTCCCTGCCGCCATCACGCAAGATAAGCTGATTTGGCCAGCTGAGCTCAACATTATGTCCCCTCATCTTGAAATGACTTTGTAAAAATAACATTCAGAGGGGAATTTAATTGTCTTAATATCAGAAACTGAGAACATCTCCAATACTAGTCCCAAAAGACAAACTATTGAAGTCATGATGACAAATACCAACAGAGCTTGAACAAAACAAAACCAGTATTACCTCATATTACCACTACACAACTGACACACATAGGATATTTTTAATAATATATGTCACTACAATATTCATATTGATAAAGTCTGTACATATACTTGTAATTAAAATTGATTGTGATTCCTGGTTCCTTTGTATTTGAATCAGGACACATATACCTTTATGATAACAATGAATACATATTGTTATTTGAAAAGTTATCAGTGACTCCTTAAGATATTCTCATAGAGTGTTATATGTATGTGTGTGGAATGTATGTGGTAGCAACGTTGAATGGTTCAATCTATTCATACAGACTTTTTGTCTTAATTGATAAGATACACTTGTCACATAGCTTGATCGTTCAGTCTAGATAGACGTAAGTCACCTAATAAGATATTTATAACATCCCACTTCACCACATTGGTGTGCGTTGTCAGTTTTCGCGGTCGAGATCGTCTCCTGTATTTAAAAATGATTTATCCATGAGCTTAAGTCCGTCCAGTCTTTTAAGAAATGACACCTTAGCTCGGTCTGAATAATGCGTGAAATTCTGAAATTTTAGCCGTTCGCTCTGGCAGGGTCCTGAATGATGTCAATGGCAAGCGAGAATCTCACAGTGAATCATTCCACAGTAAATGGTCAGCGGTAATATATGCTATTGTCCATCCACGCATTAACTGTTTGTTAACGACAGCTCTCAGGAATGAATCCTAAGTTCCGTGCTTAAAAAACAAAAATATTGAAATGGGTTAATTCATAAATGAATTCCGGCATGGAATAATTTTGCGCGTTGATATGCGAAAGTGTATCGTCTTCTGTATATGGCAAATCAAACTCATGGCTTGTGGACCCAAACTCACAAACACATCGGTAAAATCTCTCAGCAGTGTGTTGTCAGATGTAAACCATGATATTATTTATCGAAAAATAAATCTTTCAATCATGTCGTCCAAACTGTGTTCATCCCGGTATGTACAGTTGGACGAGCTTTTGTCTGTCTTAATCCGCAATTAAACAAGCATACTTTCTGAAAATCTATTTAGTGGTTTAATCTGTAGTTTAATGTCGACTGCACTCGCAAAAATTAGCCAACATGGTCTGACGTTGATTTGCTGTATCTTTTCAGCTCCTTGCCAAAGCTTTAATTGACACTAGGAGGGTAACATGAACTAGACATGGTGACATACTCTCTGTGAGAGGGGGTTTGTACAGAAGTAAACATACAAAAATACATGCTGGTTACATATTCAGAGAAGAAGAAAATCTTTAATGAAAGTCACGCAATAAAATCAGTACTCGACAAATTGGATATATGATTACTGCCGGACGTGAAACAGAGATCAGAAGCTAATCGCCCCATTTGTACACCGCTCAGATAAAATAAAAATAAAAGGTAATTGCAGGTATGGTTTGTACAATGCGAGGATGTTACTCTCGTCGTTGAAATGTACTTAGAGATAAATACAACAACATAGAAGATGTAACAACTGAGCCGTGAGTACGAATAAAGAGTGAGGCATGTGACTTCTCCATCAACCCATTGAATCCTATCCGACCTTTTTCTATAATAGAGTACAATAAGCTCACGTACTAGTCTATGCTGTAGATGTGTCTAGTGCGTAGTATTTGTTTCCAGACTGCATACTTCCGTGATAATTATGCCATTCTAGGGCATCAGCGCAGGAGACATGGAATGCGTTGAACTAGAATCTATATAGTTAAGATTTTTGTAGTCTGTTATCGGGTGTATCGTCAATTTCTGTTGGGTACGACCCGTTCAGATAAACTTAGACAACCAGGAAGATTCTGGACACACGGGGCGAGTGTCTTATTTTAAACGTTCTTCTTGAAAGATCGTAGACTTATCATATTTTCTGTTATTGATAGTTATTATACTTAAGGTTGGACTGTCATAGGTCTCATCATGTATCCTAATAACTTAAGAGGTGGACTCTCCTTGATATGACTCATATGTTTTGTGATATACGTGTACTTTGGAAAGGTGGACTTGTACTCACTTTGTTTGCTTAGTCATTAGATCTTCATTTACTTAAGGCCGACTTATCATGCAACTTCAATGTTCTTAGGATGGATGGTCCCGAAGTAACTGTAAGGTGGATGTCCTCTATCCAAAAAACTGGATCTGCTCTGTCAGTACTTAGAGTAGACTTTACTCTATTTGTCAACGTCATTCATCGTTCAATATAACTCTTATGGTAGGACTTTGTTATGACTCATCATGTTCCTATATCCGTAAGGAGGACTATCGGATGACTCCTAACAGCTACTTAAGGTTTTGGAACTATCACAGCTCTATGCTTTGTTATTAATACATATGGTGGACTTTATCATTGCTCATCATGTTAGTAATACTTAAGGTGGACTTTACTCAGTGGTCCCAAAATCTATTTAGCGGAATGGTCGAGTTGGTATCACAGCGACATGCTTTTTCGCATTAATACTTAGGTGGACCTTTTTACTTGGTCAAGATGATAGAGAAACTATGGATAGGAGCGAATACAACATAGTAGGCCAAATCTGATCATCAGAAAACAAGTGTGCCGAAGTCATCAAGTGTGTTTGATCCCCTTCGCTCTAATATGTAATACTCTATGAGCAAGTGTCACGTTAGACTGCATGTACTCACCGAGTGTTCCCTCTGTTTTCGTTGAATTAGAAAATTGAACGAAGTTCATGTAGTGTGGTTGCACGCCTCCTTTGAAGTGTCTTGCTTTTCAGGATACTCAGTCCCGTGTAGGCAATTCGTTGAAAGTAACCACCTATGGTTGGAAAGGACAGTTATTTATTGTCCAGCTGTTCTATTGACCCTTGTGGTTGGTCCACAGTTACACCGCCACCAGATGTCGGACTGATTTTGACACACCGTTCATTCAGGGACTTGACTATTGACTACACTGCGAGTTTATACGACGAGGCGTGATTTTCAAGTGCGAGCTGGCAATGATTATCTAATCATGTACCGAACATGCATATCAATTCTTATCCAATATTCTATCTTTACTCCTCTACCATCCCTTTTTATTCTGGTTCTCATTCATTGGTGTCTAAATTCGTATAGGCACCCCTCTATCTATACTATCTCAATCCATATCCTTCAGTTACCCCCATTGTCTATCTTATTTTATCCCCCCCTATGACTTCAATACTATTTATCTTCTATTTATCTGATCTATGAATGACACTAATTATGTATTCGTCTAAATAAATCTATTTTCGTATGCTATGTAATCTACCCATCTACTAATTCGTATCGGGATAGTCGTTAAATATCAATCTATGTTCTGTTGGCATTAATACCCTCGTCATATCTATCATAGTGTTATATCAGCACGGATGATATCATATAAGGAGATAGTTATATCTATAGATATTCATATATGATATATCTATCACCTTATGGTTACACGTCTCTAATCAATCGCTATTACCTAACCAGTGTTTACCTTGTCACTGTACCATTTTAATCGCCTCTAAGTCTACGCAAAGCACCCATTTATGAATGGTCTGTAGCGCTCTTTTAAAATGTTGTTGCACTTCCACGCCTGAGGAATAGTTCTTTGCCCAAAACTATAGAGCCTTCTTTAAATACAATAGACTGACCGTGCACATCCTGAGTTAAAGATGTGGGTGCAGGTTTTGCCCCAGGATCCGAAATATTTACGTATTGAAAAAGTTCCATAAAGAAAAGAAGGTATCCCAATGCAATGAAAGATCACTAAACGCTTTTGTATTTCTTAGTATCGCCGCATATCACTGTCTGTCCTCCAACCTTTGTCTATATGACTGGCCAGATAGCTTTCTTTTGTTGCACGATTCCTCACAAAACTATTGAAATGGGTTATTATACTCCATCACAAAAAAGCTCCAGATCGAGGTCATCAATGTCATCCCCGTTGGAACCTTCGCCATTTACCATATCAGAAGTATAGTGTTTTAACATTTTTGACGATGCAGCTGTCTTTACAACATTTATTCGAAAACAACAGTTCAACTCTCTTTCTTACAATAGCGTCAAGCAGTTGCAACTGCATTCTATTTCTTGCTTTTATTTTAACTGATGTTACAAGAGAGAATATCCTCTCAACCACAGCAGTACGCGCTAGGGTTATTAAACTCGTAAGGGCATAAGCGGCGAGCTCTTTCATATGTTGGACTACATCAATCCAAAATTGTTCACTTTCTGTGGGGAGTCTATCTTTCTTAAATTGTGGTTCTTCTCTCCAATCAACAAAAGTTATTTTTCTGTATTGTTCTTCTAATGTGATGGTGTTGTTTTCTGCAATCTGTATAAAAGATAACTCTGAAAATGGGGGCATTAAAGCCTGGTTCAAAATTATCACAAAGCTCAGTTTTGACATGCCTTGAAAAGTATCTCTCGCTGAAGGAAGTCTACATCTAACTTGACTGAGAGATTCTTCTAGCATTGACAAACATCTTGCCTTGATATTTTATATTTCTTTACAGGCCTCAACGGCCTTGTTCTGCTGTATGAACTTGTCACGTTCTGTAAGAAGTTAACACCAAAATGAACTTGATAGATGCTTTCTTTCTGCCCACTGACATCACGCATTCTGTTCTGAAAACTATGCTGGTGTGTCGTAAATTTATTTTGAGAGAAAGAGTCTTAGAAATAGTAGTCCGGTTTAAGTGTAGAATGATGGGGAAAAGCTCAGTGATAGAAATGTAGAGAGTAAATAGTTGCTTCACATAGTGCTGGAGGAGAGTAAAGACAGACTTATTTACGACAAATCGTTTCCCTCAATCTACTCTTCAGGCTCATACTGATCAAACAATTATTTGCCAGTTTCCAGACACACACCTGCTCTCACACCGATTTGGTGCTTCAACCACACAGACGACGTGGATACAACTATCTTAAACAAATAGGGGAAATTTTGGGTTTTGGGTAGTCCAACACAATAACGATTAAGTTTATGTTGTTTATTAAAGTTAAAAAGACAATCACTACAATAATCATTTGTTTACAGCAAGAATTATCAAAATTACAGAAAAATGCAAATAACAAGGTAGGGAGGGGGTGAAGAAGATTGGTATCGACTAAGCCCGTTCCGCTTATTAGACAAAGATAAACCCAGTCCAAAGATAGATAGTTATCAGGAACGTAGGTAAGTTAACCTAACAGTGAAGTTAATTACTCTGAAAGAGGTGTTTCAAAATTAGGTATAGGTGGTAGAAAAAAATCCTGTTCTTCCCAATTGTTCTTCCCTTTACTAAGCAAAAGAAAAGGAAGGGGGTTTTAAACAGAGTTTATCAAAAACTATCCCACTTAAAGGAACAATGCCGGGGATACAGAAAATGTATTACCCGGTAAGCAAGTTAACAAATGGGTTACAAAAAAAAGATTAACTTTCCTGTCATTCATACACGCGCTAGTAAAGGCCTTCACTCATCTTGCTCTCACTTACCGATTGTGAAAAAATCTGGAACTCCATAGAATAACACAACAGCAGTTACACCTCAAACTAAATGTATGAGTGTTAGTTCAAGTTCCAGCCCCAGATTAGCGGGTAGGCGTTCAGCACATAAAAAGGATCCCGTAATCGCTGGAAAATGAATCTGTATTTGTGTCTCTTTTCTTAATAACAGTTTCTATGGGAGGGCACGATCTCTGATACCGGGGTGAGGATGGTGTGGTCTATTTGACTTTGCCGCTGGTAATAAAAAATTCTTACGCGTGCTGATACACTTTATCCGTGAGGTATGGTTTAAGTCCAGGGAGAAAACTAGTCACATCACTGTTCGGTAAATATGTATTCTCTCTCTGTGTCAGTAAACTAACAAAAGCTCGGGCCAGTGTTCTTCTTCCCGTTACAACTTAGTTTGCTTGATGGTGTGTTAAATTTGTCTTTGGGTGTGCTTTCTTTGCTATAAGTTAGATAGCGGAATTCCAAACATAGAATCGCTTCAAAGATTAAAAATTTACTCAGTCTCAACAAGTTCTGAGTCAGGGAGACTCTACACACTGTTTATGCTTTGCTTTGCTTAGATTGATTTGCTTTATTGCTTTCTTAATGCTGGGATTGCACAGGTTACGATCACTCTGTATGAAAGAAAAAAAGACATGTAATATACCGAAAAACAAATAACCTTCTAAAGCGCGATAAATTTTCCGTTACTACTATTTTATATACGCTCGCGTATTTAGTTATGTATTTAATAAACACTGCGCGAGTTTTAATGGTTAAAACACACATCTATAAATATAGGACTTAACTAAATTTATTAATTATAAATTCCTTCGCGACTTTAAAAGTTAATTTAAGCATTTAACATATTATCTTTTGGAAATAATATAGCAGGTATATCATTACATTTACAACTGGAACTATTGAGATGGTTTAATTTAATAGATTTAAATTAACATAAAATCCAGTGAAATAGAATGAATGAACTAGACTACTGATCACTTTATACAATATATATTTTACCGTTTTGCACAGAAATAGAATTCACTGCAAATATGTATAAAATCCAGGGGATAATCTAGCAGGATTTCGAATATAGCTAGTGCTTCTGTAAAGGTCCGGCCAGCGAGTGATAAAGTGTATTTCTACGTGGTCTGTATATATCTAAAATGAAATGAAAGATGAGTGCGACATGAGAAACTTGACACCTTTTTAGATCTCAGGACGCTTTTGGGGATCTGACCGCCAGACTAAAGAGAGATGCCGCCCCTGGTCTCTCGTATCTTCGCTCGCTGCTTGCGTTCCGGCTTTCCCCGTTCGCTTTCACTGCGATCAGTTCTGCGTTTGGCACGGAGATGCGAAATACCGGCAGGGAACTTGCGTCGCTCGTCAGGGACCACTACTGTCTTTGATCGTGGCGCTAGTCTTTCATGAGATCCCCCAGGCTGTGTCTTTGATCGTGGTCGCTGCTATCTGTTTGATTCTGGCGCCGCCCCCTCTGGGCCAAGTTAATGAAAATACTGCATATGATTGCTCAAGAGATGTCCATGGGCGTGATTTAATCTCTCCTTAAATCAATGCGATAACCAGAATGAACGGTAGATAAACTGTCCACATATCAAACAGCAAAGGTGTTGCCAATCTGCATGGAAAGGTTGCATAGCTAATGAGTCCAGGTGAAAAGAAAAATCCCGTTTGACGAAAGGTTACAATATTTCGGGGGCACTGATGTTATCCAAGGGGTCGTTACGAAGAGTCGTATCATATCATTCAGGGTCGGCTGCGTTCGTCTGTCACATGGTGCAAGAATAATTCTTGGTACAGACTGTGATTATCAGTATGTTTTGCTGAAAAATAGACCATTCAATCTTTCAAATTCTTGTACAATAAGCGTAGCAAACACAAAGCACAGGTAGTATTGTTGTCAGACAAAATTTCCTTTAAAAGTTGAGCTTTGAATTTTGTATCTAACTATGCCTCGGCTATCTCAGCAGAAGCAAAATAAATCGTCATCAAAATATTAAACATAACCTTTCCTCACACAAACCACCTAATAGATGACGATTTTTTCAAATGGTAGAGATGCAGCTCGAGCAGATTCAGATTATTTAGTTCTGTTCACAACGCAAAACAATTCTTTATACAATTCTCGTCTCAACTCACTATGGAGAAAACCAGTGAGATATTTCTGACAATAAAAATCCGATATGCCACGGTAGTGAGGAAACTGCATATTGAACGTATAAAACCAGCGAATGACATGCATTTGAGTCGCACACAGTGAGGAGACACATCTTTCAATCTAGACAACACTGAGTTATTACAACCAACCATGATTTACATATCGTCCGATGCAAAACCGATGCAGTTTGTCAGACTCTGGTCGCATTCATGGCTAGCCTGTCACAAAAGCATACCTTCGCCGCTCACAACCAGATGCAACACATGCTAATAATCAGTAGGTCATGTTGTTTAAGGGGATTGAAACGGCGGCCTTGATGTCTCCATGACTGTAGATAATGGGGTGTAATTTATATTAACTTCAATCGTCATGTTTAGTATGTCTTTGACATAATTAAATACACGCATACTGCTTTCATTCCAAGAAATGTTAGCGTGTTAAAAACAAAAAACGCCAGCCAAAAAAGCGACATAATTTTTTTTTTCTACCCCAATGAATTTTTGTTTTGAGCCAAAAAGCCAAAACGAATTTTTCGACGCCATCCACTGTTTAAAAAATCGCAAAAAAACAAAAAAATAATTTTTTTGATGCCAAATGATTTAAAAAAAAAAAAAATCCAGATTTGTGGAATTGGCGTCAAAAAAGCCAAATTGACAACCCTCCTACCAAACGTTATTCCCATGGTTTGCTTTGCATTTAACTTAAACACCAATGCGGAGATCTAATTTGATCTCTTTATTTGTACCAGATGAAGGAGAATTATACTTTATGTTTTGAAGCCTAACCACATTTACCACATTTATCAACTTATTACACTTAATACTACTTTTTATTGATGTGTTCAAATAAAGCAATTTAATTTCTGTTTTATTTTCATTTTGTTTATCTTCGTTTTGCGCATACGTATTTTATATATGTAACGAGGTGCTTGTTTTGAGGAAGTAAAGGTAAAGAGGGGGTGTCGCGGAGCAGATACTGCCGTAGGGAATTAAATGTTGGAGGCGAAGTGTCTATACTAAGTCGCAGCTTTGTGAGGTGGGGATGGCCAGTTATATTACTGGTTGCCTTTGCCGTACCTTACTCAAGAGCAGAGTCAGGTACCCAGTTACAGCTGGGTAATGTGGAATTGTAACATATTACACATTGCCTAGTTAATGAATGAACGACAGGAAAGTAGGACTTGTGTGTAGGCCCAATGCTAGTAGTATTTTGCGTACGCGTGTCGATGTTAGCCAGTCATAAAATAGGAACTCACAAAAACCGATCGATAATGCTACGACCGTTTAATATGGAGGATAAAAGCGTACGTTTAGAGGTTAGAATTAGGACTCGTGACAGTGTATGCAATGTCAGAAATGGATGAAACTAGTCTCATTCTACAGGGAATAACTCCAATTATATACATACAAAAGGAAAAGTGGAAGGAAGGAACACTTTTGAAGAAATGTGAGAGTAAAGGTGTCGGTACATCGAGCTACCATTTGTTGTTCCTAATTAAAATGTGATAGAAAATCAATAACAAGACCAATTAGGGAAAACAAGATATGGACAGAAAGCAAAACATACGGAGAATGGAATAATGTCACTCAAAAGGTCCTAACTGGAAAAAATGAGATGCACGGAGCAGAGGTTTGGAATACTACTCGCACAGTCTCACTCGAAGATGCAAAATTTTGGAGACTGCAACAGAGTTACTGACCTTTTCTTCTCGTACGGGGCATGCCAGCCTATAAAAAGAGACCGCGAAGATGTCAAAACACACTTACACCTCATAAAGACAGAAGGGT
Organism: Oreohelix idahoensis; assembly: GCA_024509875.1. Lineage (NCBI taxonomy): Eukaryota > Metazoa > Mollusca > Gastropoda > Stylommatophora > Oreohelicidae > Oreohelix > Oreohelix idahoensis. The sequence continues at coordinate 547,357 of JAMPIV010000843.1, read as the reverse complement.
GGAAACTAGAGTGGCGCTTGTCGAGGCTAAAACCTTACCATCTGTGGCCGGGCAGCACATTCTCCACAAAAGCCAATCTTTTCTGGACTTTATATAAGTTTGGAATTACTATGTATATTTGTCACGAAGTGGATTTAAGACTAGAGGCTGTCTACGTATAGTGACAAGACACTAGTGGAAAGAAAGACTGGAAAAGATAGATTTAGATGAAAATGATAGTGAAATGTGAAAAGTTGAAACTATTGGCTCGAAGTTGAGAACTAAGATTGACTCTTCCTTGCCACTCCGGACGTATCAGATTGCTATAGCTCCAACTAACTACCCTAAGGGGATAAGGTTGTATAAGATCACATACACCACGATACAGACAACGTATAGCTACTGTACGTAAATAAAATTGACTGATCCAGACTATAATGTACAAGTTTTATTTACACATAGAAAAAAAAACTCAATTACATGTCAAAGAAATACAGTGCGTGTGTGCACACCTGGAAAACAAATCAAGTACAGTTACAATGATTTTACATCAACCAAACCCTTCACCCACAATTTCCACCTATATGGGAAAAGACGTTAAGATTACACACAAACCACACTGAACTTGGTGGGGTCTCGGACTTCGAGCCTCTACAATAAATTAGCTATTCTAAATTCTAATATTACTTCTAATTTCACAGTCAGCTGGAACTACTAAGAATTTGTCTACACAATCTCTGCACAGACGTCGTTTCTACACAGCCTATCCTGAAATCTCCTGAACACTGCTACACAACTAACTTCCTCTAAACTTCAGCAGCTGTCCTCTGCTATACTCTTCAACAAACTTGCTCTCAGTTCTGTCTATTTGTTATAGCAACTGTAGAGGGTATTGTAACCCTTTTTCCCTCCACAACTTCTGTAAGTGACGACTAGGTTTTAAATACTGGATTCTGGACTGGAACCTGTAGCTGGTTCCTACTAACACATCTGGATTCACCTGCCCGGTTACCCCTCTCTGGGTTCAGGGCCTTCGGTTTTATTATGGCCGGAACGAAGCGAAATAATTACAACGCTGGCAGCATGCCAATTTGCGTGTGTAACAAGATCGAGCATCAGAGCTCAGGATTTATCCAACAAATCCTATACCACTGGAGAAATGTCTTCCCCTGCTTTGGGAAAACATGTTCTATTCTTCGTCCGCCTCTGGCAATATCTCAAAACTCTGATTTTGTCTGAGATGCCAACCTTTGCCGTGGGAAAATTTGTGGTGCCAAATTTCGCTCTATCCCACGGTGCCGCTACCTGCAAACTCGAATTTCCCACTTAAAAGCAAATCGACTTGTCTATGGTGCGCGGCTGGCAATTTTCATTCGAGAGAACTCGACTAAGAAATTCAGTGAGTATATATATCAGACTCCCCCACGCTGCCCTAGCCTGACGTCATTTGCGCGGCTTTGTTCTAGGCCAATGATCCCTCTGCATTTCAATGCAGTTTGATCTCGGCCAATCAAAATCGTAAACAACTCTGACTCATCCTGTTACTGTGCGCGTGTGGTAAAAGTCACTACCCTCGTTGAAACAAAGGATCGGGAATTAAGCTCAGCCCTCTACTGTTAAATGAAGCAAAAATGGCCGAAATTAATTAATTCCCGAAAATACGTCTATGCGCACGCAATAGCTTCAAGGAGAAGAAAACTGGTGAAATTCTGAACTAGGCTCTACCATCCTCCCTCTAGAAAAATACTGCAACAATTCTCTACACAACAAGACTAAACTCTACTACTATTGATAGAGAAGAAACATAATGCAGGTAACATAAAACTCCATCGTAATCCCTCCTAGAAATATTGATAGTAATGCAAGGAGAAAAAGACATGGAGCCTATTGAAAAAAATAAATTACAGTAGAGTATCACAATATTTATTACTTTAAATGTGACTGTTTTTTCAGGATTTGATTAGTTGATAGACATAATTAAGTTATGAAGGTATCATACATAAATCAAAGGCACATCTCCAATCCAACCTGCAAGTCTGGAAGGAAGAGCTGGAGAAGAGAGGGATGGTCATAAGCAGCTCTAAAACAAAATCCATGGTGATATCACGAGAAGAAAGAAGACATCAGATTAAACTGGGAGAACAGGTCCTGGAGCAGGTCGACCACTTTAAATACCTCGGAGCTATTATAGACCGAAAGGGAGGCATCAAAGAAGAGTTGGCCGCTCGAAAAGCAGCAGCTGGGAGACTTTTTCAGGCCATAAATCGAGGATTCCTCAACAAGAGAGGTTGGTAAGAAAACGAAGATGGCTGTATACCGCTTGATAAGGTTGATAAAGTTGGATATTTTATTCCCGTAAATTTTTTTTTTTTTTTTTTTTTTTTTTTTTCGTACGCCCGCTAATACTCAAGGCGAAATCTCAGGTTATTATTTGTGTCTAACCTGACATTGATTTTACGTGAGTATCCCTTTATTTCTTGTACAGAGACAAGTGTCCCTCGCCATTCAGGCAAATACTCTCCGATTTCGGAGGTACCCATTGCAGCTGGGTCGGCTCAGGAGCTGCCAGTCCCTGGTCGACGACACTCCTTCAAATGTCCTCGCCAGGTCTCGAGTTAATCCAGTCCAAATCCCGGTCGACGAAAAATCCTCAAATGCCGTCGCCCGGGTTTGATCCTGTATCACCCGGTCGCCAGAGCGGTGTTGTAACCACTACGCTAGCGCGGCTCCCATTCCCGTAAATGATATCCACCAAAAGATAGATATAAGTGGATGGAAGCAGACATCATCATCATCATCAGTTGATAAAGTGCACCAGAACACTCCTAGGCGGGAAGACGTCGCCTATCAGATCTCTATGGTGTTGTTTGCTCCACTGTAGTGTATGGAATGTCAACTTGACCTACGCAGTGGTGTGTAGACATGGATTGAGTGTATAATGTGCGAATGTTAATAAGGGTTCGTGGTGTTGACAAATGTTCTTTTCTCACACTCATGTATGGCTGGAAGTCATCGACACCAACGACTGTGTACCTTTTCTAAAGTTTAATTGGACGTACACACTCGACAGCACAGATAGTGACAAATCACAGGTTGGCATAATACATCATGGTACAGTGGATAACTGGTCTTGCAATGTTATGTTACATGGGCACTCATGTGGAATAATAGTATCAAGGACTGTCAGTAGCCAAGCAACATTTTACACCCATGTCCTTCAAACATATCCAACTCTCGTGTAAAAATCCACATGACGTCACTCATATCCACAACTTATAAACACCCTTCCGTGATATACGACTGCACACCCATTTTTTTGTATGCCACTCTATCGCCCACATTCTACCAATGAATGCGTCCACGCTCTTGTTCCCCGATGCAAGAGCGCACTACATATACTTATAATATGTTCATCTCCCCAGTTCCCCACAACCAGTGTCGTTCGACATCCAGTCCCCAGAGATCATAATAGCTCCCACCGTATCTAGTCTATGCACTCATCAGTCAGAGTGTATGTGTGTCAAGATATGACGATGTGTCACCAGTCCAATGTCCAGTCCTCACTCATATCGCTAAATAAATGCAGTGCTGATAGGTATTCGCTGATAAGACGCGTTTTCATTGTGCATGATACCCACTCAGTAGAGACATGTCAAGTAAGACCCGTCACTCTACCCCCTAGCGGTCGCCGTCAGGCACTCATGAGACTCCACCAAGTCATATGTCCGACATTACTGCTGTGTCCCATAGTGTCACGCTAATGACTCTGTGTGGACAGTCTGTATTACCGAGCCCAACCGCACTAGAGACGTGTCTACATATGAATTACACACTTCTCCGGTTCATGTCGAATAGTGTAAGCCACCCTACTAGACACGCCCCACATCGCCACGCACATCGCCCTCACCGCACTCTCTCTCACGTGTGTCTATCTATATATACACGATCATATACACAATATTGGTCATACACTACGATCAAACCCTCACACCCAACCGAATAGGATTATAATGAAAGAAACGATAAGCCCCCCCCCTAATCCTCACCTCACACCCCCAAATAATCTCGAGAAAGAATCGCTCTCTAGTATCCGATCCCCCCGCGAGCCAACCTTTACTGTCACAATAGTGAAAAATGATCAATATCACTCACGTCCTACCCCCCCTCCACCCCCTCACCCAACGGAAGACGAAGAACACTAAACCAACAAACGTGTAAACGACCTACACACAACTCCACCGACTTACATATGCCTAACTGAGCAATCAACATCACCAGACCCCGATCATATCTACGCTGCTTAATTCGATATCACTCCAACATATAGAGATACCTACCCTACTGTTTTCTAACCATGTGTAACCCACACTATTCTTGATCAGACTCGTAGCCTACATATTTCTAGCACTCACCTCCGAATCAGTTACCTGTCTCTGATGTCCACGTTGTCATCACTACTACAAACATAAAAGACGACTAATACCCATACTGTAACACTTTTGCTCCACTACACGTAACTCATCAAACACAACCTACTTACTAAGATAATGTTATAAGCCACCAAGTCACCCACAAGTGACCATCATCATATGGGTGGGTATCCCCCCAAACTTGGGGTGCAATACCAATTTAATCACCCACAAAACTGTGTCCCCACACACACCCCCCACGATATCTGCTTACCGTCGGCCCTATCATATGCTGAACTACTCGTGAATATCTACCCACGGTATGACGAAATTGCTCATAGATCACACGTGTTGCACTCCGTCATCCAGAACACTAGCCTACAGTCCCTGTAATAAATGGGATAGAGTGCTCACAGCTCACCCAACATGGCACAACCATATTCACACTGCCAAAACTCGATTATCAACTTAAGCCCCGATATCATCTCACAACCCACATCAATGACATCTTATGCAAGTCACCTCCTCAAACCCCCATGTACAGACGCTCATCCACTCACAAAGGCCACTCCTCTCTTATATCAACTACAAACCACTGATCCAACTGATCCACATACCTCCCGTCCAACACATCTCTCTACTCATCTGCTCCCTGTAACACTACCCACACAACTCACAGACCCACCAAATTACTAATCCCCAGAACTGATCCAATTGTGACATACTCCACCTACTTTTTGCCTAACCTCCTCCTCCATCCTACAACCATTCCCCACCGTCCCTCCAACACTCACAAACTCTCTCCCAAATTACCTACACAAATCGATACACTACCTTTCTCCCCGCCAACCGTGTGCCACCTGATCGTGTGTTCAGACTTACCCTCCAATCACACACGTAACTCTCAAAAATTAACTCTCGTGATCCTCCACCACACCAGCTCCGACCCCATGTCCCCTATTAGATCCTGATAGATATATATACATCCATCATCTTGTCTAGAACAACCAGAACACTACCACCAGTCCTAAATTACACCCACACAACATACATCATCCCTCCTAACACCACCAAACCCAACAACCCAACCCCACCCCCCCCTACCATAAAAACCCCCCCCTACCAATCACCCCTTCCCACCTGTGCCACCATCCCCCTTAGAATCACTCAAATCAGATCGCCCATCATGTACAATATAGACAAATCCTCCTACGACACCAATTGTTACTCGACAGATACATAGGCGATCAAGTACTTTGTGATCATGCCCGCACTACCGACACACGTGCATGGCCAATAGAGATCATGTGTAAAGCCATGTGAGTCCCTCAGCACACGTAGCTCGCTCAATGACTGTGTCACGCACCCTCCACCCATCCACATCCTCACGGTACTCACGTACTCACACCACTTAGAGAGTGAGCACCCACTCGCCAGACGTTCTTCCCACACACCACTCCCACCCCCCCCCTCAACCCCCAATCCCCCACTACAAAACTTTAAACACCCCCCCACTAACTTTGTTGTAAGGTCCACCCCCCCCCCCCACCTACGTTCCCCCCCCCCGTACCCCCCACCCCACCAGGACCCCCCCCCCCCCCACCCCGATTATAGCGATTCCCATGTTGTGTGTCTGCACCCCCATTCGTTCCCGCACCACACACACCGTAAGACTACACTATCACTCTAGTCCCCCCCCCCCCCAGTAACGCCCCCCCCCCCCCCCTACCCTTCTACACCACCGCCCATAAAAAGTGCAGCACACACTGTCGATAATAATACATGGGGTGAGTGTACATGGCGCGTGGTGGGATACACAATGCCCCACACCCTCATACGCCCAACACCACATCTCATGTATCGTGATAAAGTCTACCCGCCGAAATAACCACTCCATATCATAATATGCTGATAACGTCGCCGGCGCCATACTAATGATGTAAAGAAAGTACCAACATCAACCATACCATAAGACATACTCCTCGACGAGTTCTTGTTGTACTCAAACAAATTTCAACCACCTTTACTACCCTCATTGTTGTCTTATAAACTTACAAATAAAATATCATAACTAAAAATACAACATAAGATCAAACCCATCAGATAGTAGTCATAGGACTCACACCTCCCCCCCCTCCCCACTCTCTCACCTAGATAATGTCAAACACAATAATCTCCTAATCCATCTACCACCCAAAACCCCCCCCCACCCCCCAAAAGGTCCCACCTAATAGAGATCCACCCCCCCCTCCACCCCCTCCCCCCCCCCCCCCTCCCCCTCCCCCCCCCCCCCCCCCAACCCCCACCCCCCCCCCTATCCCCCCCCCCCCCCCCCCCCCCCCATGTAATTGGAGACAATATTAATTATTGCGTTGTCCGGCTTGGATTTGTACTTGGTGTTTGGGAACTTAAGATATGCTACAATGCATCTGCGTGAATAGTCCAAGGTCACTGCCCGCCATGTGTCATTGAGTTACTCTTGTACATAGCCCGTAATTTCTTATCTCTTGCAGAGTTTGAGAAAACATGTTCTGTGCGGTGTTCATAGTTTATCTCATGACATATAGTTCAATGCGCAGATCATAGCTATCTCCCACAGATCTAGCAGTATTGTCGATGTCACATAATGTATTCCTCCATACTTCATGTATACATCTTGGACAGTGACACTATAATCTACAGTTACTCATGTACTTGGACCCCGTGTGGTACTACGCATCTTGTATTAATCACTACGATCTGTATGTGCACACTAGATATGTTTGCTTATAGATCACAACATCTATAGTCCTTGTCATACTAGTGCTTCCTGCACAGAATGACTCCATGACCTTAGTCTCTCGCATGAGTCGTCATGAGCGTGGACGGCGCGTATGTATGAATAACCGCATACTGCTGATGAGTAGTGTCTGCTTATTAGTCTCCGCAGCGTTTCGGAGGTGGCTGTTAGCATTGACTATAACGTAATCTCGGCTTGTGTGTTGTAACAGTCGTGCCTTGACGCCAGAGATGTAGACTAATGAAGTGGCCGTAGTTGCAAATAGTTATCCAGCTGAAGTAGAGATCAGTCCAGTAGCTAATCTCAGATCTCTCGTGCTCGACCACAATTTGTGATACAATCAACCTGACCCTCTTATTTTTCTTCTTAACCCTGCTCTCGCTCTCTTCTCTCGTAGAGTCCACCACACACCACCCCTCCTTTTTCCCCCCCTCCACCCCTCTATTATATAGAGATTAGACTGCCACATCTTTATTGTGTCTTCCTTGTTCGTAATCACTCTACACTCTCGCTCTCCCCTAATCGAATTTACTCCGACTGTATGATGTAAATGTAGGTTAGATCACTGTAGGATAAATGTGTTTGCTGTTACCTGTAGTGATCTGATTGTGTCTCACCTCTCTCCGTTTGAGTGGGGGGGGGGGGGGGGGATTCTGACAGTGGCATATGGGGATGTACGCGGTACTATCTACATACATACAAGTATCTATGAATCACACTTTATTTTGTATGTGTAGAAGTGTTTAGACTTCAACATCTCATACTTATTGACTCGTAGAGACATATCTCATGTGCTTCCATGGGTGCAGTAGCATTTGCTCTCCTGCCTAGAAAATGTTGTCGTTAGCTTGACAGAACATGTCGTATCGATTGTAGCCTATCGATAAGTATATCGAGCACCTCGGTCTATCTCCTCCTACTGGACACCGCCAGAGAATAAGATTATGAATTTAAAATATGGACTTTACATCTCGAATCTTGTCTTATGAACTTTAGTCTGCAGTTAATACTCTATGCAGAAATTATACCTACCAGTATCACTGTCGCCAAGTACGCATGTGCCCTAAAGTTCGATGTGTCTTGCATTTGTATTATTATCATTATATGTGAATGTAAGTCACTCTGATAGCAGAATGATAATATGCATGTAGAGATGGTCTGTTTAGCACCTCATGAAGTGCTCCTCCACTCTGTATCGCAGGTCTCTCATGAGACTGTTTTAGAATTCTCAATTGTTCTATGTTATGAGCTATACTGGTCTGTTTCATCTCTCGTCGCTAGAGTAATTTCGATCTCCTTGAAGCAGACTGTGAATTCCGAGAGAAGACGTCATGCCAGTGCAGCTAGCAGAGGCTTGAAAGACTCGTAGTCTGGATGTCTTGTAATTATGCATTATAAACCGTCTTCGCCATAGCTCTTATACCCCCACCGTGCTGAGTGAACCCCATTCATACTAGAAGCACTCCAACCTATACCAGAGACCTAGTAATGTGATAGATAGATAGAGCCGATGGAGCGTGAGACGCGGGTGATATTAGCATGTCTACATTCTCTCTAGGTACTTACAGCCCCCTTACCGAATACATGTCCTACTTAGATAGTGTGCGCCCCTCCCCTGTGTTTATTCACTCAACTGCTCGATAATGTATCGTAGTTACTGTCGCTCTGCTTAGTAGTTGTAACGAGTTTATTTGACAGTAACGTATCAAGCACGTGAAGATTGTCCTTACTAAGTGTTCTGATATCCTCAAGAATGATGTGTATCTACAGAATACTGCATTTAGTGTTATCCAGTCTAATTAGGTCAGACTAGCAGACTCATCCGCGCGAGTACGGCGCATCCGGTTACTGGACTCTGCATATACTTCTAGTCACTATAGCAAAACGTATTCGTATCAGATGTAACCCAAACAATATACCTCATATTACTATTAATTAATAACACCCCCCTAGAGAGACCACCCCCCAAAAGCCAGACACGACACCTCGCCCTACTGCCTCGCGGCCATAATCCCATAATTAAGCTATACCCTACTCGTCTAACGCGATACAACCCCCCTCAGAATATCATAACATCCCTCCTATATACCCCCATATCAGTATCTAGCCGCGCAAGTACAACATAATGCAGCTTTGATATCACTTGAACTACCTAACTTTTAAACTAGTTAATAAATTAGAAGGTGGTAGTAACAATAAACGCGATGTAGGATAAAAAAGAAATTTCATTCTCAATGAAATGGCCGTTACGTAGTTCTAGAAGCTGTGATAATAAATGCTGCTAGGAGAGTCTGGTTTCCGCCATTATAGTGGTTTGATGTCATCTACTCTCTTCATCCTCTCTTACTATCATTCATCAAAACAAACCCCCACATGTCAATACTGCGCTAACCTTACCGATAACCCCCCTACAACTGCTATCGGGTCATACACCCCCCCAAACACACTCCCTGTTAAAGGTATCTACCTAGCAGTCACGGGCCAACACCGCTTTCATTACCAACCAGCGAAACCAAAGAACCAAATGCCCAGAGATCCCGGGCCACCCCCATCGAGAGCACTTCCCCCCCATGGCTCGCCCCCCCCGGGCCCCGGTGCTATTAATATACAGACCACCATCCCCCATCAGTAAACAATGAGTTTTTATAATGATAACCACCCCATCACCACCTTTGCAAATAACTTGCGATGAAATTCCACGCTGGACGAGATCAAAACAAGCCGTTTTCGTTTTATTTTTTAAAAGGATTAAAAAAAATTTTTTTAAAGCTGCTGGAGGAGAGTTGGAGTTGACGAAAAATTTCAGCGGGAAATGATTTAAAGCAATTAATGAAAACAACGCCTCTTGAGAATTTTTAGATATTATAAATGGAAGGTAGTCTATGGAGAGAAGAACAACCACCATACTACAATGGGGATAAGACAGTATTAATGTCAAAGTTACTGAAGAAAGGTGGATCTATCAGACCTGTAATAAACTGCGCGTAGGTATATCTCTATTATCAGTACCACTGGAAAATTTATTATGTTGCATGATTTAGAAAGACTTAAAATTTGCATGCATGACGTAAAAGAATCAGGAGGAAGGAACAAGCGGGTTTTTCAGGCCGACCGAACGAAATCGCGACGACGAAACGATCATGTATTGATCAAATATTCACACTAAGAACAATTATAGAAGAATCAGTGGAAAGGCACTCGCCACTTATTATCACCTTCGTCGATTTTCAAAAAGCCTTTGATAGTCTACACCGCCCATCATTGTGGAAGATACTTACAATCTATGGTTTTCCAACAAAATATGTGAATATAATCAAAGCACTATATGACAATGCAAGATGTTGTGTTAGAACAAATAAAGGGAATACAGAATGGTTTACAGTAGAAACAGGGGTGAAACAAGGCTGTATTATGTCACCACTACTTTTTGGAATAGCTATTGATTGGGTTATGAGAAACTATACCCACAATGAACAATTAGGTATAAAATGGACAAATGGAAAATTCCTGGGGGACCTGGATTTCGCAGATGATGTAGCATTCTTAAGTTCAACACCAAGACAATCCCAAGAAGCAATAAATAATTTGTGTCATCTCTCGGTTAAAATAGGTCTCCAAATAAAATGCCTCTAAAACTAAAGCTATGAACTTTTCTAACGAGACCTTTGATATCATCTTGAACGGGGAAAAACTACAGAAAGTTGAAAGTTCAATTATTTAGGCAGTAAAATGACTCAGGATGGTGACACAACAAGAGAAATCCATACTAGAATTGCTTTGGCAGCTAGCGCCTTCAATAGATTATCTAACATTTGGAAATTACGATCATTGAATATACATACCAAGCTTCGTCTGTTTAATTCAAATGTTATCTCAGTGTTAACATACGGCTGTGAGAGTTGGAAAATAACAAATCATTGGAGAACAAGCTGAATACATTCGAGAACAAATGTCTTAGAAAACTCATGAACATCAGTTGGAAAGAATTCAAGACTAATCGATTTTTTTTTTGACAAATAAGAGAAGACTCTAGGCAGAAATATGGTCTCCGACTATATAAGGAAAAGACGATGGTCATATATCGGTCATGTCCTACGAATGCAAAAACAACAGAATACCACTACAGGCGCTCAACTTGGGTTCCTGAGGGTAAGAGGAAAAAAGGAAGACCAAAAGAAAACACTCAGAAGAAAACAATAATAAGAGAAGGAAGAACGTTGGGCCTAAATAATGTGCAAGAGCTAAGAGGAGTGGCGTCACAACGAACAACCTGGAGAGCACTGGTTTCTGCCTTATGCGCCGTGTTTGGTGCTTAAAGAATTTATTATTATTATTATTATAATTGTGATAGCATAGTAGAGACGAGAGTGAAATCAGAACATTGAGGAATTTTCTTTTTCAATTACTTGGACAAACCAACATGGACATTTTAGTTAATTATTTAAAATTTACTTCATCATCATCAGGTTTTTTTAAATATTTCTTCATTGATCCCATCAGCATTCATTCATAATTCACCACAAGCAGGATAGATTTAAATAAATAATTCAATAGTACTGTGGCGAGAGGTTTTATTTTGGCTCTTGGATCAGTATAGTACTGACAATTACAGAAATAGGATTTCTGCAGAAAATGGTGAAGTCCCAGTGTCTGAGAGGACTACTGGTATCACAAATTAGTTACGGCTGTGAATGATCTGATCTCGAAACAATAGTATAGAGGAGACCGACATAAAGCGCCACCTCTGCTGTGTAACCAATTGTGATATTAAACAAAGCAAGGAAACAGATTTTTACTTAACAATGATAAAATTGACAAGTCGTTCAAAATACAATTTCCTTATATTTTATTTAGTATATATACACTATCTACTCTTGTGCTGAAAGGTGAATGTTGCAAAAAAATGGAATGAAATGAATTGGTAAGTTTACATATGATTTACAAATATTTATATTTATAAATATTACAACACGTTTTCCAATTATAGGAACAAAAATTATATCAGCTGTGCTGTTAATTAAGGATATAACGTTTATCAGCTATGCTGTTATTTACGTATAATTTATCCACTATGATCTTATTATTGTCTCTTGCTACGCTAATTCACGTTTTCTTCATTGACAGTTCTATGCTCACAATGCCGACCGAAATGGTACTAATGTGTACTCATCTCTCTTAAGTCTGTTCTTCTTTGTTTGGTTCACACCACCGGCAGAGTATCGTTCCTTTAGCCCACCCAAGACTGAGGGGGACCAAAGATGTAGAGTCTGGTCAACCTCTATGCTCCTGCGGAGTTCCAGGCAGCGGGATTGACTCGAACATACGACCTCAGGTTTTTAGGACACACTTAAACCTGTAACAAAGCAAAAAATAGGGGCTAATTTCTGTCCTCAAGCCCACCTATTTCTAGTGTGAGTGAAATGAGCGTGTCTCCGATGTATGCATGTGGGATGAATGACAACATGGCTCAGTATGATTTAGCAATAGCGAGACAAGACAGGTGTCTACTTGCAAAACATTCTTTCTGATAAACTAATACATGGATACATTCAATAATATAGATTCAATACATGAATACATTTTATACATGAATACATCCCATAATATAAATCAATACATGAATAAATCCAATAATATGTACACCTAGGTGTGATACAACAATGTCCTTCCCCCTATACTATATCACGCCCTCTCTGACAATAGCTGGTAACATATATCCTAACAATATTGTTATGTTCTTATGATAGGAGTATATGAGACGAGGACTGGTTGGTGTTGCGTGATAAATTCTCGCAACATCGTTTTTTACAATATCTATTTTATAACGCAAGGGCAACAACTGCTTGAAATTTATAGTCACTTTTCTCGGTAAGCATTTGTCTTCTCGCGTTGGTATCGAATGCAGTTAAGTTTTGAGCTGTGGTCATTTTGCGCTGGACTGCGCATGACTTGTCTTGCTTTTTGGTCGATCGGTTTCCGCCCACCACTAGTGGAGTGAGCGATTTGGAATGGCGAAAGAGATGCCTCGTTGAAGAGGGGATCTCCGCTATTTTTTGTTCTGTCAGGGATGTGTAGTCCTCTTATGGATATTTCGTTTATTCGGGATAATACCTCTAGTGTATTTGCACATGCCGGGAGGCGTGATATTTCTGTATTTCTTGAAAGCAAGGTAAATTGACTTTTTTCATTAACTCTATCTATTTTGGGTCGTGAGCGATTTCGATTCATAGCCTGTCTTTGAAAGTCGTCGTCACGAGATGTTTTTTCCCAGCTCACATGTCGCTGCATTGTACTGCATCGGTTGATGCATGTACCAAGGACCATTACTTGCTACTTTGTTAAATGAACTAGGTTTGGAAAACCTTTATTATCTAGAGGATATTTTTGAGGACATTATTTATACTTCGGCAGACGTGTCGGTCTTGCTGAAGTCAGACTAAGGAGAGTGAACTGATCTCATACATCTGGTTATCTCCTGGCTGTTATAGAAAAGGATGGAGTTTTCCACCTGACTACATTTACAGCACTATGAAATATAACATGCATCTGACTCATCATTGTAATGCTGTCTACCGTCTATTGCTGTATTGAATGTTGCTGTGATAATGACTGTTTGATGTGCCTACATATTCGCGTAACCATTTTGTCACTGTGGCGTCCACAATAAATAATGAAGAAAAACGTCAACGGCTGTTACAAGAATCATTGACTTTATACGTCGTGAGTTTACTGACGTCCTATGTGGATTGCCCTGTTATTTTTGTATGAACATTGTTTTGACTGAACACATCTGCACACCACACAAAACCAGACATGCGGATACCATCCATCATCATATGGCATCACGCATCATTTGGTGGCCATAAGCTGGTTTGATTCTGGTACTAGCAAACACGGGGTCCCTTACCCACTTCATTTTCAACAAGAATTCATCAGCATCCTTCAAGAAATTAACATTCTTCAATACAGTCCACATCTTCAAAATTTTCAAAGTACTCGGCGTTGCCCGGTAAAAGTCAAAATTTCAACTTTTTGACGGAAACAAGAATTTGACAGTACCCGGCGTTGTTACATGTTGCCGGATAACTCGGACTGCTGTTATCTTTTACGCAAGTCAAGCAAGTTGCTGCTGTCAAGGTTCCAGTGCTGTGGTTTTTTGAGAAGGTCAAGTGCCGGTTGAAACGGGTTGTTTTCTGAAGAAGGCCAAGTACCGATTTCCATCAACTTACTTTTGGATTAGAAGGTCAAGTGCCGAAACAACTCAACACACAGTATTTCAGAAGCTCTTGTACCATCGTGTTAGCAGTGGAAGCAGTTCAGATGTGCCATCATCGTTGGAGCTTCGCTCTTTAGGACGTTGATTGACATCCGTTTTTCTGCTGTTCTACGATTGGAAGCCTATAAGTTAAGTGGCCTGTTTGTATGTAAACTGTGCCCTTATACTTCTGCTGAGTCTTCTGTGTATCATCTCATTCTATATGTTATATGTTTATATGTTATTTGTATATTTATATGTTTATATTTCAAGCGGGTTCTCGGTTGGGTGGTGTCTCCGTTAGATTATGCCACGTCATAGAGGTCGTCTATTGTGAGCGTTTTCTGTAGGGTTTGCAAATTTCCGATACTGGAATTTGCTAAGCGACTTCTGTTGCTATTTATGTTAGCTGTGATGACATGTTTTAATATTGTTTTCGTTATTATTTCACATTCTTTAGTTTTGTTTTGATTTGTTTGTATTTGTTAGCCTACTCTTGTCTATAATTTAGTTTCATACAACATTTTTGTTTATACACTGTGGTGTCATGTATTTTGTTTAATTATAGCGCAGATATCGTCACATTTTTTTGTGATATGTCATTAATTTCTGCTTTATTTTTAGTTGATTTCTGCGAACGTTTTTGTATTGTTGCTGATCTTTGTTATTGTTTACATTGTTATTGTTTACATTGTTTGTATTGTTTACATTTTCAATGTTTACATTCTGCATGTGTTTACATAGTCATTGTTTACAGTTATAGTAATTAGTTAATGGGCTATGCTAATGCACTGTTACTACTACACTGATGATAAATGAATGATGAATAGTGTCGTGCACTATTGAATGAGAAGTGCACTTATGATCAAGAATTGATTGTTGATATTTCATATACAAGTTCTTTGATTGGAGACTTGTTTCCCACAGAGACTGGGATAATATAAGGTGATGTGAATATACAAGTGCTTAATTAAGACTTGTTACACTTAGGTTTGAAATAAATTAGTTAATTATTTCAGGTTTTGGACTTATATATTACTCATCATGTCTACATTTGAGCACTTTATTGAGCAGGGTAAATTGCTTGGGAAGACTGGTGATAAGTTAGAAGAATTTGCAACTGCTCGATATGATAAAGCAATGGAAGCTGAACAAAAGAAACTGCATATGGAAGCTGAACAAAAGAAACTGCAGATGCAGGTGGATGAAAAGAGATTCCAAATGGAAATGGAAAAAACAAAAAAAAAGGGAATCAGAAGCTGAGGAGAGAAAACTCAAGCTACAGCTAGAGGCTGAGAATAAAAGACTTGAAAAAGAAGCTGAGAATAAAAGACTTGAAAAAGAAGCTGAAAATAAAAGACTTGAAAAAGAAGCTGAAAATGAAAGACTTCAAATGCAGGCTCAAGCTGAAG
The DNA here is from genome assembly GCA_024509875.1 of Oreohelix idahoensis. Classification (NCBI taxonomy): domain Eukaryota; kingdom Metazoa; phylum Mollusca; class Gastropoda; order Stylommatophora; family Oreohelicidae; genus Oreohelix; species Oreohelix idahoensis. The sequence goes on along the minus strand of JAMPIV010000843.1, from coordinate 531,523 downwards.
AAAGGAAGTTACAAAGAGAGGCTGATGAGAGGAAAGCAAAAATGGAACATGAAGAAAAACTCTTAGCTTTAGAGTTGGAGAAATTGAAATTGACGAGCATGAGTAATGGTAATGATTCAAACAAGGGTTCATCTTCTGGGAAGGCTAATAATGATACTTTTAAGATTAAGTTACCAACATTTAGTCCTTCCAGTGATGACATAATGTTCTATCTGGACAGATTTGAACAAGCATGTACAGCTCATAACATAGACAAAGCAAAAAATGTTTATCAGTTATCAGGGATAAAGACAGGTAAGGCACTATGTATATTAAATATGGTGGATGAACCTGACAAGAACAATTATGAGGTTGTCAGGGCCGCTTTGTTAAAGAAATATCAGCTTAACGAAGACGGCTATCGTCTACAATTTAAAAACATGTTACCTGAAAATGGAGTTGAATTCTCCGAGTTTATTGCAAGAATACGCATTACTTTCTCACGATGGGTTGAACTATCTAAGACGGAAAAACCTTATGAAGGACTTATGGACTTAATACTTAGAGACAAAGTCATGTCGTCTGTCAATGAGTCTTTCCTTGCTTTCCTTCATGAACGTAAACCTAAAACAATAAAAGAAATGGAAGATTTCTGTTGCCAGTACGTAACTGCGCACCCACACATAACCATGGGTAACTCTAAGGTGAAAGAAGGTTTACCAGTTGCTTCGGCAGCTCCGTATGGCCAAAACTTTGCTCGTAGATTCCAACAAAAATTTTGATAGAAAGAGTAGCGGTAATTTCTGTCAAAATCATGGAAACCAATTTCATAGTGATTCTTCTTCGAAGAATTGGAGACAACCTGATAGTACTCGTTACTATCACCCTAATAATTATAAGCATTTCAAAAGAGGATATGGTAATAGAGGTTATTCCTGCCGAAGACCTCAGAACCAAACAAATAGATGTTCGCATCAATGTGAACATGATAGTAATCGTGGAAACTGGAATTCGAACCAGGATAACAATTACAATAGAGACAATAATAACTGCAGAGATAATAATAACTCTGATAACTTCAGAGGTAATAATAGTCGGGGTAGATCTCAACACAAAAAAAAGAGATATCAGCAGGCTAATGCTGTACAAAGGAAACTGAGGGAGCCTGTAATCATGTTGTTGATAGTAAAAACTTTGACGCTGTCACTAGTTCTGCTTTTGACTTTGAGAGAGCAAACAAATGCCCCAATGCAGTACTTTATTCGAACCGGGTACCATAACTACTTTGAGTTGTGGTCACCCACTTCCCGCTCTTCCTGCTGCTGTTGCGCATGACGGGAGGGGTTTTCTTTAATTCTACATAAGGGTCTTGTTAATGATACTCCGGTCTCACTACTTTTCGATTCCGGATGCACCACTATTGGTGTTAGACAATCGCTTGTAGATCCATCTTGTGCTACAGGAAGGGTTATTAAATGTGTCACATTTGGCGGCACTCTAGAAAAATATCCTACTGCTGTAATTCGCATTGCCACTCCTTTCTTTACTGGAGATGTGCATGCTTGTCTCTTACCTAATCCTATTGCGGACCTTATTATTGGTCGTATTCACGGAGTTAGGGAGTGTACCCCACAGCAGATTGCTGCTTGGGAAGATAATAACATGCAAGCTACAAATGCAGTAGTTACAAGAGCACAAGCTCTACAAACACCCGAAACTTCACTGAATAGTGATAATGAAGTTGATAGCCAAGATAGTCACTTAGTAATCACTCGTGACTCTTTCATAAAATTGCAAGAAGAAGATCCTTCTTTAAAAAAAATTCTTCGTTCTTGCGAAGAAAGGTGATCCGAATCAGGATACAAATAGAAAATCTTGGATTGCAATGAGAAACGGCGTACTTGTACGTATGGTACAAGATTCGACTACGTCGGCACATTCGCAAATTCTTGTTCCCAAGAGCATGAGAGTGCAAATATTGCAACATGCTCATGACTCGCAATGTGCTGGACATATGGGTTTTGCCCGTACGAAGTCGAGAGTCCTTGCGGCTTTCTTTTGGCCTTTTGTCAATAAGGACATTCGTATTTACTGCCGATCATGCAAGGTATGTCAGGAGGTCAAATCTAGAGGACCACGACATGCTGCGCCTATCCAGGCTGCTGACATTCCTATTCGGCCGTTTCAGAAAATGGCCATAGATATTATTGGCCCTTTTAAGGTCAGGTCGGCCAGAGGACATCAGTTTATCCTTACATGTGTCGATATGTGCACACGTTGGCCAGAGGCTATTCCTCTTAAGAGCATATCTACTACAGATATCGCAGATGCTCTTTGGTTGATATTTTCTCGCTTGGGGTTCCCCAGAGAAATATTGTCAGACCATGGCACTCAACTCATATCTGACACTATGTCACAGGTAATGTCTACCTTACATATTGAACGATCTCTCAGTAGTATCTACCATCCTATGTCTAATGGGTTAGTTGAGCGTCTGAATAGAACGCTCAAGACTTTGCTTGGTAAGATGACTGAAGATCATCCTCAAGATTGGGACAGGGTTTTACCCGCGGCTCTCTTTGCCTATAGAGAAGTCCCTAATGAACACACAGGATTTTCTCCCTTCGAACTTGTCTTTGGCGCGCGTCCACGCGGCCCTATGTCTTTATTACACGATCTCATCACTGCCGATGATATTAGCGATGAAACTCAATCCTCATATGAGTATGTCATTGCTCTTAGACAAAAGATCATTGAGGCATGTAAGCTAGCAACTGCTTCATCAGAAAATTGCTAAAGAGAAGGCAAGACAGTTTGCTAACAAGAATAGATGTCTACGACAACTTTGTCCAGGTGACAAAGCATTCGTCCTACTCCCCAGTAGGGAAAATAGACTTCTTATTGCATGGAAAGGTCAGTATGCAATAGTCTCTCGGATTTCCGATGTTGACTATGTGGTCGATATTGATGGAAAGCATAAAACTTTCCACATAAACATGCTTTCGGAATTTCACGAACGTCCGGACTATTTGCTGCCTATTTTCCAGGCAACGGATGATGCTCCTGCACCTCACGGTCATTATTCATCCCTGTCTGTCATACAGGATGAGGAATCTACCTTCTCAGATGTCATTCTTCCCCTTCCAGTGGTTCCATTACATTCCACGGAATCTTGGAAAAACGTTTCTGTTTCTCCTAATCTTTCTGGTGACGAACATCGACAAGTCTCGTCGATGTTACAAACATTTCAGGATGTTCTCACTGACATTCCTGGACACACAGATGTCATAGAACATGACATAATTCTTACCGACAATAATCCAATTAGGGTTAGGCCGTATCCTATTCCTATACACTTTCAGTCGCAAGTGGAAAAAGGAATTGGATGAAATGATTCAATTAAATATAATTGAACCATCGACTTCACCATATTCTTCTTCCATGGTTATTGTCCGGAAGAAGGATAAGAACATACGAATTTGCGTTTGATTATCGCAAATTGAATCAGGTCACAAAGTTCGACGCTGAACCGATGCCTTTGTTAGAAGATCTACTGATTAGACTTTCTAATTCTAGATTCTTCACTAAACTTGACTTGTCTAAAGGTTATTGGCAAGTGCCTTTAGCAGAGCATGCCAAACCTCTTACTGCTTTTTCTACACCTAGGGGTTACTATTTCAATGGAATGTTATGCCTTTTGGTCTCATGAACGCCCCTGCCACTTTCGTTCGCATGATGCGTCGAATTCTGTCACATCGTTCGGATGTCATCGCATACTTAGATGACATCTGTCTCTTCAGTGATACCTGGGAAGATCACTATTTAGGGTTATATGACTTACTGTCCACTCTACGTGAGAATAATTTGACAGCGAAAACCTTCTAAAGCTTTTGTTGGTTTTGGTGAAATCTCTTTCCTGGGTCATCGTGTTGGTCATGGTCTCTTGAAGACAGAAGACCACAATACTTCCAAAATACTGAACATCTCTGTTCCTAAAACGAAGAAACAAGTTAGGAGTCTCTTAGGTTTAATTCAATTTTATGGGAGATTTATTCCAAATTTATCTTCGATCATGGCACCTCTATCAACATTGTTGAAGAAAGGTTCGCCTAATCTGGTCCGTTGGTCTGAAGAATGCCAATCTTCACTAGACCAAATCAAGAATATATTTTCTTCTCCTCCCATCTTAAGATTACCTACTCTTGATAGGACTTTTGTTCTTCGGAGTGATGCTTCATCCACTGGGATTGGAGCAGCACTGATGCAAGAATATGCAAATACTCTGCATCCTGTTATGTACATTTCTAGAAAACTAAATGCGGCAGAGAGGAACTACTCGGTTTTAGACCGTGAGTTGTTAGCGATGGTTTGGTCAATTCTAAAGCTACAAAGATTCCTCCTGGGCGCACATTTCATTCTAGAGACTGATCAGAAAGCTCTTACAGCTATTCAGACTAAGAATTTGAAGAGTTCGAGATCCACTCGATATGCTAGCTCTTCAACCTTTTCACTTCACGGTACGAGCTATCCGTGGTGCGGATAATGTGATGGCTGACATTTTGTCTAGATGCCCACATGACTCCAACTAATACTTCTGTCCTATATTTCCATATATTACAGAGTCATAACACACCTATATTTCTACAATAGATTAGCACATCTGTACTTACTCTATATGTACACACTATCGTGCTTTGTTGTCATCTTCTTCTGTTCGTTTTTTAAGATGATAGAGGAGGACTGAGTAGTTAATATAAGGGCCGTTAGTTTACTAAACAGCCACAATTATTAATAATGTATTGTACCTTATGAAGCATATTAGTTATTAATTAGCATTATATTGCTTGTACTTTCTCAGAATGTCATTGTTGAGCTGAGGACTTACCTTACTAGTATCAAGCATGACGAGTTCTAGATTGTGTACTTACCCTCGGAATACCAGAGCATATGTCCTGGATCGTCATGTAGTTTAACTTTACTATGTACTTATGTCATTACATGTCAAAGACTTTACTATTTAAATTTTCCTATTAGATTCGTACATCCATTTTTAAAGACAATATTAGAGTATGCTGTTTAATGATGATTATGGTAACTTGCATACGTATATTGTGTTTACATGCTAACGTGATGTGTGTTGGTGACACCTCCCCGATGTGAATATTTTTTGAGACATATTTATTTTTTTCTGTTGAGGTATATCCTCACCAGACACTCTATAATTAGCCTCATGTTAGGCAATTTAATTAATTATCAGCGCATAATTCGTGCGTTTTGAGCCGCTTATCGCATGCTCTTTGATATTTAAAAAAAAAATATGTTCCACATTTTTTTTTTATCGGGAGGAGGTGGTGATATGTTGCGTGATAAATTCTCGCAACATCGTTTTTTACAATATCTATTTTATAACGCAAGGGCAACAACTGCTTGAAATTTATAGTCACTTTTCTCGGTAAGCATTTGTCTTCTCGCGTTGGTATCGAATGCAGTTAAGTTTTGAGCTGTGGTCATTTTGCGCTGGACTGCGCATGACTTGTCTTGCTTTTTGGTCGATCGGTTTCCGCCCACCACTAGTGGAGTGAGCGATTTGGAATGGCGAAAGAGATGCCTCGTTGAAGAGGGGATCTCCGCTATTTTTTGTTCTGTCAGGGATGTGTAGTCCTCTTATGGATATTTCGTTTATTCGGGATAATACCTCTAGTGTATTTGCACATGCCGGGAGGCGTGATATTTCTGTATTTCTTGAAAGCAAGGTAAATTGACTTTTTTTCATTAACTCTATCGATTTTGGGTCGTGAGCGATTTCGATTCATAGCCTGTCTTCGAAAGTCGTCGTCACGAGATGTTTTTTTCCCAGCTCACATGTCGCTGCATTGTACTGCATCGGTTGATGCATGTACCAAGGACCATTACTTGCTACTTTGTTAAATGAACTAGGTTTGGAAAACCTTTATTATCTAGAGGATATTTTTGAGGACATTATTTATACTTCGGCAGACGTGTCGGTCTTGCTGAAGTCAGACTAAGGAGAGTGAACTGATCTCATACATCTGGTTATCTCCTGGCTGTTATAGAAAAGGATGGAGTTTTCCACCTGACTACATTTACAGCACTATGAAATATAACATGCATCTGACTCATCATTGTAATGCTGTCTACCGTCTATTGCTGTATTGAATGTTGCTGTGATAATGACTGTTTGATGTGCCTACATATTCGCGTAACCATTTTGTCACTGTGGCGTCCACAATAAATAATGAAGAAAAACGTCAACGGCTGTTACAAGAATCATTGACTTTATACGTCGTGAGTTTACTGACGTCCTATGTGGATTGCCCTGTTATTTTTGTATGAACATTGTTTTGACTGAACACATCTGCACACCACACAAAACCAGACATGCGGATACCATCCATCATCATATGGCATCACGCATCAGTTGGTGATATATCACGTTGGAGTTATAGGAGACAATAGATTGGAGTTAGATGCGACAATAGATTGAGTCCTGACAAGGACTGTTTTGGTTATATTGGAGTTAGTCTTATCTGAGACAATAGATTGAGTTATAGGAGACAATAGATTGAGTCCTAACAAGGACTGTTTTGGTTATATTGCAGTTGGTCTTATCTGAGACAATAGATTGAGTTATAGGAGACAATAGATTGAGTCCTAACAAGGACTGTTTTGGTTATATTGCAGGTTATAGGAGACAATAGATTGAGTCCTAACAAGGACTGTTTTGGTTATATTGCAGGTTATAGGAGACAATAGATTGAGTCCTAACAAGGACTGTTTTGGTTATATTTACAGTTTGGAATTATCAGAGACAATAGACTGAAGTTATAGACTGACAATAGATTGAAGTATAGGAGACAATAGATTGAGTCCTAACAAGGACTGTTTTGGTTATATTGCAGGTTATAGGAGACAATAGATTGAGTCCTAACAAGGACTGTTTTGGTTATATTGCAGGTTATAGGAGACAATAGATTGAGTCCTAACAAGGACTGTTTTGGTTATATTTACAGTTTGGAATTATCAGAGACAATAGACTGAAGTTATAGACTGACAATAGATTGAAGTATAGGAGACAATAGGTTGAAGTATGAGTCCTATTAGTCTCCGTCTATTCAATCATAATAGGAAATACAATCATTATACTTAATTCCCCCCAAGATACAATCAGTAACCTGATAGGTAGTATAAATGACACACAACAAATACCAACGGTTATCGTAAAAATATTTACCCTCCTAAGATTTTAAACTGGCCAGGTTTTGACGCGACTTAGTGAAGTAGGTTGCAGGTCGATGCCCTCAGGTAAGTTACCATAAATCAAGGTGACAGCTTCTCCCTCTTCAGTCTGTATCTCTGGCGTCAAGTTCGGGGTTGCGTGGTTAGCATAAAATCCGCCCGATTATATAGTCAAGTAACTACTTGAGGAAAGCTTTCGGTTGGTTCCTGGCGGAGCAAGTTGATTGGTTTCCTCCGGTTTTGTACCTGGTCTCATACAGCCTAATTTTATTCAGTTTTCATCGGCCATCTTGCGTGAACAAGATGGCCGTTAATTTATTCTGTCTCAGAGACTGGTGAACGTTGATCGTTGATTGGTTGAAGCAAATCTGTATCTCGACATAGTGATTAACAAAGTAGTGGGTTACACTTCGTTTCACGACAAGTACTCAGCAGACTTATTAATTTTATATTGTTGAAGTTGAGTTATTGGTTTTTTGAATTGTTTACTTATCACAGACAGTTGCTTAGCGGAAGTGGCACCGTAGGCTCTGACTATACTTTGAATTCTTTCTGTAGCAGAGACCTTCACAGCCGTGACTATCCTGTGATACTAGTGTACCTCTCCTACACTGGGACCTCACACTTTCTAGAGAGAAGACGTCTTCTACTCTAATACTATCACTACACACAATAAAAACCTTTCGCTACAGGAGTATATGTCAATAAATGATTGACTTCCATTGGCGTTACTGGACGACAGCGATCGTCACTGTTTTATTACACGGATCTTGCTACTTCAATCAGGACTTGTTTCAGCCATAATTCCTGTCCTTGTCACCTGTTTGTAACTGCAGCTGACAAAGAGCGAAACCCGGAACATCACGTGTTTCGTGTGTACTAGAGGTGGGCAAATCGACGCACTTCGCTGTTTCGAGACAGTCGGCTCACTGATTTAAACTGTGTCGAAACAGTGTGTCGACACAACGGCACAATTGCCCGCATCGGGGAGAAAGAAGTCTCTAATGGACAGTAACGTATACATTACTATACATGAACTGTTTTTACTTGCGCGCTTCTGTCGTGTGTGAAAATCTATGGCATTTCGTGTTACAACAATTCAATATTTTTACACAAGTCTTCATTATGATGAAATAAAACGGAGATATGATGATAGCTAATCTTTTGGCCAAATACCATCACTAACCAAGATCTGCTTACTCGTAGCAAGCATGAGGACATGCACACCATCATAGCTGGCAGACGCTGGAGCTGGGTTGGTCATGTCCTCAGAAGAGACCCCGATGCCATCACAAGAACAGCTATGCTTTGGACCCCTGAAGGAAAACGAAAGAGAGGCCGATCAAAAACAACCTGGCGGAGGACTGTGGAGGCTGAGATGCAAAGAATGAACCAGAGTTGGGGCACTGTACGAAGGATGGCCACCGACCGAGCAAAGTGGAATCAATTTGTTGTTGCCCTACAAGACGCCACTAGGCGTGATGGCAACTGACTGCTTTGACGGTCGGCGGCTAAGGATCAAAGAAGAAAGAAGAATGATGATAGCTGCAGTATATGTGAAAATAATAAAAAACAACATAATAATAACAGTAATAATAACACATGATATCAAACTAGAGTAAGCTAGTTTTGGTAGACAATGATTCAAATCCACACCGAGTACACAGATATCAGAGAGCTAATAAAGTGTCCATTACATTTATACGAACAAACGGACACTTTCATCTTTAACATAGTGCCTAAAACATTGACAACTGCAGCACTGACACAATTTCCAGTGTCTGTCTATAACTTCTCAGCAAAAATAATATCATTTGTAAAATCAAGTTATCAAAAACACATCCCTGAAAAATATGACATGTTTGATATTCCATACTAATGTTCCGAACGGTTGATTCAAATTTTACAAAGGCTCACGGAAGGCGAGACAATGAGACAGTTTGTCTCTGCAAAACAGCGAGGCATACGGAACTGAAACTGTAACTGTGTCGAAACAAACAAGCTGGGAGTGTCGAATCGCTCGGACTCTGTGCTGTTTCGAAGCATTGTTTCGACACATACACACAGTAGCCATCTCTAGTGTGTACCGTTACTTTGTAAAACTGATTCCATACCATTTAATTGTATAATGTTTGTATTTATGGATAATCTGGAGCGTGACCCTACCAGGTTTTGAACCAGGTTACTTTGCTTCGAGAAACAAGAGCCCTAGCGATTCTGCCACTGGACAGCTCTTTGTGGAGGTTACAGTTGAACATGTTAGATCAAGTACCATCTTCGCATCGAAACGACTTAAATAGATCTCCAAAATGTGCCAGCCTTCCTTTAATGATACTTCTTGTTTTAATGAGTTTCACCTCGTTTTAGCGAAGCACGGCTGGTTCAACCTAAGCAGAAGGTCCGTCTGTTATATTCGAGTGCATGTTCAAATAGACAAAAAATATGGTCGAAGAGTCATATATAAGAAGAAGTAACCAACTCTTTCATTGTAAGCGTTCTTGTTGATCGCTTGGTATTAACCTTCCCACGTATAGCGTAGCCCACCTCTCGTCCTTTTGCCTTCAGATTTTCCTACAACATTTTTCAACAAAGAGATGATACACTTAATGAATGTTGTTCTGTAAGAGTACAGTTGATTTCCGCAGTGATGTCGTGAGAGTGCAGCTGATATGAACGTTCTTAAAGAAAGTGGCTACAATGAATAGTAAGAGTAGTGAACTGTGCATATGTGTGAGCATTATCTGGGTCAGATGCATGCGTATGTGTTTATATATATATATACACACACACTGGAATGAAAAAGAATAGCAAAGGAGGGAAAAATCATCTGAGAATGACCTCCGTGTCAGAATTATAAACAGAGTTCTCAGTCTGGGTATCAGGGTATTAATGGAACCTCGCCCAGAGGTCAAATCCAGAATGGGCGTTCGCGCGACTCGCGCATAAATGGCTTCTGGAAAAAGCCAGAGTCCGTTAACACCACTCCTCCTCTACTCAAAATAAATACGTTTCTCTCTCCTTCTTTCTCCCACTCCTACTCTCTCTCTCCGTTTCTATCTCTGTCCCTCTTTTTCTCACTCTCTCTCCCTGTCTCTTTCTCTATCTCTCTCTTTCTCTCTTTCTCTCTTTCTCTCTTTCTCTCTCTCTCTCTCTCTCTCTCTCTCTCTCTCTCTCTCTCTCTCTCTCTCTCTCTCTCTCTCTCTCTCTCTCTCTCTCTCTCTCTCTCTCTCTCTCATATGTCCACATTTCGTTCTTCAGACTTTCAATACCAGATGTCTCTGTAGTATCATTCTTGTCAGATGACCTCAGTAATAGCAGACACAGACTTATGGAAGGGAACCTCACAACTACAAGTAGAGCTGTACAGAGAGAACAATATGACACATCTTCATGAACTAATCATATGGTATAACTAGACATTCAGTATAACCTCCCATACAGTATCACCGGAAATACAGTATAACCTGACATACAAGTGTACCCAAATATACAGTTTAACCAGACGTACATTATAATCAGACATACAGTATAATCAGGCATACATTATAATCAGACATACATTATAACCAGACATATAAAATAACCAGACATACAGTATAACCAGGCATATAATATAACTAGACATACTGTATAACCAGACATACATTAGAATCAGACATCCATTATAATCAGACATACAGTTTAACCAGGCATATTGTATAACCAGATATACAGTATAACAAGACATACATTATAATCAGACATACATTATAACCAGACATACAGTATAACCAGACGTACAGTATAACCAGGCATACATTATAATCAGACATACATTATAACCAGACATACAGTATAACCAGACGTACAGTATAAACAGGCATACATTATAATCAGACATACATTATAACCAGACAAACAGAAAAGCTAGACATACCGTATAACCAGGCATATAGTATAGCCAGGCACACGATAGGAAACTCTGCACAGAGCGATACAACAGGAGACAATCTGATCATCAGAAGGATAACTCCTGGGATAAATGTTTCGTCTCTTTATCGTAATTACGCTCTGAGGGAGGCGGGCCCACTTTGGTCATGACTCCCTAGTGTCTGCCTCCTGTTGTCTTTCCCCGATGCGCTGCAAATTGAACCCACTCCACCTTGTTTGCAAATTTTAATTTCACTCCTGATTTTATCCATGCTACCAGCTTGAGGCAAATGTTAAAGTGACCATTATGTTGTATATTAATTACCGTCCTAAATTCCACAGTCAACAAGATGCCCTTTTTGCAGTTTCACTTAGCCTCTTAAGTACCCTTGTTCTTGACTGTCCTTCCAGGCATACAATATAACCAGACATACAGTATAACGTCTCATACAGTACAGTGTAACCAACCACACAGTATAACCAGACATATAGTATAATGTACCATGCAGTATATAACCAGACATACAGTATAACTAGACATACAGTATTGCTAGACATGTAGTTGAATAGAACCTACATCGAACAGAAGTATGAGAAAGCCTAAGAGAACCTGAAGAAATCTGAGAATGGTGGAAGATGAAGAGAAAGGAATCGGAACCTAAAGGGCAGATATGAAGTAAGTGGACCCAAAAAAAAAATTAATGGCCAGCGATAATTGTAGCCATGTGTTCCACGTAGAATGAGAAAAATTTAAAAAGCTGATACTGCGATAAGAATCTTCAACTCAAATGTCAAGCCAATCCTATTGTATGGCTCAGAAACATGGAGAGCAACTAAAGCAACAACCAAAAAGCTACAGACATTCATAAATGGGTGCTTGCGTAGAATAGAAGGATTGAAATGTTATGACAAAGTCACAAATGTGGAACTGATGGCGAGACTAAGATATGTGCCAGTAGAAGTCAGAATGAGAAGAATACGCTGGCAATGGATATGACACTTACTTACTTACTTAGTCGTTTCCCTTCTACCGTGAGGTGTAGAGGTTTGGAAGAGAGAGAGCGCCAGACTATCCTATCGGCTGTCTTCCTCCTGGCCTGGTTCCATTCTAGTCCTCGGTCCTTCAAAGATTGTCTAATGTTGTCCTTCCAGCTGACTCTGGGTCGTCCTGGGGGTCTGGATCCATGGCTCTTTGTTTCCCATGCTTGTCGTGGTAGCCGATCTTCTCCCATTCTGCAGACATGGCCAAACCATCTTAGTTGGATATGACACACGTAGAGGAAACCTGTTGACAACATTACAAGGCAGTCCGTGTTCTGATAACCCCAGGGTAAGACAGGTTGAGGGAAGCCGAAATACACAAGGAGAAGAGACCTGTAGACAAATGAAAGGAATACGAAAGACACGAAAAGACCTTGAGCTGATAGCACGAGGACTTGGCAGGTTTATGCTCCCTCGGAATTTGAGGGTAACAAATGACAAAAGATAACATTTCCTTCTGCTTTACTTCTGTAGCTTTCATAATATTTCTTCATCTTATCTCATTTTAATACTTTTATTTAATTTTATATGAACGTTGTTTCGATGTTTCAAATCGTTGAGCCCTTGGGTTACTAGGCTTCATATGACATGGGAAGATGAAATTTTACACATGACTCTCCATCGCGTACATTTTAAACTCTCAAAATTTGAAGGAAACTCGGGTGACCGTTCCGTGCACCCATACAAGATTTTTTTTACGAAGTTACAGCTGTTAATGAATTAAATTATATAACTGGGTTACGTTGTACACAAAACTGTAAGCAGGATCACGGAACTTAGTGACGTTATACGCGAAATTGTGAACATGACTACATAACTAGGTGACGTTGTACGCAAAAGTGTGAAAAGGGTCACAGAAATTGGTGTTGTTGTGCACAAATATTGTGGACATTGTTATAGCTGTGTTGCAGTTCGTAGCGTCTGAAGCAAGAACCCAAATAAAAATTATTTTAGTGAATTTAGTAACAGTAATGAAAGTGACTTTTCCTTTACTTGTTAAATGCTACGAAACCTCTTTCTTCTTCATGAACTTGATGTTGCATGCCTTTTTTGTATGTCGTTTCTTCCTTCAAACGTCTTTTTGCTTTGACTTCTTTTATCAGTAATTGGTTATTCCGGTTTGACAATTATTTTCGCACTTTCAGACTTTCCCCTTCTGTACCCTACAGACGTCGGTCATTCTGCTCTCAGTTCATTTGTTTAGGGTTTTGCCTTCTTATGGCAAGGCACATCCTTTCAACCCAGAATAAAGTCCGTTGGTTATTTCGGAGCGCAATCTGCCGAGACATCGTCTTGGGGGCGTTCCAATAATCAGTAATGAATGAAAGGGAAACTAATTTGCTATTCAAAATTAAATTGACTACATTACCTGACCACTTCCACTACATTACCTGAAGCGCCGTGTTGATTAAATCTAAGCGCTGAAAAGGACTATTAGCATCTATCAGCTAACATGAAACGGCACTTGCTCTCACTTGCCCTGCTGTCGTCAATGAAAACCTCGTAATGGAAAATGCATTAATTAAATTGGTTGCCACAAGAGAGGGCTCACCTTCTCATGTTTTGCGGGCTCACTCCGACTAAAAGGCAGTAACGTTCAGTCTTCCACCAATCACACTTTCCCACGTGCTCACTGAGAGTAGCACCTGTCTTATTATACATGATCAAATAAACAGAGGAACTTCCGGGCCCACAGTCGAGTCAGCTCCTGTTTCCTAGGCGACCCTGGGACTTTGATGCCTGTCTCTTAGACTGCTGTTGATTGTTGAATAGAGGTCTTACCCAAACTTATGTGGAGGGTTTGTGTCCGGTGTATATATGCTTGATTCCTTTTTCTGTTCTTTTTTGTTGCGGCTTGATATTGTTGTCTTTCCTGCTTAAACTACCTCATGTGACTGGTGTATCAAAGATGGAATCTAAACATGGTCTATAAATCTGGGATAAATCGGTGCGCACTTTGAAGAATGTCATGAAAAGTCACTTCTGATTTTTTTTTAATTGTTATTTCTTCATTCATATCCATTTAATTTATATGAAACTAAAACCAGAGAGAGAGAGAGAGAGAGAGAGAGAGAGGGATAGATACAGAGAGAGAGAGAGAGAGAGAGAGAGAGAGAGAGAGGGATAGATACAGAGAGAGAGAGAGAGAGAGGGATAGATACAGAGAGAGAGAGGGATAGATACAGAGAGAGAGAGAGAGAGGGAGAGAAAGAGAGAACGAACGAACGAACAAACTTTATTTTCATAGGTTTAAAAATTGCACACGCAGGTCCGAGAAGCGAAGAGAGAGAGAGAGAGAGAGAGAGAGAGAGAGAGAGAGAGGGAGAGAAAGAGAGAACGAACGAACGAACAAACTTTATTTTCATAGGTTTAAAAATTGCACACGCAGGTCCGAGAAGCGAAGAGAGAGAGAGAGAGAGAGAGAGAGAGAGAGAGAGAGAGAGAGAGAGAGAGAGAGAGAGAGAGAGAGAGAGAGGGAGAGAAAGAGAGAACGAACGAACGAACAAACTTTATTTTCATAGGTTTAAAAATTGCACACGCAGGTCCGAGAAGCGAAGAGAGAGAGAGAGAGAGAGAGAGAGAGAGAGAGAGAGAGAGAGAGAGAGAGAGAGAGAGAGAGAGAGAGAGAGAGAGAGAGAGAGAGAGAGAGAGAGAGAGAGAGAGAACAAACGAACGACCTTTTTTTAAAATAGGGTTAAGAATTGCGCACGCAGGTTCGTCTAGCATGCTGCTCTTCCACTCTCACTTATCTTGCATGCTATATCCTTTCATTCCCACATGTTACGTTTAGGGTTAATAGAGAGGCGAAGAGAGAGAGGTAGAAGGGGGGAGAGAGATATCTACTTAACAATTAGCTTCCATTATATTACCTAACTTGTTATATTACCTTACAACTCAGCGTGATATCCAGTTTCTTCAACAAATTAATTCATAACGGCAAGCACGTTTAGTTGTCTCTTGTAACGTCTGTCCATTGGTCATTTTAGATTTTATTTTGTCTTATGGTTTTCTCGGGATTAAAAAAACAACTGATTCGTCAAATGGCAGTTATTGCTCATTGTATTAATGTTTTTTTCATAAGTATCCAGTTTATATAAGTGAGGATATCGAAATTGAAATATAGGAAGTGACTATATATATATATATATATATATATATATATATATATATATATATATATATATATATATATATATATATATATATATATATATATATATATATATATATATATATATATATATATATATATATGTATGTATATATATATATATATATATATATATACATACATATATAATCAAATTTTGCCTTGTATTGACGAGGCGCTGCCCGTTCAACCTAGTCGATTATACTAGGGCGCATGTCCAAATATAAAAGACTTCTAGGTGTATACTGTGACGAAATGTCTGTCCCTGTCCTTTTTGTGTGATCCCTCACACCTTCAGCCCTCCGGCAGTAAACTTCTTTTCTTCAAATTTCTTCATTATTCGCTTGTTATTTGGCATTTCATTTTGCCCTTTCATTTATTTTACTCTTAATGCTGGACAAAGCATGGTGAAGTCTCTAACATGCGACTCTCTATGGCAGTATTTGCTACGGAAGTAATTCGTATTTTATTGTTTACCACTCCTCAGACGTATTTGCGTCCCACCAGGTGAACTGTGGGATTATCGTAACAATACCCAGTCATCAGACCGGTCACCAGCTTATCTCTTTGAATCCGTCTGACCACCTGTGGAAACGTGTAGGTCCAACATTTGACCCCAGTGAAAAGCTGCTGATCGTGTTGACACAAGCTTGTATGTGCTTTTGATGAAAGAAAACAACACTGTCTGATCAGACATCTGTCTGGCGGAGGCACGCAGATAAAGCCGATAATTAGAAAATCTGACGGGATAGACATCTGGGCGGAAGACTTTACGTTAGGAACACACGGTCACAATATTGTGATAGACAGAGGTGCGACCGGAAGTCTTAAGCAACGATATGACATCGTTGTTGTAAGAGGCCACGAGTGTACATTAAATTTAATATTTTTCAAATACGCGTAGGATGAGTAATGATAAACAAACCGACCCCTCTAGTGTTAGAGATCGATTGGTTCGCCAGAATCTACAATGAATTTGTTTGGAACATTCAGCGGAAACCCAGCTGGATTTGAACTGGAAACTACAATATAATGTAGTGAAATCCTAGACACAGAACACACAGAGAGATCGCATTGCACAGCGAACAATTCCCAAGAAGCCAGAGAGATATTGAACTTAGTATTCCATACTTATAAGTGACAGTTCAACGTATTTGGGCAACTCTGAAAACTTAAGAGTAAACCCGCATATTTAAATACACAAAACTGTAAAAACTTAAAGGACCAGTAGTATATAACAAGACTGGAAACCCAGGAATCAGATTCACCAGTCATAAGAGTACTTTAACTCAAGTTTTCCCAGGTAGTAATTTCGCAGAGACACCCGCCGTCAGAGGAATGAACTCTAATTTCCCAGACCAAAGTGATTCGAACAGCACTTAACCTAAAGTGCTGTGTGTCCATTCTAATCTGTGCAGGAGATTGTGTATACCCATTATTTGGGGTAAGTGTAAACATTTCTATTACAAACGTGAATTTAACAAGTTTTCTTGCTAGTGGTTGTATTTGAGGCTGGCAACCTCAACATATGAAAATAGTATATTCACGAACCACTACAGCACGAGCTGGTGATTCTTTCTGACTAGTCGTGTGGGAAACCCGACAGCAGAGCGACCCCAGACTCTGACTGGAGCAGTGATGAGTGATGATTGCATCACATGTGCCTAAGTTGTAACTTATTATCTTGTGAGAATTATGTACCTTTTTTAATTGTAATTCAGTACTTAGACATATATTTACACTAAACAGAGCTATACCTTATAAGAAGGATTTCGTTGAATAACACCAACTGGGTGCTTGAACGGGCTAAACCATTACTTAAATCCTTCACAAAAGGCAACGGACCAGATATAACGCGTTAACAATTGTTCAGCACAATGCAACATTGTTCGTGACTTCTGGGAATATCTTGTGAAGGCTCCATTCAGGTAGAAGTATTATTAATCTTCTATCTACATCTCTGCCAAGAGTAATCTTGCGCGCAGGTAGATACCTTGGAAGCCAATATTAGATACTCCTGACTTTTGGTCACTGTTGGACCACTACTGCAAAGCAGGGGAGGCAAGCCGTGATATATACCTCTAGGTATATTTATTCCCATTATAAAAGTTCGTGATGCTGTAATTATTTACGGTACATACAATTTCCCACCTCTACACCTCACAGTAGAAGGGGAACGACTAAGTAAGTAAGTACAATTTCCCGTTATAAAAATACAGCGTATATCTGTTTACAAATCTGTTTATAACATTATAAGGCAGTTCTTGTTCTAGAATCCACCCGTGTAATAGAGGGAGAGGGGGACCAAATAACATGCTGGAGAAGGGAACTGGCGACAGACATGAAAGGGATGGAGAAGGCATGGTAAGACCTTGAGCTGATGGCACGAGACAGGAAAACTTCGGCAAAACTTTGTTTAAGGTATATGCTCTAAGGGTAGCTGACGATTGATGATGGTGATTGATGATGGTGATTGATGATGGTGATTGATGATGGTGATTGATGATGATGCTGATTATGATTGTTGGTGATAATAATAATGATGAAAAACCGCCTTTAACCCACAGGACTGCCAAGACTGTATCAAGTTAAAGGTAAAATTCCCAGCCCCAACTCACCCTAAACTCGAATTTCTGTGTATCAAATTACTTTGTAGTTGTGCAATATATTTACGTCCATGTTCCTCACTCTCTCGCACTCTAACTATCTGTCTATCTCTCTCTTTCTAATTCCCCTTGTCTATTTTCCGTCTCTCACTATTCGCATACATCATTTGTATCTTTTTTTTTTTAGTTCCAGACAATCATTTTATTTTGTAGCATCAGTCTCGGCAGCAAATACATTTCTGACTTTAATTATACGCTTTGAAGAAAGCTCCGGTTCTGTCTGGTGAAATGTTTGTTCACTCGATCAGAGGGAGTCCGCGAAATGAAGAAAGAGGGAAACATACCAGATGATACCAAGCAACTTAAAACTAAGACAACAACCGAGATTTAAACTGTTGGCCAGACATAGTGCAGGTCATTTTGACCCAGGGACACTATCTCTGACCTCTGAAGGACTCTGGGAATCTAATGTTAGCACGGCCAAGAGGTGTTTGTTATTGATAGCAATTGCTTCCAACCAAGGAATGGATAAAACAATATTACCCGAACAAGACCGATGCCGTCCATTGCAGTAATAGACTCAATGAGGCCTAGACAAAATCTCACAATGAAATCTTAGTCACGCCCCGTGTAATTCCCGGGGGTCTCTGAGGAGACAAACAAAGAATAGGACTGCAGGGTACTCAGGCATATCGAACAGTGTGACTAATAGAAGGTTATGCATGGGGCTGACAATATAATTGTGACAGAACGTTCATATGTTCGCTTATTCATTTTTCTGCCCATCTTTTTGGTATATATTCCTCTACGTCATTATTTTGTCGATATTATCTTTTTCGCCGGGCGTACACTCCCCGAAAACACTCATTTTCGTGGGGGTTTCCTCGCAAGGAACCAGTAACAGAGATAGCCCCAGGCTCCATAGGGATCAGATAGACTGATAGAGGATGATAATCTGTCTCGATGGCCTGAGATTTCGTGCTCAGGGACATTAGGAAAATTCAGAATAAGATAAAATGGTGGAGGAAAGCGAAAGTTTCTTGCTGCTTATATCAGGAGACAAAATATTTACGGAAGATGCGATTTTGTATTTCTCTAAGCTTCTGGTACAAGGTACTATTACTTAGCTCTGGACACAAAGAGATAGGTCTAGAAGACATTTGAAGCTGCACATTTGTTAGATTTACTCGTGTAACGAACGTGATTTTGGGAGCCGCGCTGGTGTAATGGCTTCGGCGTTGTACTGGCGACCAGGTGTTCATGGTTCAAACCCGAGCGTCGGCGTTTGAAGAAATGTTTACGGCCGGAAATTTGACTGAATAGTCTGAACGGCTCCTGTGATAAACCCTCTGTGGATGGGAAGGAGCGAAGCTCCTGACCGGGTTGGAAGGAAAGTCCTCAGGTTTCCCAGCCTCGCAATGACATGTCATTGGGCCGAAGGGCTGAAAGCCCAAGTGCCGCTGGTTAAAAAAAAAAAAAAAAAAAAAAACGAACGTGATTCAGAAAGTCATTCAACTTCTGACTGAGAAGAGAAAAATCAAGAATCCACCGAGAACCATTATCAGCTACACCAGACTCCAACGATAACTCATTGTCGCCACCTGGCAGTTAGGTGAAAATTAGTGACATAGTTCATGCGCACTCTCCCCTTCGCCAAACTAAAATAACTTCCAGGAATAAACTGAACCTTTTGTGTTACAACAAACTGTTTCCCATTTTAACCTTGTTTTCCTAAATATTTTCATAAATAAATACAATTTTATATATATATATATATATATATATATATATATGTATCTATATGTATATATATATGTATATATATATATGAATATGTATATATGTATATGTATATATATATATACATATACATATACATATACATATACATATACATATATACATATATATATATATATATATATATATATATATATATATATATATATATATATATATATATATATATATATATATATATATATATATATATATATATATATATATATATATATATATATCCTTAGTGCAGTTGATAACTCTCTTGAATGGACGTTGATGGTTGCACTCGTATAATTAATTTTGAAATACATATATACAGAGCTAAACATATCGATTCTGACTAAATAGTTAGATGATCTAGATTTTGATGATGACTTGGCTCTTCTGTCCCATAACCGTAATCAGTAGCAGGACAAAATGAAAACACTCAATGAGAGGTCACAGCAATTGGGTCTAAAAATATACAGGGAAAAGGCAAAAATAATAAATGCAGTAAATGATAACATGGTTGAATTTGAAAAAACGCCACTACAAGATATAGAATCGTACACATACTTTTTATATCAGTGCCAAGAGTAAGTCGTGAACGAGGATTTTGCCTTTGATAAATTCACCCTGTACCATAACTCTTTATCCACAATAGGTAACCACTACGGCAGCTCGAGGGAGACACTCCGTGACACTCATCATGTAAAACAAATAGCCACAGAAACCACCACTGTAAGAACATGTAAATGCAAGGACGTCAACTGCAGTCGTGATTCCATGCTCCGTAAAGAGCGTAAAGGAAAAATGATGGATCTTAGTCACACCAAGTAGTGTCTCTGCATTGAAGTTTCTTTGGATTGGATCTCTCACCATTGTATTTTGCAATAATGAAAGAAAGAAAAAAAGAAGATATCATGAAAGATTGGGACATTATTCTACTAGAGTGTATGATAAAAGTGAGTGAGACAAAACGTTAGAGATCTATGGCATCCGATCGTTCATGGTCAAGTGCATTTGCAAGGAAATGTAACGCACATTATTTATATCATGACATTGTGCGCTCATAAATGTACATAAATAAATTATGTTCTTTAAGAAATCATTTTTCTGTTCACTCCCTATGGAGCATTTATCCATTACGACAGCTTGTGGCCTTGCAGGAAATCTGCATCAAAGCAATCAAACACTCATGCAGCGGTAGTTCAGTAGATATGTGTTTTACTTGATGTGGTTGTCAGCCCCAAGCTCAACCTTATGCTTGGTGACGTAATTTGAATGCGAATCGCTGGCACTTTTAGCCAAGTAGTCTGCCCTGTCTTATTCTCTATTGTAGTCTTCTCCCACCTTTTCTGTATAATAACTCCTACAAGCTCTATTTCTCTGCATTAGTCACGTCACTTACGTTGGACAGGTTAAACTCTACCCCTTTACACGTGCACATCGGCATCTAGCTAAAGGTCCTTTTATTCTGCCTTTCATGTATATGGTGGCTAGTTCCCTGATTCTTTGCTTCAGAGAGAACCCGGGGACACGGAGAAACGACCTTAACCTTTCATCTATCTGAACGAATCGTTCGAATTATCGCCTAAGTGTCGCTATAGATTACGTCTCTTTCTTTTATCACGGGACGCAATGGAGATAGCACCCGAGGTCCTTACATCTTGTTACGGTGCATCTCAATGCACGTGCAACCCCAAGCGAGAGCACCTGCAGACTTACTATTCAAGCTGGGCGTCCCTAACACTCCTGTCCATTGCCTTCAGAGAGAATGTTTGGTACTTTACAAAGTGGGTCAGTGTTCAGTGCTAATCTCAGTTGAATTGAGTTTAGGAATATTATTTCAGTCGGTACGCACACCTGTACTTAATGCAGTAGCAAAGGCCGCCAGGTGTTTTAACTTAACTTATAGAATAGAGATCCCTCGTTACTTATATATAAATATATATATATCCTTAAGATACATTTTTCCGTGACAGGGAAACTCTGAGTTTATTAAGTGCGCAACAATTCAAAATCACTAAGGGGTTAAGTTAAGAGTGTTTTTCGTAAGACAGAAGGTGCGAGCCTGTGTATAATAGTACTGCCTGTTTTGTTCGCTTGGTCTGTTTAGAATATTGCTGTAAAGACTATTACTTTCGTGTGAATACTGAGTATCAGCTCAGTTTTATTTTTTTAACTTATCCGGTGTTATTACTTACTGAATAGTAACTTTTAATTACCTTGGGATATGTGGAGTAGATTAGTTGTTTAAAAAAACCTCACTATCGAGTGTGTAACTGTGTGTGTGGGAAAATATTTTGGCCTTAGGGCCATGCCCTAGATATCAGGGTCGCATTCGCTAAGCCACACGCAGCGGCGAGGCATTTTTAATCGGTAAAAGTGGGCAGGACTTTAATTGGAAAGACCGAACCCTTAGGCAAAACAAAGCGAACGAAGGGTGAGAGCCTGTTTTGATTTGTGTGGGGTGGGAAACGGAGAGTGAGAGTTTGTTTATGTTTCCATGGGTGAGAGTATAAAAAGTTGTGCCAGTTATTGGTTAGTAATGGGATATTGATTGCTTGTTTATTTCCAGATATCCTTGGTCATTCCCTTACCCTGCTTCTAGATTACCATGCTTCCAGTTTTCTTACAGTGCCAATTATACTGCAGTTTCCAGTTTATACTGCAGCTTCCAGGTTATACGGCAGTTTCCAGCAAATGTCCTGTTTCCAGCCGTTAAGGCTGCTTCCTGGAGAATAAAATACCACATCGATTGCTGTTACCTGCAAGTATGCATTTTTCCTGCTTCCTGTAAAACATACCTACAGCACCTTTGCCGCCATTTGCAAATACCCATCAATCCAGCACATACGGGCTGCCTCCATTGCCATCCACGATTGTGGGCAATACTGTCAGACCCATTGATATCCTGTTAAGACGGCATATACTGACATAACTTCATAGAGGAGTAGTTAGTTGCCGGTACTTGTTACCTGTCATGGTGGTCAAGTCTTCGCTAACCAAGTGCAAGAGGTGCGTCATTGGACCTCTCATGGTTACTCGTTTGCCAGCAGAAGCATTTGTCTGAAAAAAAAAAAAATATATATATATATATATATATATATATATATATATATATATATATATATATATAAATATATATATATATATATATATATATATATATATATATATATATATATATATATATATATATATATATATATATATATATAACTGGGTGTAATTGTCACAGTTCTCACTGTTAGTATCGCCTCAAGCGAAAGACATTTGAAAGCATCTGGATTTAGTAGGGTTGCCACAGTGAGAGCTGAGCTCCATTGCATGAGAACACCCAATTAGTGGGAAAAGTATAGTATGTCCTAGCTAAGGAGCAATTCACCTTCCAGGATTATTAACAACACAGAATTGGCCGTTCTCATCAAGAGAACTGAGGGCCTCCCCTGTTACTTAGATTGCCCTGGTTGTGTGTACTTGTTTGTGTAGATGGTGGTGTGAAATTGAGTCCATCTGCCTGTGCGATTGAGTGTATTTGTTTGGTTGTGATAGATAATCATTAGCCATCAGAGCTAGTAAAGTTATTATTGTATTTTGTTATTGTTGAATCTTTAATAAATATATTTACACGTTCTAAACGGTCAGAATTTTCCTCTATTCTACCTGTCACATGATGTTAACTGGTGTAGTCATTATTGTAATAGATTAACCTATTTAGCTAGAGAGGACAGAGGAGGTACTTGACATCTTAAACATAGTCTCGGGTGTGGCTGGAAGAAAACATTAGATATCTGATTATATCTTTCTTCTCTCGATAAGTCATACCACACTCCGTATTTTCATTAGTAACTCTATTTTCCTCTAATTTCACATTACTCATTCATACTCTGTCTAAACTCAGACATCCTCTACTCTCACACTCGCGACACTAGTCACCTCTTATGATGTGTCTGATGGAGCAGAAGTCCTATTCTTTCCTTGTCTCCTCTGTGGTGAAGTGGGATGTTATAAATATTTATAGGGGACTTAGTGTACTGACTGAGATCAGCTGTGAAGGTATCTATATCTATTAAGAGTAGTGTATTATAGATAACCTTACTTGCTACCACATATCTATATATCTCAGTCAGAATTATTCTGGAATAGTGTGATGACTACGTTATGTGTCTAGGGTATGTGTATGATGAAGTGTAAGTCACAACAACAGACAGATAAACAATTTAATTTAAGCCACTACTCTTGACAACACTGTGACACTCACATACATATAACACTCTATGAGAATATCTTAAGGAGTCACTGATAACTTTTCAAATAACAATATGTATTCATGGTTATCATAAAGGTATATGTGTCCTGATTCAAATACAAAGGAACCAGGAATCACAATCAATTTTAATTACAAGTATATGTACAGACTTTATCAATATGAATATTGTAGTGACATATATTATTAAAATATCCTATGTGTGTCAGTTGTGTAGTGGTAATATGAGGTAATACTGGTTTTGTTTTGTTCAAGCTCTGTTGGTATTTGTCATCATGACTTCAATAGTTTGTCTTTTGGGACTAGTATTGGAGATGTTCTCAGTTCCTGATATTAAGACAATTAAATTCCCCTCTGAATGTTATTTTTACAAAGTCATTTCAAGATGAGGGGACATAATGTTGAGCTCAGCTGGCCAAATCAGCTTATCTTGCGTGATGGCGGCAGGAAAGGACTCCTCTGCTCGAATTCTCCCCTGGGCTCTGGAGACACCTCACTGATAGCTAAAAAGACCAAGGAGTATGCTGTCCGACTCTGGATTCAGCAAAGCTCTGACCAGGTGCTGCTCAGTACCATCAAGACCACGGTCCCTGAAAACAAGAAGGATGTACCTTCTACTTCATAACTAATTGATACTCTAGTTCTACACTGAGCACAATACAACACAAACATTGAGTTCAGAGCGTTAGGCCAACTGTCAGCTTCATCTGAAATACTTTATACCAGTATTTACCTCCTTAATGGTTACCACGCCTCTGCACTTCCAGCATTATTTCTGTCTAATCAATCATCCAGGTGTCAGTGTACTATTTGGCCATTCCATGCCGTTTTACTTCCCTCCGACACCCTCTGTTCAGGCTGGAGCATTATAGGCTTTATCTCCTGTTTGCCACTGAACTACACATATATATACAGGCATAAATAAACAATTTACATTCAATTTTCATTAAAAGATACTGAATGGTTCAAGCTTACCACAATTTCATGGAAATAAACACAGATACGTTGATTAGCAATGAATTCTGGCACAATTACTGGCACAAATTCCCATCTGCTTATGTTCCAGGCTTTTATTTAACACAAATATGAGCTGGCTTCAACGCACTGTTGCTTTATCAAGATTATTTGCACTAGTGGTCTCGAACTAACGCTCCTAAGTGAGTATATCAGCGAGTCTAGCCAATGAGGCCACGTTTCGACAAGTGTTTGAAAAAATGTTACCTTTTCACGTCTCCCCTAACAACGAAAGATAGTATTTATAGCCCGACCAATCGTGGTTAGTCTTTCATTTGTTGCGCTCCAATCAATTTGGAGTTTACATGGTAGGCTAATTCTGTAACGTAAGATTTTTTTCAAACACGTTATAAAAAAATTTTATGAGCAGAAATGATTCCATGCTGTCAGGCATCCCCCACTATTTTATTTTGGGTATAATTTATTAATTCCTGGACTATTTGCGTAACGTTTTACATATTCTTTGTCAGCAAGCCCTAAGGAACCCAAATATACAAATTTAAAAGAGCTACGTGGCTGCGTTCAAAATATGTATTTTCTACCTCCTGTTTCGAAGATGTGCTGTCTGGGTACTGTTATGTTTCAACCGTAAACCCATCTATTGTTATCTTTCCTTAGTGAGCGTTTTTTTAGGATTTAAAACTTAACTCTGGGAAGGGTAATGTATTTTATCACTGTCCGTCTGAAAAAAAAGTTAGTGCATGTAGTCTTACACGCGTGATGGCAGCATTTGTGTATCGCGCGAAGCGTGTTTAGTGTTCGGCTTTCTGCCTCTCCCTTCTCGCTATCCTTTTGTCCATCTGTCTTTTGATCTTGGTAACATAGTGTAGAAAAAGACATGAATGGAATTTAAAATTTAGGTCAACTTGCATATTTCAAGGTTTTTCTTAGAAAGGCAGCACATTTTATTGTGTGTTTGGGAAACGCGTGTATGTTGCAGAAGGCCTTTAATATCAACGTGAAACGTTACAATTTGCATACGCAGTAGAAAACAAGGGGATTTCGAGTACAGTCATTGTGACAGCACTGTTCTTTACCATTCTTCTTCCTTTATTTATTATATGTATTTATTAGGCTTTATATTTACTTGATAATTTATATATGTGGATTAGAATATTCCACGACACCTCCCCTCTTAAAACAGACATTATATGTCAGTCCTTTATTCTATATTCACATAGAGAAATTTATTATTATTTCTGGGGTTTACGGTGATTCTCATCACACGGATGGCGGCTTAAAAAATCCGCTCCCAAATTGGTTTTTCCAGATATATACTCAATGCTAAAATTATATGGAGCCAAAAGTAAAGACCATCGGAGTAACCTAGAGTTCTCATGCTTAGCCTGTGCTAGAAACGATAAAGGTTTGTGGTCTGTTTGCAACTTAAATGCCTTCCCATACAGATAAATATTGAATTTCTTTATTGCCCATATTACTGCAAGACATTCTTTTTCGCTAGTTGAGTAATTGATTTCAGCTTTATTCAACTTTCTGCTAGCATATGCCACTGGGCTTAATTCCCCATCCAATGCATCTGATTTCTGTAGTAGAGTTGCTCCTAGCCCAATATTACTTGCATCCGTCCTTACAATGAATTCTTGACTTAAGTCAGGTAATTTCAAAATGGGTTTACTTGTGAGCTTTTCCTTCAATTCTTGGTAAGTCATTTCACATTGTGGTGTCCATGTAATGCGATCTGGATGTCCTTTACGTGTCAATTCAGTTAACGGTGCACATATGGAATTAAAGTTTTTGATATACTTCTGGTAGAAACCACATAATGAGACAAAGGATCTCACGTCCTTCTTGGTTTGTGGTCTCGGGGCTTTCTGTAGTTTCTCTAAATTCTTTGGGTCAGGGGTCATGTTTCCCTGATAAACTGTGTGTCCCAAAAATTCCAATTCTTTACATCCCACGCAACATTTGGTTGGTCGGGCTGTTAAATTTGCCTCCCTAAGTCGATTAAACAGCATGTTCAGAGAGTCAATGTGTTCCTCAAATGTTTCTGTTGCTATAAGGATATCATCCATAAAATTTGTTATACAGGGATTATTCAGAGGATCCAATAATTTTCTCATCATTCTAGAGAAGACACTAGGCGCATTCTTCAATCCAAATGGCAATCTATTAAACTCATAGTGTCCTTCTGAGGTACTAAAAGCTAGGTATGGTCTAACCTCAGGCTTTACTGGAATCTGATAGTATCCTTTACTCAGATCCACTTTTGAGAAATATTTAGCTTTATTTAGTCTGGCAAACAGCTGATTTGTATCCGGCAATGGATCCACCTGTCCTTCTGTAATAGCATTCAGTCTCCTGTAATCTATACAGAGTCTATGTTCTCCAGAGGGCTTCCTTAAGAGTACAACACCGGAACTATACGAAGATTCACTGTGGGAAATAATTTCTTCCTTCAACAGATAGTCTATCTCTTCCTTCAAAAGCTTTCTCCTTAGCAAACGGAATCGAATATGGTTTCATACAGACAGGTGTGGGGTCTATTAGTTTCATATCATATTCCAATAGGTTTGTATGCCCTGGTCGGTCTGTTAACACCTCTGCATGATTATTTAGAACCTGTTGCACTCTCTCTTTCTGAGTTTTCGTTAAATGTGTACTGATTTTCACCTGTGCTGCTGTCTCACAGGGGTGTAATGGATATTCAAATGATGAAAGTGGTTCCTTTTTCATCTCCATGGCGATGGACAAGGTCAACAAGTGTGTCTCTTCCTGATGTTCTCTTTCCAAATATTTCTTCAGGAGATTCACATGATAGATTTTTTCTTTCCCCTTCTTATCTATCTTATAATTTGTTCTAGACACCTTCTCTAGAACTGTATATGGACCCTGCCATCCAATTTGTAACTTATTCTGACTCCCAGGCAAAAGAAGCAGTACTTTCTCTCCCACAGCCAAATTTCTGTCTTTCGCCTTCCTGTTATAATAGGCAGCATGTTTCTTCCTGGCTTGTTTCAAATTTTCATTGGCAAGTTTCCAGCCAGTTTTTAACCGAGTGGTCAGCTCATTCACATATTGGTATGAAGATGTAATGTTTTCCTCTGCCTTTTCATCAGTCCACGTTCTTAACAAAGCTACATATGGACCTTTAATCGTGTGGACCTATTTGTCCATGCACCGGTATGGTCTCTTCCACTCGAAGCTTTATAGTGATGATTTTTCCTCCCAGAATTATCATTCACAAAACGACCGCTACCAATTTTTCTTTTGGGGGCTTTCTCCCCTCTTAAAATTCTTGATGAGAGATTTCCTCTCTACATCCTCTTCCTCCAGTTTGTTTAAGTCCGATTGAGGGATTGTCGGCTTATCCTGGGGTAAGACATCTTTTTGCACTCTCCGCATAGTGGCCATTGTAAAACAGTTAAGTGAAGCTTGTCCGTGAAAAGGGGCTTCCCATTCCATTTGGTCCACTTTATCAAATCTATATTTCTTTTTATTATCAGGCCTAATTTTGCCCCGTGGCGTGTCCAGGTCCTGATCCATGTTCCCACTTGTGGGTGTTCCCTCATGTGCTATGCTACACCTTTCTACAAAATTCTCAATGTCCCATCTTGCTTTGGGCCAATAATAATTGTGAGCCACCTTTTGAATGATGGTACCTATCTTCTCATGGTCCCCATCTGGTTTCACATGTAGGCTCCTTATTAAGTCTGCCCTATATCTTTTTGGAAGAACCAGCTGTCCCTGACCTTTGGATCTAGCTCCAGTCTTCCTATACATCAACTTGTTTTTCATGTAAAAATCTCCCTTGCCTGGAGTTGTATGACAAGTTGACAATTTTCTGAAACAAGGCTTGAGTGTTTTATCCCCAGCCTGTGCCTTCCTCATCTCTTCTGGAGTGGTATCTAACATAATATCCTCCTCCTGTCTTGAGGTCGACCTGACCTGAAGGGTTGCCATATACACAGGTTTCCTTCTGCAACGGTCAGTGTCATGATTGTCCATCTGACAATTTTTACACCACCTTTTTCCTTGGTTGAAAGATTTTCTTTCATCATATTTCCTTTCATCGAATTGTGGGAATTTATTTTTATTTTCATACCGTGGCCTATCAGACTGGTGCTTACCTTTGTGTTGATCCCTAGGATCAAATTTATTAAAGTTCTGTGGTGCCCTAAAGTTATCCACTTGTTTCTTTTTATTACCTGTTACCTCTGCTTGAGCTGCTTGATACCTTTCAGCAACATTTAGCAACTCACCCATCCTCTCTGCACCTTGTTCCATGAGAAACTTTCTCAGGTCTGGAGCCATGGACTCTCTTAATTGCTCTATAAGGACCATTTCCTTAAGATCTTGGGTTTTCCCCAGAGAAGTCCATTTCTCCAAGTATGTCTCTATTCGTGCAGAGAACTGGTGATAGGTTTCACCTGACAGTAGTTTAGCATTCCTAAATTTTTTCCTATAAAATTCAGCATTCTTTTCATATCTTAACAAAAGAGCCTGCTTTAGCATATCATAATTTTCCTGATCACCTCTGCTCATTTTTGCAAAAACTTCATAAGCTGCCCCACGAAGTCCCTGAGATAACTTTAAGCTCCACCTTTCTCTCTCTAACCCATACGTGGTAGCTAATAGTTCATATCTATTTATATAGCTCTCAATATCATCGTCTTTCTCAACAAAATGATCTAAATGAAAGTTCATAGCTGAGGTTGAGGCTCCCTGAGTAACCGTAGCATCAGAGGCAAAGGGACTGGCACCATTTTCAGGAGCATGGCCTTGAAACTCAAACTCCCTTAGTCGTAACTCATGTTCCCTTTGTAATCTTTTATCTTCTGCTTCCCTTTCTGCAGCTAATTTCCTCTCTTCTGCAGCTAATTTCTTCTCTTCCCTTTCTGCAGCTAATCTGTTCTCTCTTCTCTTTCTGCTTCCAATTTCTTAGCCTCTTTGTCAGCCTCAATCTGCAACCTCTTAGTCTCAGCCTCAGCTTGCAACCTCTTAGTCTCAGCCTCAGCTTCAAATTGTAACTTCTTAATTTCCCTTTCAGCCTCTAACTTTCTTTCGGCTTCAAACCTTCTTTCTTCGCGTTCAATAAATTTGTCACATTCCGTAGTAACATAGGCAACCATAACTTGCCCATCTAATCCTAACTCCTTTGCAGTCTGAACAGCAGCAGATCGAAACTTGGCCAGGTCCGCCATTGTCTATCAGGTAAGTTTCTACAATGTCTAACCAACAATTTAATCTCTAAATATATCTAATGGACAACACAGGCACCGTGAGCTCAACCTTATTTAATTCCACCCAAGGATACCTTTTAATTCTTATATTCCCTGAAGTGAATTACCCCCAATATTTTTAATAGGGAAAGATTCAAAATCCCAAGAGCGAGACCCCAATATATGTGGTGAAGTGGGATGTTATAAATATTTATAGGGGACTTAGTGTACTGACTGAGATCAGCTGTGAAGGTATCTATATCTATTAAGAGTAGTGTATTATAGATAACCTTACTTGCTACCACATATCTATATATCTCAGTCAGAATTATTCTGGAATAGTGTGATGACTACGTTATGTGTCTAGGGTATGTGTATGATGAAGTGTAAGTCACAACAACAGACAGATAAACAATTTAATTTAATCCACTACTCTTGACAACACTGTGACACTCACATACATATAACACTCTATGAGAATAATATCTTAAGGAGTCACTGATAACTTTTCAAATAACAATATGTATTCATGGTTATCATAAAGGTATATGTGTCCTGATTCAAATACAAAGGAACCAGGAATCACAATCAATTTTAATTACAAGTATATGTACAGACTTTATCAATATGAATATTGTAGTGACATATATTATTAAAATATCCTATGTGTGTCAGTTGTGTAGTGGTAATATGAGGTAATACTGGTTTTGTTTTGTTCAAGCTCTGTTGGTATTTGTCATCATGACTGTTATTTTTACAAAGTCATTTCAAGATGAGGGGACATAATGTTGAGCTCAGCTGGCCAAATCAGCTTATCTTGCGTGATGGCGGCAGGAAAAGGACTCCTCTGCTCGAATTCTCCCCTGGGCTCTGGAGACACCTCACTGATAGCTAAAAAGACCAAGGAGTATGCTGTCCGACTCTGGATTCAGCAAAGCTCTGAC
The DNA here is from genome assembly GCA_024509875.1 of Oreohelix idahoensis. Classification (NCBI taxonomy): domain Eukaryota; kingdom Metazoa; phylum Mollusca; class Gastropoda; order Stylommatophora; family Oreohelicidae; genus Oreohelix; species Oreohelix idahoensis. The sequence goes on along the minus strand of JAMPIV010000843.1, from coordinate 500,408 downwards.
CAGGTGCTGCTCAGTACCATCAAGACCACGGTCCCTGAAAACAAGAAGGATGTACCTTCTACTTCATAACTAATTGATACTCTAGTTCTACACTGAGCACAATACAACACAAACATTGAGTTCAGAGCGTTAGGCCAACTGTCAGCTTCATCTGAAATACTTTATACCAGTATTTACCTCCTTAATGGTTACCACGCCTCTGCACTTCCAGCATTATTTCTGTCTAATCAATCATCCAGGTGTCAGTGTACTATTTGGCCATTCCATGCCGTTTTACTTCCCTCCGACACCCTCTGTTCAGGCTGGAGCATTATAGGCTTTATCTCCTGTTTGCCACTGAACTGCACATATATATACAGGCATAAATTAACAATTTACATTCAATTTTCATTAAAAGATACTGAATGGTTCAAGCTTACCACAATTTCATGGAAATAAACACAGATACGTTGATTAGCAATGAATTCTGGCACAATTACTGGCACAAATTCCCATCTGCTTATGTTCCAGGCTTTTATTTAACACAAATATGAGCTGGCTTCAACGCACTGTTGCTTTATCAAGATTATTTGCACTAGTGGTCTCGAACTAACGCTCCTAAGTGAGTATATCAGCGAGTCTAGCCAATGAGGCCACGTTTCGACAAGTGTTTGAAAAAATGTTACCTTTTCACGTCTCCCCTAACAACGAAAGATAGTATTTATAGCCCGACCAATCGTGGTTAGTCTTTCATTTGTTGCGCTCCAATCAATTTGGAGTTTACATGGTAGGCTAATTCTGTAACGTAAGATTTTTTTCAAACACGTTATAAAAAAATTTTATGAGCAGAAATGATTCCATGCTGTCAGGCATCCCCACTATTTTATTTTGGGTATAATTTATTAATTCCTGGACTATTTGCGTAACGTTTTACATATTCTTTGTCAGCAAGCCCTAAGGAACCCAAATATACAAATTTAAAAGAGCTACGTGGCTGCGTTCAAAATATGTATTTTCTACCTCCTGTTTCGAAGATGTGCTGTCTGGGTACTGTAATGTTTTCAAACGTAAACCCATCTATTGTTATCTTTCCTAATAAGCGTTTTTTTATGATTTTAAAACCTAACTCTGGGAAGGGTAGTGAATTTATCACTGTCCGTCCGAAAAAGTTAGTGCATGTAGTCTTACACGCGTGATGGCAGCATTTGTGTATCGCGCAAAGCGTGTTTAGTGTTCGGCTTTCTGCCTCTCCCTTCTCGCTATCCTTTTGTCCATCTGTCTTTTGATCTTGGTAACATAGTGCATACTTGGGGATTAGATGCTCACCCCCGGGATTCCTATTTGTATTTCAAATAATGAAAAGTGAGGTCACGTGATTGTGCTAGGGATGCTCAAAAGTATCCAAAAGTAAGTGGAAGAAATTATTACAAAGAAGCTGTAAGAAGAGAAGACGCAGTCCACTTTAATTATACACGATCTTGGGCAAGGAATAAAAGAACACACTGTGACAACATGAGGAACTGATTGACACAAAGGCAGAAAGGAACAATATACTGAAAACACTTAGAAGTCTAACAATATCCCAGGGACAATTTAAAACTGATACAGTAGCCGGAAATTGCGTTGCATCTTGGTCGTCTACGCATGTCTACAGAGCACGTGCCATTAATTGTAAGCTGCATATCGTATCCCAATTTTTGTGTTCCTTAACAAACGTGGGACAACCATTTTAATGAGTTCCCCTGAAGAAAAACTTCAAATGGTCTTGCACTAGTTTATTTCGTAGCACATTCCTCCTTCGAGATTCTTTGGCAGGAGCATAGGTCCCATTCCTTGCTCCCCACTGACAAGCAATGGGATCCAGACTGACTGGAAACTAAATGCTCTACGTGTGAAGTTCTGTTTTCTTGTGACGCACGCCGCCTGTGGCGTAGTTCCGTGGGTGTCCCGGGGCATTCTGCACTTTTCTGTGTTATCTGGTTTATTTATCTGTACCGTCCTGCCAGCTTCCAAAACATTAACGCATCTGATTATAGTTGCATGTGTGTGGGAATGGCCTGTGTTTAAGCCACTGTGTATATTGGACAATTTCCGGGACTTGTGCACACTTTCGCAGACACGCACGCCGATTTAGAGATAAATTGTTAGAAATAACGAATGACGTTGCAATAGAGCTACAGGACAATTGTCTATGATTGAAGGAAGCGTGCCTCGTGGAAACTTGGCAGTTAGGTGATAAATGAAAGAAAAAAATAGAAAAAGCTGCATACGTAAAACAGTAATTTACAAAGTAAATAGACAGACAGACTGTATTTCAGAAAGACAGACAAACACATTTTTAATGTATGTTAGGCTGACAGACAGACAGACAGTCAGACAGACAGACAGACCGACAGACAGCCAGATAGACAGACAGACAGACAAATAGATAGATAGATAGATAGATAGATAGATAGATAGATAGATAGATAGATAGATAGATAGATAGATAGATAGATAGATAGATAGATAGATAGATTGATTGAATGATTGATTGATTGATTGATTGATGATAGATAGATAGATAGATAGATAGATAGATAGATAGATAGATAGATAGATAGATAGATAGATAGATAGATAGATAGATAGACAGACAGACAGACGGACGGACGGACAGACGGACAGGCAGGCAGACAGACAGACAGACAGACAGACAGACAGACAGACAGACAGACACAGACAGACAGACACAGACAGACAGACAGACAGGTAGACAGACAGACAGACAGACAGACACAGACAGACAGACAGACAGACAGACAGGAAAGCAAACGCATTTCTATATGTAGCACTGGACTGTTTGAAGTCATATTCTTCTTCTACTTCTTCTTTGTCCACCCTCAGACGTCAACTTGAACACGTTCACAGAAAGCAGTGATCAGTCTTAGGCTGTTAACATCTCCGTAGATCTTTTCTAGGAATGGCACTGGTGATGGTCATATGCGCTGTTTCTGTTCCTCATATGTTAGGCACCTTTGAAGTAGATGTTCAGCATGATTATTTCAGTGTCACAGTTACACTTGTTAGTAGTTTCTATCTTTAACTTGTTGAATAGATAATTTCCCAATCTGTTGTGACCTGTGCGAAGTCTGAAGATTATTCGAATATTAACCAATTAACTTTGACGTTAGACACTTCGACCTATTGAACAAGTCAAACGGACTTGCGAGTTAAAATGTACACCAAAGTCTACAAGCAAAATAGCAGAAGAACGAACGAACGAACGAACTTTATTTTCAAAGGGTTAAGAATTGGGCACGCAGGCCCGTCTGACATTCTGCCCTTCCTCTCTCTCTCTCGTCATGTATACTATATCCTTTCATCCTCACATTTACTTTAAGCATAATTAAGGCATTTATCATTATAAAAGTAATATTACATTTGCAATAATCATCATAATTAAAGTACGTTTTTAAAATAAAATTTAAAAATAAAATAAAATTCAAAAAAAAAATAATAATAATGAATAAAGTAAATAAAAATAAACATTAAAAAAAAAACAACAACAAGACATAAAAATCGAATTCTTCGTACAGTAAATTAGTGATTTGAGACATTCAGAAGTATGTTATAAGAACTCGTGACATTTTCAAACGGTGTGCAACTGAATGACTCAGGGATTTTTTTTTTTTAGGTTCATCAAGATGAGGTGGGGTAAACAGTTACTTTCCTCGTTGTCTTTGCGTCCCAAACTCAAGACCAGAATCAGACTAGGTAGATAGCTAGATAGACATATACGAAAGCAATTAGTCTGCGAAGGGTTGAAAATCGGGCACAGTCCCCTCTTGCATTCTTCCTTCCTCTTGCTCATCTTTTATTACTGTTACTCAAACATTCTCCAGCGTACTGAAAGTATTAATGTAAGGGCAGTGCAACATAACAAGGAAGTATAACAGCATACATTAACAGTACCTGATCATAAAATTAAGAATATAAGTTATTAAGAATATAATATTAAGAATAAGTATATTGTAATGAAAACTAGATCATCAGCGCCTCCATACAGTATATTAGGTAAAAGAAAGCTAGGGATTAGGAGGTGAGCGACAAGATCATATATAAACCGGTTGAGTGTTTTAACAACCATGTTACAAAACAGAAAGTAGGGCAGTCGCAAGAGAAAAATGAGCAAGTCCGCTGACACAGCACATTTGATATTACTTGTGCACTACAGACAAAAAAATTGTAATATTTTGACGTTTAAGATGTTATTCAGACGGGAAAGGCCGCCGAAGATATTCCAATGTGCTGGGCATGATAGGAAGATGGGTTTATACGCTTTCTGAAACTCAGTTTGCCTCGTGGTTTATCTGAACTGTTGGCTGTGACATTAATAAAGAAATAGGAATCTGAGGGGGGGGGGGGGGGGCGGGGGGGGGGGGAGTGGGGGGGGGGGGGGGCGCGGCGCAATGCTAATCACAACTTATTTACTTACATAATCAAAGGCGGAATCAAAATTGGATAACTCAAAATGTACCAAGAAAGGGAGTTGCATGCAGTCTCAGCTGTCTACGATGAGCAGAACGTAGTGATTGTGCGCGTAAAAGATGTGAAACATTCAAACAACGGGCATGCGAAGTTAACAAAAAAGTGTTTAATTAAAACAACATTGACAGAATGTGAGAAAAAAAAAAGTCTGCTGTAAAATCATGGCACTGGACAGCTTACGCAGCAGAACTAATAAATACACCAGAAGCTGGAATTTGCTGTTAAGATCGACTGGGAGTTAGTCGCCACGGTATTTAGCTAGAATGATGATGATATATTTGGCTTTAAAAGCAAACTTTTCATATTCTTTTGCGTGATCAGAAACCGCGTTGCAGTTGTTCACATCCTTAAATAAACCGATCAATAAATAACCCACGTAAAGGAATGTTTCAGGCACTCGTGAGAAATAAAGAAGTAGAAAAATATACAACAGAAACACAACAGAAGCGATAGGATTACCAAATATTCGAAACCAGGATCTTCGGAACGACAACACAACCTAGCGACGGAGACCTTAATACTTAGACACAGTATTAAGGTGTGTGTCTCGTGTACTGTGGCCTATACTGTATAATAGGAGAGCGCCAGAAGTGATTGCGTCATTAATTGGACTGGATCGTTTCTAGGTGCATATCCAGTGTTACGTGGAGAAAATGACCTTTGTCCCACGAAGCACTATTTTTGTGGTGCCTAGTTGCAGGGAGGATAGTCGCTATTCGCTCTCGTTTTCTACTTCTTTATTTCTCACCAGTGTCTGAAACATACTTTATATATATGTAGCAAAGTTGATTTTGCTGGGGAGGTTATGATGGTATCCTAACAAGAATGAAAAGGTGTCTGCTATAACCGTGTGAGGTCAAGCAAATGTAGGTCTCTGACTCTATAGATGATGATGATGAATTATGTGCAGAGAACCTAACGCTACCTCCCTAGGTCTCACACGGTCATTCTTCTGGCTCTAGTGTATGGTGTATGGTGTACCTAGTGTCTAGGGGAGAAATGAATGATGGTACACAACAATCAAACACTTTAAGTTTCTATAAAAGAAGTTAATAACTAGCAGTTAAGTTTTTCTTTGAACAAATATTTACAATGTATTTTGCCTGTCCATTCATAGCTTGTGGACAGGTCTTTGAAAATAAGGACAAGATAGTTTACAGAAAAGAAACAATTAAAACTGTTGGGACAATCTGCCCAATAACTAAAAGTTATTATGTATTTATAACTGTTCTTCCTGTATGGAATATTAAATTAGTTCACTTTAGTTATCTAATTTATACATGTCTTTCCTGGATGAAATATTACAGAGTTCACTTTAGTTATCTACCGGGAGAGTCACTGTATATGAGGGCTGTAGTTCATCTTACCCCCATAAAATTTCTGTGTAATATTTTGAAACACAAGAAAATGTCAGAGATGCCCCAGATGTTTTACTCTTCACCTGAGAGTCCTTGTTGTAAGATAATACGATGGGTAGTTGCAGAAATTTCAAGTTCAACAATCGCCAAAGCTCCTACTGGATATTTGACAGCATATAAGTCTGATTGGAGACTGGTTGGCGTTTATCAGCACTCAGCAGGCTTCCTGTCACCAGCCGGCAACAGGAACATAGACCCTCTGCAACAAAAGGACACCCTGGCCTTTTATCTCTGATCATTTATTCTAACACTTAATTCCCTACGTGGGTATGGGGTCAGCCTCGTGTGCCTTACAAATGCACTCGCCCCGAATTGTACAGGACTCCCACCTGGTTGTGACCACACCTCAAGTCCTTATAGTAGATACGCCACTGTACGTTCACATACTTTTCCTCCATACAATAATGTGGAGTAACCACATTTCCTGTGATATGATCTTCTCTTCTTTTCTTTACATTTATATTTGCTTCAGGCATGTTAAACAGTGTTCATTGAACACAGAGGCTTCCTAAACTATTTTAATACAATAATATATAAACATAATTTTAACAACATACATCAGTCAGATACCGTTTAATGTGTGGACTCAACAATGTCTGCTTCCGACATGTCCTTCACTTTTTCCCCAATAGCAGTATCTAACTTTGTAGTTGGACCAAACATATTAAATTTCATAAAATATCCTTACCACAATCAAGAAATATATAAACAAATGACGCTGATTTTGTGAAGAAATGGCCTCAGCTTCCTCCGAACTGCACAGACTGTGAATTTATTCTTGATTTAAGTTTAAAATTAACACAGCTGTTTTTCAGCGTATCTGTGTACACATATTAGTTCAACTGGCAATGAATAATCAAAGCCTTTACTAATATCTACCAGCACTAGCCAATCGTAACGTTCTACTACTTGAATTCAAAAGCAGTTTGAATGAAAAACCAAAATAATTTTGAATAACTGGTGGTCGATTGGCTAGTCTGCTCTAGTCATGCCAAATACAAAAGATATCACGTTTAGGATTACATTTCTAATACCGTTTCCCTTTCCCATTCATACTCTGTTCACCCCAAGCGAATTTGAATGTACCTCCCTGCCTCTTTTTCCACCTCGCGTCCCCCTAACGTTACCAAAAAAACATGAGCAGGAACGCCAGTGTGTCTGATCGTGTGTTCTTAGAGATTAGTATTTCTTCAATAACTTCTCCAATACTGGGACTATCATATATTTTAAAGTACATTCTTACTCAGCTAACTTTACGTCATACTACCATATAATTCTTATGGGGAACTTCATAATGATTTAAAATTTCCAATTTATTTCATCGTCCATCGTCAAATAAAATTTTACACAAGTCCGCCATCTTTCCTCTCGTTCATCTTGCGAGCATATATTTTTTTCCAATAACTACTTGTTTTAGTTACATCAGATATGCTACCACGAGGAGGAAATAAAACTGTCTGCGTGGTTATGCCTTGGTTGGCTTTTTCGCAGTGTGAATATATGCGTTGCAGACTGTGTCATCGAAGCGGGGTAGACGGGGCGGGTTTAAGAATTTGCATTACTAGTTAGCATTGTATCGTGTAATATTACCAACAAAATGTAAGGATTCCTACTAATTTTGCTACAAAGTTGACAGAAAGTGTTACTTCAGATAGCTATATTGCGGCACTCTTCCGCCAATAGTTAATTGTAAGGCTAGACTACAAAGTGTAATCAGCAGATTGGGCAAAGGTTAACTATTAGTAGTGTTTCTCGAAAACGAAACTAAAGCGTGTCAGACTTTTTTCCGTGAAATCGTTCTATAGGCTTAGCACTGTGCAAAAAGCAGCGGTGCTGGCTTCGAAGATGACAACCGTCAGACACATGCGGGCTAATGTATTTATTATCGTTTTATGCCGGAATCTTACTGAATTGAGCGTTTATTCTCGCATATTTTGCTACACACCTCCCATCCTAAAACATGCATTCATTTGCAGGTTATAATATGCGAGATAACTTAGCTCCATGAAGTCTTACTCGTTTTTCTGATCTTCATCATAAGGATGTCTGCTCAGAAAGTCTGCGCCAACGTTCAAATGGCCGGGAATGTAATCTGTTAAAAATGAGTATGGTTGCAACAAGAGAGACCATCTCAATAATCTAGAATTTTCATGCTTAGCCTGTTACAAGAACACGAGGGGAGAATGATCCGTTTGGACCACAAATGTCCGGCCATATAAATAAATCTGGAATTTCTTTATAGCCCATATTAAAGCGAGACATTCTTTTTCACTGGTTGAGTAATTTTTTTCCGCCTTGTTCAATTTTCGGCTAGCATAAGCGACTGGGTTCAATTCCCCATCTCGTGAGGAAGACCTTTGCAATAATGTAGCGCCCAGGCCTACATTGCTTGCGTCACTTCTCGCAATAAATTCTTTAGTCAAGTCAGGCAATTGCAACACTGGCCTGCTTGTAAGTTTCTCTTTTAACTCCTGGTAAGCCAATTCACACTGTGCTGTCCAAATTATAGTATCAGGTTGACCTTTGCGAGTTAAATCGGTCAAAGGAGCACATATAGAGTTAAAATGTTTGATATATTTTTGGTAAAAACCACACAGAGACACGAAAGATCGCACATATTTTTATTTTTTTTTGTGGTCTAGGTGCTCTTTTTAGTGTTTCCAGATTCTTGGGATCAGGGGTCATGCTACCCTGATGTACTGTATGTCCCAAGAATTCCAACTCTTTACAACCAATACAGCATTTGGTTGGCCTAGCGGTTAAGTTAGCCTCTCTGAGTCTATCAAACAGCATATTCAAAGAGGTAACGTGTTCCTCAAATGTTTCCGTAGCAATGAGGATATCATCCATAAAATTCGAAATACATGGATTTTTCAGGGGATCCAGCAATTTTCGCATCATCCTAGAAAACACACTCGGGGCATTTTTCAAACCAAATGGTAACATGTTGAACTCATAATGACCTTCCGAGGTGCTAAATGCCAAATAAGGTCGAACCTCAGGCTTTACTGGAATCTGGTAATAGCCTTTGCTAAGATCCACCTTAGAAAAATATTTTGCCTTGTTCAGCCTGGCAAAAAGTTGAGTAGTATCAGGTAATGGATCCACCTGACCTTCTGTGACAGCATTCAGTTTCCTGTAATCTATGCACAGTCTATGTTCTCCTGGTGGTTTCCGCAACAGAACCACACAGGAACTGTAAGGAGACTCACTGTGAGAAATAATCCCTTCTTTTAACAGATAATCAATCTCCTCTTTCAAAGCTTTTTCCTTAGCGAACGGAATAGAATAAGGCCTCATACAGATGGGTGCTGGGTCTAGTAGTTTCATATCATATGACAGCAAATTTGTGTGCCCCGGTTTATCAGTTAGCACATCTGTATGTTTCTCAAGGACCTGTTGAACCGTCTCCTTCTGTCCTTTTGTCAGGTGATTACTGATTTTCACCTGTGCAAACGTTTCACTGGTTTTCAGTGGATATTCAACCGAGGAGAGAGGTTCATTCTTCATCTCGGTTGCTATAGACAAGGCCATTAAATGTGATCCCTCCTGGATTTGTCTGTCCAGATATTTCTTCAAAAGGTTCACATGATAGACTTTCTCCTTTCCCTTTTTGTCTATCTTATAATTGGTTCTGGATACCTTTTCCAGAACTGTATATGGCCCTTGCCATCCGATCTGAAGTTTATTGTTGCTGCCTGGCAATAGAAGAAGTACCTTCTCCCCTACAGCAAGTTCTCGATCCTTCGCTTTTTTATTATAATAAGCAGCATGCTTTTTCCTGGCTTGTCTCAAATTTTCATTTGCCAGTTTCCAACTGGTTTTTTAAACGAGTGGTCAGTTCGTTCACATATTGGTATGATGAGGTAACAGTCTCCTCTGCCTTCTCATCTGTCCAGGTCCTTAGCAAAACTACATATGGACTTTTAATTTTTCTGACATAGTATTCATGGCACCTGTCAGGTCCTTTACATTGGAAGCTTTGTTTTGCGGACGTTTCTTTCTTGTGTCACCACACAAGAATCTACCACTACCAATTTGTTTCCTGGGGCTGTCTCCCCTCAGGTTCAAATTCAAATTGAGAGAACTTCGCTCTCTTTTTTCTTCCTCCCGTTTACATAAGTCCGACCGAGGGATCGTCGGCTTATTCTGGGGTATAACACTTCTTTGTACTCGCTGCATAGTAGCCATTGTAAAACAATTTAGCGAAGACTGTCTGTGAAACGGGGGTTCCCATTCCCCTTCGTCCACTTTATTATAATTATTTTTCTTTCCAGGCCTAATTTTGCCCCGTGGCATTTCTAGGTCCTGGTTCCTGTTCCCACGTGTGGGTGTTCCCTCTTTAGGTTCTGGTCCCGGTTTGCCATAATGCTTCTTTTGCATTTGGTTATTATTTTTCCACCCTGTGGAATTTTTCTCGCTGCATTGTTCGCAGTCTTCGACAAATTTTCTTATGTCATCAACTTCTCCGGGCCAGAAATATCCAACAGATGTTCTTTGGCATGTGGTGCCCATCTTCTGGTGTTCACCATCTAGAACATGTGTTTGTCTCATAATTTGTGCCCTATATTTCGATGGCACTACTACCTGTCCACACCCGGATATTCCTGCTTTATCCTCCCTGCAAAGCAGTCCATCATCCAAATAGAAATCTCCTTTCCTTGTTGGGGGGGGGGGGGGGGGGGTGGAGTTTTTGGAGTTTTTCAAAACACGGCTTCAGTGACCTATCTTCAGCCTGTGCCTTTCTCCACTATTTACGAGACATTGTTTTTGGTGGTTCCTCCTCTTTTTTAGGAGTCGACCTGACCTGGAGCGTGGCCATTACTACAGGTCTCCTTCCACAATTTTCAGTGTTATGGTTGTCCATCCGACAATTTTTACAATACCTCTTTCCTTGGTTAAAAGGTTTTCTTTCATCATTTCTTCTATCATTGAATTGTGAAGGTCTATTCTTAAATTCATTACGAGGCCTATCGAAGTTCTGCTTATTTCTATTATCGAATTTGTTATGGTTTTGAGGGGCCTTACTCTGATCTATTTGTTTCTTCTTCGTGCCAGCTACCTCTGCCTGGGCTGCCTGATACCTCTCAGCGACATTTATTATCTCACTCAGTCTCTCTGCGCCCTGTTCCATGAGAAACTTTCTCATGTCTGGAGCCATGGACTCTCTCATTTGTTCAATGAGTATCATCTCTTTGAGATCTTGGGTTTTCCCCAGAGTAGCCCATTTCTCCATATACGTTTCCAACCGGGCGGAGAACTGGTGATAAGTCTCACCCGACAGTAGCCTGGCATTCCTAAATTTCTTTCTATAAAACTCTCCGTTCTTTTCATATCTTAACAGAAGAGCTTGCTTCAACATGTCATAGTTGTCTTGGTCATCCCTGCTCATTTAGGAAAACACTTCATAAGCTGTTCCCCGAAGTCCCTGAGACAACTTTACCCCCCATCTTTCTCTTTCTAACCCATAAATAGTAGCTAAAAGTTCAAACCTGCTTAAATATCCTTCTATGTCATCGTCTTTCTCAACAAAATGGTCTACATGAAAACCATAGCAAAGGTTGAGGCTCCCTGACTAGTAGTGGCATCTGAGGCAAAGGGGCTAGCACCATTTTCAGGAGCATGGCCTTGAATTTCCAACTCCCTTAGTCGTAACTCGTGCTCCCTCTGCAATCTTCTATCTTCTGCTTCTCTTTCTGCAGCCAATCTCTTTTCTTCTCTTTCTGCTGCCAATCTCTTTTCTTCTGCCTCCCTTTGCAGTCGTTTTTCTTCTGCCTCCCTTTCGGCAGTCAATCTCTTTTCTTCTGCCTCTATCTGTAACTTCTTAGTCTCAGCCTCCAATGCCCTAGCCTCCTTGTCAGCCTCAATCTGCAGCCTCTTAATTTCTTTTTCAGCCTCTAACTTTCTTTCTGCTTCTAACTTCCTGTCTTCCCTATCTCGTTCAATAAATTTGTCACATTCTACTAAAGTCACACATATTGAACCAACTCTGGTCCATCCATGCCCATCTCTTTAGCAGTCTGTACAGCCGCAGAGCGAAACTTGGCCAGATCTGCCATTCTAATAAGTACAAAATGTTCTAACAAAATCTCTAACTAATTATAGATTTATTTAATTAAATCTGGTCTCTGACACTTTCTTCACTACCCAAATCTTGGGTAATACTTTATGGGGATTCCCTGGGAAAATAGACTGTTGTTAAAGCTAAACCCCAGACCCCAATGAATGTAGTACTAATAGAAATTCAGATGCCCGGACAAGCCTCCAATTTATGTAGCAAAGTTGATTTTGCTGGGGAGGTTATGATGGTATCCTAACAAGAATGAAAAGGTGTCTGCTATAACCGTGTGAGGTCAAGCAAATGTAGGTCTCTGACTCTATAGATGATGATGATGAATTATGTGCAGAGAACCTAACGCTACCTCCCTAGGTCTCACACGGTCATTCTTCTGGCTCTAGTGTATAGTGTATGGTGTACCTAGTGTCTAGGGGAGAAATGAATGATGGTACACAACAATCAAACACTTTAAGTTTCTATAAAAGAAGTTAATAACTAGCAGTTAAGTTTTTCTTTGAACAAATATTTACAATGTATTTTGCCTGTCCATTCATAGCTTGTGGACAGGTCTTTGAAAATAAGGACAAGATAGTTTACAGAAAAGGAACAATTAAAACTGTTGGGACAATCTGCCCAATAACTAACAGTTATTATGTATTTATAACTGTTCTTCCTGTATGGAATATTAAATTAGTTCACTTTAGTTATCTAATTTATACATGTCCTTCCTGGATGAAATATTACAGAGTTCACTTTAGTTATCTACCGGGAGAGTCACTGTATATGAGGGCTGTAGTTCATCTTACCCCCATAAAATTCCTGTGTAATATTTTGAAACACAAGAAAATGTCAGAGATGCCCCAGATGTTTTACTCTTCACCTGAGAGTCCTTGTTGTAAGATAATACGATGGGTAGTTGCAGAAATTTCAAGTTCAACAATCGCCAAAGCTCCTACTGGATATTTGACAGCATAAAAGTCTGATTGGAGACTGGTTGGCGTTTATAAGCACTCAGCAGGTTTCCTGTCACCAGCCGGCTACAGGAACATAGACCCTCTGCAACAAAAGGACACCCTGGCCTTTTATCTCTGATCATTTATTCTAACACTTAATTCCCTACGTGGGTATGGGGTCAGCCTCGTGTGCCTTACAAATGCACTCGCCCCGAATTGTACAGGACTCCCACCTGGTTGTGACCACACCTCAAGTCCTTATAGTAGATACGCCACTGTACGTTCACATACTTTTCCTCCATACATTAATGTGGAGTAACCACATTTCCTGTGATATGATCTTCTCTTCTTTTCTTTACACTTATATTTGCTTCAGGCATGTTAAACAGTGTTCATTGAACACAGAGGCTTTCTAAACTATTTTAATACAATAATATGTCAACATAATTTTAACAACATACATCAGTCAGATACCGTTTAATGTGTGGACTCAACAATGTCTGCTTCCGACATGTCCTTCACTTTTTCCCCAATAGCAGTATCTAACTTTGTAGTTGGACCAAACATATTAAATTTCATAAAATATCCTTACCACAATCAAGAAATATATAAACAAATGACGCTGATTTTGTGAAGAAATGGCCTCAGCTTCCTCCGAACTGCACAGACTGTGAATTTATTCTTGATTTAAGTTTAAAATTAACACAGCTGTTTTTCAGCGTATCTGTATACAAATATTAGTTCAACTGGCAATGAATAATCAAAGCCTTTACTAATATCTACCAGCACTAGCCAATCGTAACGTTCTACTACTTGAATTCAAAAGCAGTTTGAATGAAAAACCAAAATAATTTTGAATAACTGGTGGTCGATTGGCTAGTCTGCTCTAGTCATGCCAAATACAAAAGATATCACGTTTAGGATTACATTTCTAATACCGTTTCCCTTTCCCATTCATACTCTGTTCACCCCAAGCGAATTTGAATGTACCTCCCTGCCTCTTTTTCCACCTCGCGTCCCCCTAACGTTACCAAAAAAACATGAGCAGGAACGCCAGTGTGTCTGGTCGTGTGTTCTTAGAGATTAGTATTTCTTCAATAACTTCTCCAATACTGGGACTATCATATATTTTAAAGTACATTCTTACTCAGCTAACTTTACGTCATACTACCATATAATTCTTATGGGGAACTTCATAATGGTTTAAAATTTCCAATTTATTTCATCGTCCATCGTCAAATAAAATTTTACACAAGTCCGCCATCTTTCCTCTCGTTCATCTTTCGAGCATGTATTTTTTTTCCAATAACTACTTGTTTTAGTTACATCAGAAATGCTACCACTAGGAGGAAATAAAACTGTCTGCGTGGTTATGCCTTGGTTGGCTTTTTCGCAGTGTGAATATATGCGTTGCAGACTGTGTCATCGAAGCGGGGTAGACGGGGCGGGTTTAAGAATTTGCATTACTAGTTAGCCTTGTATCGTGTAATATTACCAAAAAATGTAAGGATTCCTACTAATTTTGCTACACAGTTGACAGAAAGTGTTACTTCAGATAGCTATATTGCGGCACTCTTCCGCCAATAGTTAATTGTAAGGCTAGACTACAAAGTGTAATCAGCAGATTGGGCAAAGGTTAACTATTAGTAGTGTTTCTCGAAAACGAAACTAAAGCGTGTCAGACTTTTTCCGTGAAATCGTTCTATAGGCTTAGCACTGTGCAAAAAGCAGCGGTGCTGGCTTCGAAGATGACAACCGTCAGACACATGCGGGCTAATGTATTTATTATCGTTTTATGTCTGAATCGTACTGAATTGAGCGTTTATTCTCGCATATTTTGCTACAATATATATATATATATATATATATATATATATATATATATATATATATATATATATATATATATATATATATATATATATATATATATATATAATTTATTTACTGTTTATAAGCCTCAGGTTTTCCTCTTTGTATATACAGACAGTACAATTAGTATTTTTTTTAAAGAGTTATGCACATATTGCTAATTGCCTTAATGCAACGTTTACAACCAACAATGAAAAAATCGGACTTGTTCTTCTGGAAAAATACATTGAATATCTTTTGAAAGAACACGCATGCCATGCAGTCTTTTCATTGTGCATTTTCGGGAACGATCGAACTTTATTTTCAAAGGGTTAAGAATTGGGCACGCAGGCCCGTCTGACATTCTGCCCTTCCTTTCTCTCTCATCATGTATACTATATCCTTTCATCCTCACATTTACTTTAAGCATAATTAAGGCATTTATCATTATAAAAGTAATATTACATTTGTAATAATCATCATAATTAAAGTACGTTTTTTAAATAATAAAAAAGTAAACATTGAGCATTGCACAGTGAATACTAAACTGTCTAGCCCATTAAAAGAACCAGCATCGCATTTACTATTTTTTTTCATAGGGCGCACGAGTTGTCTTAAAATTATGACACGTTCCAACGCCTTATTGTCAGTCACGACCTGGGTACTTCTATTATTAATTGGCGTCACAAACAGATATTACCACAGTTTTTAAAAATTAATTTAAATTTAATGGAAATTAAAAATTAATAGGTTTTACGGATCGGCGGGTTGCCGTAACTCGAAACAGCCGTAACTCAAGATCTTACTGTACAAAAGACACTGCTCCCAGTGAGTCTTTTGAGTGGGAGAGTTGAAGTGTAGAGAATAAATGAGAATACACCTCATCATTCACGTTTTCTCGCAAAAATGTGTATCTTGATGTACGAGTTATGGCATCATTTCCCATTTCGCTGTATCATTACACTGCATGTGAAATCTTCACGCAGATGTTGCTAGTTTCCTAATCTTCTAGCAGGTTTTCTCATATCTGAGACTGTCGTAACAATTCGGGAATATCCGGTAGATTTCACTTGATTTAATACATTGAGTTATGAAAACAAAAAAAAAAAAAAAACAAAATCCATGGTGATATCACGAGAAGAAAGAAAACATCAGATTAAGTTGGGAGAACAGGTCCTGGAGCAGGTCGACCACTTTAAATATCTCGGAGCTATTATAGACCGAAAGGGAGGTATCAAAGAAGAGTTGGCCACTCGAAAAGCAGCGGCTGGGAGACTTTTTCAGGCCATAAATCGTGGATTCCTCAGCAAGAAAGAGGTTGGTAAGAAAACGAAGATGGCTGTATACCGCTCCACCTATGTCCCAGTTTTGACATATGGATGCGAGTCGTGGGCAATGACTACAACCCACAAAAGCCAGATCCAAACCTCAGAAATGAGGTATCTGAGGAAAGTGGTTGAAGTAACAAGAAGAGACATGGTCCGCAACCAGACGATACGTCAAGGCCTGAAATCCCATCCGCTGCAGACCCAAATAGAACAGTCCCAACTAAGATGGTTTGGCCATGTCTGCAGAATGGGAGAAGATCGGCTACCACGACAAGCATGGGAAACAAAGAGCCAGGGATCCAGACCTCCAGGACGACCCAGAGTTCGCTGGGAGGACAACATTAGACAATCTTTGAAGGACCGAGGACTAGAATGGAACCAGGCCAGGAAGAAGACAGCTGATAGAATGGTCTGGCGCTCTCTCTTCCAAACCTCTACACCTCACGGTAGAAGGGGAACGACTAAGTAAGTAAGTAAGAGTTATCAAAACTGCCGTCATTTTGTCGGGTTGAACTGTTGGTGATGAAGACTAAATATCGCGGCTCTTCTTATTTTGTTTTGGTTCTTTTGTTCGAACGTATTGTCTTCTTTTTCTTCGTGACGCGTTTTTCTCTATGAAGGAATAATAGAACATGATATTTGAAAGTCTTTATGTCCTGAACAGCCAGATCGTTTTTTGGTTTTCTAAGTCCTCACATTTTGAATTATCAGTGTTTTTCTAAGTCTTCTACGCTGAAGCTACCAGAAGAATGCCTGCCATGCAATATTTTGAGATACATACCCAGTTTTCTGGCCGTATATACTTCAATTGTCTTAAGATGTTCTTACGCTATAAAAAGTGTGTAAGAAAGTATTTTTCCCCACAATGTGCTGAAAAATGCGAGAACGTGTTTATATCTTTTTAGTATTGATGATATGTGCATAAATGCAGATTAATTGTTTACAGTTTGACCACATGAGTGAGTACCAGGATACCGGATGATCGGTGGTAGAAGTGGCTAAGAGGTATGGCGTCCGTCTCGAATTTTGAGGTACCGGGTTCGATTCCCAGTTTAGGGTGTATAATTTATGGAAATATTTTTCAGAACCGTGATCCTTATGAAGTCATACTCCTCTCTGGTCTCCTGGGTAGTGAGATCGGATGCCTAGCCTTCTCGGATAAGGGCGAAAAAATTGGAGATCCCGTGTGCAAGTTGCGCACGTTAAAAATCCCACGGCAGTTGGAAATCGTAAAGAGTAGGCTGTAAGACCGCTGCCCTGGCAAAATTTAAAAAAACTAGGAACCTACCCACCACAAAACTATTTATATAATGTGTGATTCCTATATACACACATTGGGATTCTCGCCGGTGCTACGAAGTTCGTGCACTGTGCTGAGATCCTCCTTGTGTGATCAAAGGGAGGAGATCGGAGCACTGACGGAGTGAAGTGAAGATGGACCTTAAAACCAAGCCAAACCAAACCGGATGAAAGACAAAATGGAGGATGTCAGATGCGCATGCGTGCCTAATTCTCAACCCTTTCAAAACAAAGTTTGTTTGTTCTTTCTCCTACTCTCTTGCTTTACTTCAATATTTTGAATGTTTCTGTTTCTTTGCGCCATGTCTGTCATGACAACATTTTCATACGAAATTAGGCAAAGGTAGTCATATAGCAGTTACCGTCGTAGGGAAGTAAAGTATTAGAATACACACCTATACTAGAGATGGGCTTTATAAAGTGGGCTGACTAGGTTCTTTCCTCCCTGCTTTGTTCATCCCTGATTCAAGAGCAGAGTCAGGTAGACCCTACCAATTTTTAAATTGGTAGACTAAAGCGTGACGTGTCCTTATTCGAACCTTTGCCTCTATAAGCCAGCGCCCTAATCACTCTACTATGAGACTATCTTTACCTGTTTACCTTACCATCATAGTCCTCCGGTTCTTGAGTAAGCAGAGTTTAACCAATATTTGTGACACCTGAATTACGGAGCTTTACAGAAACAAACAGGTAACACACCTACATTATAACGTGTTTGTACTACCCGCGCTTACGTTGCTCTGTTTGCTCTCTGTCTATTTCTGTATGTCTTTCTGTCTCCCTGCCTACTTGCCTGCTGTCTGTTTGTCTGTCTGTGTGTCTGTCTGTCTGTCTATCTATCTGCCTGTATGTCTGTCTATCTATCTGCCTGTATGTCTTTCTGTCTCCCTATCTGCCTTCCTGCCTGTCTGTCTGTATATCTACCTTCCTGTCTGTATGTCTATATATCTACCTTCCTGCCTGTATGTCTATATACTGCATCAACCTTCCTGCCTGTATGTCTAATATGTCTACCATCTTGCCTGTATGTCTATATATCTACCTTCCTGACTGTCTGTCTATACATCTACCTTCTTGTCTGTCTGTCTGTATATCTACCTTCTTGCCTGTCTGTCTGTATATCTACCTTCCTACCTGTATGTCTATATACTGCATCAACCTTCCTGCCTGTATGTCTATATGTCTACCATCTTCCCTGTATGTCTATATATATACCTTCCTGCCTGTCTGTCTATATATCTACCTTCTTGCCTATCTGTCTGTATGTCTACCTTCCTGCCTGTCTGTCTGTATATCTACCTTCCTGCCTGTCTGTCTGTATATCTACCTTCCTGCCTGTCTGTCTATATATCTACCTTCCTGCCTGTCTGTCTGTATATCTACCTTCCTGCCTGTCTGTCTGTATATCTACCTTCCTACCTGTCTGTCTCATCCTACAACATAACCCTAAATATATAAACAACAACCTAACATTTTCAAAGCTATCCTTACCTTGCTCTTGCAAGATTCATGTCCGGTCAGTCCTTACAACAACGCGTGTACTCACTCATACGATGTTTTTGGGCTTCAGCACTCTAATACCAATGTCAAGACGTACATCACTCCACGACCAGACATAAAACGAACCAAAACAATGTACAACAAAAAAAACAACCCATTAAAACATAGATTGCGCACTCAAACAAAACACGCAACCTCCTACCGCGCAAGATGTAAGATAGCGGCAATTGCTTTCAAAACAATAAAACGCCGGATATAAGCCAGAGTGCTAATAATGTGTGGAAGCAAAGAACTCATTGTAAGTAAAATGACAGAAAGCAAATAAAACACTCCAACTTGCAGAACAATCGTTTAAAAATGCGCGTATGATATGTAGACGAGCAAAGGAATAATGGACTATAACAACATCCAAGGAAACGGAAGATATTATTGCACACAACCCAAGAGATATGCATGAAGAATCTTTTTTTTTTTGGTAATGTCAAATAAGGAAAAAAAAAGGTTTACCCAAGGAGGTGGCTGTGTCATATGAACAAGAATGGAGAAGTCTTTTGTAGGTGAGGATGGTGAGGAGGATGGGTCAGAAAAATTGGTAGAAAATTTAATAAAATTATTGGAGGGCACAAGAGCAAATCATCATCATACAGACCCACACATTCTATGATCAGAAGTAGAAAAAGCATTGGATATAATACGACGAGGAAAATAAGCTCCCGTGGGCAACATAACAAAATAGAAATGGATGGAAGCTCCCTAGGACTTTGGTATAGAATAACATTATATACATAAAGATATTGTTTTTATTTAATTAGGGCTGCTGAGCTTCTTGCTCTTTTGCAGCCAATACCAAGTTCAAGACTCCTTGGTATTATCTACACTGTAGATCTAGGCTTTTCATTATGCTTTTCTGCCATTCTAAAGCGTGTTGAGTTGAAGTCAATAGCTCCAATTTCTCCAGCTTAGCTTACATGCAAAGGAGAATCACATCTGATACTGTCGTGTATGATTTATCAGACAGGTAATAGATGTTTATAGCCCTGTCTGAGCAGAGGTGATAGTGATGACAATGTGAAAGTAAGGGGTAAGAAATAGTTTTATCACGAGGTGATCGTGTAAAAGAAAGGACAGTCTCTGGATAGAATAATTTATCTAATCCAACTTATCTGGACGACGATATTTAAATCAGATGCTCTTTCTCTCCTTGTACGAAAATACAAGTTACACTGCACTCACATGCACACAATTCTGTGACGAATACGCACGAACGTGAAAACAAACTATGGATAACATATAGTGGATAGGGTTGACCGACACGATAACTAAAGGTTTAATAAAGTTTATTATCAATAGAAAACTCCGCCCATGCCGGTCCCAAGCCCGGATGAAAAAGGAGGAGGGCGGCCTGCATGGAGACCGTAAGGAGGCAGCCCCTCCACCATGCAAAGGCACAACAGGCCAATCACCTGTTTGCTTTAAACCACGATTACGAGTAACACAAGAGAGAAAACCGGACTGATTCTTGTAGCGGGAGGTTATTTAAATTTATTTATTATGTAAGAGTATGCCAGTAAAGAGTTCTGACCTTACAAGTAATACCCCAGTCTTAGAAATAAGCACTGGTGTATTGTTATCATAACAATAGTCAGACTGTGAAAACCCTGGCCCAGTTTGTAAGAAGTAGTACCAGGATTTAAGGTGTCTCCTCCCTGTGACTATCTTATGATTACTTATATGCTAGGGGATAAGTAAAATGTACATTCACTGAACCCACAAAATGGAAAAAGTGAATAAATCCTCAGGTACAGTTAAAATAGTTTAATAATTACACTAATATTCTATTTCTACTAGTTGGAAAAGAGTATACACATATATATATAAAAATATTAACACAATTACTATTATTTTCTGTTTAGACTTCAAGATCTTAAATAATAAAGTTACTGAATTCACTGTTATTAGTCCTTTGAATTTAAGGATAACTGTCATCAGTTGACTGAGTTTATGTATGGTTACTTATTGTTTTCAACTATTGGCTGTTTCACATGTATAGGTGGTCAGTGTCAAACAGGACACTTATCTTTCCAACTTGATACTGCTGAAACTGTCCTTTGCTGATATCAGACTTGGTAGGCCCAACAGTAGGGATGCCAATGATCAGTTGAAGTTCACTCTTTGGGGTCCTGCACTTTTGTGGGATTGCCTCGGAGGAACTGCACCGGCTTCTGATACTGGACAGTCTGGTTTGAGTTATTTCATGGAACCTGCAACATATCAGCCTTGGCTAGTATCTGGCTAGACTTGTAGCTGACTAGCACAGATGTCAGACCAGTCAGTCATCAGATGTCACCGTTATACAATCATAGTAAGTAAGGACATCATTTCAGTGATATAGCATTAATATTAACATTTCAATTAAGTATAACTGACTAGCACATAAGTCAGACAAGTCAGTCATCAGGTGTCAGAGTTATACAGTCATAGCAAGTAACATCATTTCAATGATACAGAATTAATATTAACATATCAGTAATAAACATCATCTGGTTTAATCCGCTCCTATACATCCCTTCATATTCTATAACTTGATCCTTCCAAATCATATCAAGTACAAATTCAAATCTGATGCTATCTTAGCAACTACCCAAAATTAATACATAAAATAAATAGAGTGAGTGACCACGTGATCAGGTTGCTTTCTACTGAAACTGGCTGTAGAACACTCCAGTTTACCAGCTGTAAATGGGTACAAAGTTGTGCGCTCGAACTAGGGAAGGCAAAGGCAGCGAGGAAGGGGACTAGTCACCTTAGCCTCGTAACTGGGATCTTCCATGATGAAGTTTCTAACACTTCATTTCCCTATGACAATCTCTGGTCATGGGACTGCCCTTATCTTCGTAAGCGATAATGCATTTAATATCGACGAGATACAGCATTAAATATAATAAATATTTTCTATTTGGCTGTGGGGCTAGTTTTGATACGTTTTTGTACAAGCAACCATCTTCCACTAAGCACATGAATAAATCATATTAAAATAATAATACGTTATATCAATGAATATTATACAGGCATATTTTGTGAATTCTAAATGAACCTGTAATACAAAATAAAAGAAATTATTATACAGGATAGCTATCGTAAATTCGCTTACCCTCAGACTCCAGACACTTAGACTGAAATTTTCTGGCGATCCGCTCACACTTCAGATGGATTTAGAGTCGTGGCGTTATCTGCCCTCAGTCTTGTCTCAACCTCTTGCGTTGTGTATCTCTCTCAGTTTACCGATCCGCTTTAAATACGTATAGCGCGGACGTATCGGAGAGTACCGACGTCACAGCTTAAACCTAACCTGAAAAAATCCTTCCCGAACCGTGATTTCAGCCGATCTGTGCGTCGACTGAAATTTTGCCTTTCTCATTCTCAGCATATATAATATCCATATTGTTCCATCTTATCTAGTTTTATTCAGCT
Organism: Oreohelix idahoensis; assembly: GCA_024509875.1. Taxonomy (NCBI): domain Eukaryota; kingdom Metazoa; phylum Mollusca; class Gastropoda; order Stylommatophora; family Oreohelicidae; genus Oreohelix; species Oreohelix idahoensis. The sequence continues at coordinate 478,021 of JAMPIV010000843.1, read as the reverse complement.
GATAAAACTCTATCTTCCTATCCATGTAAATTCCCAAACTGTTATTTGTTGATTTTAATATTTAGAACAGAAGTGAGTTTACATGCTTTTAGCGTAACTGTGGGCAGCCGAAATACGCATATATCTCCGTAAATGAGAACTTCCTACCGTTCCATCTTATATGCAGTTATACACCATCCTTCCCTGTACTGAAATGTAAAATCCTTTTCATACGGATTCCCTTCGTTTTATTTTATCGTTGGCGATTTCCTCTGTCCGATACACATTTCGCTGATACGCCGCCATTTTGAAAGCGGTCACTCGATCGTAGATGGGTTTATAAATCTAACTGAACTCATTTGCAATGACTTGAAACCAATTTTGCGACAATTCTAAAGGCGACGAACTGGAACGGACTACGGACTACGACTTATGGAACATGGAACACAAGAAGTATAAATGGGAAGGAAGAGGAGCTGGTGGAAGAGATGAAGAAAGCAAAACTAGAAATCCTGGCTATAACGGAAACAAAGAAAAAAGGACAAGGAGTCATGGATCTCAATGGCAACACGCTGCTCTACAGTGGTGTACCCATATCCGAAAGAGCTAAAGGGGGTGTGGGTTGCATTGTGGCCCAAAATCAAAAAGATAGTATCAAGGGGTGGAACTTTGTCTCAGAGCGCATTATGGTTGTGAAACTAAAAGAAGGAGAAACCATAGTCAACCTGGTCATAGTGTATGGGCCAAATGAGGATGAGAGAGCAGAGGTCAAGGAGGAATTCTTCGAGCTGCTTCAAAGGACAGTTAATGACTGCCTAGATGAAGTTATCATGCTCGGAGATTTTAATGCCAGAGTTGGAAATGACCATGCTAGATGGGGTGGAGTTATCGGAAGATATGGAGAAGATACTCTCAATGACAATGTAAAGCGACTCCTTAGATTCTGCAGTGAGCAGAATCTGATCATTACAAACACAAAGTTCCCCCATAAGCGCATACATGCATACACTAGATGTGAACCAACAAAGAATGAGAAGTCAGTGATCGACTATGCCATTGTTCGGAGAAGCTCATTCAAATATGTCCGAGATGCAAGAGTCTGGAGGGGGCCAGAGATTGGAAGTGATCACTACCTGCTAACAATCAAACGAACAACTGAAAGAGTTGCTCAGCCTAGGAACTGCTCAACATCACGCAAGAAACCAAGTAAACGAGCAGGAGAAATGAGCATTAGGACCTACAAGCTGAGAGAGCCAGAAATTAAGACCAGATATCAGGGGCTTATTGCTGCAGCGGTGAGCAACACAGAAGAACAACCTGATGACTTGGAAACCCTCTGGATTAAATTCAAGGATATCATAAAGACAGCTGCTGCAGAAGCATGTGGTGAAGTCCGACTTGGGAACCAGAGAAAGAGGACACCTTGGTGGACAGAGGAAGTCAAAGAGAAAATAAGAGAGAAGAAAATGGCATGGAAACAATACTTAGGAGCTAAAAACACAACAGGACAAATGGAAAAATATAGAGAATATGTGACACTCAGAACAGAAGTAAAGAACAAAGTGCTAGCAGCAAAACAGAAGTCCTGGGAAGAATTTGGAGAAAAGCTAGAAAAAGATGCACAAGAAAACCAGAAATTGTTCTATAAGACTCTAAAGAACATGAGGAAGGAAAAACAATGCCCTCTCAAATTTATAAAGGACAAGCAAGGCAAATTGCTTACTGCCCCGAAGGAAGTAATGGAAAGATGGAAAGAATATTTCTCAGAACTCCTTGATGGTGAGCAAGGTCAAACATCAGAAATGATAACCACTAGCACAGAAGAGGAAACCAATGGTGATGAAGATGACATAAAGATGGAAGAACTGAAGGCAGCACTGGAGAAAATCAAGATGGGCAAAGCAGCAGGGCATGATGGTATAACACCAGAAATGGTTAAGTACATGGGAGCATCAGGCGACCTGTTACTCTTAAGGGTCCTACAGGCAGCATGGTGCAACAAGACCATACCAAAGGATTGGGAGATCGCCATCATAACACCAATTTTCAAAAAGGGTGACAATCGACAGTGTGGAAACCATAGAGGCATATCCCTTCTCAGTGTCCCTGGAAAAATCTACTCTAGAATCCTAGAGCAGAGACCCCGACGCCTAGCTGAGCCACAATTGGATGAGGTCCAGTGCGGATTCCGAGCAAACCGAAGTACTCAAGACCTAATCTTCACACTCAGACAGCTGAGTGAATTAGCCCTTGAGTATAAGAGTGAGATCCATCTTTGTTTCATAGGTCTGGAAAAGGCGTTTGACAGGGTCCCTTGGAGCAAACTTTGGGACTGTTTGGCAAGGAAGAATATTCCAGCACCTCTGATTCATGCTATACAGAGCTTCTACAAGTCTTGCAGAAATTATGTGAGGACAGCAAACCATAAGTCAGAAGAGTTCAGGACCAATACTGGTGTAAGACAAGGTGATATCCTATCACCTTACCTCTTCATACTCCTTATGGACGATGTCATCAAGGCATGTAAGGAGAAAACAAGAAAGTATTCAGTGGGGTACTGGAAGATGAGACAGGTCTATATTTCAGAGCTGGCATTTGCTGATAATGTTGCCCTGATTGCTAAATCAGAGGCACATCTCCAATCCAACCTGCAAGTCTGGAAGGAAGAGCTGGAGAAGAGAGGGATGGTCATAAGCAGCTCTAAAACAAAATCCATGGTGATATCACGAGAAGAAAGAAGACATCAGATTAAGCTGGGAGAACAGGTCCTGGAGCAGGTCGACCACTTTAAATACCTCGGAGCTATTATAGACCGAAAGGGAGGCATCAAGGAAGAGTTGGCCACTCGAAAAGCAGCAGCTGGGAGACTTTTTCAGGCCATAAATCGAGGATTCCTCAGCAAGAGAGAGGTTGGTAAGAAAACGAAGATGGCTGTATACCGCTCCACCTATGTCCCAGTCTTGACATATGGATGCGAGTCATGGGCAATGACTACAACCCATAAAAGCCAGATCCAAACCTCAGAAATGAGGTATCTGAGGAAGGTGGTTGAAGTAACAAGATGAGACATGGTACGCAACCAGACGTTACGTCAAGGCCTAAAATGCCACCCCCTACAGACCCAAGTAGAACAGTCCCAACTAAGATGGTTTGGCCATGTCTGCAGAATGGGAGAAGATCGGCTACCACGACAAGCATGGGAAACAAAGAGCCAAGGATCCAGACCCCGAGGACGACCCAGAGTCCGTTGGGAGGACAACATTAGACAATCTTTGAAGGACCGAGGACTAGAATGGAACCAGGCCAGGAGGAAGACAGCCGATAGAATAGTCTGGCGCTCTCTCTTCCAAACCTCTACACCTCACGGTAGAAGGGGAACGACTAAGTAAGTAAGTATCAATAGAAAATCACAACATAAATCATATGCATCAAGAGATCATGGTTTACAGACAAAAAATGAAAATTAATCAAATAGGTTCTCCCCTCTGGTAAAGGAAAAGAAAGGACGATCCTAACAGAGGTTAATTAACCCAAAAGATCAAAGGTTAACAATAAGTTATGAAATAGTCAGTACGGGAAAAGAATAGGTTCCTAATGTAAACTATCCTGTGACTAATCAGATTATTGAGATAAAAAAAAAAGAAAGAAGAAACCATATAAGTATATGATATTAACAAAAGACATACGTTTCTTTCTCTGTTCATTCAATTCACATACACGCAGTGGCCACTTTCAGATGCACTTACCCCAGTAGTTGTCACAGGCATTCCAAGGAAATATACTAATAAGTAATTTATATATTTAGTGTCAAATTTAAGTTTGCCAAATCCAGCCCCAGACTCTCCGTAGTTGCTGACTGCAAATTTCACAGGAGTCGCTAGAGTCGGTGTTAAATTTGTACTGGATACAATAAGTTATCTATGCCTTCAGTTGGTTGGAGTAAGGTTCATGCGTGGTGATCGCCGATGTAGAATAAATAGAACATATACAGTTCCTAGGTTGTTTAGCCTCAGGTGGCTGAAACGCTAGGTTTAAGTTACACAAATGTTGCTGACAATATATTGCCACAGTTGGCTGATGAGATATATATATAAGTAAATCTGGTAATTGTTCTGGCCCAGTTAATATTATAATTCAGTGGTTCTATTTTGGTTTCTCTCATGAAAAATGAGGAAAATTTGACCGCACAGGTCACAGCAAGAAGCTCATCAATATTAAATATTCTTGGATGCTTATAATATTATACGGTCGTATGATCATAAATTCATATGGCCATAAGAAAACAAGCCGCTAGTACTCAGGTTTGATCAGCCTATATTTTAGGAAAAGAACATAAAAACATTTAACCAAATTATCAATATCATATCAAATACGTGTTAAAAATAGGACCTCTACACCACTCTGTTAAAATTAGATTTAAAACACACGTGCCTAGCTTATCCCATCATTATGTTAACACGTGATATGAACACTAGTCATTTTAAAAAATTACATAAAATGGATAGAAGTAAATAATATATGCCGTCAGTAGACAGTTATTTAATGTATGTACTAGTCAATTTAAAACATCTCTTACTGGAAAAATAGCGAGTAATTAAATTTACTTTACGGCTGGAAAGTTAGCTATAAGTTATTTAATTAGCACAGAAAATCTCAGTGAAATATATATTGAAAACTTTAAACACACTAAATCACTTCAGGCTAGTATATAAATTACCGCAATCAAAAAATTGAAACACTCCACGGAATCTATTAATTTTCATTCTGTACGAGAAATGTTAAGATAACGAGCTAGTGAATTCAGATAGATTTCTGGCAACTGATCATGGCTATCGGAGAGACATGGTATATATTGATATGTTCCGTACTATCGTTCTTTAATGCGAAAGTCACACCACTGCCAGACGCGAGCCCATTTGCCGTTTGATTTCTTGAATCAAAGGTAATTTTACCACCTCTTAACTTTCATCATCTCCGCCTTGCCGAAAATCAGCTACGCAATTTTCACCTGAAAGTTTTACAATCCAAGGTCCGTCTCACTGAATATCGGGTGTTCCCCTGAACAAAGTATCTATTACGCCAAGCTCCGCGCTTCGCTCTCTGTTTCACATAGGGATTGATTGCCAGATGGCCCCCGTGTTAATTAAACTGGTGAATCCTTCGTTCATGTAGCAAAAGTATACTCTAGATGGGGAGGGGCAAAAGTTAATGATTACTGCTGCACTATTTTCATCTGTGACAGATACCAAGCTACGAGGAAGAAGCGCGTGACATACCGCTCGTTCCCTGCCATCCACGAGGGCTCTCAAAATAGGCAGAGCTAAAATACTGTGCTGTTTCTTTGCTCTCCCAAAGAATTGTTAAGTCCTGCAAAGAGCCACTTCTCAGTTCCCCCCTCCCCTTCCCCCCCCCCCCCCCCCCCCCCCGGCCTATCATGCCCCCCCCCCCCTTCCCGCCTATCATGGGCCCATAGTATAAAAGACCCTGAAAAAGAAATGCTGTAGAAGTAGCGCATAGGTCCTATTCCTTGCTCTCCATTGACAAGCAGTGGGATCCATTCCGACAGGAAACAAAGTGCGCTACATGTGAAATACTGTAGTAATTTCGGATCTACCAATAGCTTATTTTGAGAGTGTCAGCCATTATAAGTTCGTGCGTATTGAAATGTTACCAGCGAGTGTCAGTCGTGAATAGTTGCCAATGAATTGTTGGACAATGTCCTCATGTTTCAACATGTGCGTGACTTGCTACGCGTGAGTTTCAGCCATTATAGGTTGCGTGCATTGCCATGCTACTACTGAGTACCAAGCATTATAAGTTGCAAGTGAACAGTGTATTCAAGTTTCAACATGCGCATATTACCAAGTGTCATCCCTTATACTTGGAAATGAACAGCTTTCCTTTGTCGGACAACACTTCAATGGGTGTTTTGTGGTTAAAAGATATATAGTGGCTGAAGATGGATGCTCCGTTGGGAGCGTTGTCATACTGGATATTTGTGAGCTGACAGTAATCGTGAAATGTTTTCATTGTAGTACAAAAGCAGTGTATGAGATATCATCAGTCAGTATATTGTGAGTGTACATAGTGTTTTGAGTTCGGGTTACTGGTCAGAAGATGAGCTCGAATTGAGAAAGGGACAGTTGTGGGGTGCAAAGAGCGTGAGAGCTGAACGAAGCATTTCTATGTGGGTTTTCAAACTGGCAGGTTAGTGATTGTCGGTAGTTCCTGCGGCGTCTTTTGCTGTCGTTTTGAGTTGGTAGTTTAGTCAATGCTGTCGCGATTATGTAGCGTTATTTTGATGAGTTTTGGTTGACTTATAAAACATCCAGCCAAGCTGTTGTGTGGTAATAGATGTTTGTTCCGAAAACGTATGTCTGACCGCATGCAGCTGCATCACTGCCAACTGTGTCCGTGTAAAATTGAAATATTAAATCGTGTTGAACACAGAAAACACGAAATTGTGTAGTTATTTCAGATATATATGAAATGTATGGTCCATTTGTCGTAGCGTGGATATAACATTTAGAAGAATGTGGCGCATATCATGGAAAGAGAAGAAAACAAATAAGGAGGTCCTACAAAATCTACGAGTAGGTATAAAAAGAGAACTAATGACATAGATCAAAGTTAGGCAGCTAAAATACTTTGGCCACATAAAAAGGCATAACACCTTGCAGAAGACCATAATAGAAGGAAGAGCTGAAGGCAAACGTGCAAGGAGAAGACAGCGTTATAAGTGGGAAGATAACATCAAGAGATGGACAGGAAAGAGTCTGTCAGAGTGCACCACCAAGACAAGAGACAGAAGACTTTGGAGATCCATTACAACCAACCTTCGTTGTGGCGATGGCAGCTGATGATGATGAGATATAGTCTAACATTGTTACTCTAGACATGTGGGTCTCAATGTGGGCCTTATGGGGCTACGCCATATTTCTAGGGGGCCACAGTAAGATAGAAAAGTGCCCTTTTTTCCAGTTAGCAGCGACTGTGACGGGGGCCACAGAGGTAAATGAGGCTCAGAAGGGGGCTATGAGCAAAACATGGTTGAGTACCACTGCTCTAGACAACGCAGCCCAGATCACGGACCACTCTGGCGTATGATCGTAGAACTGGATCATTACATTCTCCATGTACGTCATTGGTTCTGTTACTTCACAGTATCAAACTTTGTCATTTCTCAGTCCCCAAGTTCTCCATTTGTTAAAATGCCGTGTCATATTTTCATCATCGTGCTTCTATGCGCTCCTTACAGAGCTCGGGGCCATCACTGCAGCTGGTCCCCATGCAGAAAGTATACAACAAGCATTCACATGCTCTAGGAGCCGTGGTTTCTGTGGCAATTTGTTTCGCATGATGAGGATGTTAACCTCCATGCAAAACTTCATATTAGTCGCCTTGTACTGCCTGGGAGTGCAGTAATGCTGTTATTTCTTTGTCTCTTCAGAGATCCCCGGGACGTAAACGGGCCATGTCATCTCTTACTTAGTCTCGATTTAAGAAAATTCCTTTCTATTTGTGGTACCACTTTTCGTGATCTCTGCCCTCCACCTTTTCATTCAAATTCCCTGTAAGTTTGTTAACTTTCTGATCAATCAATACCTCTCAACTCCATTACATCTAAGACCGTGTTCTCTTCACTTTTTTTAATCTCTTGTCCTGATGAAAGAGAAGCTCAATACGGAGTTAACACGATCGAAAACTGGACTTGGAATGCCAGTGGACGGGTGTGTTTCCTTGATAGCTCGGAGCCATTCTTAGATTAGAAGACTTTTGAGCTTATCTTTACCTGTAGAAATAAGGAAAACGCTGGCATTATGGCAGTCAATCTTCATGAATAACAGCTTACAGAACCATTTGGGATAAGAATGGGAGTGCGACAGGGATGCCTCTTGTCTCCATTTCTTTTCTTACTAGCAATAGACTGGTTTATGAGATCATCGACAACACACAACAGAAATGGAATCCAGTGGACTCTGACTAAGCAGTTGGATGATCTGGATTTTGCTGATGACTTGGCTCTTCTGTCCTATAACCGTAATCAGTAGCAGGACAAATTGAAAACACTCGATGAGAGGTCACAGGAACTGGGTATGAAAATACACAGGGAAAAGACAAAGATAATGAGAATAAATGCAGGTAATGATAACAGGGTTGAACTTGAAGAAACACCAATACAAGATGTAGAATCGTACACGTATCTTGGCAGCAATATAGACACAGTTGGAGGGTGTAGCGAAAGGTTTTCCTATTATGATGATAGTGGTAGAGCAGAAGTAGAATCTCTCTCCAGAAAGTATGAAGTTCCAGCGCCCAAGAAGTACACTGGTATCACAAGTGAGTTACAGCTGTGAATACTCTGAGCTGGACAATAGATTTAGGCTTCAGAAGTATAAGATGCTACTTTCGCTATCGTTACCCTATGTGATAATATAATTAAATTTGAAAAGGTAACTCAAAATTTTAACAGTTAAAAATTTAACAAGTCAGATGAGTACAATTATCCAATTTATTATGTACATCTATATATTCTTGTAAGGATAAATGGGTGTTGGAAGATGGTAAAATGTATGATTATTTACAGTTACAAATTAAAATAACTAATAGAAAAAGTCTTGGATTTATCTTCCACTGAATTTACAACAAAAGGATTGTCACATTATCTCTTGCCATCTAGTGTCATCATTAGACCGTCGTTTTAGAAACTGCTCACAGGATTCGTTGGATGGATACATATAAACTCATCTTTAGCCACGTCTGCTCGAGGTTCCTCCGACACACTGGAGTACGGAAGACTTTCCTTCAGCCCGCCCTATAACTACGGGGGACTAAGGTGTTGAAGTTTGGTTGACCTCTAGGCTTCAGTGAGCTGGATCAACTTCTTCAAGTCTTTAGTTTCTCGATCAGGAATGATCATAAACATTGATCATAAAAACCTGGAACAAGAGGTAATAGGTGGCCATTGTTCCAACAATCTCACCACCCACTGCTGTTCATGATGCGACCATGTCTTCAGTGTTTGTATATAAATGAATGAATCATGGTAGTATGTTACAGAGATAGCATGATAAGATAATGTATACTGTGCAGAATTAACAAAATACATGAATAAATCATATGTTATGATACATGGGTACGATATAACCTTTGCCTTCCACTTATGGATGTCAAGTCACTTATGTACTTGCTGGTATGTCGTAAGCTTCCAGGCAAGAACTAGCCATGATATATTTGGTTAACCAATTAATGGTTATGCTTTCTGACAATGCCGGTGAAGGTTATCTCTGGTTAGCGTCATTCCCCCCCTTTTTTTTTATATCTGCTACAATCAATCAGAAATAAAATCTGAAATAAAATGATATTATTCATACATATATCTTGAATAAACTTACATACCCTCTTAGGATTAATAAGCTCACGGTGAGACTGTATTGGCTTAATTTAATCTGCCCTGCATGCAGCGTGAAAATAGAACTTTTCTAGCAGATGCTGTCTTCCAGTTTCTCACTCTGGCTTCTGGATTTAGTGTGTGATTTCCAATGCGCCGCTCTGTCCTTATATTTCAGTCTCTCGCGCGTACGAGAAAGCAGCTCCCAAATTCCCCAAAAGATTTTAGTTTCATCTCCTGATTTGAGGCGATTTGAAGCAATCTGTGTTTTTCCTGTACTTGTTTTTCTCATCTGTTCACTACACACTTATATTCTTCCGTCCTTCCTATGTATCATTCCCTTTTCCCCATATGAGGCTTTCATTCCATATAAGTTTTATACAAATCCGTTGAGGCTTGTTAGTGTAATAAATTTTTAAAGATTATTAGCTAACTTTTAGCCGATGGGATGAAGGTGAAAAATATTAATTATCTTTAAAACTATTTATATTTGAACAATATCCTTTTGGATATAATTTCTAGTCTATCTCCTTTGTTGAATTATTTTTATTTAATATTATTCCAACCTGGCGTTCTCCGGTAATTAATAATTTAATTTCCAGTAAATGCAAACTTTTAAAGTCCGCCATTCATTCCTATTAGCTATTTTCTCATTCTTCAGTAATACTGTATGGCTTCAACCGTAAGTCACATTTCCCGTCTACTACAAACTTCAAAGAAAGACCGCCGCGCTGACCTTGCGCTGGTGTGTGTGTGGGAGTCGCGCTACACATTTTTTTTTTTTTCACAACAAAGCAAGAGGAACCAAATTTCGCTACAGAGGGACAGACAGTGAAATCAAACTAAGAATACAAAAAGCAAGAGGAGCTTTCATTGCATTGGGAAATATATGGAGATAAAGAGAAATCGGATCAAACACGAAAATAAGAATCTTCAACTCAAATGTGAAGTCAGTCCTATTGTATAGCTCTGAGACATGGAGAACAACAAAGACAACAACCAAAAAGCTACAGACTTTCATAAATGGGTGCTTGCGTAGAATAGAAGGATTAAAATGGTATGACAAGATTACCAACGTGGAACTGATGACAAGAATTAGACAAGAGCCAGGGGAACAAGAGATGAGAAGAAGATGATGGATAGGACACACACTGAGGAAACCTATTGATACCATTACAAGGCAGCCCTTGTTCTGGAACCCCCAGGGCAAGAGAGGTGGAGGTAGACCAAGAAGCACATGGAGAAGAGAGCTGGAAACAGAGGTGAAAATGATGAGGAGAACGTGGAAAGAACTTGAGATGATGGCTCATGACAGGAGGACTTGGCATGTGTATGTTGAAGGCATATGCTCCTTTGGGAGCGGAGGGTTATGATGATGGCAGTCAATGCTTCGACGTGTCCTCGGCTGACTGACCACCTTGACCTTTGAATTGATGACAATCATCATCATCATTTTCTTTTCCGCCCCCTACGAAGAATGAAACACCACTGTAGTTGGTCTCCTTGCGCGAAGCCTGCACCAAACATTCACATGCGCTCGCAGCAGTGGGTTTTGTCGCTATTTGTTTGATATAATGAGTTGCCAGCGCCTTGCATAACCTCATATTAGTTACCTTGTACGACACGCAATGACAGTCAGGCACTCTATATTCATTAGAACAACAGCTGTAAGCTTTGGCCAGGTTTTTCAGTAAATTTGTCGTGGTAAACTAATGCAACGAGCTACAATGTTGTTGTTGTTTTTTTTTTTTTTTTTTGGAATATATGAGTTTTGCCTGGTTTTGGTGAGGAACGCTCCTTTCAACCTAGACACAAGTAATCATTTCACTGAACCGTAAGCTGTACACGATGTACTGGGGTCGCAGGTGATTTTTTTTTTTCATTTTTGGCCTGTACGTCTACTGACTGCCTCATTCCTTCATCACGCTTCATGCTGTTGTCCTGCTTCAAGTGCTTTTTTCATTTGCTGACAGTAACTTCGCAAACGACTCCTACATCTGGCATTCTAGGCACTTAACAAAATCGGTAATACCGGTTCTCTCGCTTGCTCCCCAGAGTTCTCGTGCTGATTCCTGACTTCGTGTGCATGGTCTTTCAGCTGTCAAGCTGTCCCATGATACATTTCATTGGATCATTAAGATTTTGACATGTATCTTTCTCACTAATAGAGGTAGAGAGAGACCAAGGAACATACAGAGAAGAGAACTTGGAGATAGACATGAAGGGCTTGAAGAAGACATGGACAGACCTTGAGCAGATGGTCTCTTGTCTTGGTGGTGCACTCTGACAGACTCTTTCCTGTCCATCTCTTGATGTTATCTTCCCACTTATAGCGCTGTCTTACCCTTGCACGTTTGCCTTCAGCTCTTCCTTCTATTATGGTCTTCTGCAAGGTGTTATGCCTTTTTATGTGGCCAAAGTATTTTAGCTGCCTAACTTTGATCTCTCTCATTAGTTCTCTTTTTATACCTAGATTTTGTAGGACCTCCTTATTTGTTATCTTCTCTTTCCATGATATGCGCCCTATTCTTCTAAATGTTATATCTACGCTACGACAAATGGACCATACATTTCATATATATCTGGGGATCTCAAAGGTGAAGACGATGATCTTTTTCACTCAGTTTTTGTACATGTTCAGCATTTATGCACGACCAATAAATCCTCTTTGTGGCATGTTCTCTTTTTATGGCATATCCAGTCCGAGCGACCCATTCAACGTTTTCGGCATATTCAGCATTTGTTAAGACGTTTAGTATTTGTGAAACAAGAAGTATTTCTGGCAGGTTCACCATTTATTCCACTTTTAGTATGCGTGGCATTTTCAGTATTTCTTGCACATCATCCTATATATAATATCCCAGCCTTTTCTGTCTGTACGAAACGCTCCCTAAAATAGTAACACGCAACAAAGAAAAGTGCGCAAAACACGGTGTGCATGCACCATGTTAACAACGTGCGTGTTCAGACTTTTTTTTTAAACCCCGGATGTAAAACAAATATTTTGGTTTTTTAAATACTCTTCCGAAAATAGTAACGCTCGACAAAAAAAAAGTGCGCAAAGGTTGGTGTGCATGCGCCAATAAAATCTAACTGTGAACGGCGTGCATGTTCGGACTAACACGAACGAGCCAGTCTTCTCTCATGAACAGCTGTACGTCGCACTGTCTCAATCGAGAAATCCCAACAATGTAAAAGTACAAATTAAAACAACAGAAAATCAAAGGTGCTCTTTTGATGGACAATCGAATGTTCACAACTAACATTGTTTTTCCAAAAGTACCTGAATAATTAAAATTGCAGTTAGGTGTTGGTGCTTTTGAATTTAATTCCCGTCTTATGACGGGCTTATACACTATAGTCCGTTCGGAAATTCGTGCCCACAGAAAGCGTCAATTTTCTCCAAAACTGTTTGTTGTATGGACATGAATTTTTGCATGCAGTCTTATATTTTCCATGCAGTTATTAATATATTTTTTGCCCTTACAAAACTCATGTCATGTTCGAATTTTCTTCTTTACGTTATATAAAAAACTCTTACTGTTGTCTGGGTTAATTTTTAGTAGTTTTACAGGAAAGTTACAAGATCCGTTCAAATATATTTTTTTTTGGTTTGAATTAGTTACTCGCGACTGTGTACAATAGGTGCGCACTCGTGCGGACATGTAGTCACTACACTAATTCAAACCAAAAAAAAAATTTTTTTTGAACGGATCTTGTAACTTTCCTGTAAAACTAAGAAAAATTAACCCAGACAGCGGTAAGAGTTTTTTATATAACGTAAAGAAGAAAATTCGAACATGACATGAGTTTTGTAAGGGCAAAAAATATATTAATAACTGCATGGAAAATATAAGACTGCATGCAAAAATTCATGTCCATACAACAAACAGTTTTGGAGAAAATTGACGCTTTCTGTGGGCACGAATTTCCGAACGGACTATAGTAGGTAATATTACTCTTCAATAGATTTAGCAGACCTGGCGGTGTATCCTTTCAATATCGTTACCAGGATTCATTATTATCTTCAAATAATCTAAATGAGTAAACCAAAAGTTAAAGAATGCATTATATCTCCGTTACTGTAAGTAAACACTGCAAAGGTTGCTCGAGGGAACAGTTAAGAATTTCAGTATCTCTGAACTGATAGCAACTACACTGTTAGTTTTATCACGATGCAGACTAATACTCAAAATATATTCCCAGATACGATGAACTGGTTCATATTACCCTTACTCATAAAATATAATGCGAGTAACTTCTAACTTTGAAGAGAACTAACGCTGGTGCCATTGGTCCCTTTGCAGATACTCTTCTATGGGAGTGAAGTGATAGAGGCTTTACTATACTAGGTCGCAGGTTTAAGAGGTTGGAGTGATCGGTTCTCTTCCTCGCGACCTTTGCCGAGTCAGGTATTCACTTACAGCTGGGTAGGTTGGAGCGTGCTGCTACCAGGTTTTGAATCAAGTAACTGTTCCTCGAGAAGTAAGCGCGCTAACGGCTCTGACATTCGTAGCTTGAAGATAACTATAGGCTCCAATAAGGCAAAGAGAAGGAATGAACTAGAACAGAAGTACAAGATGAGGAAAGTTTAGAAAGATCTGACTGGAAGCCTATGCTCCACAAGACACGTAGAGACAAGATGAAATAACGTATAACTGTCTTAATATTGTACGTAGTAGGGTTTCTGCTTCCGGAGTTCCCGGGATGTAATTCCCGGGAATGAATTTTGTGTCGAGTCGCGAGAAAAATGGACATTACCGGGAAATTTTGAAATTAATTTATATTAATAAATATTATATACTTAAATAGATTTACGAAACACGCATCTTTTCTCGCTTATTTACCCCCTGGATTTTGTTTGTCACATAAATGAATCATGTTAAAACAAGAAAAAATTCACCGTTAATCGACGCAGTTCAAATCAGTTCTGGTACAAAAGTAGCGCTCAGTATTTTCCTATCTTTCTCTGATTTCTAATTTTAATTGGGAAAAAAAATGAATAAAGCTCGAAATAGCCATTTAACCGAAGAAATGTTTGAAGCGCTTCTAAATAGAATCAAAGAACAACGAGAGAAGAAACTTATTACCCTACTCATGTACTTCAAAATCCAGAGAGCATAAAAAAGAGAATAAAAGTGTCCTTTGTGTTCAAAAACACTTTATGTTCGTTCGCAGACGAATTAATGAACAGACTCATCTACGACATTCCGGTTTCGACAAAGAAGACAAACGAAGATGAAGAATGGGAAGAAACAATAGGAAAATGATGATGATAATTTGTCAATGAAAATGTCTAAAGAGGATGAAGTAAACCTGGAACTGAATAAAATGTATCAAAGTAATGAGAAAGCACAAATCGATCATATTCAAATTTTGAACAAAGAATTTCAAATTTGTGAAGCCATCGGAAAACGAACTGCTACTTTGAATCCCCTTTTTGAAGCTATGTGTTAACCATAAAACTTACTTCGACGGAAATTGAATAGATGTTTTTCATTAACACTTAGTGGGATAAATAAGGTCATATAGCCCGCTTTAAAGTTATTATAGGCACTTCCGGAGACCAATACGAACGTTTTAATTGTAGTCGCCAAATGATTACCTACACTTGACTGGAAATTCAAATCTCTACGGACCTGTGTGTCCACATAGCCATTTCTGTATTTGATCATTATCAGCTCTCTTCTTGTGTAGCCGCTTTTGTGGTTATCAGCGAGATTTATTTCGATGTGTCACGTTTTGGGTATAATGTGTATTTGTTCTGGGAGTATACAGCAAACAATAATAGTGGGCGTATAGCATAATCGCTCACATACATAAACCTTACTTTGGGTCAGTTCAGCAATAAAGAACGAACGAGCGAGCAGTTAGTGTAGGAAACCGTCAGCTCTATGTTTGTTCACAAGATATCTGCTCACATGACAAAACAAGGTAATTGCAATAAGTTGTACTTCCAGGAAACATAACCATGAAGCTACTAGCGTTCAAACGAGTAGATTCTGAGAATTTGAAAGACACACTACATCAGGGGTCGACAACAACTTGATCTTGGCCTACTGGTAGACTCTAGGGGATGTTTTGGTAAATCTCTAGATCAGTGTTTCTCAACCTTTTTGTGTTCACGGCACACATTTCAATTTTCTACAAATCTGCGGCACACCTATTTGACCCCGCGCCTGAATAAACAATTATATTGATATATACTAAATTAAATACACTAATTTGTGGGTACTTTACAATAAAGAAAACAAACTCTCAATTTGATTTTCTTTTAATTGTTTAAAATAATTTTGTGGTATATCTATTTTTGTCCAAAGCAGTTAATAGCTCCAATTATTATTGAATGAATTCAAGCTGTAAGATAAGTTCTACATTACATGATCACTAAAAATATACTTCATGTAGTAAATTTACAAAATTTTGGCGGCACATTTTGATAGGCGCGGCAGCACACAAGTGTGCCGCGGCACACCGCTTGAGAAACACTGCTCTAGATGATGGAACGGGGAAGATAAAATACTTTTAAGCTTGAGAAATTTCGGATAAACTCTCTCCCGCATTTGAGTTGAAGATTCTTATTTTTGTGTTGGACCCGATTTCTGTTGATCTACATATGTTTCCCAATGCAAGGAAATCTCTCTTTGCGTTTTGTTTTCTTATATTGATATCTGTTTCTCTAAAGTTGTCTATATTTCTGCCGAGATATGTGTATGATTCTTCATATTGCAGTTGTGCTTCTTGAAGTTCAACCTTGTTATTATTTCTTGCATTTATTCTCATCATCTTTGTCTTTTCCCTGTGTATTTTCAGACCCACTTGTTGTGATCTCTCATCAAATATTTTCATTTTGTCTCGCATCTGATTACGGATATGAGACAGAAGAACCAAATATTCTGCAAAACCTTGATCATAAAACTGTTTAGTCAGATTTCACTCGATTCCATTTCTGTTGTGTGGCATCGACGTTTTCTGTGATGAGTTACTGTTAATTTTTATTTTCAACTCGCCCCATTTCTTGTCCCATTTATTAATTTTGGTTCTTTTTTTTAATTCTAATCCATCCAAGTTCGTATTTGTTTTAATTCTGGGTCATTCTGTATGGCGGTAGGATGACTCATACCACCAACACCAACCCTTCTCGGTTGGAGATGGGAGAAAACCCCTACCAGTGTTGTAACGTGGGCTGTGAGTCATTCTTGTTGATAGGCGGTCAGTATAGTTAGGTAATATTACGTACATTTTTCAGCGAGCTTCGAGGGGAGTCTATTTCTTTGATTTCCCCCCCCCCCCCCACCCGTTCCAGCAGGGGGAATAACTCTTCGTTGCTATTGGATTGGTCGAGTTAAGATAATGTTATGATATTTAACGGGAAGCTCGTATGATTGGTTTTGATTTTTAATTTATGTAGCAGTCACTAGATTACGTCAGAAGCAGGGTTGGAAGCGGATTTTGGGAGACTATGCTAGAAGCTGTGACTCACCGCGTCGGTCTTGCATCAGAAAATTGGCCCTATATATGCAGGGCCAAATTATTAGTTATGCTTCCAAGTCCAAGAATGTTATTGTCGTGAATAGCGTCAGTTTAGTCTGCCAGGTTCATGGATATTCTGAAAGTCTGGCGATTCACGGCGGAGGGTAGGTAATCCTAAGCCTGCAACGGACTTTGCCTTCTCGGAGAGGGAGGCAAGAGACAACATCATAATTGAAGAGAACTGGGGTACGCGCATAGCAACTGGCGCTCTAGTTAAGTGTGCAATACGAAGAGGCATTAGAAGTTCTCATGTCGTGAGGAAACATATACCTCAGCGTGGAATTTCCTAGGAATTAGAGCTCTTAGCTTGTACGGCTCAATACAGAACAGGCTACGTTGCCTGGTATTGTTTACATACTGCCACAATAAAGCAGTAGGCCAACACCCGTAGCGGGTTAAATCGTCGTTGTGTGAAGAATAGGGTGCCATCATCAGAGCTAGATCTACAGCCAGAGGCATATATATATTCATCACGTGCCCCTTCATCAGTTATTCTGGAGAGGAGAGAGGGAAATCATACCTCTCTAAATTATAATGAAAGGAGGTACGTGACGAAGAGAACCGCATCGGAGCCCCAGACGAAGGCGATAGCGTCAGGAAGGCACTGAACCGAAACAGAGGGGAGAGAGTAGAGTTAGCTGTTTTCCTCAGGAACAGTAGAGTTAGATAGAAACTACTAGAGGAGAGCCTCTGAGTTAGTTCTGCAAAATTCAGGAGAGTAGGATTTATGTGGTGTATAAGTTAGTTGTGCAGGACCGCCAAGAGTGCCTTTGAGACATTGTTGTCAAATTAGTTAATAAGTCTTAACCGGAACAGAGTGAACACTAGTGAAGATTAGTCAGGTGGCGGAGGACTCCACAGTGTGTTTAGTTAGTAACAATAGAGTAGTCAGGGGTGGTGGCTCTTACCTAGAGACCCCCGCCTGGTATATTTCTTTAATCTTAGTTGTTTCGTGTAGGTGTGGAAGATAGCGTGGTAATTTGATAATTGTGTCTTTCATTGATTGTTCTTTTTTTCAGGTTGTGTGAACTCGCACGTTATCGGTGTGTGTTTTTTTTTTGCTGCAGTATAGATTTGTTTGTTTTAATAAACTATAAAATGTGCACTGGATCAGTTTGTCTTTCACTATACTGTACCTGTATTCTTTAAATGTACAGTTGTGTCTGTGGCTAAGAATTAGTGCATACCTTATCTCAGTGGAGAGAGAGGTGGTGAGACAGTAGCTAACAAAACAAGTCACAGGTGGCGAGGGGGAGTCAATCTAGGTTCTCACCCTTGAAGCTATAAGTCTCATCCTCCACAGTCACTTTAATTCTCATCTTAATCTATCTTCTCAGACTTTCCTACAAATTGGTGTCTTGTCTCTTAACTCAGACAGACTCTTAATTAAGCCACTGTGTGACATTTTCATAACCCAGTCTTTTGCCAGTAAGAAAAGAAATGGGGACAAGAGGCACTCCATTGCTTATTCCAAACGGCTCTGTAAGCTGCCCTTCATGAAAAACTCTGCATGCCATGTCTTTATAAGTTTTCTTTATTAAGTTAATGATCTTCAAGGGGACTCCATAATGCCTCATGAATTTCAAAAGGGATTATCTGTCTACACTGTCAAATGCCTTTTCTTAGTCCGTAAATCCTATGTACCATTGACTTCCATTCCAGACTTTGTTCAACTATTATTCTCATTGTGCTATCTGGTCTGTGCAGGATCTGTTTTGTCTATCTATCTATCTATCTATCTATCTATCTATCTATCTATCTATCTATCTATCTATCTATCTATCTATCTATCTATCTATCTATCTATCTATCTATCTATCTATCTATCTATCTATCTATCTATCTATCTATCTATCTATCTATCTATCTATCTATCTATCTATTCTATTTATCTCTCCTTCTGTTTGTCTGTCTGCCTGCCTACCTGCAAGAGATTGCAGCAAGGCTGAAGCTGTATTTCGCAGGGTTTGCTGTCAGATTTTCAACCAGAGAGTACACAACGAAGTGGATTGGCCTTGAAGTTGGAATTGCGATGGGGTGTACAATCTCTCCGATACTATTCGTGATGGCTATGCAGGTAATCCTCAATGCGGCTGAAGGAATGGCTATAGGTCCAAAGCTCGGTGGAATGTGTCACATGCCACCGCTCAAAGCATTCATGGATGACACAACAATTCTGACATCAGATGAACATCAGGCCCGGAGGATGTTAGAACGCCTGGATGAACTAGTCAGCTGGTGCAGAATGAGCTTCAAACCCAAGAAGTCGAGAAGCCTATCAGTCAGGAAAGGGAAGATAGCAGAGGACATATTCATGGTTTACAACCAAAGAATCCCTACTGTCATTGAGGAACCTGTTAAAAGTCTTGGCAGGGTGTACGATGCCTCATTAAAAGACTCGAAGGCAGTGCAACAGACAATAGAAATGGCAGACAGAGGGCTACAGATCATAGACCAAAGCAGACTCCTGGGAAAGTTCAAACTGTGGTGCCTCCAGTTCATGTTGATACCGAAGTTGCTGTGGCCACTGCTTATAAATGAAATAAGCACAAGTACAGTGGACGCTATAGAGCAGAAGGTCCACACGTTCATGAGAAAGTGGCTAGGGGTACCACCAGGTCTGTCAGATGTAGCACTGTACTGCAAAAAGTCAAAACTTCTGCTTCCTTTCAAGTCAGTTGTTGAAGAGTACGTTGTTGAAGAGTACGAAGTTGGAAAGGCAAGGCTTCCAATGATGCAACGCGAGTCAGCTGATGACGTGGTTAAGTCCATTCAGCCCACACTGAAAACGGGAAGGAAGTGGAGAGTGGAAGAAGCTGTTGATGCTGCCCAAGAGTCACTCAAACTGAGGGAGGTAATCGGATACACACACGAATAGACAGGGATTTGGTCATGGAGACATCCGCTGGTGGTCCAAGGCATCAAGCAGGGAGCGCCGAGACATGGTAGTTTAGGAGATACGAGGAGCTAAGAATGATAAGAGGTTACAAAAAGCAGTGCAGCAGGTTCAACAAGGCAAATGGACTACATGGGAAGGAGCCCTACAGAGGTCCTTGACATGGAATGATATATGGCATATGGCACCTCTTAGGCTCAGCTTCGTTGTTAGATCAATGTATGACCTGCTACCGTCGGCCACCAACCTTGTGAAATGGGGAAAGTCGGATGATGAGCAGTGACCCCTGTGCCAGGGGAGGCAGACACTCGAACACGTTCTCTCAGCGGGTAAGGTGTCATTAGGGCAAGGGCGATACACTTGGCGCCATAACAGAGTGCTAAATGAGCTTGCTGCGACAATAGATCTGGCAAGGATGAAGACGAATAGCAAACCCAGTCCGAGCACCGCAAGTACATACTTTCTGAGGGCAGGAAAGTCAGCACACCCCAAACCGAGTAAACCTGGTAGCAGTTTACCATCTCTTCTTGACTGTGCAAACGACTGGGAGATGGCGGTAGACCTACCTGGACGAGGGGCATATCCAGAGAGTATCAGAAAATCGCGGAGACGGCCGGATATAGTGCTTCATTCTTCAGCAACGCTTCAGGTCATACTGATTGAGCTGACAGTGCCATTTGAATCCAGATTAGACGAGCAATATTCGTTCAAAGCGGCCAAGTATAGTGATCTGGCCGCGGATCAGAGACACGATGGGTTCACTGCAAGGGTCATGGCTGTTGAAGTGGGCGCAAGAGGGCTTGTGGCTGCATCAGTGTATGATCTATTGAAACTGTTGGGGCTGAAGGGACAGTCGAGAAGAAGGGCACTGAAGAGGCTTAGTGAAACTGCCGAAAAGGCATCAGGCTGGCTGTGGAACAACCGCAATGGGCAATGGAAATCGTGAGAATAAACGCTGCAGTACAGAAAACACCAGGAATTTTTTTTAAGTCCACAATACGCTGAGTTTTTAGGCGTACTAGTGAAAGGGCTGTGGCTGAGAGGCGACAGGCGATGTATACTATAAGGGGTGTCAGGAAGAATTTCAGTGGCGAGCGCGCAGTGTCAAGTCTCGTCGGCTTCGCGCAGGTGACTCAATGTGTGTCCGTAGTTGTGATGTGCTACGGAGCGAACGGAATAATTTGTCTTCTCTTTGTTACTTTCACAATTGCCTCCACGGCTGGCGGAGTTGTGGATTAAAGTTGCTACCATAAGTGAAATGGGTTCATTTTCGACACAAGACAACAGGAGGCTGAGACGCTTTGGAGTCATGACCCAAGTGGGCCCGCCCCCCTTAGAGTGTAAAGGAGTACGTAGGGCCGAAACGCTTGTCGGACGGGGGGACCACTTCTGATGATCAGATTGCTTCCTGTTGTATCGCTCTGTAAAGAGTTTCCTATCTATCTATCTATCTATCTATCTATCTATCTATCTATCTATCTATCTATCTATCTATCTATCTATCTATCTATCTATCTATCTATCTATCTATCTATCTATCTATCTATCTATCTACCTACCTACCTACCTTATCTATCTATCTATCTATCTATCTCGCCCGTCCGACTGCCTGCTTGTTTGTCTGTCTATATTTGGTATTTCTGTCTAATAGTCTGTGTGTATTAAAGTACCTTTTTATCCCTCTGCATGTGTGGCCGACTTTCTGTCTATCTTCCTATCAGTCTCATTTCATCACTGCCCCGTGTAGTTCTCGGGGGTTTCTGGCGACACAGAGAAAGAATGGAACTACTGTCCCCTCGAGCATGTCGTAAGAGCCGAAAACTACAATGTTGTTCTTGGGGTTAGCAGTCTTACGTAAAACTAATTGCTAAAGAATCCACCACGAATGTTTTTGACGCAGGCTTCCTACCAGGGGACCATCTGCATTGTAGGCTTCATGCTCTGTAAGAAGTGAAAACAGGATACTAATAATAAATTGAATTAATTATACACCGTGGATGTTTATTTTTTCGAACTGTTTGCCTTTCTCATTAAATAATAAATAAACACCCTTCTATTTTCTATTCCCCACAATTCAGCACGTCGTTAACGTTTCACTTTCTTCTGATTAACTTTCGCTTCCACGCGACACGAGAATCTCTATTTACAAATGCTCGTGTGCTTCATTTTTATCATATCCAGTTTATCTGTCAAATTGATTGGTTTTCTGCAAACTTGACAATGTGATTCTTGTAATCCGGTTGTGATTTTCTTACCGCCCCTTTTATCACTTTCCTGCCCACGCGTTGGTTGTCCCCAGTCGCCACAATGTCTGTGTAATATTGTTATTTATATATCTCTATATATGCCTGCAGGCCTAATGCCTTTAGATCTGGCATGTCCAGAATCTAATTTCTGATGCCATCTCCTGTTTGCTTCCCTTTCTTATCTGATGAACATTCGTGTAAGCTTTCACAGGAATTCGCGTTCATGTATAGAACTGTATAGAGGGCGAATTACTTCTGCAAGAGCAGACACCCTCGCAGATCTATCTCCAGAAACTCTACCTCGCTTATTGATCCCTGAATATTATTAATCGCGAGGACGGAATATTGCAACTCGTATAAGGTTGTTGCCCCTTTGGGATATATCTTTTTTCATAATGATTGAAGACCAAAATTACCCCCCTTTGAGTTTATTGCATAGGAAGCAAGCGGTGGAACTGGAGATCATATGAGAAATTATAAAGCCAGAAAATTCACGGTGCGCTGGACTAGGTGAATGTTTGAGAGACCCAATTTTCACTGGACATTAGTTTTGCTATTAATATCTTCGCTTCAACACGTAATATGACAGTGAAGCTGAATTTGTCATGCGTTGAATGAAACCCCCTATTTGAAACCCTTGGTAGAGCTGGGGAACCAATGAAAACCTTACAACAAAGTTTCTTGTTTTACGTAAGCGTTGAGCTGATTGGTTTACTATAAATCATCCGGGACAGGATTCTGCAGGAAATAGGTTAAGTGAAATTTTAAGAGATATCTTCTTCTTCCTCGTTCGCCTAAAAAGCACGCTTAGTCCATATTCATACAATCGCAGACTTTTCAAACACATCATGAGTGCAGATTATATGCCACCCTAATTTAGTTATGTTCCCAAATCATGAGACTGGCAATGTCATAGTATGAAACACATCGCCACAGAAACAACCACTGCATTCATGTTTGGTGCAGGTTTCCTACAAGGGGACCAGCTGATATGGTGGCTCTATCTTCCATAAGGCGCGAAAAGGAGGAGGAGACAGTGAAGAAGAAGAAGAAGAGGAGGAGAAAGAGGCAGAATAGGAAGAAGAAGAAGACGGACTACAGATAGAAAAGTAGCGAAAGACAAAGGAGAAAAGAAAGGAATCACAGAGATTGGTAAAAGAGAAGACATATCGGAAAAAAAACGTAGAGGAAGAGAAGGGTAGAATGATAGAAAAAAAATAATAGAAAAAAAGAGACCAAGATAAAGAGAAAAATTAACGATATTGTGGCAACATTTATCAGTCTTACACAAGTAACAGAGGTCAGAGACCACAGCACCATACATGCCAGTCAGTCAAGCTGCAAGGCCATATTTACTGTTATATAAATTATTCAACTCTAACACATTAAGCGAATCTCTTTTACATGAAAAAAAAAAACCTCGCATTCTAAAGATGAATTGAAGAAGCTAAATTTAGTTCCACTTTATAGCAAGCTGCGATTCACTCTACAGAATGTATTATCGATCGGTTTCATTAAACAAAAAAGAGTACCTTATCAAATTTCTCTCCATCTTTTTTCTTCTTTCTTCCACCCTTTCTCCTTTCATTCCATTTTGGCATGCTATTACAGTTCCAATTGGCGCCATCTGCGATTAACATTCCGGGCTTGGGGAAGCTGGTTTAAATAAGCATCTGCATAAGTGTAATCATGTTTTTTTTTCTTTTTTATGAATATCACTATTGAGCGTTCTATTGACACAGTGGTTACAGCGCTGATCTGTCGCTGCAAAGGTGCCGGGTTTGATTCACGGTATTGACACGCTCCAGTTCACCCAGCTGTAAACGGGTGCCTGACTTTGTTTTTGAGTAAAGGAAGGGAAAAGGCAGCGAGGAAGGGAACTGGTCACACCCCCCCCCCCCTTTCCCCCACCTCTTCGATGCTGGACCTAGTATAGGGAAGTCTCTAACATTTCACTTCCCAACGGCACGTTCCAATTTACATCTGAATAGACTGCATTGCAAAGGTATGAAAAGAAAATTAACGAAGGAGATAACAATTAGACAGCTAAAATATGTTGGCCAAGTAAAGGGACATAACACCTTATTGAAGACCATAATTGAAAATAGAGTTGCAGGCAAAAGTGCAAGAGGAAGACAGCGCTATAAGTAGGAAGATAACATCAATAGATGGGACAGGAAAGAGTCTATTAGAGTGCCCCATCAAGACAAGAGACAGAAGACTTTAGAGATTCATTGCAGCCAACCTTCGATGTAAAGATGGTACCTGATGAAGATGATGAAATTGAAGCATGATGTTACTTGGTTTAGATCCTAGAACCCAGTAACAGTGCCGTGAGATGACAGCGCTAACCGCTTTGTCGTATATGTATATTCATCCCCTTTCAGCTCCCCACGGAGCATAGACATTCAACAAACATGGCAATTCGTCCTGTCCCATGTCATTAACTAAAGGTCTCCTTCATGCCATCATGTATGTCTCCAGTTTTCTATTCGATGTGTTCAGACTCCCAGGATATCTTTGTTAATTTCTGCCGCCACACGTGCAGTTTTTCCTTGTTGATTTAAAGTACGAACATTTCAGTTGTTAATTCTGGACATGCCCTCATGTCTATCTCCAGTTCTCTATTCCATGTGTTAAGAGTCCCAGGATATCTTTGTCTCTTTCTGCTGCCACATGTGCAGCTTTTCCTTCTTAATTTAAAGTACGAACATTTCAGTTGTTAATTCTGGAAATTTTCCAAGCAGAAAGAACGTTGAATCGGCTTTCTATGGAACCTTAACAGAGGGCCTTCTCCCGTTTTGGACTGCTGAATTTACTTATTGTTTGTTGACGTTTCGGGGTTTTAAGAATTTTCTAAAGGATGGCCCATTACTAACCCTTCTGATTCACCTCTTACAAATAGCGAGGTAGGTTGCAGTGTTGTCACGAGATTACTCCCCTTGCTCCGCAGTGATGGTCCAACAGCGGCCACATTTCAGAGTATCTAATGAGGGTCTTCAAAGGTATCTACCTTTAGCTCAAGATTACTCTTGGCAGAGATGTGAATTGAAGAATGGTGCTTCAATTCCAGGCAGCCTCATAGGAATTTAAGAAATCAAGTACTACGGCTTATAGGATCCAGGCCGTGTAAACATTCTATCTTCCCAGACCTTCTGTGAGGAGAAAGGATTTTACTCGTTTTGATGAGCCCCCAACTGATTTAGATCAGTAAAATATTATTTCAATAGCTCTGTTTATGTGTATTTAAACTGACTGAGACATACGGGTGCAGTTCACTCAAAACTGATTAAATCAACTATTTGTATATTTACAGATAACAAATTTAATAATAAATCTTAGATAACAATGTAAAAATAAATAAGGGGGTCATATATTAAATATTCCATGTGATGGTTTGAATATGTTACGGAATGTCATTATTATTGGCAGCATTAAGTGGGTACTTAGCTGCCAGTAAGATGTCAGTTGGTATCCGCTCTAGCCGATGTTTGTTCCTTGCATGTTGTAAACTGGTTGTTCTCGTCAGTTGTCAAGTCTAGTGGCCGCAGCACGTATCTCGTAATATCGTGGGGTAATTACGAAGCTGGTCCAGCGTTTTTTAAGACCCATCTGCTGTTGTAGTCTAGCTTTGACTGAAGCCTACTTATGCCACACATGTGTTCCACAGACTAGTACCACCAGTTGGTACCATCGACTAGTATCATGAAATAAGAGACAAATACCCTCCTGAGAATTGGGTTTCCTGGCACAAAATCAGGTGCTCTTCCCCCTCCTTTCATTCCCCCATCCCACCTGCCTCAGAACTTTACCCTGTCTGAGCATTAATTAATCCTAGTGAGCAGAAAACACCAATTGCATTTATGTAAAACGCGTTTACAATTACATATGCACTGGTTGAAAAGTTAAATATAAAAATTATGTACATTATTTCTGTCATCATCCACTCCCTGCTTCTAATGGAACATGGGACTACATCTGCTTTTGATTCTGTATGAGAAATCCGCGTGAAGCAGTCACCAGCTCTTGGAGTGGTGGTTCATCAAACCATCATTCTATTGCTGAGGTTGCCAGCCACGTATGGCGTGTTCATCCACTAGCAATTTTTACATGTTAATAATGCAAAATATAGAATTATAAAATGCACAACTTACCCCAAATATCTTTGGTCATACAGACTTCTGGCTGAGAGAAATTGTTTCGGCAACTTGGTTAAGATGCCTCTTTCATGGGGTCTGGGGTATTACTTTGCTATAGAGTCCACCTAGGTTCCTAGGATTTTGGGCTTTCCGTATTAATAAAGGTAGAGTTTTCTTGCGGCGAAAGTCCACAAGATGCTCAAACACGTTGTCCGGTCCTTTAAAGTAGAATCCTAATTCTATTCTTATTCTGGCTTGCTTAACTGTCTTCTTGACGAGTTGGATTATCAGAGCCTTAGACTCAGAATGTGCTAGATTATAACGAACTTTCGGCCCATGATTCCACATTGATACTATATTAACTCTTTAAGTCCCAATCGACTTTATATATCCTCAGGGGTTAGACGCGCTTGGCCCAATCAACTTTATAAAGCGTTTAGTATATGTGCCTCTGTTTGAGACTATTTCTAATTATAACTATACACAAACCACCCAAAACGTCATTTCTGACTGCAAGTACATTCTTTTAAATACCGCATGTGTTTAAGAGTGAACGGGTTTTTGTTTTGAGATATTTATTTTAAAATGCACCGGGGTGGCCATTTTTGCTTGGGCCAAACCAACTTTTTTGCTTGGGACTGAAAGAGTTAAAAGGCTCCAATCAGAAATGTTGTATTTTAACATCTCAAATGCCAAACTAATAGCATTCAGTTTGCGTATTTTGTTAGGGGCTATCCTCACTAGCGTCTCTTGGAAAATTCCGGTGTGCCACATAACATGTGATTTTTTCACAAGTGACTCCCATATAATTTATTCTCTCTTCCGTTGATATGATCATGTTTACACTTACAACTTCTTAGATCTATTACTAATAATATCTTCGCAGCTTAACAACTTATTGTAACTATTGTCCATGACAAATCTGCCCGGAAATGGTTCTATCATTTACCTGGTCCAAATCCAACGAGTTAGCTTAAGTGCGTGTCTTTAATATATCACTAGATTGATATTGTCCGACACTATCAAGCAACAACCCAGCCAGACAGAAAATATTATCAGTGATAAGACAGATGGCCGTGGCTATCCCACCGTTGTTTACGTATTAATCTGGCGCTTCCATTCACTATCTGGTCGGAAATGTACTACTCACTCTTAAACAACATTTCGCTCTACAGATCCGGGAGTCAGTATGAGTTCAAACTAAAGTTAGTATTTACAATCATCACTAAAGATGGTCGATGAAGCCCAGACATGACAAGAATTGAAGAAAGAAAGTGTAAACACTGAATCGAAAATCACAACTTCTGTCAGAGGTGGGGAAAAAGAAAGTGAAGAGCAGAGAACTAATTACAGGATAGCACAGGAAAATGTGACGATCGAGGTTATTCTGTCACAAGTGTTACTATTCTTTGCTTCCGTTTCAGTCCCCGGTGTATGTATGTATGTATGTATGTGTGTGTATATATATATATATATATATATATATATATATATATATATATATATATATATATATATATATATATATATATATATATATATATATATAGCCTGATATGTTGCCGGATTATGTATGCTGTGTGTACAGCTCTTTAGTGTGCCTCCAGATGGCGCAGTTTCACTTTAGCTTGTGTTATTGTTAATGCTGTCGAACCTTCCAGTAGCTCCATAGTTGTTCTGACTCCAGCCTCACCTATGGCATAAGGTTTTCTATTAGTCAATAGTGTAGTTATGTTACCAGTGCAAGTATACTGATCAAGTAGCATGTCGGTCCTCAGCCATCTTGCCTAAATGCCTACGTGCCATATCAGACCACCTTTGTGCGCACCACATGTAATTTTAGTCTTTGACCTCTTCGATCTGAAAGTATGCTACTGTTAAGAACTGCGCGTGATCATTGAAGTCTTCGGGTTTTCTCGATAGAGAGCTCCTTCAATTATCGTTGCGCATGTTTATAAAAAGAAGTGAAATGCGTTGTGAAGGGTGACGTCAGAGTGAAAATGTGACGTCAGTTGGAGAGTGGACTTTGGTATGGCCTGTGGAAGGACAAGATGTCCATTTTGATTTGTTCATTATCCGTATTATCCAAGATTTGTGAAATTCCGAGGCAGGTTGGCCTCTCAGGTATCCGTAGGGATAAATTGATAAATCACCGGCAGTGATATTATATCTAAAGTTTACATTATACCGGGCCCGACAATGGAAATATGGGCAGTACCAATGGCATTGGTCATGACAGAAAATGCCGGGCGTATGATGTCAGAAAGTGAAGCCTGGTTTGATTTGTACACAGTTTGTTCTGTTGCATTTTATTACGTCGATTAAACCTCGGATCGTACTGTGCCCGCAGCACCACTCAGAAAACGCAGTGGTTATTAATTTGGTAGTATTCTACTAGGTGGCTTATCTGCTAACCCAGTAGTATTTTCTAACACTTTGTCTATCGTCCAAGTTAAGAGTTATTGGAAAATCCCTCCAGAGATGTTTATTCTTGGTCGAAGATTTTAGTACAGGTTCGTTCAGTTCCTAATCAGATGTTAGGTAGTGTGAGTAGTAGTGGTATATTAATTGCCAACAAATAATTCTTTAATTGTAGTAAGCAAGTCAACTGCATGGAGTTCCATTTCAAAACATTTATTAACAAAATAGAACATCCAAGATCAACGTCAGTTCAATAACAGTTGTTAGACTTCTTCCAAAAATGTGAAATTTCTTTCTTGGGCACAATTGAGAGAGAGACTTCTACCTTCTTTTCTATCTCTAGTAGTTGTTGATCAACGTTAGTCCTTTCTAGGGACATTTAGGTTTCGATGCATGAGATGAATATTTCCTGAAATATGTCCAAGTTAATACCAGATGTACTTACGAGGTAACAATATATTAGAGAATGCACAACTGCTATTCTCTGCTTTACTAATGTAAAAACCTTCTGTAGGTTTCTCTGCTGAAGACTGCAGTATACTTATTAGAAAGCCGATGTCACTGTAGTTCCGAGAGTAATCTCGAACACGGACCTTTCATCAGAATCTACTAGCGACTGTCACCAACGGCTTTCTGTCAGGAACTGTTCTAAAATTTTGGATTACTTTCGATTGGTTATAAAAATCATAGAGAATTATTTTATTAGCTGCCTACTTTTCATAAAATTTAACTAAGCCTATGGAAATGAGATGACGTCAATCGTTACTTGGCAACTCCTGCCATAAAAAGGCTGGCCATCTATGAAAACATTTTAGTTTCAGTTTATAAATAGCTTTATGTTACTGAAAAAATCTTTGTGAAGCCAGGGCCGGCTCTAAGGATTTCCACTTATGTTTTGTTTATACTTATTCTAATGGGTTATTTAGCACGAATAATGTTGTCGTAGTAGGCCATCCGGTCACACTACTGGCTTGGTTTATTCCTTCAATCCATGTTGTGTGAGTCCGTACATCAGTCTATCCTGAGACAACTAGAGAACATTGACTGTCATGGTTGCATAACAGTTACAATATACTACTAGCAAGGTGTGAACATCGGCAGTTTATTAGACAGTTTATTTTAATGCTTTCCCGTTATCTATCACCACCATGAGCGTTGTTCTACTTCTCTTTATATGCATGTAGGCATATCTGGAGTCAGCCTGGATGTGATCACCAGCTATGCACAATGCTACAATATACATATGTCGAAGTGAATCTCTGGGAGGCTAATTACATCCTCATTGACTTTAAATCATCCACACACGTCCAGGGATTCCCCCTGTGGTGAAACATGTTGAGAACCCAGCATTGCACACTAAGCTTGGAGAAGTCACTTGAGCCCGAGACGTGATTCTTTAGCTTTGACCGGGTTGACTGCATGCAGGAGGATCTCACTATGAACCCAGTGAAAGGCAGGGGGGAGCTTAGATGTGGCTCTGTGCGGGACGTAGCAATTCCTTGGGAGAGCCCAGAACCAGAAGCACAGTATTTTAGCTCTGCATAGTTGGAGAGCCCCCTTGGATGGCGGGGAATGCACAGTGTGGCTCTCGCTTCTTACTCCTAGTTTGGGACCAGATGTGACGATCCTTTAAATGTAATCCGAGCTGGAGAAACTGGAACTCATGACTTCAACTCAACACGTTTCAGAATGGGGGAAACGCTACAGGAAAAGCCTAGATCTACAATGTAGATAATACCAAGGAGTGTTCAATGTGGTATTGGCTGCAAAAGAGCGAGAAGCTCAGAAGCCCTAGTTAAACAACAACAACAACAACAACCTCTCTTTGGGCAACACAGGCCGTCAGCTGTCCCACGCCCGAGCAGTCCTGTTCCGTGCTAAATGCCCAGCTTATCTTCCTGTCCCCATTCCTGTTTTTAAAGCCTGATTTTAATTCCGTACTCCATATACTGGTTTTTATTATTACTGCTTGTATTCATCATAATTTGTTGTTATTAGTTTTCTAGTTGAACGTCTCATGTGTAGTGTGGTTAGAGTGCTTACTTCTCGTGGCAAAGTTACCAGGTTGAGGGCTCAAAACCTAGAAGCGTCAGGCCCCATTTTACCCATCTGTAAATGGATACCTGACTCTGCGCTTGTGTTGGGGAAGGCAAAGGCAATGACGACGAGAACTTGTCACTCGACCTCATAAAACTGGACCTAATATACGGAAGTCTACAACACTTCACTCCCTACAGCAGTATCTGCTATTGGACTACCATTTTTGTCAGTTTTCTAGTTGCATATCACGTTGAGTTGTCGGGTGTCATGTCTCGCCACCAGCATACTTGAAAAAGGGTGCTATTGTGATTTGAGGATGTGGGGGGCATCTCCAACTCTGAGTAAGAAAGATGGGAACATCCAGATGCTGAGATTAGCAGCACCTTTCTTCTGGTGTCCAACATGAATTACAGTTGGCTGCGATAGTTCGAGACCGTCCTGTTCATGCTTTGAAATATCGCTCTCCGGCCCGGGCACGGTGCTTGCAATGTCGAACTGTCAGAACTTTTTACCGCTTCTTTCCATTACTTCTCCGTCTTCTTACTCCTTTTGTTCTCTCTTGCTCCTGTCATCTCTTTTGAGGTTTATCAGTCGCCATCTCCAGGCTTGAGAGGATCAACTCACCCTTCTTAGTTCTTATTCTTTGGTATTGTCATTTTAAATTGTCACTTGTTCCTGTTTACCAGAGGTGCTAAGTTGGCCAAAAAATGTCCCGAATTAAACTCCTGCTCCTCACATTTTAGAAGTCCGTGTCCGACCCCAGACTCCGACGATTGGTTTTTTTTTTATCTGTCATGTGGCATAAAATTCTGACTCGGAGTCCGGACATTTTTTACCCACTGTAACTCCGTTAAAAAACGACTGAAACCACAACTCCCCGACTCCACAGCCCTGCTTTTTACTTTCATATTTTCTTTGCTTCCCAGCCTCTTGGAAACTTTCTTGGGAAGCCTTTCTACGGCGCAAAGACAGGAATGTTGCGCTGTTAAACTATAAAGGGTGCCCCTGAACCGGCATTACAAAATGAGGCCCTGTAAGGGATATTTTCTAACACAAACCGTATTGTTTAATTTGGGACCGGTATTCGGAAGAGTGCCTAGTTGGAGGTACAGACAGTAATATAAAAATAAGGATAAAAAAGGCAAGTGGAGATTGCATATGTGAAATATATAAGAAGTTAAAAATTCAAGTCCAACACACAAAAGAACCTTCAACTTAAATACCAAGTCAGTCTTATTTTATGATTGTGAAACATGGAGATCACCAAAAACAACGATCAAGACGTTACAGACTTTTCATTAATGGATGTTTGCGTAGAATAGAAGGATGGAAATGGTACGACAAGATCAACAGATGACAAGAACCAGATAAGTACCATTGGAACAAGAGATGAGAAGAAGACTCTGGCGATGGATTGGATTCACAATGAGGAAACATTTGTATGCTCTAAAAAACATTTCTTGTTCTGGAAAGAACCAGGGTAAAAGATGTAGTTGGAACCGGAAGAACACATGGAGAAAAGAGCTGGAGACACAAATGTAACCAACCAAACAGACATTGAAAGACCTTGAGTTGATGACAATGAACAATATGACTTGGCAGACATTTGTTCAAGGCAATGTTCCTTGCTGAGCTGAAGGGTATTGATAGATCGATAGACACGGGTATTAACCTCGCCAAAACTACTCCACCTGGACGTCAGCGACAACTATTTTCTTTGTTGCACGAGACCGCCATTTCTACGTCCACAGATAACCTCAATATCTAGGAGCCGTTTTATCATCATCTTCTTCTTTTATCTCCTTATCGTTCCTAACGGAGCACGGAGCCAACAATTTACTTGTACTTAGACAGCCTGCACTGACTCATGCTCTCCTGGCGGAGCATGCAATCAAAATTGCAGCTTTCTCTCCGGGAAGCCTTCACGAAACAATGTGCATGCTTTTACATCGGTGGTTTTTGTGGGAATCGATTTTACACGATTGGATTGCCAGTCCTATCAAAACCGCGTATTGAATTTCATTGGCGTTTTCCCACCCAGTAAATGTGCCCGATAGTACAGTACAGCAGATTATTTAAATATCTTTCTTATTTCTTTTTCACTTTTATATCCTGCTTTCTCCTGCCTGCTACGCTTGAAACCTTCCTCTCCACTAATGTTTATAGAATATAATATTCCTGCATATTTAGAAACAAAAGGCTAGAGCATTTCATTGCATTGGGAAATATATGGATTTCAAAAGAAATCAGGTCGAACACAAAAACCAGAATGTTTAATTCAAATGTCAAGTCAGTCTTATTGTATGGCTCTGAAACATGGAGAACAACAAAAACAACAACCAATAAGCTAATAATAATAGTCACTTCAGTCATAACTGACCATGGAAATGCGCCCCTGAGGTGACAGCACTCGCTGCTTTTTCCCATCGTGTTCCTTTCGACGTTTTCTACTCTCGTCTGCTTGCCGTGAGAGCTTCTTTTCGCCAAATCTGAGGCGGTGCCGTAGAGAGCATCGCCACATGGTGCGATCGGCAACTTCATTCTCCCAGGTTGCTAGATTTCTGTTCAGAGCCCTCATGTCTCTCTTGCACTCATCTTTGAACCTTACCTGCGGTCGCCCAACTGTTCTTTTGCCATCTGCCAGTTGTCCGTAGAAGATGTCTTTCGGGATGCAACCATCTTCCATGCGGCGGACATGGCCAAGCCAGCAGAGTCTAAGCAGTATATACATGCTTTGAACCCAAAAAAGCACGGTAGAAGAGGAACGACTAAGTAAGTAAGTAAGTAAGAACCAAAAAAAAGCTACAGAACTTTATAAATGGATGTTTGCGTAGAACAGAAGGCTTGAAGTGGTATGACAAGATGGCTAAAGTGGAACTATTGACAAGAACTAGACAAGCGCCAGTGGAAACAGAAATAAGAAGAAGACATTGGAGATGGATAGAACACACACTCAGAAAACCTGTTGATAGCATTACCAGACAGTCCTTGTTCTGGAATCCCCAGGGTAAGAGAGGTAAGAGGAAGACCAAAGAACACATGGAGAAGAGAACTGGAGACAGACGTGAAGGGGAGGAAGAAGGCATGGAAAGACCTTGAGCTGATGGCACGTGACAGGAAGGCTTGGCATACATTAATTGAAGGCCTATGATCTATTGGGAGTTGAAAGGTCAAAGAAGAATATTTAGAAACATATTTTATTTGTCAAACCTTGTCTACTTTAGTATTTCTACTGTGTCTAGTATCTCTTCAATAATTTATCTCCCCAGTAAATACGTCCCGTTTTGTGGTATGTCCCGTATAGTTTCCAGGGACTCTCTCATGAGAAAAAGAAAGAATATGACTACTTCTCCTTGATGCATGTCGTACCAGGCGACTAAAATGAGGTTTTGCATGAGGCTGGCAACTTCATCATGTACAACAGATTGATACAGATACCACTGCTGCAAGAGCATGTGAATGCTTCATGCAGGCTTCCAGCAAAAGAGACCAGCTGCAGTGGTGTCTCCATGCTTCACAAGGGGCGGAAAAGAAAATGTTGATGATGCTGACTATGACAATGGTTCTGTAGTATCCCCTATCCAAATGCCTCATTTATTTCTTCCCATTTGCTCGTTGGAAATCCATATTTACTTAACGTACAATAATGGTTGTTAGTACACACCGGACCTGCTCCAGACGAAAGCCAATGGAACTACTGGCTCGGGGTGACAAGGCTCAATGGCGCTAACACTGTTTCACAGAAAACAAGAACTAAACACAGTGAGTGAATCAATATTCATAGATGAGAATGGTTGTATGTTTTTCCTGAGCTCCAATTTTTGTTCATGTCATTTTTATTCTGCTACGCCGTTTTGTTTGTTTGTTTGATGCTTTTTTTTTTTTTTTGTCATTATAAAAACAGCTGGACTATGGTTTTTTTTTCACTTTAAAAACAAACTGACTTTTTTTCTGTCATTATAAAAACAGACAGACTTGGGGTTTTTTTTGGTTTTTTTTCCCCCATTATATTAACAGGCGGAGCAACGGAATATTAATATTTTAAATGGCTTCTTTTCCTTTCTCATATATAAAATATAAATGTCTATGTAGGACAATACATTTTTTTTTATTCGGGGGCTAACCCTTAGAACCGGCCTTGAGTTCACACAGCATGACTTGTTAATTATTATAGTATTTGTTTGCTAACTGTTAATGTTCTTTCCAGGGTTGTGGAGTCCGAGTCGGTAAAAAATGTCCGAACTCGGACTCCTAATGTTATGCTGCTATACGACTAGTAAATGACTGTAGTTGAAGTCGGGAGTCGGAACATTTGTTTGGCCCGACTTCACAACCCTGGTTCCACCTGTATATACTACTTCTGTTCTTTACTTGCATGTCTTGGTCCTGCTGTCCTTGTTCACTTTCAGCTAACCAAACAGTATCATCTACATATCTAAGGTTGTTCATTGAACTTCCACCGATGTTTAGTTCAGGCACCACCTGTATAATCCAGAGTGAAATGTAAATATAAGTGTTTACACGTTTACATATTTGGAATCTTTATTCATTTTCCTATGAATCCATGCTGGTCATTAATTTGTACATTTGATTGTTATGAAATTCATTGCATTCTGTGCAGGCAAGGGAGAAAACCAAAAATGCAACCAATAAAAAAATTCATTCACACTATCCTCAGTATCTGGTATGTCCACCGTGTGCTTGCAAACAAGCTTGGCAGCGGCTCCGCATGGAACGCACAAGTCTCTGAAGGAAATTCCGGGGAATCAAGTCCCATTCACGTGTAAGAGCAGCTTCGAGCTGTTGCAGATTAGCTGGAGAACCTTGCCTGTAGACTCTGCGTCCAAGCTCGTCCCACAAATGTTCTATAGGGGACATGTCTGGTGATAGGGCAGGCCAATCAATCGTCACAATGTTCTGCTGCTGTAGATATTGCTGCGTAATGCATGCGGTGTGTGCACGTGCGTTATCCTGCTGGAGAAGCTGCAAGTATGGATAATTTGTGAACGCAGGAGCAACCAATGCATCCAGAACCTCATCTCGATATGTCACAGCATTAACATTTCCACGGAAGACGTGAAGAGGCAAGCGATGGTGAAAACTGAATCCTCCCCAAATGTGAATACTGCCACCTCCAAATCGGTTGTGCTGACGAACACAGCAATCTGCAAAGCGCTCTCCACACCATCGCCAAATCCGCATACGTCCATCATCAAAGGATATGTTGAATCTGCTCTCGTCTGTGAATAGGACAGGATTCCACTGCAGTCTAGTCCATCTGACATGTTGCTCTGTCCATTGCAGGCGCTGCTGACGATGTCTGTGAGTCAAGTTTGGCCCAACATAAGGTCGTCTTGCAGTAAGGCCTGTATCTCTGAGTCGTCGTATGACTGTCATTCGAGAGACTTGCCCACGTCTACCCACTATTGCTCTTGTTGTTTGACTTGCCGGGAGAGAACGATTCCTTAGGTGACTCAGCACAATATGACGATCTTGCGCAGGGGTAGTAACTCGTGGTTGGCCACTCCGAAGTCTATCCCGGGCACTGCTAGTGGTTCCGTAACGTTCATTGAGACGTACAATAGTGCTGTGGTGGCAATTCATCCTTCTGGCAATGGCCCGCGAGCTCATTCCGGTCTCCAACATACCAATGGCTCGTTGGCGGTCGTTTTCAGATAGTCGTGGCATTTCAAGCACATGTACTGGGTGTTTTGTCTCAACGGCCTTTTTATACCGAGTATACTGCCACAACGCGTACACATTTTCAGGGTCATAGCTGTTGGGAATCGTGTTGTACGTGTAACTTTCATTGTTTTCATGTAATCTGTACACAAACCCGTGGGTTGAATCATGCACTTTCCATTCCAGCAGCCATTCGCTCTCTACCTCATGACAAACACGGGGAAAATCCATTCCCACACTTTTTTTTCCAGCTTCTCGGCATCAGTATATTAATAGTGGTGCGTTTTTAATGTGCTTCAGTATATATACTAATAATGTATGGTGAGCAATTGTTGCCACTTCTTACTGTTGTAGTTTCTTGCGAACTATAGATTTAATGATTTGTCTGTTGCGGACACTCATAGTATTTTTCTTCTTCGTCGTCGTTCGCTGTCATATGCAAGTGAACGAACGAACGAACGAACGAACGAATTTACTTTAATTTCAAAGGGTTGAGAATTGGGCACGCAGGCTCGTCTAACATTCTGCCCTTCCTTTCGCTCACCTTTCATACCGAATTCATTTATTCTCATATGCATGTTACATATCAATTTCAAGAAATTCAACGTAAAGTAAAATAATAATATAGCACACTCATATTAACATGAAT
This sequence comes from Oreohelix idahoensis, assembly GCA_024509875.1. Lineage (NCBI taxonomy): Eukaryota > Metazoa > Mollusca > Gastropoda > Stylommatophora > Oreohelicidae > Oreohelix > Oreohelix idahoensis. The sequence continues at coordinate 441,045 of JAMPIV010000843.1, read as the reverse complement.
TACTTATAAGCATGACATAACATATGTTGAAAAGTACAAACATCGTCATTAGAACTATCGTAAATTTATTTTGAGAGAAAGAGTCTTAGAAATAGTAGTCCGGTTTAGAGTGTAGAATAATGGTGAAAAAAACTCAGTGATAGAAATGTAGAGAGTAAATAGTTGCTTCATAGAGTGCTGGAGGAGAGTAAAGACAGACTTATTTACGACAAATCGTTTCTCTTAATCTACTCTTCAGGCTCACCTGGTCAAACAATTATTTGCCAGTTTCCAGACACACATCTGCGCTCACACCGATTTGGTGCTTCAATCACACAGACGACGTGGATACAAACTATATTAAACAAATAGGGGAAATTTTGGGCTTTGGGTAGTCCAACACCGTAACAATTAAGTTTATGTTGTTTATTAAAGTTAAAAAAAACAATCACTACAATAATCATGTGTTTACAGCAAAAAATTATCATAAGTACAGAAAAATGCAAATAACAAGGTAGGGAAGGGGTGAAGAAGATTGGTATCGACTAAGCCCGTCCCGCTTATTAGACAAAGATAAACCCAGTCCAAAGATAGATAGTTATCAGGAACATAGGTAAGTTAACCTAACAGTGAAGTTAATTACTTTGAAAGAGGTGTTTCAAAATTAGGTATGGGTGGTAGAAAGAATCCTGTTCTTCCCAATTGTTCTTCCCTTTACTAAGCAAATGAAAAGGAGGGGTTTTTTTTAAACAGAGTTAACAAATTATCAACTATCCCACTTAAAGGAACAATGCAGGGTATACAGAAAATTATATTACCAGGTAAGCAAGTTAACAAAAGGGTTACAAAAAAAGATTAAATTTCCTGTCATTCATACACGCGCGTGAGGATCCACACTCATATATTCACACACTTACCGATTACAGCATCAGACAATCCAATAGAATTATAAAAACGTCAATTACACTCTTGATACATGAAAAGGTCTGGTACTTCCGTGTCCCGCCCCAGATGTTGCGAGGTTTGCTGATAGCAACTATTCTCACTTATCGCCGGACTTGAAGCCTAAGAGTTATTGTGTTTTATAATATAAAAGGAGTCTATGGGATGACACTGACACAGTTCAACACAAGGGTGAAAATGAAGTGGTCTCTTTAATCTTCCGCTATGGTAAAATTCCTTCAATGCGTGATGATAGTAACTGACCGGTAAGTTTATTAATCCAGTGAAAAAAAACTTAAGCCGTCACAGTTCAGGAAAATATGTACTCTCTCACAGTAGGGCAGTAAATCAAGTATCGCTACTGGCACGGTTCAACTTCCAGTTTATCTTACAGATTTGTAATTTTTAATATGATGATTGTTCTTTAAATAGTCTTGGGTAGGCTTTCTTTCATGTAAATATGATAGCTAGGTCGCATCGAACCGCCACAAGATTAAATTTAAAAAATGTTTCATCAATATGTCTGGAAGTTCTTAAGAGGATTTCTTTATTGCTGGGATTGCAAAGGTTACGATCACTCTGAATGAAAGAAAAGGAAACATGTAATATACCGAAAAATCAAATAACATTCTAAAGCGCGATGAATTTCCCGTTAAGACTATTCATAGATATATATATTCGCGTATTTAATTATGTATTTAATAAAACACTGCGCGAGTTCTAATGGTTAAAACACACATCTATAAATATAGGACTTAACTAAATTTATTAATTATAAATTCCTTCGCGTCTTTAAAAGTTAATTTAAGCATTACAGCCTCTATTATCTTTTGGAAATAATATAGCAGATATATCATTACATTTATAACTGGAACTATTGAGATGGTTTAATTTAATAGATTTAAATTAACACAAAATCCAGTGAAATAGAATGAATGAACTAGACCACTGATCACTTTACACAATATATATATATTACCGTTTTTCACAGAAATAGAATTCACTGCAAATATATATATAAATCCAGGGGAAAATCTATAACAAGATTTCAAATATAGCTAATGATTCTGTAAAGGTCTGGCCAACGAGTGATAAAGTGTATTTCTACGTGGTCTGTATATATCTAACTCAAATGCAAGATGAGTGGGACATGAGAATTTCTGACACCTTTTTAGATCTCAGGACACTTTTGAGGTTCTGACCGCCAGACTAAAGAGAGATGCCGTCCCTGGTCTTCGTATCTCCGCTCGCTGCTGCGATCGGTTCTGTGTTTAACACCGAGATGCGAAATACCTGTAGGAACTTGCGTCGCTCGTTTCAGGGACCACTACTGTCTTTGATCGTGGCGCTAGTCTTTCCTGAATCCCCCAGACTGTGTCTTTGATCATGGTCGCTGCTATCTGTTTGATTCTGGCGCCGCCCCCTCTGGGCCAAGTTAATGAAAATACTGCATATGATTGCTCAAGAGATGCCCATTGGCGTGATTTAATCTCTCCTTAAATCAATGCGATGACCAGAATGAACGGTAGATAAACTGTCCACATATTAATCAGCAAACGTGTTTGCCCTCTGTGTGGAACGGTTGCATAGCTAATGAGTCCAGGTGAAAAGAAGAATCCCGTTTGACGAAAAGTTACAATATTCGGGGGCACTGATGTTATCCAAAGGGTCGCTACGAAGGGTCGTACCATATCATCCTACACTTCAGGGTCACTTCAGGTTCAATGAGTTCGTCTGTCACAAGAACCTACAGTTGATGTTATAAGAAAAGATAATCCGATTAGGGGGGCTTGTAATCAGAATTCAGAAAGTATTCAAAAAGTCTATGATTGTATGAATAGGGACTGAGGTTGTTTCTTAGGTTATGTGGAAGACAATTCCAAAGATGAGCAGCAGAGTACGCTAAGCTTTTCTTGAATAAGTCAAGCCTAGGCTAGGGCACTTGCAATCTGTTAAAGCGTAGACTGCGTCTTTCATTGTGATTGAACATTGGCCACAGATACGCTGGAGCATTGTGTGACAGGATTTTGTGAACAAATTTAAGGTAGCCTTGAGGGAGTGAAGTGTTAAACATTTCACTATACTAGGTCTCAGTTTTATGATGTGGAGTGACTGGCTTCCTTCGTGTCGTAGATTTGTGATAGGTGAATTAAGACTTAGATTTGGTCCCTTCAGAATAGCAATAGAAACAGGTGATATCTCAGTGAGATATAGGTAGAAATAGATTTCACGAGTGAGATGGAGGAAATATATTAGAGTCGGTCTCTGACCCTTAAGATGATTTCTCTCAGTCAGCCTATCATCTACAACAGATTAAGATTTGTCAGACCGTCTAGTATAATATATATATATATATATATATATATATATATATATATATATATATATATATATATATATATATATATATATATATATATATATCACATACACACACACACACACATAAGTGACTACAATAGACACACAGACGTGAAACTATGACAATGGAAATATAGATAATTGGGAACGAACTGACCGACACACTGGAATAAGTTTATGTGAAGTTTAATTATCATAATAAACTTCCATCACAACATATAAAATTACATCAAACATATACAAATAGTCATAAAGTCAATGAATTGCTACAAGAATGATAGACCCATTGGTATGATCCTTTCCCTCGATGTATAGCCCACAGTCCTGTTAGAAGAAAAGTGATAGCCACAAAAAGTCACGGATACATCTGCTGTAGTCTAATATTTTCATTTTTAAAGGTATGAAGAGACTTTGATATTAGTATGATCTTTTCCCTCGATGTATAGCCCACAGTCCTATTAGAAGAAAAGTGATAGCCCCAACGAGTCACGGATAAATCTGCTTTAGTCTAAGAGTTCCCTTTAAAGGTATGAACAGGCTTTGATACTCTGATCTATCTTAAGGAAAATATTGTTAGCAACAAAAAAACTTGCATAAAGAAATACAAAGTGGGTGAAATTTGATATACCATAAAAGAGTCACTCGTTCCTGCTTTCTCTCTGTTCATTCATCAGGGCCCTGACATACATTCTTACCTACAATCGTGCTGTTGTTCGCTGTCTGGCGCAAACTTTAGGACACCCACACCCGTTAATCTGTCTTTCTTTTAATGAAGCGGATCCCAGCTCTGCAGATTTTTTTGGTTCATCCAATGGATTCGGGGAGCGTCCTCTTCATGCGAATATTTTTCAGACTAAGGTTAGTGTCACTTGAATCACGAGGTAAGAATTGGTTTTAAGCGGGCTCACCGTGTCAGAATCACGAGGTTTCAACTACTTAGGAAAAATGTCAGGTTTGTAACTTCGATCAAAGGTAAAATTCTTGGTCACCCCCACGATTTTTCAACAATGTCGGAAAGGTTATTGATTGTAATATTTTACTTGCCACACGGGCTGAACTGTACTTGAGTTTTTCTCAGGAAGAATTAAATCTGGCGCGATAGGCCCGTTACTTCATTTAATCTTCAAGTTTATGAAATGGGTACTCTGTCGTTCTGGATGCCAACGCAATGCCAGACAGGTTTTACTTTATACACCCAAGTCTTTAAGAAAAAAATGTTTTTCTTCTTCACAGATATTACTCAGTACTTAAACGCTGGCAAAGTTGGGCTACCCCAGTTTCGCTGAATAAAGAGAAAACAACATATAAAATACTTATACATACTATTCCTCGGTTATAACTTACATTATAAACTGCAAGCGTAGAGCTTGACTTATCGTTAAAATTCCCGTGAAATAAGTTATACTAATAAAATCAATCATCATGAATTAGAAATACATACGTATTTCGTCAATACTCAATGATGAATCAGTGCAGTTATAAGTTAGTTTAAAATATACTCGACTGATTATTAGCAATTTAATAAAATTTATTTAAAGCTGCATGAGTTTAAGCTAGAAATTATAATTTATTCTGCTGTCCACTGTAACATGTCGACTAGCGAATATAACAGACTTATAAATTATTTCTTCTGCACAGAAATCTAACTAGTAAAATGAAATAAGCAGTTATCACTGAAAAACTCAATACTACTAGATATTTAATATATTTACCTCCAAACAGAACTACGGGTATCACAACGAAACTAAGAGTTTCACTTATAAATATAAGTATCTAGAACGAAGCGATCACGTCTACTGCAACTAGGAGTATGAATGACTAGTCTAAAACTCTGGGTAAGATATATGAAAACAGACAAAGGATCCCACGTTATTTCGCAAACCCGAAATAGTCTCCCCTTCCCGTCTTAACACTTCCCATACTTAGACGCTGGCCATAACTGCCAAAAACGCGTCTTTGACACCTCCGTCTAACTATTCTCATTCCTGAGCAATGCATGAGGGCGCCGTTCACACCTCACGCCAAGAACTCAGCCGAAGAAAACTCTCGTGACAGCTGAATATGTAGACAAATGTCTGCTCCCTATGTCTGATGGAATGCATTCTCACACAATTTCGTCTCGTCCAAGGACTGACACATTACGCAACCAAATGCGTTTCTAGTATGAGAAAAGAAACGGCAAAGTCAGAATGGGAAAATAATATTTTGTCGCAAACGAACGAATGCGAAAAACAGGAAAAGGATAAAAGAGCGATAATAAAGTAGAGGACACGGGTAGAAAAAGAAAAGAATATAGAAAATTTATTGCTCATAAATCTCTATGCGACACTTCGCTGCCTTTTCCTTCGTATAAAACTTAAAAGCAGAGTCCAGTACAATTTTACAGCTGGGTAGACTGGAGCGTGACGCTACCAGGTTTCCAATCCGGTAACAATGCCTCGAGAAGCAAGCGCACTAACCACTCAAAGCTCTCATAGACCACGTATATTTATCTCATAAACGTGGCGGCTTGCCTCAGGCTTCTGTCACCACGACACAGTTTCTCCATCAAAAGAGTTAATAAAAGCTACGATGTCACCCTGCTCCTCTCGTGCAGCGGACATTCTTGAAGGACATTCTCCACGCATTTGATTTTCCGCAAGGTTCTGGACAAGGTTTACCTAAATGGCGGCACGGAAATATGTGAACATTTTACCCAGCAAAAGTTATTTCTTTCTTTGTTTTTCCGCAGCGAGAAATCTCATGAGATATGTGGCAAGCGGCAAGCCAGAGTCAGTGAGGTAGCCCAGCCGCAGCGCTACAACAGAGCGCCCGCCAAACATCCCACGAACGGTAAACTCGATTGCGAGATGAGGGAACGCACGCTCTATTGCCTGCGCTCGGCGGCTTGCAGCTGAGTGAAGAAAAAAAAAAAGGCAGCTCGCTCCGTTGGGCTAACTACCGAACGTCAGGTCGAAAACTGAAGCGAGCGCTTTTGATTGAGGGTTTGGAAGGTGATGAGTGCAGTGTGGTCTGTCAGGGACGTTGTATGCTTTGGATTTTTACCTCTGGAGATACAATATGAAGAATGACCACAGTGAACTCTTTCAGGCATTTTCAGATATTTTAGAGTATTTTCTTTAAATACCGATAGCTTTAAAGAAAACAAATAAGGGTATTGTTAATTCACTGGAGCACAAAATATTGGAATATGTATTAACATTATTTTGTTTTTGTGTCATTCCGTGAATTATCAGTCAGAGATAGTAAAAAAATAAGAAAAAAACATTGCTGAGTCTGGTTTCATTTGCGGAGGATCTACATAACTTTAGCAGAATTGATCGTCTTGCCATGATATCACAGCCTGTCGTGGTGTGAGACACTCAATACTGTTCTTCTGACTCCCATGAGCAGACGGTAATGAAACGAAACAAGGTAGTTATTAAACGGGGAAATAAGAAGAATTAAGTAACGAATGTAACTTTGTGAACTTAATTAAGTGATGTAGATGCTGCTGCATTTATTGTGTTTGGCAACGCTTGAGAAAAAAAGCAAATATATTATTGGATGCAACTAAAGATCTGCTGAGCGGTAAAATAAAAACGAGGCAATTTCATTTTCGTGCGAATCCTTGTTGTGAGAAAGTCAGCCTTATAATCTAACCGTCTGTGGCATGTTATTATGTACACACAAGCTTCGGTTAGTGTAACTTTGTCACTAGAAAGTTCCATACATATATTTATGAAAATTTGTGTTGAACCGTACCGTATCCAGTCTGTGTTATCCAACATGTACGTGGATTTTCCGGGAATATTTACGGATACTGATTGAAAAACGTAGCGATCTTCTCTTGAAATATATTGAGCGTGAATATTTATTACTTAATTGTTCGAAGTTTATTCCCTGCAATTTTTATATTGTTTTCTGCCAAATCTTATATTTTACAACGCAGTAAACTGGGATTAAAATTAATTTGCTTCATATAAAACCTGTGGAGGAAAAAAGGCAAATGCAGTCTTGTATTAGATACATCCGTAGGGGAGTGAAATGTTGGAGACTTAACAATACTAAGTCTCAGATTTATCAGGTGGGTAACCATTTCCCTTCCTGCCTTTGCCTTCCCTAACTCTTGAGCAGAGTCGGTTGGTTGAAATGAAGTTCAGTGGGTCGTGTTCTTTGAAGTCATCCAAATAAGTCGCCAGCGTCATAAAGGTTAGGATTACAGTTATGGTTTAGGGTTAGGTTTAGGATGCCCAAATCCCTTTTTACTGCGTCTCTAAATTCTTTTTTAAGGCCGTATCGTAGAGATGGCTTAATGTTCTTCATTTCGACAAAGTTAAATACCCGTTTACACCAGGGTAGGCTGAAGCGTGACATTACCTCGTTTTGAACCAGGTAACTCTGCTCATACAATCTGCAGAGTGACTGAATCATAAACTCAACACTTACATGGGCGGAAACTGATTTCAGGACTGGATTTTAAACCTTTTCACAACAGCCCACGTACGAAAGTTATAAAGAAAGTGGCTGAGTCTTTGTTTTAAAAAAATAAATAAATTGAAGGAATTTGTTTTCAGAATTTCACAGACAAGGATACTCGTCAGTAATCCCACTTTCAGTGGCAATATTTCAAACATTTTATTGCATGGATTATGTAAAGTCAGAACAAGCTGATGAAGTACGTTGCTTAAGTGGATTTTGTATTATGAAGCTGCAACGAGTTTAGCTGCTGAGTGGTTACTTTTCCTGTGACGTGGATATTCTATCAAGCAGGTAAACACTTTTCTTTAATTTGGCAGTGTTGTATCTCTTCGCTTCATTGTTTGGTGTTGTTGCATTTCTTTGCACCACTGTTTGGTATTGTTGTATCTCTTTACAACTTCGTTGTTTTGAATTTTTGCCTCTCTTTACATCATTGTTTGTTGTTGTTGTACCTTTTGTCATCATTGTTTGATATTGTTATATCTCTTTCCATCATTGTTTTATATTGTTGTACCTCTTGTCATCAGTGTTTGATATTGATGTATTTTTGTCCATCATCGTGTTGTATTGTTGTTTCTCTTTGGATTATTGCTTGGTATTGTTGTATCTCTTTCTGTCGCTTTTCGTTATAGTTGTATCTCTCTCCATCTGGCAAGTGCGAGTGGAGTGAGAGATGAAAAGAAACGTTGGCGATGGTCAGGACATATACTGAGGACACCTGCTGGTAGCATTAAGGGCAGTCCTAGTTCTGAAATCGCCAGGGTAAGAGAAGTAGAGGGAAACAGGAAAACACGTGGAGATGAGAGCTGGAGACATCAATAAAAGGAATAAAAGACCTTGAGCTGATGGCACGGGGGCATATGTTTGTTGAAGGCCTACGCTCCTTGCAGAGCTGGAAAGTGATAATGATGAAACAAATCCACTTACCCAAGTATTTGGAAAAGAGTTGAGGAAGAAGTTAGAAATGGTGAGCAAGAAAAAAAAGTTGTAGCATAATGACAATTTCGCCTATGTCATCGTTGTTTCCCCGTATGTCGTTTATTATTTCACTATAAGTCGCTGTCCACTTTTACCAGAGTTCTGTCTCTCATTTCACTCAAGGCCATCGTCTATTGCACTTGAGATCTGTCTATTGTTTCACTGTATGCCGTAGTCTATTTCAATAGAGGTATGTCTATCATTTCACTGTGCGCCAATGTTATTTCATTACAGGCCTGTCTATCATTTCACTGTGCGCCAATGTTATTTCATTACAGGCCTGTCTATCATTTCACTACACGACGGATGTCTATTTCGTTAGAGGCCTGTCTATCATTTCACTATGCGCCAATGTAATTTCATTAGAGGTCTGTCTATCATTTCACTACACGACCGATGCCTATTTTATTAGTGGCCTGTCTATCATTTCACTACACGACGGATGTCTATTTCGTTAGAGGCCTGTCTATCATTTCACTATGCGCCAATGTAATTTCATTAGAGGTCTGTCTATCATTTCACTACACGACCGATGCCTATTTTATTAGTGGCCTGTCTATCATTTCATTACACCACCGATGTCTTTTATTAAAGGCATATCTGTCATTTCACTACACTTCTTCTTCTCTGATCCTTAGCCGCCGACCGTCAAAGCAGTCAGTGGCCATCATGCCTGGTGGCATCTTGTAGGGCAACAACAAACTGATGGCATCGGGGTCTCTTCTGAGGACATGGCCAACCCAGCTCCAGCGTCTGCCAGCTATGACGGTGTGCATGTCTTCTTGCTTGCTCCGAGTAAGCAGATCTCGGTTGGTGATGGTATTCGGCCAAAAGATTCGGAGAATTTTTCTTAGGCATGTTGTGTGAAAAGAGGACAATTTCGACATTTCCTTCTCTGTAACTCTCCAGCTCTCCGCGCCATAGAGAAGCATAGAACGCACACAGCTCTGATATAATCCTAATTTTGTGCTTGTGCTGTACTGAGAGGACTTCCAGATGTTGTTTCCTATCTGTCATTTCACTGCACAGTCGATGTCTATTTCAGTAGAAGTCTGTCTATCCTTTTACTACACGACCGATGTCTATTTCATTAAAGGCCTGTCTATCATTTCACTACACGACCTATGTCTATTTCATTAAAGGCCTGTCTATCATTTCACTACACGACGGATGACTATTTCATTAGAGGTCTGTCTATCATTTCACTATGCGCCAATGTAATTTCATTAGAGGTCTGTCTATCATTTCACTACACGGCCTATGTCTATTTCATTAAAGGCCTATCTATCATTTCACTACACGACCGATGCCTATTTCATTAGTGACCTGTCTATCATTTCACTACACGACCAATGTCCTTTATTAAAGGCTTATCTATCATTTCACTGCACAATCGATGTCTATTTCAGTAGAAGTCTGTCTATCCTTTCACTACACGACCGATAACTTTTATTAAAGGCCTGTCTATCATTTCACTGCACTTCTTCTTTTTTGGTCCTTAGCCGCCGACCGTCAAAGCAGTCAGTGGCCATCACGCCTGGTGGCGTCTTGGAGGGCGGCAACAAACTGCTTCCACTTTGCTCGGTCGGCGGCCATCCTTCGTGCAGTGCCCCAGCTCTGATTCACTCTTCGCATCTCAGCCTCCACAGTTATCCGCCAAGTTATTTTTGGTCGACCTCTCTTTCGTTTTCCTTCCGGAGCCATAGCATAGTTGTTCCTGTGATGGCATCGGGGTCCCTTCTGAGGACATGGTCAACCCAACTCCAGCGTCTGCCAGTTATGATGGTGTGCATGTCCTCTTGGTTGTTCAAAGTAAGCAGTTCTTGATTGGTGATGTATTCGGCCAAAAGATTCGGAGAATTTTTCTTAGGCAGGTTGTTTGGAAAGAGGACAATTTCAGCATTTCCTTCTCTGTTACTCTCCAGCATTCCGCACCATAGAGAGGCACAGAAAGTACACAGCTCTCATATAATCTTAATTTTGTGTTTGCGCTGTACTGAGAGGACTTCCAGATGTTGTTTAGACTAAAAAAGGCTGTTCTTGCTTTGTTCATTCTGTTATTGATGTCCTTGCTTGTTCCTGCCGTCTGCTGTTACTATGCATCCTAAGTATGTAAATGTGCCTGTCTGTTCTAGCTTCTGGTTCCTTGTTGTTATTGGCTCAGGATTGCGCACATTGAGTGTCATGACCTCTGTCTTCTTCAGATTGATGTTTAGACCCACCTGCTGGTTATACATTCTCAGTGTCCCTCGTAAAATCTACTCTAGAATCCTGGAGCAGAGACTCAGACGCCTATCGATGTCTATTTCAGTAGAGGCTTGTCTATCCTTTCACTACACTTTTCTTTCTTTCTTTGATCCTTAGCCGCCGACCGTCAAAGCAGTCAGTGGCCATCACGCCTAGTGGCGTCTTGTAGGGCAACAACAAATTGATTCCACTTTGCTCGGTCGGTGGCCATCCTTCGTACAGTGCCCCAACTCTGGTTCATTCCTTGCATCTCAGCCTCCACAATCCTCCGCCAGGTTGTTTTTGGTCGGCCTCTCTTTCGTTTTCCTTCAGGGGTCCAAAGCATAGCTGTTCTTGTGATGGCATCGGGGTCTCTTCTGAGGACATGGCCAACCCAGCTCCAGCGTCTGCCAGCTATGATGGTGTGCATGTCCTCTTGCTTGCTCCGAGTAAGCAGATCTTGGTTGGTGATGGTATTGCATTTTACTTTTTGCCTCTTGAGCCGCTCATTTTTGTGTGTGAATAATTTGTTTTTTCCTGGATATCCATGTAATATCATTATTATATTCACTTTAAAATATTATTATATAATGTAATGTATGTGTGAATGTACCCACATAATACTGTACTTTAGAAATGTGAGTCGTGAGAATGTACCCGCATACCAAAAATACAGATTAATTGTAGACGGATTGACCGCATGAGTGAGTGTCGGTATACAGAATTTATTTATTTTTATTTATTGTTTTATTTATTTTATTTTATTATTACTTTTTTCCCCCATTTACTAGCTTGTTTGTTTCAAAAAAAAAAAACCCTACTCATTTTTTTTTTATTATTATGCTTGCATACTGTAAATGAATGCTGTTATGGTAACTTTAAAATGTTGCATGCCTTTAAATTAATGCTTAAAGCATCATGTGGGAATGAAAGGATATAGTATGCAAGATTAATGAGAGTGGAAGGGCAGAATGTTAGACGGGCCTGCGCGCCCAGTTCTTTACCCTTCGAAAATAAAGTTCGTTCGTTCGTTCGTTCGTTCGTTCTATATATCTACATATCTACCTATCTACCTATCTATCTGTCTGTTTGTATAACTTGTATTTATTTATATGTCTGTCTGTTTGTCTGACGTACAGTATCAATATGGCTAAACATTCAGTGTCCAAATATAATCCACAGCTGCGAGTAAATCTATAATATCAGCATTTGCGGGAGCAGGTTTGGTCGCAGCCCCTATTAGCAGTCCTGCAAAGCTCACAGGTAAATAATTCTTATTTACGTGTAAGTGGTGATCACTTATATATTTGATTTAATCATGATTGTATTAATGTAATAAGTGTGTATTGATTGTTATCACATGACTGGTCTATTAATAGATATTCTTCTTCTTCTTCTTCGTTTACACTCGAATTTGCTCAAAGAAAGCAGTGGTCAGCTAGAGGCTGTTGGGGTCTATGTAGGTCCGGTCCCCATGTCCCGTCTACATTAATGTTGATTTGAACACACAGTCTCTCACGTCCAGGTGCAGTGACCGCGGCGGGAGCTACTGTCTTGCTCCAGCTAACTAACTAACTAACTAACTAACTAACTAACTAACTAACTAACTAACTAACTAACTAACTAACTAACTAACTAACTCTCTCTCTCTCTCTCTCTCTATCTATCTATCTATCTATCTATCTATCTATCTATCTATCTATCTATCTCTCTCTCTCTCTCTCTCTCTCTATCTATCTATCTATCTATCTATCTATCTATCTATCTATCTATCTATCTATCTATCTATCTATCTATCTATCTATCTATCTATCTATCTATCTATCTATCTATCTATCTATCTATCTATCTATCTATCTATCTATCTATCTATCTATCTATCTATCTATCTATCTATCTTATTACGTGGAGCAACGAGAATCGCATGCAAATAAATATTAGTAAAACAAAATGTATGTTAATATCAGCCAGACAAAAACTACAAAACTTGCAGAAAACAACACTTCAGCTCTTCATTGGAACATCACTAATTGAAAACGTAAATGAACACAGAACTCTAGGTATCACTGTTGACCAACACCTAAGTTGGAACTCACATGTACATGCACTCACAAAACAAACAGCACAAAAAGTTTACCAATTAGCCAAAATTAAACATTTCCTGGATGAAGAGGCAAGGAAAATGTTCTACATATCTCATATACAAACGCATATAGACTATTGTTCCACTATCTGGGATGGTTGTTCTGTCTCCAACACAAGAAGGCTCCACTCGCTTCAAAAACGCGCAATGCGCCTTGTTGCTGATAAACACCAATCACATTGTATAGATTTATATAATTATCTTCAAATATTACCCCTCAGGAAGCGCTTCCTCTTTAACAAAGGGAAATTTATTCACAAAATCCTGTCACAGAATGCTCCAAAGTATCTTTGGCCGCTTTTAAAATACAATGACAGACGTAGTCAGCGCTTAAATAAATTACAGGTACCCAAGCCCAGGCTTGACCTATTTAAAACTAGTTTGGCTTACTCAGCTGCTCATCTTTGGAACAATCTTCCCAATGACCTAAAAAACACGCACAGTCCTTACTCATACAATCGTATACTATTCAAATACTTTATGTGTGCTGATTATATGCCACCCTAACTGATCGTGTTGTACTTTTATCTAATATACTGTATGGAGGCTATGATGATCTAGTTTTCATTACAATATACTTATTCTTAATATTATATTCTTAATAACTTATAATCTTAATTTTATGATCAGGTACTGTTAATGTATGCTGTTATACTTCCTTGTAATGTTGCACTGTCCTTAAATTAATACTTTCAGTACGCTGGAGAATGTTTGAGTAACAGTAATAAAAGATGAGCAAGAGGAAGGAAGAATGCAAGAGGGGACTGTGTCCGATTTTCAACCCTTGGCAAATTAATTGCTTTCGTATATGTCTATCTAACTATTTACCTAGTCTGATTCTGGTCTTGAGTTTGGGACGCAAAGGAAATGGAAAGGAAAATGGAAAGTAACTGTCTACCCACCTCATCTTGATGAACCTTAAAAAAAAAAAAAAAGTCCCTGAGTCATTCAGTTGAACACCGTATGAACATTTTACAAGTTCTCATAACATACCTCTGAATATGTCTCAAATCACTAATTTACAGTACGAAGAATTCGATTCTTTTTTTTTATTATTTATTTATTTATTTATTTTTTTTAATTTATTTATTTTTTATTTATTTATTTATTTTTCAAATTCATTATTACTATTAATTTTTTTTTATATTTTATTTTTTTATTATTTTATTTTATTTTAAAAACACTTTAATTATGATGATTATTGCAAATGTAATATTACTTTTATAATGATAAATGCCTTAATAATGCTTAAAGTAAATGTGAGGATGAAAGGATATTAGTATACATGATGAGAGAGAGAGGAAGGGCAGAATGTCAGACGGGCCTGCGTGCCCAATTCTTAACCCTTTGAAAATAAAGTTCGTTCGTTCGTTCGTTCGTTCGTTCGAGCTCTTTCGCTGTACAGATGCCGGGTTCTGGGATCGAAACTTGGTAGCGTCATGATCCAGTATACCTAGCTGTAAATGGGTACTTGACTCTGCACTTAATTTAGAGAAGGCAAAGGGACCTGGTTACCCAACCTCATAAAGCTGGACCTACTATGGTGATGTCTCTAACACTTCACTCCCCTACGACAGTTTCTGTTATGGGAATACCTTGACCTTCATGTCATACATTTTACAGGATCTCACCAGTTACCATGGCAGGCAAGGATTCCTCAGGACTAGCCCTACCTGTCCGCATAGATAGACCTATACTGGGCTTCGTCATACTCTCTGCATCGTATAGCTAGCACTATTCTGGACTTTTTAAATAAATAGAGTGGGGAAACCTGAGGCCTGTAAATATTAAATAGATAAATAAATATAAAGGAATCTTTTAGGCACTCGTGAGAAATAAAGTAGTAGAAAATTCGACAACCAAAAACAACATAAATTATAGGTTTACCGGAGACTCGAACCCAGAACCATCTGAACGACAACACTGCCTCGATACGAGAGGGAATCGTGGCTATCCACCCTGCCAACTAAGGCACCACAAAAATAGTCATTCGTGGACTGGAGTCATTAGCACGACCTCCGCACGTAACTCCAGATATGGACCTAGGAACGAGCCAGACTAATTATAGACGCAATCACTTCTGCAGTATCTGCTGGTGCACTACCTCTACCATTTTACCTGTTCGTCTACTAAACATACTCCCTACATTCCTGGAGTTTATTCCAAATTTTTATCATTTGTCTTTTCTTTCTTATTCAGATATTAAAAACTTCAGGTTATCAAGCCTAAAAAACAAAACAAAAATGCTGAGGCTAGCAGCAAATGATCAATACAATGTTCACAAGTATAGTGGGCTGTATTTACAAACCGCGAACAGAAGAACCGAGTTTAGTCAGCACCTGCGAAAAATCTGCCACAAAAGGCAATCAACAGTTGCCAGGAGAGATTACATCAGAAATAATCGGAAATGTCGGAACTAACGCATGTGCAACGTCATGGCGGCAAGACGCTGCAATTGCGTTAACAACATCCTCAGAAGAGACCCTGACACCACCACCAGAACTGCCATGCCATGGACTCCAGAAGGAAAGGGAAAGCAAGGACGGACACAAGCTACCTGGCGGAGAACTGTAGAGGCAGAGATGCAAAGAATGAACCAGAGCTGGGGCACCACACGAAGAATGGCTGTTCACGGAGCAAAGTGGAGACAGTTTGTTACTGCCTTACAAGACGCCTCCAGGCATGATGGTCACTGATAGCTTTGTCAGTCAGCGGTCAAGGACCAAAGTGGAGACAGTTTGTTACTGCCCTACAAGACGCCTCCAGGCATGATGGTCACTGATAGCTTTGTCAGTCAGCGGTCAAGGACCAAAGTGGAGACAGTTTGTTACTGCCCTACAAGACGCCTCCAGGCATGATGGTCACTGAAATCTTTGTCCGTCAGCGGTCAAGGACCAAAGTGGAGACAGTTTGTTACTGCCCTACAAGACGCCTCCAGGCATGATGGTCACTGATAGCTTTGTCAGTCAGCGGTCAAGGACCAAAGTGGAGACAGTTTGTTACTGACAGTTTTGTCCGTTACTGCCCTACAAGACGCCTCCAGGCATGATGGTCACTGAAATCTTTGTCCGTCAGCGGTCAAGGACCAAAGTGGAGACAGTTTGTTACTGCCCTACAAGACGCCTCCAGGCATGATGGTCACTGAAATCTTTGTCAGTCAGCGGTCAAGGACCAAAGTGGAGACAGTTTGTTACTGCCCTACAAGACGCCTCCAGGCATGATGGTCACTGAAATCTTTGTCCGTCAGCGGTCAAGGACCAAAGTGGAGACAGTTTGTTACTGCCCTACAAGACGCCTCCAGGCATGATGGTCACTGATAGCTTTGTCAGTCAGCGGTCAAGGACCAAAGTGGAGACAGTTTGTTACTGCCCTACAAGACGCCTCCAGGCATGATGGTCACTGATAGCTTTGTCAGTCAGCGGTCAAGGACCAAAGTGGAGACAGTTTGTTACTGCCCTACAAGACGCCTCCAGGCATGATGGTCACTGATAGCTTTGTCAGTCAGCGGTCAAGGACCAAAGTGGAGACAGTTTGTTACTGCCCTACAAGACGCCTCCAGGCATGATGGTCACTGAAATCTTTGTCAGTCAGCGGTCAAGGACCAAAGTGGAGACAGTTTGTTACTGCCCTACAAGACGCCTCCAGGCATGATGGTCACTGATAGCTTTGTCAGTCAGCGGTCAAGGACCAAAGTGGAGACAGTTTGTTACTGCCCTACAAGACGCCTCCAGGCATGATGGTCACTGAAATCTTTGTCAGTCAGCGGTCAAGGACCAAAGTGGAGACAGTTTGTTACTGCCCTACAAGACGCCTCCAGGCATGATGGTCACTGATAGCTTTGTCCGTCAGCGGTCAAGGGCCATAAAAGAAGAAGTAGAACGCAGGCATAAACTAAAAAGAGCAACAGGAATTAATAGTTTAGAAACCTGGAGAGCATCAAAACAAATCTCAGCAAATCATGGTTTGAAGGTTTGGTCAGGATAATAAATGAAACAATGGGAGAACAAGCCTCGAGTAAAATTTTTTTAAATATAATTAGGGTTTACCGCAGCTTTAACGAGAACCTATCATCATCATCATCATTATCATCATCATCATCATCGTTTTTCTTATCACTGCTAACGGAGTAATGAACCACCACTGCATCTGGTCCCCTTGCAGGAAGCCAGCACCAAGGATTCACATGGTCGTGGTTTCTATGGCGACTCGTTTTAAATGATGAGGTGGCCAACCTCATGCACACTCTCATGTTAGTCGCCTTCTACGACATGCCTGAGGGTTCCGTAGCCCTATTGTCTTTGTGTTTTCTGAGAACCTCGAAAACTATGCGGGAACTGCTCTCTCTCTCTCTCACACACACACACACACACACACACACACATACACACACACACACACACACACACACACACGCACATACACACATACGCATATATAACATATATATATATATATATATATATATATATATATATATAATGTGGTTAGTGCACTGGCTTCCGAGCTCGGTGGTCCATAGTTCGATCCACAGTTGAGGTGGGATTTTTTTAAACGGCAAACGGCTCTGGGAGTCAACCCAGCCTCATGAATTGGGTACCAGAGCAACTCTGGGAAGGTTAAGGCGGCCGGCGTGACGTTCACTACATCACCCCTAGCGTGCCGTATGGTCAAGAAAATATTGGTGTAACACCATATTCCCATTATGCCTCAATGGACGTGTAACGAAATCCTTTACCTTATATATATTTATATATATAAACAATATATGTAGTGCCAGGGGACAAAAAATATATAGTTGGTTAGGAGCGACTCAGCCCCTATTGGTTCGAGGTGACTGAACCACTAGACACGTCTGTGAGGAAAGGATACAATATCTATCATACATGCCAAGTAAAACTCTCAAAAGTGTGTCAGTGTGTCTGCTCATTACGCTTGGCGGAACCAATCAAAAGTTTAAAAAAAAAACACACACAAAAATCAGCAACAACAAAAAACGCTCGACATGGCTCTGGGGGTACACGTGATAATGAAGATACCAGCCTATTTCCTACAGTGAGAGATAATTAATCTGCGCCCCGTACTGCCACCCTCAGCTGTTTTTGTTTTCTTTCTGTCTCTTGTTTCGTGTCCCAGACAGGGCGATCCGCGTGTGGTGAAGCTGCAGGAATATTCTGTCTGTTTAACGATCTAAATCTTGACGTGGCTATGTCGGATATGGAAAAATCTAGCACTTTTCTTACCCCAGCTGCTGCCAAAATGCCAGACAGTCGCTGACAGTAATTCAGAACATTTTTCTAATAAGGAATAGAATTATGTTTTTTGCCATTCTCCAAGTGTTTTCCATAGGCTGTATTCATTATCTCGATAGTTTCAGTTAGTTTTTATTTTAATCTCCGCGACGCCGGTCTCTCTCTCTCTCTCTCTCTCTCTCTCTCTCTCTCTCTCTCTCTCTCTCTCTCTCTCTCTCTCTCTCTCTCTCTCTCTCTCTCTCTCTCTCTCTCTCTCTCTCTCTCTCTCTCTCTCTCGTTCTCTATTTCTCACTTTATGCCCCTCTGTTTTTCTCTCTCTCTCTTCTTGTTTCGTTCTCCTTTCTCTTCTCTCTTCTCCCCCCCTCCCCCCCCCCCCCCCGCTCTCTCTCTCTCTCTCTCTCTCGCTCTCACTTTGAGTGAGAATGTTAGACGGGCCTGCGCGCCCAATTCTTAACCCTTTGAAATGTTCGCCTGTTCGTTCGTTCGTTCGTTCTCTCTCTCTCTCTCCGTCTCTCTTGTGGGAGATTTGTATTTAACTTCTTGAATGCACTATTATACACGCACTATTATACACGCACTATTATACACGCATAGCTCTTATAAGCCATGCCAGCAAAATACTTTTACAAATCATAATGAAAAGGATGCAACAAAAGCTAGAAACAGAAATAAATGAAGTACAGGCGGGTTTTCGACCAGGTAGAGGCACTAGAGATCATATATTCAACATGAGGATCATCATAGAAAAGTGTAGAGAATTCAACGTTGACCTACATACTTGTTTCATTGATTACACCAAAGCTTTCGATTGTGTACAACATCAGCAGTTATGGGCTATTATGAAAAATATGGGATTTCCAAACCACCTTATACAACTCATCGCACTGCTGTACCAAGAACAACAGGCAGCCGTAAGAATAGAGGGGGAAACATCAGAATGGTTTGAAGTACAGAAAGGAGTAAGACAAGGCTGTACCCTTTCCCCTTACCTGTTTAACATTTATGCCGAGAATATCATGAGAAACGTAAGAGATGACCAAGAACACACAGAGTTTGACTCATTTAACATCGGCGGGTACCAGATCCCGGAAATCAGATATGCTGACGACACAGTCCTCCTATCGACCAACCCAAAAGGACTTGAACAATTACTTCTGTCCACCAAAAAACACAGCGAGGCCCAGAATCTATACCTAAACACCAAGAAGACCAAAGTATTGACAACAGACAAAGTAAAGACCAAACCAGAAATTGAAATTGATAACGAAGAACTGGAAAGTGTCAATGAATTCGAATACTTAGGATCAATCATTAACAGCTCTGGCGACTGTGCAGTAGAAATTAAAAGAAGACTTGCAATTGCTTCACATAAGCTAATACAGATGAAAAACCTATGGCAAGGCACAAGCAAAGAAACAAAGTTACAACTGATCAGAGCATGTATATTCCCAGTAGCAACATACGGCTGCGAGACTTGGACACTCAATAAAACAGTTGCAAAAAAGATTACATCATTCGAAATGAAATGCTACAGAAGGATGTTGAGAATACCCTGGACAGAAAAAAAGACCAACAGAGAAGTACTGCACTCACTAAATGTACAGGAACATTGGCTCCTAAATACCATCGCAATAAGGAAGCTGAAATTTTTCGGTCATATAAAAAGACATAATAGTCTGGAAAAAACAGTGATGGAAGGCATGGTCCCTGGAAAAAGGGGAAGGGGTCGACCTAGACGACGGTGGACCCAGGACATCACAGAGAGTCTGAACTTGTCTTTGGCTGATGCAGGTCGACTTGCCCAGAATCCTGATGCGTTCAGAGCAGCTGTAATGGAGACAACGTTCTGGAAAGAATACGTCACATGATGATGATTATACACGCACTATTATACACGCACTATTATACACGCACTATTATACAAGCACTATTATACACGCACTATTATACACGCACACCCGTGTGTTGCCGGGGCCCGAAAGGGGAGCAAAGAATAGTAACACTGCACCCTACCACGCATGTCGTAAAAAGCGACTAAGGAGGGTTTGGGCATGGGGCTGTTTACCCCATCCCGTAAAAACTTCGCACAGTGGGCTGATCACCTGCTTGCCAACCAATCTGATTATGGAAACAGCGATAGATTGTTTGGTCTGTTTTTGTTCCACAAAGACGCCACTAGGCGTGGTGGAAACAGTGATAGATTGATCAATTTGTTGTTGCCCTAAGACGCCACTAGGCGTACTGGCCACATACTGCTTTGCCGGTTGGTGGCTAAGGATGAAAGAAGAAGATTATACACGCACTATTATACACGCACTATTATACACGCACTATTATACAAGCACTATTATACACGCACTATTATACACGCACTATTATACACGCACTATTATACACGCACTATTATACACGCACTATTATACACGCACTATTATACAAGCACTATTATACACGCACTATTATACACGCACTATTATACACGCACTATTATACACGCACTATTATACACGCACTATTATACACGCACTATTATACACGCACTTTGTCTCCTTTCTTTTGAACATTCTGTTTCTCAAATATCTTGTTAGAATCACACAAGCCATCTAACCTCTTATCATCATTTTCCATTGCGATCCTTACAAACATTCACGTGCTCTAGTAGCGATAGTGTGACGGTTGCCTCCCCTGCTCTGCAGTAGTGGACCACCAGTGGCCAAAACTCAAGAGTATCTAATATGGGCTTCAAAGGTATCTACCTTCGCAGAAGATTACTGTTGGCAGATTTGTAAATAGAAGGGTAATGACACTTCTTTCTCAATGGAGTATTCACAAGATATTCAGAATCTGCCGACAACTTTTGTGAAGAATTAAGCAAGGATTAATTTTAGCTCGCTCAAGCCCCCACCTCTGATTTACTCGGTGGACTTCTTATTATTCTGGTATACCTCTGTTTAGAATGTGTGTAGTAAATTGACTGAGACAAACATGCAATAACTTAAAAATTATTAAATCGAAGTTAAATTTGTATAATTACAAATAACAAAATTTAATAATCACTTCAGTTTTAACAGTTTAAAAAATTGAATAGTTTAACAGAAAAGGTTCATCATTGATGGATAGTAGGTCCTAGGGGGGAAAAGTTCACTTTGGTAGCTTATATACTGCACTTAGCTGCCAGTGGTTGTTTCTGCTCCCGCTGGGTTGGTTCTTTTTACACTGCTCACGCTCGTCGCTGGTCAAGGTTGTAGGGTGCAGCTCGTTCCCAGGAGTGTCAGGGAGAGTCTACAAAGTTGGTCTCTCGTCTTAAAGCTCAGGCGAATGTTCCCTTCTTGTTCCAGAGATAGGACCTTTCACTTGGTACCACCACCAACAAGCCAAAACTTTTTTGCTCAGATGAATGAAGTTAAGGCACTAGCCGATGCCTTTTTACACGTGGACTTGGGGTCGTTAATTTTAACTTCAATTTCCTCTCTGACTCCGTGTGTCCAGTTTCCTCAAATATTCCGGTTTTCCTTATTTAAAATGATAGAGGTTTCCTGGGCTGTTTTGTAAGTCCTGATAAATACTCCAATAAAAAGGTGTCCGGTCTGATAAGATTGAATTCTGAATTCTAGGCTTCACTCTGGCAAGGTCTGGTTGTGTCGTCTTGGCAAGCGATATTCACAGTAAATTTGACTGACTGAAGCGTCAGGTTATATTCACTGTCCTCCCCCGCTCTGTTTGTTATGGAGATAAGTAAAAGCTCCAATCATTTCAAACATGCTGGTTGGGGGGAAAGGGGGAGGGGGGGGGGCGGAATTTCAAAATATTCCTGACATGGAACAATTTTGTACGTAATGCAGAGGTCAAGTCTTCCGTATATGATATGAAAATATCCGATGCCCTGGCAGGCGAACTCACCAACACATCTGTAAACGCATACGACAAATGTATTTCTAATGTAACAAATATATTACTTTATCAGAAAGTAATCTATTCGAAGACGGGTAATCTCGTTATCTGTCCCGCACTCTGGTCTTTATTGGCGATTTAAGCAACCACGCTGGCGATTGTAGGGCTAATGTGTAGCGGCCAAGCTTTGGTACACACAAATTACCAACTTGCCTGACGTTCAATATTACCTCAGCCGCTCCTTGCAAATGTGATGTGTTTATCATCAACAACGAATGTCAAATGTTTGAACAACCCAACTCTCTGCTACATAGCAGACAGAAAGAAAAGGGTGCGACCATGAAAAATCACGCAAATAAAATCACTACAAAAATGTAACTGATACTGCCGCAGTGAAAGAGAGATCGAGAAGAGGTGGCCTCGAAATCCATCTTGTGGCAGATAGTTTCTGTGGCAATTTGTTTTACATCATAAGGTTGCCAGCCCCATGCACAACCTCATATTAGTCGCAATCTCTTATCCACGGCTGTTATTATACGCTTTATTTCACACACTATACTTCTTTCATGTACAAGGAAACACATTTTTTAAAGAAGAAGAGGCAGAAGAAGAAGAGATTGTTGGATGTAGGATGGAGGTTTTGAGGAAGAGTAGGGAATTTCGAATTCCCCTCCTGAATATAGGGCATATTGCCAAAGGAAAATCAAACCAGTGGTCAGTCAGTCAGTTTTGTTAATCTTGGAACATCTATAATCCAACTGGATGACCTTTCATACGGCATGAACATCAGGTCAGTAGTCTATTTCATATGAAGATTTATTTACTGTAATAAACTGCCATTAGTCAATCAGACTACAGAACTTCTTCGGTTCAGGTTTGGCAACGTCTTTTCAAAGACGGGAAAATTAAATCTGAGACACACTGTTCTGTGCCCTACACTCAGATCTTTTAAAAATATAAAAAAACGAAAAGAAAAGAAAATAGAAACCTCTCGGCAAAGCCAAGCCTCTTGATCTGGGACCGGTTAGTACACACGAGTAATCACGGATTTTTCAAGCAATCGCAAAAAGTTCATAACTTTGGTCTGCGCGCTCTTTGGTCGATGGGCAATCCATCATGACTGACTTGCCACAGTAGACGTTTTTCTACAAGAACCAGGACGGAATACGACGAGATGTCTGATGTATTACACCAGGTTTCCCATCTTTCTTTTCTTTTCAATCCTTCACCTTTTCTTCATTATCGTTGCAACTATTGTAAAGCGGTTGGTAAAGACGAAAAGAAAAATATTTTAATGATATTCCTCGACGTTATCTTTTGTGGGAGGCGAAAATGTTTTCCCTGTCTGTTACTATCATCACTTTGTGCTTAATCGTCTTTGACCAATTGTCGATAACCTTCTTTCACTTGCTAATTCTGGCGGCTAAAATTTCCATAACAACTAACACTGAATCCTGAGGCACTGCCATGAGATGTCTGTCTTTACGGGCAGTTAGTGTAGAAACTGGATGCAAGAGAACTGGAAAATGGTGAAGGGTGAAATTGCAAGAGTTTTAGAACTGTGTAGGGAACGTGAGAAAGAAGTACCATGCCTGGTGCCGTATGCAATCATGTTTTTACGCAACTTCCTGTCTACAGTACTGTTTATCGACTAGCAATAACCCGTCAATAATGACGGAAGTAAATCACAAACTGTAATACTTACTTACTTAATCGTTCCCATTCTACCGTGAGGTATAGAGGTTTGGAAGAGAGAGCGCCAGACTATCCTATCGGCTGTCTTCCTCCTAGCCTGGTTCCATTCTAGTCCTCGGTCCCTCAAAGATTGTCTAATGTTGTCCTCCCAGCGGATTCTGGGTCGTCCTGGGGATCTGGATCCCTGGCTCTTTGTTTCCCATGCTTGTCGTGGTAGCCGATCTTCTCCCATTCTGCAGACATGGCCAAACCATCTTAGTTGGGACTGTTCTACTTGGGTCTGCAGGGGGGTGGGATTTTAGGCCTTGACGTATCGTCTGGTTGCGGACCATGTCTCTTCTTGTTACTCCAACCACCCTCCTCAGATACCTTATTTCTGAGGTTTGGATCTGGCTTTTGTGGGTTGTAGTCGTTGCCCATGACGCGCATCCTTATGTCAAGACTGGGACATAGGTGGAGCGGTAAACAGCCATCTCCGTTTTCTTACCAACCTCTCTCTTGCTGAGGAATCCTCGATTTATGGCCTGAAAAAGTCTCCCAGCTGCTGCTTTTCGAGTGGCCAATTCTTCTTTGATGCCTCCCTTTCGGTCAATAATAGCTCCGAGATATTTAAAGTGGTCAACCTGCTCCAGGACCTGTTCTCCCAGCTTAATCTGATGCCTTCTTTCTTCTCGTGATATCACCATGGATTTTGTTTTAGAGCTGCTTATGACCATCCAGTTCTTTCTTCCAGACTTGCAATTTGGATTGGAGATGTGCCTCTGATTTAGTAATCAGGGCAACATCATCAGCAAATGCCAGCTCTTGAATACAGACCTGTCTCATCTTCCAGTACCCCACTGAAAATTTTCTTGTTTTTAAAATATTTTTAATTCAATATAAAAGTTCTTTGATGACAACATTTTTTGTGAAAGTGCGTGGATTTGTTTTAAAAAAGTGTTTTTAACAAAAACTTTCAAGTTTTCATGATTTGTTCCTCGGGTGAGGGGGACATAGAGCTGGCCGTGTCCGAAAACAGGTTCAGAAAGGAAAACTCCTACGTGATCAAAATATTGCAATTGCACCTTATTGATCGTCATTGCAAATTCTAAAATCTCTGAGAATTGACGACGTCGCATCCTAAATGGCAAACTGCACTCGGTCGGTTCTAAGTCAGTGCGAGGAATTAAGACTCGTTCTCCCTTATTACTGCCAGTGATCATTTCTGCATCAATGGAATTCCGATGCAAGACTTTTATGACCAAACGCGTGCCATTCAATAGTCTGTTTTTTTTTTAGTTCAGATTTCGCAATAGCATGATACATGCAGCAACCTTTAATTTCAGCAAATGCAGTGGTATTCCTGATGGGCACTGCTCGTTAAGGAACTCGGTTGGGAAATCAACTGCGTCGTTTGGATCATCGGAAATAATGGTATATATGCTGCAATAAACCGTTTCATTTCCAGCGAGTAGCTCCAACAATAAGTCTGCAATACTTTAAATTAAAATTTTGTCTTGAAGAAACAATAAAAAACTTACATTTTAAGGTTATTTTCAACAAAATGATGAGTTAATTCCGTTTCCGGAATGAAACTGGGTTCTACAATCAAAAACTTACATTTTATTCGTATATCACTGTCACTCACTTTGTGTTGCACAATTCACCGACTTTTCTTCGTTGAGTGTTACTATTTTCGGGAGAGTACATATAAGGGAAACAATACAATTAATGTCTAACTTTCAACCACAGTTGCATCCCTTAGATGTGACCGACGTACACACGGCGAGAATTATGGAGTTGGATTCTGTTGTTGCCTTCTTTCCATTCTATAACGTCCAACTGTCCAGGACAGTATCGTCTGTCTTTGTCGTTCTCTATTTCTTTCTCATTCAGTCTGTCCTGATGTCACTACATATTCCACCTTTCTTCTTCTCTTAGCGTGCCCGAAGAAAGTTGATGTCTTCCTCCTAACATGATTATCAAGAATGATAATATAGGTGTTATATGAATGATGCATTTATAACACATGTGCTCCACAGGGAGCTTTGTTATTCTGATGTTTGCATCAGATGGATGGATGAGTGCATATGCGCAGTAATGATATTAGTGGTTGTGTGTGAAAATGGTGCGCAACTTGTACGCCTGTGATGCCACCGAGTTCTGTAGAGCACCGTGCGGCGCGAAAGACAAGAAAGGAAGAAAGCTTATATGGAAGAAACCAGTTCTCTGTGTATATTTGGCAGTTAATAGACATTGACCTGGAATGTGGGGTCTGAGCCATGTTATGCCATGATTATTGACCTGACCGGGAATTTTGGGCCTGAGCCAAGTTATGCCACGATTGTTGTATGCCAAAAACATTCTGCCTAGTATTTCTCTCAGTTCCAAGCAAAATACTAGGCAGGATAATTATACAGAGAATTTCAAAAGCAGTAGACCACAAACTGAGGAAAGAACAAGCAGGATTTAGAAAGAACAGAAGATGTGTAGATCATATATTCACTCTCAGGAACATTATAGATCAGTGCTCAGAATGGCAAAGACAGCTGTTCATTAATTTCGTTGATTTTGAAAAGGCTTTTGACAGCATACATAGGGACAGTTTATGGAAAATACTGAGGGCTTATGGAATTCCAAGCTGCATAGTGTCAATCATAAAAAGCCTCTATGCCAACTTTACATGTAGTGTTGGGCAGAGCAACCTAACCTTTGAGGTGAAGACAGGAGTACGACAGGGATGCCCCTTATCAACCACTCTATTTTTAACAGTCATAGACTGGGTGATGCGCCAGACAACAGAGGGCAGTCCAAGAGGAATAAGATGGACAACATTTTCTACATTGGAAGATCTGGAATATGCAGATGACATTGCACTACTAGCACATTCACATCAACACATCCAGGAAAAAACGGATAGACTTAATAAGTTTAGCCAGCAGGTGGGCTTGAACATCAATTTAAAGAAGTCAGAGGTCATGACGCTCAATGTGAGCAACCCTGAACCCATATCAGTAAGGAATCAGCAACTGGTACAGACAGACACCTTCACATACCTAGGATGCATAGTAACACCAGATGGCGGGGCAGGCAAAGACATCAACATCTGAATGAATAAGGCAAGAACAGCCTTTTTTTAGCCTAAACCACATCTGGAAGTCCTCTCAATACAGCACAAGCACAAAATTAAGATTATATCAGAGTTGTGTGCTTTCTGTGCTTCTCTATGGTGCGGAATGCTGGAGCGTTACAGAGAAGGAAATGTCGAACTTGTCCTCTTTTCACACAACATGCCTAAGAGAAATTCACCGAATCTTTTGGCCGAATACCATCACCAACCAAGATCTGCTTACTCGGAGCAAGCAAGAGGACATGCACACCATCATAGCTGGCAGACGCTGGAGCTGGGTTGGCCATGTCCTCAGAAGAGACCCCGATGCCATCACAAGAACAGCTATGCTTTGGACCCCTAAAGGAAAACGAAAGAGAGGCCGACCAAAAACAACCTGGCGGAAGACTGAGAAGGCTGAGATGCAAAGAATGAACCCGAGTTGGGGCACTGTACGAAGGATGGCCAGCGACCGAGCAAAGTGGAATCAATTTGTTGTTGCCCTACTAGACGCCACTAGGCGTGATGGCCACTGACTGCTTTGACGGTCCGCGGCTAAGGATCAAAGAAGAAGAAGAAGAACATTCATTGCTGAACATTCATCGTTATTATAATATTAAATCGTTGCAAATTTTCGAGGTGACTGTCTTCCTAATTCCCTTTCATGAAAGCTGGCAGGTGTATTTGATACCTCTAGAAAACGAGACAGCGGCCAGAGTGTGGTAGACATAGCCACACCTGTATCCGTGATAATGAGGAATAAGCTTCTTTTCGCATGTGCCTCTTTCATGACATCCTAATTACTCTTGTTAGCTAGTCATGATATTTTTAGCATTCCTCTGTAAAGCCACATCCAGTTACAATCACACTTGTTTACTAATTGTCCATGATTCACTTCCGTAAGTCAGGATTGGTTCTACATACCGCTGAAGAACTCTTTTTTTACTTCCATTGACAAGAGTTGTTGAGTAAAATACCTTTATCTTATAGAATGCATCTTTGGCCTGGAATATTTCACTCTTCACTTCTGAGATGCACATTCCACCCGATGTTATAAACGGGCCTAGATATTTGAATACCTGTTTCTTGTTTTTGGTATATATATATATATATATATATATATATATATATATATATATATATATATATATATATATATATATATATATATATATGGTTTGCCTCTTTCACAGTCATGAAAAAAAGTACACGAAATGGAAAAAGAACAGGCATTTTTGAAGCGTAACCAAGAAGAGAAGTAAGAGTATCCTGAAGAGGATAAAGACCTGCAGGGGCGCTTACAGAAAGTGTTTGAGACGACATACCTGTACAGAAAAATTCATATATAGAGCGAAAGATAAATGGAGATATACTTCTTCTATCAGATAGGCTAGCGGCGTCGTATCATTATCTGCTGTTTCGAGCCCCGCTGAGGGCTGGTACTTAACAGTCAGAGCCGGCGAGATGGAAAAAAAAGGTATTGGAATTTTAAATGTTGCGTGAATTATTAATGCTAGAGCGTGGAACTCTCAGGACTCATGGCGTGTCAGGATTACGTGGGAATAGTCGGTGAGGGGGAAGCTGGAGCGGAAGCTGTATGAATCACAATTACTGTTTCACCAAATAAACACTACAGGGAAGCCGCTTGTAATGTTGTGGTAGACTAATATATCATTTTTTGAAATGTTCAAGTGCCAGAAGTTATAAATTTTAAATTGGCTAACATTAGTTGCTTGAGGCGTGTAATACGATTAAAGGAATAAGGCGAAATGGGAAGATTTGGCACATGCGAAGATTTTCTTGCTTGCGGCCCTTTAGCGCGCCGTATGGTGCAAGAAGTTATCAGTGCAGAATTCCCTCAAGCAATAAGCCTGCGCTGAAGCGTTGAAGCTCCCTTGAAAAATTGTGGTTTGTGTGACAATTTATTTTACAAGGTGGGGTTGCCAGGCCCATGCACACCCTCAGCGTAGTCTCCCCTTAAGAGATGCCTGGTGGGAAAAGTGGCCGCGCTCTTCCTGGGTCTTATTTAGAAACGCCAAGAAAAACTAATGTTAAGCGTGCGTGAGAGCAATATATATATATTTGATATGTATACGTGTATACGAAATTATAATACAGCGAGACAGAAATGAAGTCAATCTTATAAAAACAATTTTCTCTGAAGGAAACCCTGATAGCCAACCACCAATTTAAAAAAAAAAAAAAAAGTAAAATTAATCCCATAGCAGATACGGCAGTAGAGAATTGAAGAGTTAGAGACTTCACGATACTATGTCCAGTTTTTTTTTTATCAGGTAGAGTAACCAATCCCCTTCCTCGCTGTCTTTTGCCTTCCCTAACTCAAGAGCAGAGTCAGGTATCCATTTTCAGCTGGGTAGAATTTAGCGTGACGCTCCAAGGAAACCGGTAACTTTACCACGAAAGGAAAGCACTCTAACCGCTAAGCCAATCAATCGGACACTGTATAACGACCTGTAATAATAATATTATTGTGGCTGTACAATAATATTTATTTTGGTATTATTATATAGTCTGCGGCTCCGTACACGTTGAGCTCTAGCTTATTTTAAAAAAAAACAACCCAGGTTTCGATCCAGGAAGCCAGCAACTTTACAATGAAAGGAAAGCGCTATTTCCTCTTAGCCCATCGGTCGCTCCATGCCGACCTATATTAACGATATTACTGTTCACTGTACCAATAATGTACCAATAATCCCTCTGCAGTTGGAAATCGTAAAGAATAGGCCAGGGGGCCGGAGTGGCTAAGGGGTTTGGCGTCCGCCTCGAATAATAGAGGTACCAGGTTCGATTCCCAGTACAAGGAATATAATTTACGGAAATTTTTTTTCAGAACCAGTGGTCCTAATGATGTCATACCCCTCTCCCCCACCACCCCCGGTTTCATGGGTAGTGAGATCGGATGCCTAGCCTTCTCGGATAAGGGCGAAAATATAGAAGGTCACGTGTGCAAGTTGCGCACGTTAAAAATCCCACGGCAGTTGGAAATCGTAAAAAAATAGGCCATAATGCCCTGGCAAAATTTAAAAATTAGACACCTACCCACCACAAAAATATTTATAGAAAGTGTGATTCCTGTATACACACATTGGGATCCTCGCCGGTAGTACAGAGTTCGTGCACTGTGCTGAGATCCTCCTGTGTGACCTAAGGGAGGAGATCTGAGCACTGATGGGGTTGTCCGTGTGTAATGAAGATGGTTGTTAAAATCAAAAACCAAACCAAACCAATAATGTTTATTTGGTTATTATTATACAGTCTACAGCTCCGTACATGTTGAGCGGTAGCTTAGAAAAACCCCAGATTTTGTGCACCACAGCATTCTGTTTGAAAGCAGCTAACGAAGATAAAGTTGTATATTTAGTTAAGCGAACGTTTTTAGCATGGAACAAAACTCCCTGTCTCGGAACGTATATAGGGTAAGCGCGTTCGTGCGTCTAGGGTCGGGATTGAAAACCGTTGGTGAGTGAGATTGATGAGCAATGGAAGCTTTATAGCATAAGGATGATTCGTTGTGAGCTGCACTGCTTATTGGATTATGAGCAGGCTGTTGGCCTGGCGTTTGTCTCGAAAGGAGAATAACGATGGGGGAGGGGGGAGGAGGAGAGAGAAAAATAGGTATGGTATGTCTTGTCCGACTCCAAGAGTGGCTACTGTGGGTGTTGAGTGTATATGTGTGTGTTTTTGTATTTGTTTTTTGCCCTGTTTTTTCTGGAACACTGGATTTGAAAATATTTAATAAGCTAGTCTTTTCATTTTTTGGGGGCTTCCAGAATTATAGAAAGGATCCCGATACACGCCCATTGAGGCATATTGGGAATATGGTGTTAGGCCCATATTTTCTTGATCATCGGCACACTAGGGGTGATGTGGTCAGCATCACGCCGGCCGCCTTTAACTTTCCCAGAAGTTGCTCTGGTACTCAATTGGGGCTGGGTCGACCTAGGAGCCGTTTGCGGCCTAAATAAATCGCACATCATCTGGGGATCGAACCGTAGACCACTGAGCTAGGAAACCAGTGCACTAACCACTATGCTACCGCGGCTCCAGAATTATAGACTGAATTATAGTGAGATTGATGAGCAATGGAAGCTTTATAGCATAACGATTTTGTCGATTTTGGAACTGTTCTTTTTTTTGTTTTTAATTACACTTTTGTTCTGAAAATTTTGTCTGTTTGTTTGTTTTTATACCCTAGAAATGAGGTGAGTGGTAGCAATGTTTTTTTTTAAACACGTACTTTTTTTTAACTTCATCGGCCCACTGTCGCCGTGAAGCGTAGTGGAAAGCTGAAGTTTGCGTCCTTGAACAAAGTGTGTTCCTTTGGCGGCTGTGACGCCGTGTTCCCGAAAAAAAACACAAATCGGAGCACTGTTTCTTATAAATAAAACTTTGCGATAACGACTTTAAAAAATATTAGCTATAATCATTGTAAGACAAAGTTGGAGGGACAGACAGTGATATCAAAATAAGAACACAAAAAGCAAGAGGAGCTTTCATTGCATTGGGAAACATATGGAGAACAAGAGAAATCAAGTCCAACATGAAAATAAGAATCTTCAACTCAAATGTCAAGTCAGTCCAATTGTATGGCTCTGGGACATGGAGAGCAACAAAAACAACAACCAAAAAGCTACAGACTTTTATAAACGGGTGCTGGCGTAGAATAGAAGGACTGAAATGGTATGACAAAGTCACAAATGTGGAATTGATGACAAGAACCAGACAAGTGTCAGTGGAACAAGAGTTGAGAAGAAGATGCTGGCGATGGATAGGACATACATTGAGGAAACCTGTTGATAGCATTACAAGGCAATCCTTGTTCTGGAATCCACAGGGAAAGAGAGGCAGAGGTAGACCAAAAAACACATGGAGAAGAGAGCTAGAAACAGAGGTGAAAATGATGAGGAAAACATGGAAAGAACTTGAGCGGATGGCACAGGACAGGAAGACTTGGCATGTGTTTGTTGAAGGACTATGCTCCTTGGGGAGCTAAAGGGTATTGATTGATTGATTGTAAGACATATTTATTTGCTTTCTTTTCCTTTTATAGAACTTTGTCCTTACGAATGTGAATTATTCTAGACTTTTTACTTTTTTTTATGTGTGCTTTTTTCTTCGGGAACTTTAAACTTTGCCCCCCCCCCCCCCCCTCCCTTTCCTCTCTCTCTCTCTCTCTCTCTCTCTCTCTCTCTCTCTCTCTCTCTCTCTCTCTCTCTCTCTCTCTCTCTCTCTCTCTCTCATTCTGGAACTGACAATGCCGTTTATCATCATCATCATAATTTTCCTTCGCGCTCCTTACAGAGTGCCACGAGGTTGGCTTGCTGACATATGGCATACTTATGCTGAATTATTTATGATACATCATTTTCTATGAGGCCAGTTCATAAAACGTATAATTTCCAATTGACTCGAAAGAGGCCAACTTTGGTAGCAAGTACATTTAACAAAAATGTGTGAAATGCAAGAACACTGGCTGCTTGATCCTGTTCACTTTAAAAATAGTATTACATTCATCATTCTGTCGTCAGCTTCAAAGTATTAATCATAATAAGTGATTTGACGTACATAGTTTATATCTCATAAATCTTCCATTCATCCTGCGGTCTGATTGACGGTGATTTCTGAAGTTCTTAACAGCCAAATAGTAAATAACCAATGATCATTTTACTTGCAAGACTTAAGATCGAAAGTCATCCACACATATATACGTTAATACGAATATGCATGTTAGACACACTTCACACATATAAGTCCGCAGGGTAATACTTCAACAACAACAAACAAAAAACCGACTGACTTTTTCTTTTTCTCTTCACTCTTTCTTTCATGTTCTTTCTTTTCGTTCTCTTTATCAGCTGTAATGTCAAGTTGATCCTCCTGCAAGGCTCTGCAACATCTACACCATCATATTTTCTTCCCATGCATTGAAATAACAAACAGTATGGTTCCGTGAAATGAACAACAGCTGTAAAATATTCATCCGTGACGTATTTGCTAATCTCCCTCGTCGCTGTATATGGAACATGGACCCCGCACTGCGGCCGGTGTCTTGCAGGAAATCTGGCCACAAGCATTCATGTGTTCTTGCGATGGTGATTTCTGTAGCTGTGTGTTTAACATGATGAGGTTGCCAGCTACATACACAACCTCGTATTAGTCGCCCCTTACAACAGGCCTGAGTAAGCAGAAGTGGTTCTCCCCCCTTGTCTCTTCAGAGACTCCCCCGGAACTAATTTGGGCGCTCTGTAACCTGGAGGATGCAAGGTAAAATATGATAACAAAGAATTGGAAAAGGTTAAAATTAGGGTAAAAGTTCTCTTTAGATTAGTAAATTTTAGAATGACATCCCCTCGTATTGTTAGCAGTTTTAGGGGTGGGTACTAGGGATCATTTTTAGT
Organism: Oreohelix idahoensis; assembly: GCA_024509875.1. Taxonomy (NCBI): domain Eukaryota; kingdom Metazoa; phylum Mollusca; class Gastropoda; order Stylommatophora; family Oreohelicidae; genus Oreohelix; species Oreohelix idahoensis. The sequence continues at coordinate 407,613 of JAMPIV010000843.1, read as the reverse complement.
GACCACATAATTTACTAGTCTAAAGAGAACCTTTGCCAAGACTTCTGAAAAAAAAAGATGTTTCAGGTGGATAGCTGCACAAGGAGGGATACCTGCTAGCATAACTAGGAAGTTTTTTTTTTTCTGGATTCCCCACGGGCAGAAGAAATAGATGAGGACGCCAAAAATGCGGAGAAGAGTAATGGAGGTCGAGATAAGAAGAACAAAGAAGAATGGAGAGAACGAGACAGACTGGCCTGGCAGTTCGAGCATTGTGGTTGAAGTTCTATGCTCCATGGAGAGAAAAAATACTGCGATATTGCAAAATAAGCACTACTCTGTGAGATTGTTCCGAATGGCTTCGCCTGCGTGTAAGGATATAACTGCCGCAGTCATGAGGTCTAAACACACAGCGATGATTTAACCAGTGGAATTAAAGGTAACGTATAAGACAACAAAGAACAAGTGGAAAGGACAACTGGAGTGAGAAGATGAAGGGCGTTAAGAAAACATGGACAGACTTTGAGCGGATGGCACGGGGCAGGAAGACTTGGCATAAGTTTGTTGAAGGCCTATGATCCTTTGGGAGTTGAAAGGTCAGAGAAGAAGATGAAGAAGAAGAAGATAACAAGAGTGCCGAGTGGCAATGGTTATAGTGCGTGATTCCCTAGGCTATGTTACTGGGTTCCAAACCTTGATGCGTTACGCACCATTCTACTCAGCTGTAAAAGGGTGTCTGACTTTTGAGTTGAGGAATTCAAAGACAGCGAGGAAGAGAGCCAGTCACCCTCACCGCATAAAGCTGAGACCTAGTGTAGTGAATTCTCTAACACCTCCCTCGCCTACGGCAGTTTCTGCAACACCTTTACCTTCCGATGATTCAGAGTGATTGTTGTAAACAAAAATCTGCTGCAGAAGTGCCCAACATATGAAGACTAGACACAGCACACATGGACGTCATCGGTACCACTCCTGGACAGATTCGGACAACGTCTGGATGACCACCGCTTTCTTTAAACTTCTTTAACAGAACGTCTGAACGTGTGGGAAGAAAAAGAGGAATTGGAGGATGACGAAGAGGAAGAGGAAGAAGAATAAGAAGAGGAAGAAGAAGATGACGTAGAAGAAACAAAAATCTATTTAAGGTGCCAGAGATACGACCTTCAAGATGGATGGACAGAATAAAGTTTGACATCTCAGCGTTTGGGAGAGATACATTTAGAGAGGCTGTAAATAACAAAGATGAACGAAAAAGAATATTCTTGCAGCAATGAATCTTTCGAGACGAAGCTAGCTTTTGTTGAGCTGATATATATGAGTTGTTTTTTCCCCCCAGCCATTGCTCTTCTCGGGAACGCTAAAGTATTGGCGCAGCACAGGCCGGTCGATAAGTGTAAACTCGTTAAACATAATGCCATAAAACAGAAGTTTAGCATTGCTGTGTCAGGAGATGTATTGAATAAGGTAACCGCCGTAAAATTAATATGAAGTTGTGCATGTAGGCTGGTAGGCCTCGTCGTGTAAAACAAATTGTTACATGACATACCTGTGCAAGAGCACGTCAATGATTTGTTGCGGGCTTCCTGTAAGACCAGCTGCTTCCGTGACACCATGCTCCATAAGGAAACGGATTCAGTTCACTTACTTACTTACTTAGTCGTACCTCTTCTACTGTGAGGTGTAGAGATTTGGAAGAGAGAGCGTCATACTATCCTATCGGCTGTCTTCCTCCTGGCTTGGTTCCATTCTAGTCCTCGGTCCTTCAGTTCATTTAATAAGTTATACTTTATTATCTTCTTCTTCATCTTCTTCAAGTACCAGGCCTAGTGATCATGTTTCTACACAACTTCCTATCTCCAGCATTGTTTATCACTTCTGTTGTTGACTACTTACATGCCGTGATGTCATTCCCTGTCCAATATCTTCTCTCTTTTGTCTTCCTCTGACTCTTTTCCCTTCCATCTTTCATGGTGTTACAATATATTTTATCTTTCTTGTTCTTATAGCATCGCTTCCCCCGCCTCCCAAGTGGATTAGATTACTCCTTTTAATGTCCTACGGAGGGTTCTGGATATACGTCGGCCCGATATATACCGTTTCGCATACACGTCGTTGATTAATTTGGGACGGTAGACTCGATATACGTCATTGGTGGATTCAAGGGGGTGGGGGGGGTGTCGATGAAGCGATCGCCCCTCCCCTGGGACTTTGAAACCTTTTATTTTATATCAACCGGTTCAGTATTTCTTTCCTCTCCCCCCCCCCTCTTTTCTTCCCCCCCCCCCCCCCCACTTGAGCCTTAAATATAAGTAATCGTTAAGCTGAACGACGGCCGAATTAAAATGTGTCTGGTACGGGGGGGGGGGGGGGGGGGGGGGGGTAAGAAGAGCTTTATCATTCTGATGTATCGCCCCTACCTTGGACAATTCCTAGATCCGTCAGTGATATACATTATATATATATATATATATATATATATATATATATATATATATATATATATTTATATTCGTACTTACGTCATTGGAACAGGAATGTACATGTGTATTTGCCTCGAATCTTCCCTTTCTTCTTCTGTATTTAAATGTATAATTACATACTATATATAAGAGGTAAAAATATTATTAAAAGTATTTATCAAAATATAAGTACATGTAGTTTTTTTTATTTTTATGTTTTATTAATAACGTCATAGTGTATTTTCTAATTATTATTTAACAATTACAATAAATTAAACTGTATGTCTATACACTTCCATGTAAATTCAAATTCTTTAGTTGGTCTGGAACGTATTTCTTACATAATACATTAGATCAATAGGAAATCAATGTCCGATATACGTCGTTTCGTTATAAGGCGTGCTTTTTAGGAACATAACTACAACGTTTCTGCTAAACCTTTACATGCCTGTTTCATTCCTTCATTACCATATTATCTCCTTGAGGATTATGGGCCTTCAAAAAATGTACGCAAAATCTTCCTAATCTGTGCCGTCTGCTCTAGGTCATACCATGTCTACTGTATCCCTATCACTTCAGTCTCCATGTTTCTTCACGTGTTTTTGTTTTTGTTTGTTTGTTGATATCCCTCTAAAGAGGAGAAACCCGAATCCTGTAAACAGTAAATAAATAAATATTACACACATAAAGGTATGTTTCAGGCGCTCGTGAGAAATAAAGAAGTAGAAAACTAGACAACAGAAAAACAACAGAAGTGAGTGGCTTACCGGAGAATCGAACCCAGGAAAATCAGAACGTACCACCGCCTAGCTACGGAAGCGAATCCCACTATCCTTCCTGCCAACTAGGCACCACTTCGGATTTTCCTGGGTTCGATTCTCCGGTAAGCCATTTACTTCTGTTATTTTTCTGTTGTCTAATTTTCGACTTCAGTATTTCTCACGATCTCCTTCTACTGCGCTCACCATGGGAATTCCAGAGCATAGAACTGCCTACCTCCATCTTTTATTTTTTTTTTTAAATTACGTTTTTAAAAGTTATTTAAATGACAGAGTGTGCTCGTCTTTTCTCTTCTTTTACTGATCTCGTACAAGTTACATATAATTATGTCTTCGTTTGTGTACGTGCATGAAGATGTTTGTGATCTTCTGTTGTGATCTTATCGGCTTGTACTTTAATTCACTTTTCCTCAATTTTTCCAACAGTTCCTTATAATTTCAGTGGTGATGCTATATAATCTGAGATGTAGCGAGCATCTTCGTCGTATGCTTCTGTATAAGATTCCTGACCGGTGCATACTCTATGGCAGAAGTCGGTACCTCAGGGGCTTTTGGGTTCTACTTTAGTAACATTGAGCATTGAGGCGTCTATATATTGGGCGAAGAGAGGCTCACACAAGAAGCAGAGGTGAGGAGAAAACGTCGAAAGGAGCACCAGGAAAATAAGCAGCTGAGGGCTGTCACCTCAGGGGCGCATTCCCATAGTCAGTTATGACTGAAGGGGCTATTATACTATTATTATTATTATTATTATTATTATATATATATATATATATATATATATATATATATATATATATATATATATATATATATTTGTGTGTCCGTAAAATGATAAAGGTAATCCCATAGCAGATTCTGCCGTAGGGCAGTGAAGTATTAGAGACTTCACTATACTAGGTCCAGCATCAAGAGGTGGGCTGACCAGTTCCCAGTCTCGCTGTCTTTTCCTTCCAGACCTCACGAGCATAGCCAGGTACCCATTTACAGCTGGGTTTATAGGAGCTTGTCGATACCGTGAATTGAACCCGGTACCTTTGCCGAGAGGGACCAGCGCTCTAACCACTCTGTCAATAGGAACCTCATACGTTGTGTATGTGTGTAATTTTAAGTGGGGAAAGGGAGGGGGGGGGGGAGGAGATGAATCTTACAAAGAAAAGATGGCGTTCCTATCTCATGCAGTTCATAAATATAATTTAGTAGCCAGCTGAGAGTTTTCATTTGGGAATGCGGAAAAATTACCGTAGATCCTGGAGACACCGCAATTTTAAATCTACTAAAAGCCAGGGTAGTACGGGAAGGTTTACTAAGAGGCAAGGGGGTACGGGGAGATTTGCTAAAAACCGGGGGGAGGGAGGGGTGCACGGGAAGGTTTAGTTAAGAACCAAAGGGTACGGGAAGGTTTAGTTAAGAACCAAAGGGTACGGGAAGATTTACTAAGAGCCAAGCGGGTACGGAAAGATTTACTAAGAGCCAAGAGTGCCCTGGAACCGAAAAGGTTGTGAACATCTACTGAAGAGCATCGATTGGCAAAGTCGTTAGAGCACTTACGTCTCGAAGCAAAGTTACTGGATAGCGGTCACACCCAAGTCTACCCAACTGTAAACGGGTACCTGGCTCTGCTCTTGAGTTAGGGAAGGCAAAGCCAGCGATGAAGGAAATCGAACACCCCACTTCATAAAGCCGAGACCTATTATAGTGATGTCCCCTTCTCTCCCCTGCGCCAGTATCGCTATGCGACTACCTGTCACTTTATTTGCCTGTGATTCTGTCCTCGAAGACACACAAGCACACCCCCCCCCCCCCCCCCCCCCCCCCCCCCCCCCCCCCCACCCCCACCCCCCCCCCCCCCCCCCCCCCGCCCCCCCCGCCCCCCCCCCCCCCCCCCCCCCCCCCCCCCCGCCCCCCCCCCCCCCCCCGCCCCCTCCCCCACCCCCCCCCCCCCCCCCCCCCACCTTACTGAATGTCTTGCAAACAGCGCCCGACTGAAAGGTCGGGTAGTCGGACAGTGCCCGAGAGCCCAGAACAGGGGGGGGGGGCACTCTCCTCTAGCCTCCTACCCTTATTGCCCGGGGGCCCAAATCATTGACAGTCCGTCCCTTCTTGCAAACATACCTGTCTATCTGTCTGTTTGAGTGCCTGCTTCTCTATCGTCTGTTTGCATTAATTTCTGTCGGTCTGTCGAAAGTTCTTTTCTGTTCATTAAACTCCATTCCTGCACTAATTTATATGTTTATATGCTTTTGGGTTCTACTAATGTCTTCACACTTAATAACAAACTACTCCTGTACGTTTCCACGCCCTTACAGCGGGGAGTGGACATTTTCCCTCTGTGGTTTGATTGACGACAACCGCTGTAGGACTAACTCCTCCAGAAGTTTGTCATTCGCGAAGGAAACCTAACTCCATAATCTCCGTTTAATGGTAATACAACACGTGAAGTTGCTATGCGGGAGATTAGCTGTGATTCCTAACGGCCAAAACTTAACTCCGTTTGGAATGTTATTTCTGCTTCCCGTACAGAGCTTAAATCTCTTTGGAATAGTATTTCTCTTTACCACCTCCTTCTGCCCCCACTCCCGACTAGTGATATTTTCTAGTTACTTTTTATATACCATCAATCAATATCATCATGTGCCATGGAAACACTTGTGATCAGTTCCTTGCTGAGCGTTGTCTTTTTTGAGCATTCCTACTCGCTGTCTTTCGCTTGTCATGCCATATCAGTCCTCCTCCCCCTCTATCCATTTTGCGCTAATTTTCTCCTCGACTATACCATTTTACCACATTTTCTAGAGCCTCTTTTCTAAGTGTAAAGTTAATGGATTTTGCACGTCTTCTTTCATTCCCTTCCCGCCTCCCACACCAAAATTTTAATGACCATAATTTTTTTTCTCTCTACATGTCGCTTCCTTTTTTTCATTCTCACTAAATTTCATTGCTGTTCGTTGCATATACAATATACGTTTTTCAAAATGAAGAGATAAAGTTGGTCGTATGTTTTCCGAGATTATTTCAGTTTAGTATGTCTGTTACTGAATCTCATTTAAAGTGTCTCCTGTTTCACAGTTTAGTATGTTTATTATGACATGTCAGTTCGTTCTTATGATGTTTCACATTTTAGTGTGTCTATTATCACAAACGTAAGTTCGTTCTTCTGAAGTTTCACATTTTAGTGTGTTTATTATCAAATATCAGTTCGTCCCTCTCCTGTTTCACAGTTTAGCACAGTCGTTCCCAATGGGGGCGTTGCAATGATGCAAGGGGCGATAAGGGAAAACGGCCGCAAGGGGGGGCTTTCAGTAGTAAGCGGGTGGTTGAGGATTTGACAGGCTTAATTTAATGATATTATTCAATCTAACACTTACGTGCAAAATCCATTATACAGGGCCCTGACGTGAGCGCCTAAAACGAGAACGTATCCTGAACATATCCTAACCCACCGCACCTCCCCTACATTGCCTTGTCCCAGTTTCTCATACACCTTAAAGCAGAGGTTCCCATCTTGAGGTACGAGCACCAAGGGTTCCGAGAAGCTTGTCAAAGGCCAGGTGTTTGGAATATTCGGTAATTAACTGCATTATCCTATTCAAATATTGCATAGCAGATGTTCGTGGAATACAGTTATGGATTTGAGAGGTCAGTGAGCGGGGACCAGATGGGAAAGATAGGTAGTGCAGGTTGGATTACTAGAATCATTAAGGAAGACATAGTTTCGTCTACAATCCTGATCTCAGGTAACCATCGTGATTATAAATTCTAACATGGGTGCGGAAGATCGATAACGAAGCCCCTATTGTCAATTCGGCCAACCCCGAAGAAAGAGAAAATAACAACAAGAGGTTGTGGTCAGTTCACTCAGATTTAATCAGGCTTTTCTGTTGTCTAGTGTCATCCTTTATGACTATGAGTGCCTGTTAATTACTTTTATTTATTATTTACTTATTTATGTTAAGATTTAATCCGCAACTTTTGGAAAGTGACAACCAGTGCTAAATAGTGTTTACCAGTTTAATATGGGTGACTTTCACTGTAGAGGTGGGCGAATCGATACGTACTTGTTCGCTGACAAGCTCAATTAATTAGATACTGTGTCGAAACAGGTGTGTCGAAAAGTGTGTCGACACAACTTGCCGTTTTAGTTGTAGATTTGATTGTCTCAGTATTTAGGGGGAGTTTGTGATAACGTTATACCCGTGATAAGTTAATAAACAAGAGGAAAGTTTCAATAGTGCCAAATGTATAGCCAACGGTGCTATTTATAAATTATTTTTTTTTTTTAGTGTAATGCAGAAACATAGAGGGGGCCCTGGGAATGTTTTCAAGTGTCCAAGAGGACGATGGCCCGATAAAATTTGAGAAACACTGGTTTAATATAATCATAATCATTATCGTTTTCACGTCCCTGTAGATCATGAAGCTACCATAGCAGCTAGTCCCTTAGCATGAAGCCTGCACAAATTATTCACATGCTCTTGCAGCTGTGGATTCTGTAGCATTTAGTTTTGCATGATGAAGTTACCAGCCTCATCTTGCAAAGAAAATTGCCAGAGAAACCACTGTTGCAAGAGTTTGTGCGTTTGGTGCAGTCTTCCACAAGAAGGCAATCTGAGGTGGTAGCTTATGCTCCTTAAAAGCTAGAAAATACAAACACATTCACGTACCTGGAAGCAGAGTAACACCACGAACGAACGAACGAACGAACGAAATCTTTATTTCTTTGGGGTAGGTATTATTACATTTCTGCCCTGCAATAATACAGTTCTCAAAGTCTTTTGAAATTAATACATTATTAATTTCATTATTAATTATTAAATATTCAGGCGTGAATAAAAAAAAGGTAGTCCCATATCACATACTTCTTCTACTTTATCTTCTTCGACTTCTTCTTTGTGCTTTGGTCTTCTTCTTTTTATGTTCCTTAACTTCTTCTTCACGTACCTGGAAGCTTCACCACGACGAACTTCTTCTTTTTCTTCGACGAGGTTCTTCTTTTCTTCGCCCTGCTAATACTTCTTTTTCTTAATACACTTCTTCTTTTTTCTTAGAATTATTACTTCTTCTTTTTCTTCGACGACTTCTTCTTTTTCTTCGACGACTTCTTCTTTTTCTTCGCCTTCTACTTCTTTTTCTTCGACGACTTCTTCTTTTTCTTCGACGACTTCTTCTTTTTCTTCGACGACTTCTTCTTTTTCTTCGACTTCTTCTTCTTTTTCTTCTTCACCTTCTTCTTCTTCTTCGCCTTCTTCTTCTTCTTCGCCTTCTTCTTCTTCTTCGTCTTCTTCTTCTACTGTTTCTTCTTCTCCTTCTTCATCTTCTCCTTCTTCGTCAGCTTCTTCTTTTTCTTCTCCTTCTTCTTCTTCTGCTTCTTCTTCTTCTGTTTCTTCTTCTTCTCTTTTTTTTATTATCTCGTATCGAACTTAGGGCTGTAAATGTTGCTGACCACCGACGTCTATACTGGTCTGTTTTTTCAAGCTCTTCTCAGGAGATCACAACTACCTTGGCTTCCTCTTCCATAGTTCTTCTCCAGGTTCCTCTTGTCCTCCCTACTCTTTTATTTACCCGTAAGTTCTAAAAATTATGGTTTCTCCGTGTGTTCTAGGGTATTTCCGTTATCTACGTAAACGTATGCGGTAGGGTGCTCTTTACAAAAAATGCTTTCTGGTGAATTTATTCTATGACATGCGTGGTGTGTGTTCTGTCCTCCTCCAGCTTCTGTCACTATTGTTGGCAATATTTTGTTCTACTACACGTGCTGAGTCACAGAAAATGTCTATTATCAGTTCATATTGTTATATTCCAAGTAGACACTAGGCGTGAGGCTTGGCTTGTGGTCATGTGTTTTACGAGATATACTTCTCTTGAGCTATCCTTCTCGTAAATAGTTTCCTTTTTTTCTGAATTATTATATTTTATAGCCGGTGTTCTATGTGGCTTGATTGAACTTGTAAGGAATAAAGAAGTAGAAAACTAGACCACAAGTTCATAGGAGTTAAAGCTATTCGGCGCCTGCTGGCGACTCACATTTCACAAAGCCGATTATGTCTTGCCGAACGTTTAACTCATGTCCCACCTTTTGCCAGGCAAAGTTGTTGAAATGGATTGAAGTGTCAAGTAACTCAGCGCTGGTTCACGGTCGTGATGCAGTTTTTCAAAATTTTGTCGAAACCTCTCTCAGTGACTCTGATTTCCTAGGAGAATAATTGTCTAGATTCGTTCTTCCTTATTCAAAGACATTGTGAGGCTGCAAAGATAAGAATATATGAACCTGTTTTTTTTTCTGTCTGTGATTCCAGACTAGACGCAAACTGGAATATATCGTAACAACAGGTAAAATTGAAGGGATAACAAAGAGAGCAAATACTGGACAGTTTGACATCGTGGCATGGAAAGAAGTCAACAACAGATTTGATAAATTGTACTGGAGACAGGAAGTTGTGAAGGGACATGATCTCCTACGCCACTAGGCATGGTACTTGAAGAAATAGATTCCAGTCTCAAGGGACATTCTTTACATACACCTACAAAATAAGGGAGTCTACTGTCAGACATAAAGTATGTCATTTTGTGGATCGCTCTACATTGCACGAGCATCCGATTGACAGAGTGGTTAGAGCGCTAGTCTCTCTCGGCAAATGCGCCTGGTTCGATTCACGGTATCGACACGATTTATTCTACCCGGCTGTAAATGGATACCTGACTTTGCACTTCAGTTACGGAAGGAAAAGGCAGCGAGGAAGGGAACATGTCACCCCACCTCACGATGCTGGACCTAGTATAGTGAAATCTCTAACACTTCACGCCCCTAGGCAATATGTGCTGTGGGACTAACTTAACCGTTACCTTTTATACGTGGCACATGTATGCGGGGACTAGGCAGCACAAAGACTCCAGAGCTATGCCTCTTATGCCTAAGCTTGAATATTGCACATATAGTGGCAAGATCGCATGACAAATTAGGCGATAACAATATGACAAACAACTGATGGAAACACTTATTAGATGAAGAACGTATAGGTGGCTAGAAGCCGCAGCAAAACACCAGGTTTATTTTTAAATAAAATTTTTGCCTCGTTTTGGCGGGACGTTCAACCTAGTCGGTTATTTTAGAGCGCATGTCCAAGTATAAAAGACCTTTAAGTCTGATGACTTTAATTTTTGTAATAATCAGGCAAAGTGGTGTTTATATAAATTGTACATAGACACTTGTACAGAGACATTGACACAAGATGTCATAATGTTAATACAGTGACTCTCCAACTGTCACCACTACTCAAACATCAGAATATCACTATGGAAACTAAACGACAGCTGATAAATAGTATATTCTTACCAACTCTGTGCTATCAGTGTCAAACATGGTCCCTGACCAAAGCACAGGAAGGACAAGTCACATCATGTGAGATGAGATGTTTAAGAAAAGCAATTAATATTACTAGGAGAGACAAAATGAGAAATGAAGACATCAGAAAAATTGATGAGAGCGACATCCTGCATCAAGTATATAGAGAGACAGAATATCAAGTGGTTTCGCCATCTCATGAGAATGGAGCCCGATAAATTACCACTACTCGCCCACAACACTAGAAGATCTGGGTTCAGAGCAAGGGGAAAGCCAAGAGGCAGATGGATAGACAACATCATAGACATTCTACAACAACACGGGCTCACATCAGCCACTTCAACACACTTGGCTTGGGAATGAAAATTTCAGCTCCACACTACGCATCACTGCAATAGTGGAAGGAAAAGGTAAGTAAGTACAGATGCATTAAAGACTACGACTGATGTTTTTGTACTTAAATCTTTCTTAGTGAAATTTAAAAAAAAAACACACACACAGAAAGACAACAGCATCCGACGACTAGTGAAACCAAATGAAAGATCCAGGCACAATTAAAAGAAACGTTAACAAATATTATTTTAAAACTGGCGAATGCATTTGCTTCAATTTATCCGCGCATTTTCGGCAATGGAAATCGTAGTAACCTAACTTATAACAGACATAAATTAATTATCAATGTGAAATCAAAGAAGATCATAATTATGTTTTATTTTACAAGATTTGGAGAGTCGGAAAATAAAGTCTGAGATAATACAAATTTTACTTTTTCTTTTGTAAATAATGCTCCTGTTAGAATTATATGTGTTTTTCTTTCTTTTGCGTCTAAACCTTTAGTTTCTTCACTTTACCACTGTTGATAAGTTCAACACCTTTAGCAAATCTTCTATAGAACGCATAATGTTTTCTACTTTCAGTCTTGCTACATTACACACTGAAATAAGTCATGGCCGACAAGTCGATTAACTGAAAAGGGTGTGAGAGAATAAGCTCTTCTTGCAGAATGATTCATCGCCAATGTCTTAAATTCTACCTCTCTGTGAGTTCTTTCCTCTAGTTTGTTTACAACCGTACCTGGTTTTTTACTGTTTCTTTTTACTATTTCGTAACTCCTCATAGTTGTATCCTTTGTTCTTTCGTTATTTTTATAGCTGAAAAGAATATTTTCAGTATTTTTAACTTTAATCCTCTCCCTTTTAACATTCACTACCAGTGATTCTGTATTTGTGTCGCTCATTTATAGAAAATTAAAGTCTATTTTAGAGGTTCGATTCGATTATTTAGAGAAGAATTTCTAATCAGTGATTCTTAAACTAGATATATTAGTGGTTTACAAAACTCTTTCAGGTTTTGAATTTTCGCTGAGATGTTTACTTTTGTGTGGCGAGGCTATTCCTTTCAACTTAACCTGGTGCGTTCATTATAGCAGAGCGCAATAAGAGTAGTATATCAGGCGCAAAACGAGTCGGATTGTGCCGGTGGAGCGGACTTTTCATATAGTAAAATACTCCGATCGATAGTGCAGGTGGAGCTGCCTTTTTATATAGTAAAATATTCCGATCGATAATGGCGGCGTGGGTTAGTAAGTAGTTATTGTGATGGTATTTTAAGTGTTGTGTATGACTCAGCAGTGTGTTGCTATGTTTCTTTATTCAGGAGTTACAATATATAAATATATAACTAAATAAATAAATAAATAAATATATATATATATATCTTTTGCGTCTAAACCTTTAGTTTCTTCACTTTACCACTGTTGATAAGTTCAACACCTTTAGCAAATCTTCTATAGAAGAAAACTACCCCGTGGACCAGAACCCGTATCAATATGTAATTACATTCACCCAACACCGGAAATTCCCTGTCATATTTTTACATCAAAAGAATAGTTGACTCCGATAATTACACCACATCTCCCCTCAATATCTAGTCTTTCTGCTTTATATATATATATATATATAGAGTTATCTCAGCAGTCAAGATCACAGGCACAAGGTAAGAAAAGCAGAAAGACTAGATATTGAGGGGAGATGTGGTGTAATTATCGGAGTCAACTATTCTTTTGATGTAAAAATATGACAGGGAATTTCCGGTGTTGGGTGAATGTAATTACATATTGATACGGGTTCTGGTCCACGGGGTAGTTTTCTTTATTATTTATATTATATCATGAGTAATAAGTCTACTCAAGCCAATTTCCATCCAGTGGTATGTAAGTGACCCCGCACACAGCCGTATTCTCCAACATAAAAAATACTGTCAAAGGCCAGGTTGGACAATTCCAAATAGACAGTTTTATTGAACACAACGATGCTCCGTAGAGATATATGTCATATGCAGACTAGATTATGGCGTCAATTAGGCAGTCCTTAGTGTCGCTGTACAGTCTGCAACTGGAACAATGTCGAGGACATTTTCATTAATTTTTAATAAAGTTCAAACACTCACGTTCTTTTACCGCTAGTTATGAAACCCGATCGATGGTCAAGGCAGACTTCGCGACGAAACCATTGATCGTGTACTTTATAAAATTCCGTTAACATAGAGAGTTGAACGGCTTCGGTTAGGGAGGGCTAAATATAGCTATCTAGAAAATCGTAATAAAATTCTAACATGCAGAGTTTTGCGTATTAGTAGACGAAAAATCCTATCTGCAACGGGATTTACCTTTGTAAGACTAACATTTACCTCTGTAAGATTAACATTTTACCTTTGTAAGACTAACCCTGCTACTTATTTCTGTTCACTTCATTGCATACAAGCGCAAAACACAAGAGATCAATAGTAGAAATCTATAAAAGAAGCCTTCCTTCGTTCGTGTGTTCGAACCCCCGGGATTTAAGGTTTCACTCTTTTTACACTTGCGGCATCTGGTGATAGGTTTTTGGGCTTTCTTGCAATTCCAGAAGACTTCTCCAGCTCAGCGGGCGCAACACTGATGGAGGTCACATCAGACCCACTAATTAGCAGGTGATACAATGCTACGAGTTGGATGGTTCTCTACACTATTAAAAGAATTGAAAGCTGATTTTAGTCTTTACTCTGACAAGATCTGGTTGTCTTCTTGGCGCGAGTGAATTGTCACAGTGTTCTACTCTGGCTGAAGTGTCAGGTTATATTGTCTGTCTTCCCCCGCATTTGTTTGTTGTGCATTCGTTCTTCAATCTGGGTAATTTTAAAGTAATTAAATTTGGCATTACCCTGATATGAAAATATCACTAAAATAAATGTTTCTACTACAATAAAATTTTATCACGCATGAATATTTATGCTTATGTGTTAAGCAACATCAGCGCTATAATTTTAGATATTTCCTTCTGTTTAACTATATTTAGTTGTTAAGAAATAAAATATCTTCGTTTGGTCAAAAACACAAAATAGTCAACCAAAATTTTCTTATCACTACAGGAAAAGGAAACAATTTGATTGGTTGTTAAATTTGTACTATACTCTTAGATAATTTTTGTTGGGCGGTAACTTTTGACTTGGTTCCTAGACAAATTCAAATACACTAGATAAATTTTTGGCGGTAAATTTGACTGGGTTCTTAGACAAATTTCAAATCCTATAGTTAACGTTAGATTCAAATACGATAGCTAGTTTTTGACTTATGGAAATTTTTTTCAGAACCAGTGGTCCTAATGAAGTCATACTCCCCCCCCCCCTTCCCTTCCGGTCTCCTAGGTAGTGAGATCGGATGCCTAGAATTCTAGGATAAGTGCGAAAAAATTAGGAGGTCCCGTGTGCAAGTTGCGCACGTTAAAAATCCCTCGGCAGTTGGAAATCGTAAAGAGTAGGCTTATCAGGGTGCTGCCCTGGCAAAATTTAAAAATTAGAAACCTACCCACAACAAAAATATTTATACAATGTGTGATTCCTATATACACACATTGGGATTCTCGCCCGGTGCTATGGAGTTCGTGCACTGTGCTGAGATCCTCCTTGTGTGATCTAAGAGAGGAGATCGGAGCACTGATGGAGTAGTCCGTGTGCATTGAAGATAGTCCTAAAAACCAAAACAAACCAAACCACACCAAAGCAAACCACACCAAACCAAACCACACCAAACCAAACCACACCAAACCAAACCACACCAAACCAAACCACACCAAACCACACCAAACCAAACCACACCAAACCAAACCACACCAAACCAAACCACACCAAACCAAGCCACACCAAACTAAGCCACACCAAACCAAACCACACCAAACTAAGCCACACCAAACCACACCAAACCAAACCACACCAAACCAAACCACACCAAACCAAACAACACCACACCAAACCACACCAAACCAAACCACACCAAACCAAACAACACCAAACCACACCAAACCAAACCATGTGAACGCTTGGTGCAAGCCTCCTTTAACGGTACCAGCTGCAGCGGCGGCTCTGTGCTGCACACAGAGCGCAAATGAGAATGATGATAATGATAATTATGACGATGATAATGATAATTATGACGATGTTGATGATGATTATGACGATGATAATGATAATTATGACGATGATAATGATAATTATGACGATGTTGATGATGATTATGACGATGATAATGATAATTATGACGATGATAATGATAATTATGACGATGATAATGATAATTATGACGATGATAATGATAATTATGACGATGTTGATGATGATTATGACAATGATAATGATAATTATGACGATGATAATGATAATTATGACGATGATAATGATAATTATGACGATGATAATGATAATTATGACGATGATAATGATAATTATGACGATGATAATGATAATTATGACGATGATAATGATAATTATGACGATGTTTATGATTATTATGACGATGATAATGATAATTATGACGATGATAATGATAATTATGACGATGATAATGATAATTATGACGATGATAATGATAATTATGACGATGTTGATGATGATTATGACGATGATAATGATAATTATGACGATGATAATGATAATTATGACGATGATAATGATAATTATGACGATGATAATGATAATTATGACGATGATAATGATAATTATGACGATGATAATGATAATTATGACGATGTTGATGATGATTATGACGATGATAATGATAATTATGATAATGATAATTATGACGATGATAATGATAATTATGACGATGATAATGATAATTATGACGATGATAATGATAATTATGACGATGATAATGATAATTATGACGATGTTGATGATGATTATGACGATGATAATGATAATTATGACGATGATAATGATAATTACGACGATGTTGATGATGATTGTAATGAATGTTTTCTGTCTATCTAACATTACACAAAGTGGCTGCATAGATGGTAGTGATCAATTTCTGAGTTGAACAGACGACATTTAAACGTTAAACACCTAGAAACAGATATCAGTCAAAAATCAACAGACGTTATGGCATACGAAGTAGCTGAAACCTCTGCGTGCACTCCCCGAATGTAGTGACTTCACTCCACGCACCACTAAAAAACTGCCAATCAGATGTTCTCCCGGCAGATACTGCAGAACTTAAAACATCTGCAAGCAATATCACAAGGCTAGCACACTCTAGACGCCTCTCTAAATATTTATCGTGCTCGCTTTTCAAAAAGTTCTTGAGAAGCGCTCAAAATGCAATAATAACCTAGATTTCTCCGTTTACCAGTGGCTTCCCTACCATAATACAATCTAAATTTCATTAAAACCCTGGAGCAGATTGGGTTAACCTGTGGGAAGCTTGGCTGAATAGCCAGAGAAGTGGTGCTAGCTTTTTCTCTCTTTAAATGAGCTTGCCTTGTTTTATGTGCAAAATAACAATAAAATAAATTTTTTAAATGGCTTGTTCTGGAATCCCGCATGATAAGAGCGGCAGAGGAAGATAACAGAACACATGTAGAAGACATCTGGAGACAGATATGAAGAGGCTGAAGGAGACATGGAGACAGATATGAAGAAGCTGAAGGAGACATGGAGACAGATATGAAGAGGCTGAAAGAGACATGGAGACAGATATGAAGAGGCTGAAGGAGACATGGTAAGACCTTGAGCGGATGGCACGGGACCAGAAAGATTTGATATAAGTTTGTTGAAGGCCTGTGCTGCTTTGGGAGTTGAAAGGTGAAAAAAGAAGAAGTGGAAGAGGAAAAGGAGGGGAGGAAGAATAAGAGGAGGGAAGGAAGAAGAGAAGGAGTAGGAAGAGGAGAAAGATGAAGAGGAAGGAGATGAAAAAAAGAGTATGAAGAAGAGGAAAAGGATGAAGAAGAGGAAGAGGGGACAGAGGAAGAAAGGAAGGAAGAAAGGAAGAAAGGGAGGAAGAGGACGGAATGAAATCAAGAAGCAGGAAGGAAGAATGATGAAAGGAAGAAATAAGAACTAAAAAACATGAAAAACGGTATTGGAATCATATTTACGAATGAACAATACGCTAGACACATGGCACGTGTCGGGGCTACAATTCGTCAGCTACACTCACAAACAAGAAACAAAGATGAGAAATATAGAAAGACTATGAGAAAGTGACACACACAAAAAGACATACCAAACACGATTATTCAGCTTTCGTTTCTTTTCTTTGTTTTTTAAAAACTTTCTATTATGAATTTTGCCCCATGTACTCCCCCGGGGCGGGGGGACTCCTGATGAGACAAGAAAAGAATATGACAACTGCTGCCTCAATCAAACATGTCGTACAAGGCGAACTAATATGAGGATGTGCATGAGGCTGGCAACCTCATCATAAAAAAAACGTTGCTATACAAACCACCACTGCACGAGCATGAGAATTCTCCATAAGGAGCAAAATGATAAATGTTGATGATTATCAGTTTTACAGCAGCCCACTTCATTATTTACTAATCACGTTTTATGTGATCATCATTCCTTCCCTCCCATCGCCGTATCCTGACGAGAAGAATGGTAACACTTATTTTCCATTTGTTTCCTTCGCTACAACATCCATTATATAACTGTCATCGTTAACGAGAGTAATCGAACAGTACACTTTAACACGCAGCTCTCTCTCTCTCTCTCTCTCTCTCTCTCTCTCTCTCATCTCGCTCTCTCTCATCTGTCTCTCTCATCTCTCTCTCTCTGTCTCTCTCTCTCTCTCTCATGTCCCATAGCGGATACTGCCGTATGGGGCATGTATATATTTTCTATACTAGGTCCAGCATCGAGAGGTGGGGTAACCAGTTCCCTTCCTCGGTGGTTTTTCCTTCTCTAACTCAAGAGCAGAGTCAAGTACCAATTTACATCTGGGTATGCAGCTCTTACCAGTCATTTCTGAACAACAATAACAAAACACACCCAAAAAGCTACAGATGCTTGCGTTGAATAGAAAGACGGAAGTAGAATGACAAGATCACTAATGTGGAACTGATGACAAGAACCAGACAAGCGTCAGTGGAACAAGAGATGACAAGAACCAGACAAGCGTCAGTGGAACAAGAGATGACAAGAACCAGACACGCGTCAGTGGAACAAGAGATGACAGGAACCAGACAAGTGCCAGTGGAACAAGAGATGACAAGAACCAGACAAGCGTCAGTGGAACAACAGATGACAAGAACCAGACAAGTGCCAGTGGAACAAGAGATGACAAGAACCAGACAAGCGTCAGTGGAACAAGAGATGACAAGAACCAGACAAGCGTCAGTGGAACAAGAGATGACAAGAACCAGACAAGTGCCAGTGGAACAAGAGATGACAAGAACCAGATAAGCGTCAGTGGAACAAGAGATGACAAGAACCAGACAAGCGCCAGTGGAACAAGAGATGACAAGAACCAGACAAGCGTCAGTGGAACAAGAGATGACAGGAACCAGACAAGCGTCAGTGGAACAAGAGATGACAAGAACCAGACAAGCGTCAGTGGAACAAGAGATGACAAGAACCAGACAAGCGTCAGTGGAACAAGAGATGACAAGAACCAGACAAGCGTCAGTGGAACAAGAGATGACAAGAACCAGACAAGCGTCAGTGGAACAACAGATGACAAGAACCAGACAAGTGCCAGTGGAACAAGAGATGACAAGAACCAGACAAGCGTCAGTGGAACAAGAGATGAGAAGAAGACGCTGGAGATGGATAGGACGTACACTGAGAAAACCTGTTGATAGCATTACTAAACAATCCCTACTCACGAACCCACAGGGGTAAGAGAGAGGAAGACCAGAAACCTTGAGACAGCAGACATGAAGGACATGACGAAAATATCGAAGGACATTGAGCTGATGGCCCGGGACAGGAGGACCTTTGGCATACGTTTGTTGAAGGTCTACGCTCCTTTGGGAGTTGAAAGGTGAAAGGTGAAAGAAGACTGTGCATTGTTCATACCGAACCATTCAAGTTCTTCCTCACTTTCGCTTTTGAACTCTCTCGTGAGCAGAGTTCCTTAACTAGCCTTTTCCAAAAACCTCTGTTCTGCCCAGTTTTACAGGTTATTTCTACTTCTCATCTATCTCTGCAATGCTTGTCTCCAGGTTTTTTTTTAGTCTCACTATGCTTTCCCTAACCCGGGCATTAAAAAAAAAATAAGGAGGAATGCCTTGTGACACTATTACTTGATTCTCCCTCCAACCTCATAACCCTCCTGGATGGACCGACTCCTTCAATCCCAGATGGGTGAACTACTACCGTCTTTTTAATGTTCTTTACCCCATGTGGTGTCAGAGGGTCTCTGAAGAGACCGAAGAACGAAGAGAACTTTTGCTATCTCAGGCGTGTCGTTAGCGGCGACTAATATGTGGCATGGCTCTGGAAAACTCATCATGTACAACACACTGCCACAGAAACCCCCATGGCAAGAAAACATGAATAGTTTCGGCGTAGGTTTCTTGCAATATGTCCATTTGCAATAATGCTCCCTGCTAAAACCTAATAGAAGAATGATGATGTTTTTTAATTATTTTTTAATTTATTTTTTTTATTAATTTTTTTTCTCATTAAAAAAAAAAAATCACTTTTTCCTCACTCTGTTTTCCAGTCCTTCTTTTCATTATTTTTTATTTTTTGCTTTTAATTCACTATCCACTTCCGCTTTCCGGTTTAGTGGCAGCCATCTTTGCTCCAACATGTGACAACACAATAAGGGAGTATTTTTCTCTTATTTCTGTAGTTTCATGTTCTCCACTTATTTCTCACTTTCTTTCCCCCCTGTCTCATGTTTGTCTTCTTCTTCTTCTTCCTCGTTCGTCCTGAAAAGGACGGTGGTTGCGTTGTGTCTGTTTACGTCTAAGCTGTGATATGTGCACCTTTCGGTCGACACATTCGACTTCTGCACGGCATTTTTTAGGACCGGGTTTGCCTTCCCATTGCGATCCACACTCGCTCAGCCAGACTGCACCGCTGCAGACTGTTTCCAGGACCACCACGTGGAGGTGGAGTGCGGTCTTGACCAGCTCTGATTCGCTGGTCCTGACGCAGGCAGTCAAGCTATGAGTTGCTGACTGCGTTCTCTAATGCTGCGTCTTTGGGTCCCTCATGTTTGTCTGTCCCTGACGAAGGCCTTATGGTCGCAACGCAGGTTTTTATTGTCCTTTCTCTTTGTAAGACGTATAAGTATTTTTGTGTTTTTGTAAATTTTTCTTCATTGTACCGTAAGACAGTCAAACGGTTCCTCGTTATTGTGTGCAGTGTTTCAAATGTTTTAAAAATAGTGGTGATTTTAACCATTAAAAATATAAAGTGCTTTTATTAACGACAAACAAAAGAAATTGGGAGAAGGTTTTTAGTGTAATTTTTACCTTGTATAATCGTCATAATTACTTCCCCGTCGCGAACCACTGCATCTGGTTCTTTTGCATCAAAGCATCCATGTGTTATTGCAGCAGTGGGTTATCTAGTCATTTTTTTACATGATGAGTTTACCAGCCCATATTATGACATAACTAGTGTAAAAGCCCGTCATTAGACGGGAATTAAATTCAAAAGCACCAATATCTAACGGCAAATTGATTTATTCAAAAGTACTTTTAAAAATGCAAAATATTCGTTTAACATCTGATGTTGAAATGCTCTCACAATATATATCAGCATTCTTCTGTCTCTTCTCATGAAGAGTGTTGCACGCCAAAAGAAAGTTACTATTTTCCGGAGAGTAACATATAAGGGAAACAATACAATTAATGTCTAACTTTTAACCAAAGTTGCATCCCTTAGCGCTACGCACTGACAGAAAAAGCTGGGATTTTATATATACGATAGAAGAGTCACTAGTCTCATTCTTTATTTGTCTGCTAAGAGATCTATAAAAACTATATAATCCGTTATTATCATCATCATCATCATCATTATCATCATCATCATTATTATCATCATCATTATCAGCTGTATCCGGGGCGCTCCTTACGGTTCATGAAGCTACCACTGTAGCTGCGCCCCTTGGAAGACTCCAGCTCCTGCAGCCGTGATTTATGTGGCAATTTGTTTTACATGAAGAAGTTGGCAGCCAGCCTCATGCCCAACCTCATATTGGTCGCCTGGTACGACATGCCAAAGATTGCATTATACCTATTCTTTCTTTGTCTCTTGAGAGACCCCCGGAAACTACAGGGGATTTTGTGTCCCCAGAGGCCCTCAAAAGACTACACGGCTCTATAGTGGCGTACTTAAGGGGGTTGCGAAGGGGGGCTGTCCACCCCGGGTGATAGCCAGGATGGGGTGCCATGGGACACTATTGTGAAAGTAAAAGATAGTCCGATAGAAGATACTACCGTATGGGGTGTGAAGTGTTTGAGACTTCACCATGCTAGGTCCAGCATCGAGTCAGGTACCCATTTACAGCTGGGTAGACTGGAGCGTGTCGGTACCGTGATTCCGAACCCGGCACCTTTGCCGTGAGAGACCAGCGATCTAATCACTCTGCTAATCGGACGATAGTTATGATAGCACTTATTGTTAAAACCGGATGGCAAGAGAACAGTTGGGCGACCACAGCTGAGGTTCAAAGATGTGTGCAAGAGAGATATGAGGGCACTGGACATGGATCCAGCAACATGGGAGGATGAAGCTGCCGATCGCACTAAGTGGCGATGCAATTTACGGCACCACCTCAGATTGGGCGAAGAGAGGCTCACACAAGAAGCAGAGGTGAGGAGAAAACGTCGAAAGGAGCACCAGGAAAATAAGCAGCTGAGGGCTGCCACCTCAGGGGCGCATTCCCATAGTCAGTTATGACTGAAGGGGCTATTATTATTATTATTGTTAAAAAATATACTTGCAAGTCTGTTGCTTCCTGGGGGAGAGGGGTGCCAAAAGTAGGATCCGCCTTGGGTGTCAAATGCTTTAACTACGCCCCTGCGGCTCTGTTATGATAGTGTTAGTCTTATCCCCTCTGCTTTCATGTGCACTTCAAGCTGGATAATTCTATGTCAAAGTGGAATCTGTTGTCTATTCCTGCACATCTGCAAAAGTGACGTAATACTATTGTTGTCTGGTTATAGTGCCCCCCTGCCGTTAGAGACAAATGATGCATATTCCCGCACAAAAGACACGGCACGTGCTATCTGAAAGATTAAATAACAGGCTGGCAACGACACTATGGGTTATTTAGAAATCTCCGCTGATGTGTGAACGAACTTTCTAAATGTGGGTTTCATATCCAGGCAGGCGGATAACCAGATAGCACACACGATGTGGCTGCATTAATCACAATAAAGATTACTACGCCTAATAATGGTTTTTATACCTGTTTTCTTTTCCTTTACGTGTGCTTCTTCCCCCCCCCCCTTTTTTTTTTCTCTCGTGTTTTGCGTTTGTTACATTGCCTCAAAGCATCAAGTAACAGATGAGCTTCCTTCTCGATTCTGGATTCGAAAACTAGTAGCGTCATGCTACAGACTAACAATGACAAAGGCAGTCCCTTATCAGATACTGCCGTAGGGGGTGTGAAGTGTTTGAGACTTCACTATACTAGGTCCAGCATCGAGAGGCGGTGTGACCACTTCCCTTCCTTGCTGCCTTTTCCTTCCCTTACTCAAGTGCAGTCAGGTACCCATTTACAGTTAGGTAGACTGGTTACCGTGAATCGAACCTGACACCTTTGCCGCGAGAGAGCAGCGCTCTAAATAATCTTGTCAATCGAACGTTTACGCTACAGATGACCCAGCTGTAAACTGGTACCTCATTCTGCTTTTTAGAGTTAAGGATGACAAAGGCAGGGATAAAGAGAACGGGTCACCCCATCTCATAAAACTGAGATTTAGTATAGTGAAATCTCAAACAATTAACTGCCCTAGAGTAGTATCAGCTATGGAACTACCGTTACCGTTACCTTATTTTTCTTCTTCTTGGATCCTTAACCCCTGACTGGCAAAGCAGTCAGTGGCCATCACGCCTAGTGACGTCTTGTAGGGCAGCAACAAACTGTCCCCATTTTGCTCGGCCGGTGGCCATCCTTCTTTTTTTTTTAAATAAAATTTTGCCTCGTTTTCGCGATGCGCGTCCCGTTCAACCAAGGCGGTTATATTAGGGCGCATGACCAAATATAAAAGACCGTTAGATCTGAGATCTCACGATATGATGCCGGGCCCCAACTTTGGTTCATGCTTTGCATCTCAGCCTCCACTGTTCTCCGCCAGGTTGTCTTTGTTCTGACTCTTTCGCCGTCCTTCTGGGATTCATAGTATCAGTTCTGGTGATGACGTCAGGGTCCCTTCTGAGAACATGGTGAACCAAGCTCCAGCATCTGCCTGCAATGATGGTGTGCATGCCTTTTTGACTGTACTGTGTAAGCATTCCTGGTTGGAAATGGTATTTGGCAAAAAAGATTCGAAGAATTTTCCTTAGGCAGGTTCCATTACCTTTTACGTTGCCTCAAACACAATTTTCTGAGTTCCTTCTTGCATACTACGACGACTTCATATAGAAGTCTATTTTTGTTCAGTTCTTTAATCTTTTTATTTTATTTACGTAGACATCATCATCCCTACCTTTCTTCTCCAAAACTGCCCAACATGACCCACGACGTCTGACCTGGCCAGGGGGTGCTGAGCTCAAGCAGAAGCTATCGGGCTGCCGCGCTAACCTGGAAAAGACTAGACTTCGTCCTGGCGACAGATCTCCAGATTTAGCATGACTACAAACTGAACGCAGAAGAAAAAGAATCACTACCTTTCAGCTCCTACCTTAAAACAAACTAGAAATGTCCCTGTCATGTGCCATCTGTACAAAGTCTTTCCACTTCTTCTTTAGCTCTTTATGTCTGCCTCTTCTCGTCATCTCCGTATGTTTTTATTCTCCCTCTATTTATCTTTACCGTGGGGATTCAAGTACAGAGATTATGTAGACGTAGTTCCCTCAGAGTGTGTTATAGATACCCAGTTTGGTATTCTGTTGAAAGTTGATAAGTTACTTACTGGTTTATGTTCATGTGTCTCTGGCGTTTATTTCTTCAAAATATTCCATTTAAACTGAACTGACTTGAATGTCGAATTGTGATTATCAGTTTCAGACGTGACCGCGCGCTGGTGAGTGTAGGCTAAGAAAGGTGTGAGATTATATTTCTTGCAGTTTGTATTTAGTATCTTATATTATTATTGTTAATCTTCGTTTTTCCATGTTAATATTTTTGGAGGCTTCAAATTCTTTGCGTTATTTTTCAAATATGTTGTTATCTCTATCTCTCTTTCCTCTCTCTCTCTGAGTCTGAGTCTTTCTCTCTGAATCTTTCTCTCTCTCTCTCTTTCTCTCTCTGAGTGTCTCAGAGTCTCTCTCTGTGGGTCTCTCTTTCTGTGAGTCTCTCTCTCTGAGTCTTTCTCTCTCTCGCTGTCTCTGTCTCTTTCTCTGAGTCTGTCTCTGAGTCTCTCTCTTTCTCTTTATCTCTCTCTGAGTCTGTCTCTCTGAGTCTCTCTCTCTTTCTCTCTCTCTTTCTGTCTCTTTCTCTCTCTTTTTCTCGCTCTCTCTCTCTTTCTCTCTCTCTGAGTATCTCCCTGAGTCTCTCTCTCTGAGTCTCTCTCTCTCTGAGTCTCTCTGTCTGAGTCTCTCTCTCTCTCTGAGTCTATCTCTCTGAGTCTCTCTCTGTCTCTCTCTGATTCTATCTCTCTGAGTCTACCTCTCTATCTCTCTTTGTCTCTGAGTCTATATCTCTGAGTCCATTTCTCTATCTCTCTATCTCTGAGTATATCTCTCTGAGTCTCTCTCTGTCTCTCTCTCTGATTCTATCTCTCTGAGTCTACCTCTCTATCTCTCTTTGTCTCTGAGTCTATATCTCTGAGTCTATCTCTCTGAGTCTCTCTCTCTCTCTCTCTCTCTCTCTCTATCTCTTCTATCTTGATCTTGATATTTTCTTCCCGTGTCTCTGTCTGCCAGGTTTTTATCCTCTTAGAGAACGGGTTGTCTAGAATCTTCCTAAAAACAGAAATGATGCAACAAGATATGATAGGAAACTCTATAAAGAAAGATACAACAGGAGGCAATCTGATCATCAGAAGTCGTCCCCCCGTCGATCAAGTGTTTCGGCCCTTTTACTCTCCTTTACACTCTAAGGGTGGCAGGCCCACTTAGGTCATGACTCCCAAGTGTCTCAGCAATGTGAATAGTTTGTGAGAAAGAAAAAAAGTCATGAGAAATTGGCGTGATTCTGTCAGAAATAGAGCTCGGTTGGTTTGACTGGCAGAGTAGATAGAGCGCTTGCGACAAATTTACCGGCTTCGAAACCTGGTAGCGTCATGCTCCAGTCTTCCTATTTTTTACTTTAGTCCTTGGTCACTGATTGACAAAGCACGCAGTGACCATCACCCTTAGTGGCGTCTTGTCGAGCAGCAACAAATTGTCTCCACTTTGCTCGGTCGTCAACCATCCATCGTGTGTTGCCACAGCT
This sequence comes from Oreohelix idahoensis, assembly GCA_024509875.1. Lineage (NCBI taxonomy): Eukaryota > Metazoa > Mollusca > Gastropoda > Stylommatophora > Oreohelicidae > Oreohelix > Oreohelix idahoensis. Next base: position 382,236 of record JAMPIV010000843.1, on the reverse strand, counting down.
TTAGTTAACCTAGCTGTATGTCGGTACTTGAATATGTATTTTGTTTTTTTCCCTTACGTCTGCAATTCCTGAGTAAGGGAATTTAAAGACAGAGAGAAAGAGAATTTCTCACCCCATCTCATAAACGTTAAAAAAGAGGTAAAGTATCCGGTTACACGTCCATTCAGGCATATTGGGTATATGGTGTTAGGCCCATATTTTCTTGACCATCGGCACACTAGGGGTGATGTGGTCAACTTTGTTCGGTCGGCTGCCATCCTTCGTGCAGTGCCCTTGCTCTAGCTCATTCTTTGCGTCTCAGCCTCCACAGTTCTCCGCCAAGTTGTTTTTGGTCGGGCTCTCTTTCGCTTTCCTTCAGCGGCCCATAGCATAGCTATTCTCGTCATGGCATCAGGGTCTCTTCTGAGGACGTGGCCAACCCAACTCTAGCGTCTGTCAGCTATAAATTGTGCATGCCCTCTTGTTTGCTCCGAATAAGCAGTTGGTGATGGTATTCGGCCAAAAGATTCAGAGAATTTTTCTTAGGCAGGTTGTGTGGAAAGAGGACAATTTCGACATTTCCATCTCTGTTATACTCCAGCATTTAGCACCATAGAGAAGCACAGAAAGTACACAGCTCTCATATAATCTTAATTTGGTGTTTGTGCTGTACTGAGAGGACGTACAGATATTATTTAGACTAGCAAAAGCTGTTCTCGCTTTATTCATTCTATTGTTGATGTCTTTGCTGTTCCGTCGTCTAGTGTTACTATGCATTCCAGGAATCCTAGGACGTTTAACAACAACGATTGTTGTTGTTTTGAAAAGGTGATGGATGGAGAGCGGGCACTTAACAGCTGACCATTATTGCCTCTTCTCGTTCCATCTTGGTCTACCGTGTTCAACCTGAAAATTGGTTATAATTGGGGTATTTAGTGTCATTTTATTTACTAATTTTGTATTACATTTAAATAACTTTTGTCTTTTGTAGTTGCTGGTTCTAATTTATATTAGTATTTGTCATTTTATTTTCAGTTTTGTATTGTATATAGATAACTATTGTCCTTTGCACTTGGTTTTAATTTGTATTAGTATTTGTTATTTTTGAGTTGGTTTTTTTTTTTTTACTCATATGACAAGGAAAGACAACGAGGTTTTAAAAAAAAACATAGCTATTCTTGTCATGGCATCAGGGTCTCTTCTGAAAACGTTTTCAAAGAGGTGTAATATGACTGGTTGAACTCCGACAACTATGAAATTTTCAGCCCACATGTGGCAAAATGATTCATAAACAATTGACTTTAAGGAGAGTAATGTCCCTTCTCATAAATGGTTCTCTGGTGTTTTTCTGGTACAGAAGAGTTATGGAATCATTATTAATTCACCTTTTTAGTGTGGGAATCATAATGTTTTCAAAAAGTGGTTAATAACCAGAGGTAAACAATGCGTTGTGAAGGAAAATTAATATCACCCCCTGGTCACTTATCCTTTAAAAAGTAAAAAACTGTGCATCACTGGACAATGTAAACCTATGCATTGTGGAGAGAAATGGTTTGGCTTAATTAAAACATTAAAAAACAAAAATGAAGTTTTTCATCAGATTTAATGAAATTCTACCACATGGCTTCCTTAATAAATTTGCTAATTTTTCTGGTTTTTTTTTTTTTTTTTTTACTTAATGATTTGTTAGTTTTTGTTGCTTAATTTCTAATTGGTTGAATGTCTTTTCTGAAGTATTATTTCTCTTATTATTACCAATATTGTCTCTGTTATTAACCTTATATATTTTCCTTTGTTTTATGTATATATCGTTTAAGTATTGTTTGGGCTTCCCCTGGGGCATCTATATTTAAAACCTTATCACCTGTCATATCTATATTGTGATTTAACAACAACGATCCAATAATGATGAAATAAAATGGATCGGAATGAAATTAGTATTAGTGACGTCATCAAGGACATGCAGCAGACAGAGCATAACGTAATTATTTCCCCTGTCATGTTATGGCGGGTCACGTGCTTGTTACATAGAATCAATCACCCGTGAGTTACCGGGACCCGAAAGGGGAGCAAAGGATAGTCACAATGTATCCTACCACGCACGTCGTAGGTGGCGACTAAAGACGGTTGGGCATGGGGCTGGATACCATATCCTGTATACACTTTAGGGAAAAAAAAAAAAAAAACTTCCACAATATGGACAAATCCATCAAAGGAAAATGATAACATGAGGCAATCTGATCATCAGAGGTGTTCACTCTTCTGACAAGAGTTTCAGCCCTTTATCTTCTTTACACTCGGGGGAAGGGGGGGAGGAGGGGAGGGGGAGGGGGCACTTGGGTCATGACTTCCAAGTATCCGCCTCTTGTTGTTTTTCCCGCCTGTGGTGAGAATCGAACCTACTCCACCTTGGTTACTTTTAATTTGGACAGACAGACCTTGAACAAAATGGCACAGAGGTATAATTATTAAACTAAGTATTCGCTCACTTGAGAGTGTTCCACATAATGGTGAGCAGACGTGTCAGACACCGGAAATCTTATATCATCACATTAAAACCTGGACAAAGAAAGTCAAGAAAATTTCAAAAGTTTTGCCGGTCGTGATTGTCTTAACTCCCGAAACACCAGAACCCCCTGTCATCATCGTGATTATCTGTCTGTCTGTCTGTCTGTCTGTCTGTCTGTCTGTCTGTCTGTCTGTCTGTCCGTCCGTCCGTCCGTCCGTCCGCTTACCTGCCTGCTTACCTGCCTGCCCAAACATTTGCTTACGGTGCTGTCATGTATTCCGTACCACTGAAGTTAAAAGAGCGTTTGATTATTGTTTTCATATTCCGTGCATACTCTGCGACCTGGTGTGCTGAGAGAGTCATGGTGTGTTTCTGTAATTACTGTAATACATCTGTTATCCCTAGATCCATCTTTATATACTTTTTTTTTTCTACTGGTCGGTCAGAATTCATTAGAAGGAACGAAAGATATGTTCAGCTTTTCTTCTTTATACACAAGTTAACCTAGGAGAATTAAAAAAGGCAGTCTCATTGCAGATATAGCTACAGGGGAGTGAAGTGTTAGAGACTTCTGAATACTAAGTCCTTCATCGAGAGGTGGCGTGACCAGCTACCTTCCTCGCTGTGTTTTCCTTCCCCAACTCAATAGCAAAGTCAACTACTCATTTACAACTGGGTAGACTTGAAGCGTGTCGAAACCGTGAATCGAACACAGCACCTTTGCCGCCAGTGACCAGCGCTCTAACCGCTCTGCCAATCGGACGATTAAGTTTATCTAGAAGAATTGTGTAGGTAATCTCATAGTAGATACTGCTGCAGGTGAGTGAAATGTTGGAGACTCAATTATACTAGATCTTATATTATGCCTTTCCCTTCCCTGACACAAGAGGAGAGACAGGTACCCATTTACAGCTGAGTAGACTGGAGCGTGACGCTACCAGATTTCGAACCCGCTAACTGTGCCTCGCGGAGCAAGTGACCTAACAACTCTGCCAAGCGACGCTCAATAAGAATCATGTCTAGAATGTTGTCTTTAGTGTAGCTGATGTCAAATAAAGATTCTCATTGGTTAGCACGTTAGTGTAGCTGATGTCAAGTAAAGATTCTCATTGGTTAGCACGTTAGTTGTAGCCGAGATCAAAGGTCATCATATATCATCATCGTTTTCATTTGCGCTGCTAACGGAGCATGGAGCCTCCAATACAAGCTGCCCCCTGGCAGGAAGTCTGCACCAAGCTTTAACCGTGCTCATGCTATAGTGGTGTTTGTGGCAATTTGTTTTACACCATGTGGTTGCCAGCCCCGTGCCCTGTCTCTTATTAGTAGCCTTGTACGACATGCCTGACGGAGCAGTAGTTATATTCTTTCTTTGTCTCCTGAGAGATGCCCCCCCACCCCCCGGAACTACGAGGGCCAGGTCAGGTAATTGGTCTCTTATATTCGCGGAGCCACTGTCTTTTGTTTTATTATTTCTTAATTTTTTTTTTTCTCAATAATTTGATTTGCCTGCATTAGCTGTCTACCAGGGTCCAGTTCATAGGCGGTGCAAGTGATGCGGCGGCTGCTGTCTTGGGATGGGGGGAGAAAGATCAGGATTGTATATATTTTTCTCTTAATTTAAAATTTAAAGGATCAACTCAAGCGGTTTGTTTCTGATTTTAAAAGTACGAAGGATTTTCATTTGATTTATGATTGATTTCATTTTTAATTACTCTATGTCTATATTATTTCTTTGTAAAAAATCAGCCCACTGTACGCCCATCCGTAATTTAGCATGATTTTGCTTTTAAATTTTAGCTACCATAAAATTGTTAAAACCACAAGGGTATTATGTTCTTTCGTTTACATGCTACAGAGACCGGTCGCTCGCGGGAATTATAGTGTGATCCGACTTGATAGCCTGAAATTGAGTCTCGGAAGAGTACTATACAGTGCGGTGCGAAAATAGTTGGGGTGAGGGGGCGCCATCATCAGACTTCACTCCACCCTGAAAAATCCCTCTGCCCCGCTCTGAACATCAAACCCTATATTTACACCGTTTTGACAGAAGCTCTGAGAACGAACGAACCAACACATTTTGTTTTCAAAGGGTTGACAATTGGGCAGAAAGCCTGTGTAACAGTCACCATTTCTTTCTTTCATCTTATTTAATGAACCCACCGTTTGAAGTAAGCTACAATATATTTTACTGGCTCCAATTACAGATGTGATCAGAAAAGAGAAGGCGCATGGGTAGGTGCTTGTGAAAGAAATATTTAAAGTGGGACAAAGCAGGAAAAAAAAGTAAAACTCGAAAAAAAAAGAAATATAAAAAAATAAAGGATGCTTTCCCCGGAGGAAGTTTCGTAAATCTATTCACCCGTGAGCTATTATCTCCCTTGGCTCTGTGATCAAGCACGCTAGAAAGAGCTGATTAAGTCTAGCTCCAAGTTTCAGCCAACCGTTACTCAGCTGTGGGATTGCTTGCACCGAGATTCGAACTGGCAGAATAGAATTAGATACAGCTCTTGATGCCATTGTCGCTGCTTCTGTAGTTGTTACAGTTGGTTGTGCTGTGTGATGAATGGGGAGTGTGAGTGGGGAGTTATCCCCGAAGGTCGTGTCGACACCAATCGTTTTATCCCTGGACTATAACCGTTGCTGATGTAAGACGATATCCAGAACGATGATTTCAAGATTAGGAAATGTACGTAGTGTTTGCTATTTTGCGCCCTAGGCAAGGCTAACTACTTGCACCTAACCCTCTCCTATTTTGCTGGATTCAGTTTTCAAAAACAGATGTCTTGAAGAAAAAAAAAAACAGAAAAAAAATTGAAAATTGCTAAATTTATTTTAAATTGCACGAATGAGCAATACAGCAATCGCTGAATATATTTTTTTTCAAATACAAAAGAAAATGTTTTAACACACAACATCATTTTGGATAATCTGGTGAACTGTGACGTTAAAATTTAAGTCTCTTGAAAGTTTCGATTTCATGTACATCAAAATCTCCTTTTGCGTGCCTTTTCCTTTGTAAATTTGTCACCATTTCCTTCATGTCAAGTAGGGAGGCTTGGGGATGTTCAACTGATATAGTTGCCAAGGCAACTTGTCTCTTTTCCACCATTGTTGTCATGGAACATATTGTTAATGGAGAATTATATTCCATAGCAATATTATAGTATTTGTGTTTTTAAAAAAAAAATTTATAACTTGTCAGTTGCATTTTTTACATGCGGTAAAGAGGACTTATCTGTATAAAACTGTGCCCCTCAAAGGTCAGTACCGCGCCCCTCTGAGATCTGCGCCATAGGCGGCAGCCTAATGATAGCACCGGATCTGATTGTAGTTACGTCCGTATGCGCTTGCGTGTATGTGTACGTGTATATATGCGTGTATATATGCATGCATGTGTGTATGTATGTCTCTGTTATTTGTTTGTGTGTTTGTTTGTGCATGCGTGAGTACGTAAATACGTACGTTTGTATGTTTGTATTTAAGTGTGTGTGTGTGTGTTTGTATTAATGTATGTCTGCATGTGGTAACAGCCCTCATTAACGCTGTATGAATTTATGTAAATTTACTTTATGTAGATTCTAATGATTCTCCTATATGCTATGTTATATTTTATTATATCATGTCAGTACATATCAATGTATTTTCTGGAGAATAAAGATTCTGATATGTATGTGTGTATGTATCACATGTGCATGTGTATGTATTTTTCTGTGTTTTTGTTTGTTTGTTTGTGTGTACGTAAGTACTACTTGCGTTTGTTTGTATTCAAGTGTGCATTTATGTGTGAATTTGATGCTGTTTAATTTTTTTTTCTTTTTTTTTTCTTACCAGCGTCACTCGAGCTTTCCAGACCTTTTAGCCCAATGACATGTCATTGCGAGGCTGGGGGGGTCAGTGGACTTTCCTTCCAACCCGGTCAGGAGCTTCGCTCCTTCCCATCCACATGGGGTTTATGTGCAGGAGCCGTTCAGGTTATTCAGTCACATTCCCGGTCGTAAACATTTCTTCAAACGCTGACGCCCGGGCTTGAACCTTGAAAACCTGGTCGCCAGTACAACGTTGTAGCCATTACACGTTGTACACCAGCGCCGCTCCCTGCTGTGTTTAATATGTAACTCTACTACATGTCAATGTATTTTATGGCAAACACATATTTTGATAACCCCCTCCCCCCACCCCCATGTAAAAAAACACCCATATTGATCTATATATTCCACATAAATTCAGTAAGTTTTAACGATACTCCTTTGGTATGTTGTATCATATCATTTCATTACATACCAATGTCGTTATGAAGCTTAAAGATCCTTATATATTTGTAACTGAAACACTAGATGTATAAACACCCACATTGAACTCCTTAAGACTTCCACACTTTATGTAAATTCTAATGATTCTCCTATTTCGCATGTTGTATTGTATTATATCACTAGTGTAAAAGCCCGTCATAAGACGGGAATTAAATTCAAAAGCACCAATACTTTCGGCAACAAAAGTATTTTTTTAAAAACCCACTGTGCATCACCACAGTACACGAACTACATAGCAGCAGCGAGGATCCCAATGTGTGTATACCGGATCACACATTCTATAAATATTTGTGTGCACACCGTCATTTGCGCATTCTTCTTTGGTAAGTGTTACTATTTTCGGGAGAGTACATATAAGGGAAACAATACAATTAATGTCTAACTTTCAACCAAAGTTGCACCCCTTAGCGTTACGCACTGACAGAAAAAGCTTGGATTTTATATATAGGATGTCAGTACATGTCAATGTATTTTATGGATTTTAAATAAAAAATTAACATGTTGCCTCGTTTTGGTGAGGCGGATCCCGTTCAACCTAGTCGGTTATATTAGGGCGCATGTCCAAATATAATAGACCTTTAGGTCGGAATTTAGTATTGTATTTTATGGAGAATAAAGATTCTGATATGTAATTCTGACTATACGAGCTCTGCTTGTCGTGCCGGGCAGCTTACGAATACTAATAATCCTCTTTAGGACTTATCATTTACCAACGCTGCAAGTCACAGCTGGTCCATGTCAGACTTAGACCCTTTTCAGGGCTTCGCCATGCTATCATTTCTTCTTCTACGTTGTTCGCTCTCAAATAGCTCTCTAATATAGCTAGCAGTCCGTCCCAGGTCTGTCATCACCATACAGTTTCTCCATCATCTGGGTTGGAGGAGGCTACACTGCCACCTTGTTCCTCTCATGGAGCCGACATCTTTTGGAGTACATGTTCTACTGTCTGTTTGTCCTCCCAGCATGAACACTAATCTGTTTGTCCTCCCAGCATGAACACTCATCTGTTTGTCCTCCCAGCATGAACACTCATCTGTTTGTCCTCCCAGCATGAACACTCATCTGTTTGTCCTCCCAGCATGAACACTCATCTGTTTGTCCTCCCAGCATGAACACTCATGTGTTTGTCCTCCCAGCATGAACACTCATCTGTTTGTCCTCCCAGCATGAACACTCATCTGTTTGTCCTCCCAGCATGAACACTCATCTGTTTGTCCTCCCAGCATGAACACTCGTCTGTTTGTCCTCCCAGCATGAACACTCATCTGTCTGTCCTCCCAGCATGAACACTCATCTGTTTGTCCTCCCTGCATGAACACTCATCTGTTTGTCCTCCTAGCATGAACACTCATCTGATTGTCCTCCCAGCATGAACACTCATCTGTTTGTCCTCCCAGCATGAACACTCATCTGTCTGTCCAATTTTTAGTTTGTTGAACAGATGGTATCTGAGCCTGCAATGACCGGCTCATGCATGCTATCTGACAGAAACTATTGGCTTTTTTTGGGGCTGAGTATCTAACAACACTGTAATTTAGTTGCCAGAGTTCATAGAGTTCTTGTTTTTTTAAGGCAGGTTAGCTGTTATATAACCAATCGCTTCTTAACCAGGGGTGCGTGCTACCCCGGGGGGTGCGAGACCCACCTTGTAGGGGTGCGAGGCTGTGGTAAAGTGGGATGTTATAAATATTTATAGGGGACTTAGTGTACTGACTGAGATCAGCTGTGAAGGTATCTGTATCTAATAAGTGTAGTGTAATACAGGTGACCTTACTTGCTACCACATATTTATATCTCAGTCAGAATTATTCTGGAATATAGTGATGACTACGTTGAATGTCTAGGGTATGTATATGATGAAGTGTAAGTCACAACAACAACAGACAGATAAACAATTTAATTTATTCCACCACACTTGACAACACTGTGACACTCACATACATATAACACTCTATGAGGATATCTTAAATGAGTCACTGATAAATTTTCAAATATCAATATGTATTCAGTGCTGTCATTAATGTATATGTGTCCTGATTCAAATACAAAGTGAACCAGGAATCACAATCAATTTTAATTACAAGTTATATGTACAGAATTTATCAATATGAATCTTGTAGTGACATATATTATTAATAGTATCCTATGTGTGTCAGTTGTGTAGTAGTAATATGAGGTAATACTGGTTTTGTTTTGTTTTTTCAAGCTCTGTTGGTATTTGTCATCATGACTTCAATAGTTTGTTTCTGTTGGAACTAGTATTAGAGATGTTCTCAGTTCCTGGCATTAAAACAATTAAATTCCCTCTTTATTTACTGTCAATTTTAGAGGGGGGAGGGGGGGGGGGCACATAATGTTGAGCTCCATGGCCACACTTTCTTAACTTTCGTGATGACTGCAGTAAAAGACTCCTCTGCTCGATTACTTTAATGAGTTCTGGAGCCACCTCACTGGTTGTTATATGGACCAAGGAGTATGCTGTCCGCCTCTGGATTCAGCAAAGCTCTGACCAGGTGCTGCTCAATAACTTTAAGACCACGGTCCCTGAAACAAGAAGGTTGTACCGCCTACTTCAGGACTAATTTATACTCTATTTCTACACTGAGCACAATACATCACAAACACTGAGTTCAGAGCGTTAGGCCAACTGTCAGCTTCATCTGAAATACTTTACACCAGTATATTCCTCCTTAATGGTTACTACGCCTCTGCAATTCCAGCATTATTTCTTTCTAGTCAATAATCTAGGTGTCAGTGTACTGCTTGGCAATTCCATGTAGTTTTACTTTCCTCCGACACCTTCTGTTCAGGCTGGAGCACTATAGGCTTTACCTCATGTTCGATACTGAACCACACATATATACAGACATAAGTATCAATTTACATTCAATTTTCATTTAAAAAGATATCAAATATTTCAAACCTACCACAATTCATGGAAATAATACACAGTGACGTTGAATGGCAATGAATATAGCACAACTCCGATCTGCCGATGTCCCAGGCTTTTATTTAGAAAAAATATACACTGGTGCTCAACGCACTGCTTCTTAGTAGGTTTATTACAAGATGTGGCAAGGAACAGACGCTCTGAATTGAGTATATTCGCAGCTCTAACCAATCAAGCCATGTCTACACATCTTTTCAAAAAAGTACCCCTTCTCACGTTTCCCCTGACAACACAAGATAGTATTTATAGCCCGACTAATCGTGTTTAGCCTTACATTTGTTGCGCTCCAATCAAATAGGAGTTAACATGGTAGGCTATTTCCGTAACGTAATGTTTTTTCAAACACGTTATAAAAAAATTTTATGAGCAGAAATGATTTCATGCTGTCAGGCACCCCCACTATTTTATTTTGGCCATAACTTGGTAATTCCTAGACTATTTGCGTAACGTTTAACATATTCTTTGTCAGCACGTCCTAAGGAACCCAAATATACAAATTTAAAAGCGCTAATATGCATTTTCTTCTAGGATAGTCGTGCTGTTACCACTTCCTCACTTCCAAACTTTAGGGTGTCTGGGTACTGTCATGTTTTCAAACGTAAACCAGTATAATGTCATGTTTCCCAATAAGAATTTTTTTGGTTTTTAATACCCAACTCTCGGATGGGTAGTGTTTTTTATCACGGTCTATCTGAAAAAAAGTTATTGCTAGTGGCCTTACACGTGGGATTTGCGTTACTATTAATCGCGCTACGCGTGTAGTGTTGCATGCTTCCTGCCTTCAGTCGTCCCTCTCTCTCTCCTACTTTCATCTGTCTTTTAGTTACGCCGTGTATAAAATGGAATGAATGAAATATTAAATCTAGGTCATTGATCAGCTTGCGTATCTCAAGGTTTTTCCAAGAAATACAGTACACGTTTCATTGAAGAAAGCGTGTAATAATACAGTAGGCTTTTACTATCAACGTGAAAGCGTTACAATTTGCAGACGAAGTAGAAAACAAGGGGGATTTCGAGTACAGTCATTGTGACAGCACTGTTCTTTACCATTCTTCTTTCCTTTTATTAAATTTATGTGTTTGGCTTTACATTTACGTTTTAATTTATATATGTGGATTAGAATTTCTCACGACAGAGGCATGCCAGATATTTTAGAACACGAATCGTCATAAACAATATGAAATACGCAGAACTGAAATGTATTTGTATAAAATTGAATATTGACAACGTAAATTAGATACTGAACTATAGTCGCATTCTGTGAATAATATTGTCTCAAAATAAACTCGTATCTCTTTTAAGCATTTCTGGCATGTTTTGCGAGTTAGAAGATAAAGGGGTGCATGTCTTTTTAAGATGCTTTAAAGGGTGCAAGGCTTCTTCAGATACTTTAAGGTGTGCGCGACCTATAAAAGGTTCAGAAACACTGATATAACCTATGAACTTGTGTCTGGGATAAAAATAAAGTGCTTTGGCACAAGTAGGTACAAACCTCAAGAAAATAATTTATTTTTTAAAGTTAAGAATCGTTACCCGCGTAACACTGCATATTTACATACAGTTTTGTTATCACTTTCTCCCCCAAACTCCTACATACCTTCTACTTCTTGTATCTATCATTTTGTGCGATGCCCTTGGCTTTCCTCAAACCATGTATAATTTCGTTCTGCGACTTTTACCTCAAGTGTTCTAGGCGCCTCTGGGTGTCCGGTCAACGTGAGTTCCAATCCCTTATATCGTGAGTCACTTCCTTATTTGTTATTACAACAGACTAACCAAGGTGAGTAGAAATGATCGGCGCGGCGTCTACTGATGAGCACACTTTTCATCTCTGACTCTAACAGGCAAGATAACGGGAAAAGGCGTCAAGCGAGGTCGAACACAAAAGCGTGAGAAATCATAAACTCAGACCCGTTTCCGGTGCTTACACATTTATCATAATTTTCTTTTAAGATTGACTTTAAGTGTGGTTTTTTAGCTGAGTTCTCTTCAGAGAAACATGACAGAGTTTTTCCCATCCAGTTAAGCTTTGAGCTGGCAAACATACAGTTACTTGAAACTGTATACTGCCGCTATTGAATTAGACTGGTTATGGTACATATTATCTTGCCGTATGGGAAGGTCTTGGAAGTACAAGTACTTGTAACCAAGGTTAATCACGTTGTGATAGTTAGGATTTTTGTTTTTTTTTAAAGTTTATCTAATTATGGTTGACGTCTGTAATTTTTAAAATGTCAGTGAAGATGATTTTACCAGCTTTTACCAGTTTGTACCCGTTAGTTTGGTTTGGTTTGGTTTGGTTTGGTTTGAAGGGCTAACTTTATTGCACACGGACAACACCATCAGTGCTCCCATCTCCTCCTTTAGATCTTCTGAAAAAAAAATTCCATAAATTATATTCTGGGAATATTAACTGGGAATCGAACACGGTGCCTCTAGAATTCGAGCCGGACTTCATACCTCTTAGCCACTCTGATCCTCCAAAACACCAATGTTAGTTTATGAGTTATCATACTTGGTTATAATATTTTGTGATGCTGAAACCATATGAAAGTTGTTATGCTGAATTGTTATGCTTTATTGTTAAATATTATTTTTTCCTAGTCTTCTATTTGACTAAGAGACCAAACACTTAATGTCGACTTTATCATTTGGCCCCTCATTATTAGGAGTTTCTGTACCGTAGATTTATTCTTCTACCTCGTTCGCCCTCAGACTTCTACATTAATGACTCTAATAAAAGCAGTAGTCAGCTCAAGGTTCCTCACATCTCCAAACAGTTTTTCGTTGAGTGAAGTGGGTTGTTGCCACATGGCACTCCGTTCACTGCTGCGAGGTGGGCGTGGCTGAAGCAGGTGTTCGGCTGTCATGGGGTTGGGGCCAAAGGAGCAGAGGTCTGTTGGACCAATCCTGTACTTGTGATATAGATGGTACCTCATTCTATGCGGTAGTATAGTGGTTAGTGCACTGGCTTCCTAGCTCAGTGGTCTATGGTTCGATCCTCAGATGATGTGGGATTTTGTTAGGCCGCAAACGGCTCCTGGGTCGACCCAGCCCCAATTGGGTACCAGAGCAACTTCTGGGAAGGTTAAGGCGGCCAGCATGATGCTGACCACATCACCCCGTGTGCCGATGGTCAAGAAAATATGGGCCTAATACCATATTCTCAATATGCCTCAATGGGCGTGTAACGGGATCCTTTACCTTTACCCCTTCATTCTATTGTGACAGTGCGAAAGCGGAAAACGATGATCTGGTCTCGCCTATGTAGCTGGTGATAGGCAGCATATGATATGTAACCTGTATATTTAAAAAGTTAATAGTGACATAACTGTCGTGAAATATTCTAATCCACATATATAAATTAAAAAGTAAATATAAAGCCTAACAAATAACTTCAATAAAAGGAAAGAAGAATGGTAAAGAACAGTTCTGTCACAATGACTGTACTCGAAATCCCCCTTGTTTTCTACTTCGTCTGCAAATTGTAACGTTTCACGTTGCTAGTAAAGGCCTACTGCATCATTACACGCTTGCTTCAATAAAACGTGTACTGCCTTTCTAAGAAAAACCTTGAGATACGCAAGCTGATTAATGACCTAAATTAATACTAGCATTAATTACACTACGTTACCATAAACGAACGGACAGATGGACTTAGGATAGAAAGAAGGGAGGGCTGATCGGAGGAACGCAGGCAATACTACCACAGTCGCGCGATACACAATTGCTGCCATCACGCGTGTAAGGCCACATGCACTAGCTTTTTTCAAATCGACAGTGATAAAAAACACTACCCATACCAGAGTTAGGTTTTAAAATCCTGAAAAACGCTTATTAGGAAATATGACATTATACTGGTTTACGTTTGAAAACATTACAGTACCCAGACACCACATCCTTTTCGAAGTAAACAGGAGGTAGAAGAAAGTGCATATTTTGAACGCAGCCACTTAGCTCCTTTAAATTTGTATATTTGGGTTCCTTAGGACTTGCTGACAAAAAATATGTTAAACGTTACGCAAATAGTCTAGGAATTACCAAATTATAGCCAAAAGAAATAGTGAGGGATGTCAGACAACACCCAAATCAGAATCGCTCAGTGGCAGATTTTCAACACACCATTGTACGGGAAATAGGCTGACATGTTACCTCCTATTTGATTGGAGCGCAATAAATGTAAGGCTAAACACGATTAGTCGGGCTATAAATACTATCTTTCGTTGTCAGGGGAAACGGGAGTAGGAGTACTTTTTTTCAAACGATTGGGTAGACATGGCACGATTGGTTAGACCTGCCAATATAGTCAATTAGAGGCGTCAGGTCACCACCACATTTGCAAATAAACTTACTACAGAACCAGTGCGTTGAGCACCAGTGCATATTTTTCTAAATAAAAGCCTGGGACATCGGCAGATCGAAATTGTGTTATATTCAGTGCCAGTCAACGTAATTCTGTATTATTTCCATGAATTGTGGTAAGCTCGAAATATTTGATATCTTTTAATGAAAATTGAATGTAAATTGATAATTTATGTCTGTATATATGTGTGGTTCAGTAGCGAACATGAGGTAAAGCCTCTATAGTGCTCCAGCCTGAACAGAAGGTGTCGGAGGAAAGTAAAACTACATGGAATTGCCAAACAGTACACTGACACCTAGCTTATTGACTAGAAAGAAATAATGCTGGAATTGCAGAGGCGTAGTAATCATTAGGGAGGAATATACTGGTGAAAATTGTTTCAGATGAAGATAGCAGTTGGCCTACCGCTCTGAACTCAGTGTTTGTTATGTATTGTGCTCAGTGTAGAAATAGAGTATAAATTAGTTCTGAAGTAGGAGGTACAACCTTCTTGTTTCAGGGACCGTGGTCCAAAAGTTATTGAGCAGCACCTGGTCAGAGCTTTGCTGAATCCAGAGGCGGATAGCATACTCCTTGGTCCATATAGCAAACAGTGAGGTGTCTCCAGAACACAGGGGAGCAATCGAGCAGAGGAGTCTTTTCCTGCCGACATCACGAAAGATAAGCCTATGTGGCCAGCTGAGCTCAACATTATGTAACCCCATCTTAAACTGACATTGTATAAAAATAAGAGGGGAAATTAATTGTTTTAATGAACGGAACTGAGAACATCTCCAATACTAGTTCCAACAGAAACAAACACTTGAAGTCATGATGACAAATAACAACATAGCTTGAAAAAAACAAAACCAGTATTACCTCATAGTACCACTACACAACTGACACACATAAGATAATATTAATAAAATATGTCACTACAAGATTCATATTGATAAATTCTGTACATATAACTTGTAATTAAAATTGATTGTGATTCCTGGTTCACTTTGTATTTGAATCAGGACACATATATATTAATGAAAAGTACTTAATACATATTGATATTTGAAAATTTACCAGTGACTCATTTAAGATAGTCTCATAGAGTGTTATATGTATGATAGTGTCAAACTGTTGTCAAGTGTGGTGGAATAAATTAAATTGTTTATCTGTCTGTTATTGTTGTGACTTACACTTCATCATTTACAAAACCCTAGACATTCAACGTAGTCATCACAATATTCCAGAATAATTCTGACTGAGGTATAAATATGTGGTAGCAAGTAAGGTCATCTGTAATACACTACACTTATTAGATACAGATACCTTCACAGCTGATCTCAGTCAGTACACTAAGTCCCCTATAAATATTTATAATATCCCACTTTACCACAATAACATCAGCCTTGCTCCGTGTAGGTCGCGTGGTCGTATTATTTATTATTTTCTTCTTTAAGACGCAAGTCCTTGTAAGATGAGCAACCGTGGCATTGAACAATGCATATCAATAAAATATAAATCATGTCACACACAAAAAATAAGAATCACTCACTCAAGTATCAAGTCCGCCATATTGCATGGCTGTGAAACATGGGGAACAACAAAGTCGACAACTAACAAGTTAGAGATTTGTATTAATGGGTGCTTGCATAGAATGACTTTGATCCATTGTCGCTCAGCGTCAGCTCGTGGTGAGAATAACAGGATTAAAATGTTATGACAAAGTCGCCTGTCTGGAACTGATGGCAAGAATCAAACACGTGCCAGTAGAACATGAGGTGAGAAGACGACACTGGCTGATGGAACAAAGAAAGAATAGGTTATACTACTCCTTCATGCATGTCGTACAAGGCAACTAACATAAAATTCGTGCATGGAGTTGGCTACCCCATCATATAAAACATATTTCTACAGAAACCACAACTGCAATATGATGTGATGGCTTGGTGCCGGCTTCCTGCGAGGGGAGCAACTGAAGAGAGGTGACACCATGTTTTGTAAAAGCCGGAAAGGAAAATGCTGTTGACAAGAGTTATGTAAAGAGAGTTTCAACTATTGTCATCGTTGACCTGTATGATAACTGTTGCTATGTTGAGATATACACGACTGATCTAGACTTGTGAAACTCTACTGGATCATCGATCGCTTCTTTCATGTTCGTGCTTTATGTCATCGTTTGTTTGTACGCTTCCATTGTTCATTCATCGGAAATGTCAGACCAATTTTTGGGACCCCAAGATGCAGCAATAGTGAATGCAGTCAGCGACTCATAGCTTGACTGCCTGCGTCAGGACCAGCGAACCAGAGCTGGTCAAGACCGTGCTCCACCTCCACGTGGTGGTCCTGGAAACAGTCTGCAGCAGTGCAGGCTGGCTGAGCGAGCATGGATCGAAATGGGATGGCAAACCCGGTCCTTAAAAAATGCCGTGCAGAAGTCGGATGTGTCGACCGAAAGGTGCAGATATCACAGCTTAGGCGCAAACAGACACAACGCAACCACCGTCCTTTTCAGGACGAACGAAGAAGAAGAAGAAGAAGAAGAAGACCAATTTTTATCGTGTTTATGTTTTCAAATCTGAGTAAGGCTTACAGTATTATCATTGTATTTTTGAGAAATGTCTGCCACGCCGTCGATTCGTTCTTCTATCCACGTCTGTGCTTGTGTCATTACCCGTCTCTGGCTAAATATTTTTTATTGTTGTTGTAAATAATAGTTCAGCCTCGTTTTGGTGAGGCGCGTTCTGTTCAACCTAGACGGCAAGGTGCATCGGATATATTAAGGCGCATGTCCAAATATAAAATGCCTTGCAGCCTGGCTTTATTCTTAATTATTGTCTGGCTAACTGGCTTTATCGTTACAATAATGTCAAGATAGCCTGAAAGCCTGATACTGCCGTAGTGTGCTAGAGACTTTCATATGCCATGTCCTGTTTTTTTTAAGTGGGTATGGGCAGTTCCCTTTATCATTGCCTTTGCCTTCCTTAACTCAAGACCTGAGTCAGGTACCATTACAAGACATTCCTTATTGTGGAATCTCTAGAGCAGAGCTTCTCAGCCGGGGTTCCGCGAAACCCTAGGTGTTCCGCGAGAGATCGTGGTCGAAATAAACCCAAACTTGCTTTTTTTTTTTTTTTTTTTAAATCTTATATAGCACCATGTATTAGGCTTTATTTGATTTAGATTGCTTTGGTCTATAGTTTTTGGTAGCTTTACTATACAACATTGTCAATAAATGTTCATGTTGTAAATAGCATTCATTAAAATTATTGTATTATTATATTTACACCTACTGATCACGCTATCATATTATGAGTTATAGATATCATATTTTGTATGCAAGGGGGTTTCCTGAGACCTGACAAATATTTCAAGTGTTCCTCCGTGGTAAAAAGGTTGAGAAACACTGCTATAGAATAATGTAGAGGGAGACCAAAAAAAAAACACACATGGAGAAAGGAACAGGGGTAAAAAAAATTAAAAAATTGGAAAGAACTCAAACAGGTGTTGTGAAAGTATTGAATTCCTCGGTTGCTCACGAATGAATGAATTCAAATCTTTGGAATGTTTTGTTAAGAATCTTCTTCTTTCACCTTTCAACTCGAAGCGCACAGACATTCAACAAAGTACTCCCAAGTCTTCCTGTCCCGTGCCATCAGCTCAAGATTTTTCCATGTCTTCTTCATCCCCTTATCCAGTTGTCTTCTCCTTATGTCCTTTAGTCTTCCTGTACCTCTCATGTCCTGGGAATTCTAGAACACGGACTGTAATGCTTTAAACATGTTTTCTCAGTGTGTGTCCTATCCATATCCAGCGTCTTCTTTCATCTCTTGTTCCACTGGCATTTGTCTGGTTCCTGTCATCTCTTGTTCCACTGGCACTTGTCTGGTTCCTGTCATCTCTTGTTCCACTGGCACTTGTCTGGTTCATGTCATCAGTTTCACCTTGGTGATCTTGTCATACTACTTCAGTCCTTCTATTCTACGCAAGCATTCATTTATGAAAGTCTGTAGTTAAGAATCTGGATATCTTAATATAAGTTTTATCGACGTATTTGTACATTTTTCCAGATGAACGCGTCAGTCATATTTCTATTAATAATGCTGTATGTGGCTGTTTCATAACTCTTTCGGCAGATATCGACCCAAATGCGAGATTCCCTTCCGTGTGTCAATTTTGGTTTAACTTATCTGTGCAATACATTGCTTTTAACAATGTAGGCAGAACTAATCAATTGTAGACCGGTGTTTACAAACTTCGGAAGTTCGGACTCTGAGACATGTCTCTAATTCCATATTCCTCCTCTCTCTCTCTCTCTCTCTCTCTCTCTCTCTCTCTCTCTCTCTCTCTCTCTCTCTCTCTCTCTCTCTCCCCCCCCCCCCCCCCCAAAAAAAAACCAAAAAATAGTTATGTGACTATGGGAATAAAGAATAACTAAAATGGACATCCAGATAAGTAGCAGTGGAATAAGAGCTGAGGAAAAAAAAAAACCGCTGCCGATGGATTGGGCACGCATTAAGGAGACCTGCTGATAGTTTTACAATGCAATCTTTGGTTTGGAATCTCCAGGGCAAGAAATATAGAAGCACACAAGAAGATGAGAGCGAGGGACAGACATGAAAATGATGAGAAAGTTATTGAGCTCATGACATATGACAGCAGCACTTGGCATGCGTTTGTTGGAGGCCTATGCTCCTTGGGGAGCTAAAGGGTATTGATTGATTGATAGATCGACTGATTGATTGATTAATTGAGTGATTGAAAATATAGACATGACGAGGCAAGGTGCTAAACTGTTGCATATTCTGACAAAGTACGTTATTAATATAAACGGCAGTCCTGCTGTGATCTGTTACACGTTGAGTTTTTATTGCCCATATTCTAAGAATATATATTAAGTACGATAACATTAGTCCCTGTACAGTTCCCGGGGGGTCTCGGGGGAGACAAAGACAAAATAATACTACTGCTTCCTCAGGCATGTCGTATCAGGCAACTAGTATGAGATTGGGCTTGGGGCTGGCAACTTTATCGTGAAAAACAACTGCTATAAAAACTAAGGCTACAGGGTCGCATGCAAGGTTTGATGTAGGCTTTTTGTAAGGGGACCATCTGCCGTTGTAGCTCCATGCTCCATCGGGAACGAAAAGGAAAAAAGAAGCAGAAAAATATAACTTTCATTCATGTGATATGGTTACCCAGCAAAAATAGTACCAACATGATTGCCAGGCAGATGCGTGCTTAAAAGTATTTTGAAGCTGGGGCGAATCCAACCTTTGGCACCCGCACCCCACTAAATAAACGTACAGAAACAAATATGCCTGTAAGTTGACATGGACGGTGAACAAGCAATTAGAAGAAAGATTTGATGCCTTTGAGATGTGGATATATAGAAGAATGTGCATATCTCATGGACAGAGAAGAAAATAAATAAATAAGTCATAGAAAACCTAGGAATAAAAAGAGAATGAAAGAGATCAAAATTCTAGAGGGATGCAATATTTTGGCCATGTAAAAAGACATAATACCTTAATGAAGACCATTATTGAAGGCATAGTTGAAGGCAAACGTGCAAGAGGAAGACAGCGTTATAAGTGGGAAGATAACATCAAGAGATGGACAGGAAAGAGTTTGTCATAGTGCACCATCAAGACAAGAGACAGGGAAGAGTCTGTCATAGTGCACCATCAAGACAAGAGACAGGAAAGAGTCTGTCATAGTGCACCATCAAGACAAGAGACAGGAAAGAGTCTGTCATAGTGCACCATCAAGACAAGAGACAGAAGACGTTGAAGATGCATTGCAGCTGACCTTCGATGTGAAGATGGCACCTCATGATGATGAGATTTTTTTTTTAACTATTACAGTATTGACATAATAATGTCCGGTGGCACCCGCTTTTGACTGTCACCAGGTGCGAACCTCTCCCTCGTACCCCCTTAGTATGCCACTGTTGCCAGGAGACAATTATTATTTTTTTAATAACTGGAGAGAACATTTTCGGAGAAAATACAATATGAACAAAGAAGAGATTCCACACGTTAGTTATATCGACGTGTAAGAACAATTGCTAAGACATAACACAAAATAGATTTAAAGTGCTGATAATAAGGTTAGAAGAAAGGTGAACAACACATTAGCAAGAGACATCGAAGTTTCCAGATAAAGTAAAGATGGTCGGGAACAAAGAGTTGAAAACAGAACAGTGATATTTGTTTACGCTCACAACAAGGAACTAAACGTCTAAAAAATTATTCAAATTCGAAAAGTTTTTTCTGCTTTTCATTAGTGATTTCCTTTATCTTTGTCTCAGTTTTTTCCCCCACCCTTCATTCCTTGGTTTAAAATACCTTTCCCCGGCTTCTCACATTTGGATAATATCAACTCTCAGCCTGTTGCTGTTTGGCATATCGCTCAAAGATACTGGATTGGAACGCAAACGATGGGAACTTACCATAAAACGTCTGACTGTTTCTTGCTTAAATTTATAAAACATGTTTCAAATTAAAAACCCCAGCACATTGCCCCAGACAGCTGGTGTAGCTTGATTGAAAGCTTTTAGCCAGGGTTTCTTAATGTGTATTGTGCCTTGAACCCCTTTGATTGTCCGATGAAGATAATGGCCCATTTGATTGTCCGATGATGGCCGTGGATACCTTTGATTGCCCGGCGAAGACTATAAACCCCTTTGATTGTCCTGATGAAGGCTATGGACCCCTTTGATTGTCCGATGAAGACTACGGATCCCTTTGGTTGTCCTTTGAAGGCTATGGACACCTTTGATTGTCTGGTGAAAGCTGTATACCCCATTGATTGTCTGATAAAGGATACGGACCCCTTTGATTGTCTGATGAACGGTATGAACCCCTTTGATTGTCCGATGAAGACGATGGACCCCTTTGATTGTCCGATGAAGGCTATTGACCCATTTTATTGCCCGATGAAGCCTATAGACCACTTTGATTGTCCAGTGAAAGCTATGGACCACTTTGATTGTTTGATGAAGGTTATAGACTGCATTGATTGTCCGATGAAGGCTATGAACCACTTTGGTTGTCCGATGACTTCTGTGGATCCCTTTGATTGTCGGATAAAAGCTATGGACCCCTTTGATTGCCCGATGAAAGCTATTGCCCCTTTGGTTGCCCAATGAAGGCTATGGGCTCCTGCGTGAGAAAAAAATTTACATGAAAGCGTAATTTAAAAAAAAAAAAACAACATTACATTTTAAATGTTTCGTTATGTACATGGACTCCCTAGAATTCATTCATGGATACCTAAGAGCTTCCTGTACCACAAGTTAAGAAACCCTGCTCTGAAATCCTGAACGATGGCATTAGTTTGTTTCTCCCGACCTCTGATTGGCAAGGTAAGAGTAATTTTTGTGCTGATGTTTAAAAACGAAGGCACGCGGATTTCCCCGCGAGTTTCTGTGGGAGATAAACAGGGAATATAGTTGCAGCACTATCCGGCATGTCGTAAAGGGCGTTTAATATGAGATTGTGCATGGGACTGACATCCTCAGCTTGTAAACGAAATTGCTACAACAACTACCGCTGCAGGGTCATCATATGCTTTGATATAGGTTTCCTCAAAGGGGTCATCTGTAGTTGTGGTGGATCATGCGCCAGAAGCAGGAAAATCTTCTTCTTCTTCGTTCGTCCTGAAAAGGACGGTGGTTGCGTTGTGTCAGTTTACGCCTAAGCTGTGATATCTGCACCTTTCGGTCGACACATCCGACTTCTGCACGGCATTTTTTAGGACCGGGTTTGCCTTCCCATTTCGATCCACACTCGCTCAGCCAGACTGCACAGCTGCAGACTGTTTCCAGGACCACCACGTGGAGGTGGAGTGCGGTCTTGACCAGCTCTGGTTCGCTGGTCCTGACGCAGGCAGTCAAGCTATGAGTCGCTGACTGCGGTCTCTATTGCTGCGTCTTGAGGTCTCGCAGGACAATAAATATAAGGAATTAAAATGAAAGTCGACAGTTGTTCTTGTCCACATAAGCTTTTTTTATTTACTATTTTTTATGTTGTTTTTTTTTTAAAAATACACGAGTACATGTACGAATTTCCAGCGCAGTGTTGAAGTAATTGTTGTGGTAACTGTTGAAAACAATTCCACGAAATTTTCTGTCGCTTAGTAAATACATGATGTTTGTATACAGGGTGTCCCTAAAATCCTTGTGCAGTTTGAATCTTTCTTTAATAACTTCCACTTCTATACAAGATTTAAATGATCTGTAATACGATAGGGTATGAATTTATTCAAGACTCTGTATATTTAGTTATAAGAATGTTATCCTTCAAAGTGTCCACCGTTTTGTTGCATACAGAGTTATTTTTTTTTATTTTTTTTTTTTTTCGAAAGCACACCAGACGTTCACTTTAGGAGAATGTTAAAATCGCATTCAGCTTTGTGTCTAGATGACGAAGATATTGAAAGTTAACATTCTCACTATTAAATATGCTACATCTTGAATACATTTCCTCTTTTTTTCACTGTAAGGATTGTTTTTACCTTATATAAAAGTGAAGTTATTACAGATTCAAACTGCACAAGGACTTTAGGGACATCCTGTACATAAATTATACAGAATGTTTTGAATAATTCATGAGCCACAAAATACTGACATACATGATTGAAGAAAGAGAACAGAGAATTATGCAAATTAAAGTCACGTTATCTCTTTATAAAAGACTAAAAAGTTAGTTGCTTATCCTTTACAGGACGTGGCAATCAACCCCAGCTTTTATTGGCTGTTTGTGATTTTTCTAGGCAATTTTTTTCATTCAGTTATAAAAGACTATCGCATCATTTATACGAGGCCATCACGTCTCTTTATACGAGACTATCACATCTCTTCATACGAGACCATTACATCTCTCCATTCGACACTGCCACTTCTTTCCAAATGAAGCTATCGCTTATCTTTACTTTGAACAACTACATTCTCAGTATCAGAACATGTATTTCGATGCCGGAGCATCACATCTCTCATCATCTCTCCACACGAGACTATCACATCTCTCCACATAAGAACAATCACATCTCTTAGTATCAGAAGGTGTATTTCGACACCAGAGCATCACATCTCTCAGCATAAGGCCATCACATCTCTCGATGACAGAGCATCAAACGTGACGGAGAGTGAACATCACTGGTTTACGACCGGCTCGAAATGTGTGAATTATTAATGAGTTTTCATGATT
The DNA here is from genome assembly GCA_024509875.1 of Oreohelix idahoensis. Classification (NCBI taxonomy): domain Eukaryota; kingdom Metazoa; phylum Mollusca; class Gastropoda; order Stylommatophora; family Oreohelicidae; genus Oreohelix; species Oreohelix idahoensis. The sequence goes on along the minus strand of JAMPIV010000843.1, from coordinate 358,937 downwards.
AGAAATCAAATTACCAAGTCGGTGCGACTTCTCAATTTTTAGCTTCTTTTATTTATTTATTTTTTACAGGTTTAAGCTTTGCTCTTCAATCAGATTCATTCATTTGAATTGCCAGAAAATTTGACCAGGCGAGGAGAATAAGAAATATGCATGTCTACTTGTATATTTGTTTCATTCATATCCTCAATTAAGTTTTTTTAAAAAACACTCAATCCATGCTTAGTAAGGTCCAAAATGGATGGCTAAGTCATCATGGAGAAAATACATAGAGGCTCAAACCTTCAGGAACTCGCGTGTATTTTACTGTCCTGGTCACGCAGGATGTGCGGCAAGGAGATACCTGACGGACTAGCCCCGACTACTACTAACAATTAACAATATTCAGTTCAGAGAACACCACTGAAATCGATGAATCAGCTGACATTGCTGGAATTGAGCATCAAATATAAGACTAGCAGGAATCGAAGTTTGACAGGCTGGATCTGACGTCTATTCTACTTCTTCCTCGTTCGCCTTCAAACTTCCATATTAAATGTCTCTAATAAAGGCAGTAGTCTGCTCAAGGTTCCTGACATTCCCAACAAGTTTTTCATGGAGTGAAATAGGTTGTTGCCATAGGCTACTCCGTTCATTGCTGTAGGTTGGGCAGGACTGCAGCAGGTGTTTGGCTGTCATCGGGCTGGTGCTGCAGGTACAGAGATCTGTGCATCAATTCTGTACTTGTGGTATAGATGGTATCTCAATCTGTTGTGTTCAGTGCGTAGCTGAAAAACGGTGTATACAACCAGCGAGCTATATGAGCTTCTTCTTTGATCCTTAGCCACCGACCGTCAAAGCAGTCAGTGGCCATCACGCCTGGTGGTGTCTTGTAGAGCAACAACAAATTGATTCCACTTTGCTAGGTCGGTGGCCATCTTTCGTACAGTGCCACAACTCTGGTTCATTCTTTGCATTGAGCTCAGCCTCTACAGTCCTCCGCCAAGTTGTTTTTGGTCGGCCTCTCTTTCGTTTTCCTTCAGGGTGTCGTGAATTATTCTAATCCCCATATATAAATTAAAACGTAAATGCAAAGCCTAACAAATAAATTTAATAAAAGGAAAGAAGAATGGTAAAGAACAGTGCTGTCACAATGACTGTACTCGAAATCCCCCTTGTTTTCTACTTCGTCGGCAAATTGTAACGCTTTCACGTTGATAGTAAAAGCCTACTGTATTATTACCCGCCTTCTTCAATGAAACGTGTGCTGTATTTCTTGGAAAAACATTGAGATACGCAAGCTGATCAATGACCTAAATTTAATATTTCATTCATTCCATTTTATACACGGCGTAACTAAAAGACAGATGGACTAAAGGATAGCGAGAAGGGAGAGGCAGAAAAGCAGGGACACGTGCAACACTAAACCCGCGTCGCGCGATACACAATTGCTGCCATCACGCGTGTAAGGCCACATGCACTAACTTTATTTCAATTCGACAGTGATAAAATTCACTACCCTTCCCAGAGTTAGGTTTTAAAATCCTGAAAAATTCTTATTGGGAAAGATGACATTAGATGGGTTTACGTTTGAAAACATGACAGTACCCAGACACCACATGGGGATTGAAGTAAACAGGAGGTGGTAGAAAATGCACATTTTGAACGCAGCCACCTAGCTCCCTTAAATTCGTATATTTGGGTTCCTTAGGGTTTGCTGACAAAGAATATGTAAAACGTTACGCAAATAGTCTAGGAATTACCAAGTTATGGCCAAAATAAAATAGTGGGGGTGCCTGACAGCATGAAATCGTTTCTGCTCATAAAATTTTTTTTATAACGTGTTTGAAAAAACATTACGTTACGGAAATAGCCTACCATGTTAACTCCTATGTGATTGGAGCGCAACAAATGAAAGACTAAACACGATTGGTCGGACTATAAATACTATCTTGTGTTGTCAGGGGAAACGTGAGAAAGGGGTACTTTTTTGAAAAGATGTGTAGACGTGGTGTGATTGGGTAGAGCTGAGAATATACTCCATTCAGAGCGTCTGTTCATTGCCACATCTTGTAATAAACCTACTAAGAAGCAGTGCGTTGAGCACCAGTGTATATTTTTTATAAAATAAAGCCTGGGACATCGGCAGATCGGAGTTGTGCTATATTCATTGCCAGTCAACGAAACTGTTTATTATTATTTCCATGAATTGTGGGACCGTGGTCTTAAAGTTACTGAGCAGCACCTGGTCAGAGCTTTGCTGAAGCCAGAGGTGGACAGCATACTCCTTGGTCCATATAGCAACCAGTGGGGTGGCTCCATAACTCATTAAAGTACTCAAGCAGAGGAGTCTCTTACTGCAGTCATCACGCAAGATAAGAGAGTGTGGCCATGGAGCTCAACATTATGTACCCCCATCTTAAAATGACATTATAAACTAAAATTAAGAGGGGAATTAAATTGTTTTAATACCAGGAACTGAGAACATCTCCAATACTAGTTCCCATAGAAACAAACTATTGAAGTCATGATGACAAATACCAACAGAGCTTGAACAAAACAAAACCAGTATTACCTCATGTTACCACTACACAACTGACACACATAGGATACCATTAATAATATATGTCACTATAATAATCATATTAATAAATTCTGTACATATAACTTGTAATTAAAATTGATTGTGATTCCTGGTTCCCTTTGTATTTGAATCAGGACACATATACATTCATGACAGCACTGAATACATATTGTTATTTGAAAAGTTATCAGTGACTCCTTTAAGATATCCTCTTAGAGTGTTATATGTATGTGAGTGTCACAGTGTTGTCAAGTGTGGTGGAATAAATTAAATTGTTTATCTGTCTGTTGTTGTTATGACTTACACTTCATCATACACATACCCTAGACATATAACGTAGTCATCACACTATTCCAGAATAATTCTGACTGAGGTATACATATGTAGCAGTAAGTAAGGTTATCTATAATACACTACTCTTATTAGATATAGATACCTTCACAGCTGATCTCAGTCAGTACACTAAGTCCCCTATAAATATTTATAACATCCCACTTTACCACACAGGGGTCCATAGTATAGCTGTTCTTGTGATGGCATCGTGGTCTCTTCTGAGGACATGGCCAACCCAGCTCCAGCGTCTGCCAGCTATGATGGTGTACATGTCCTCTTGCTTGCTCCGAGTAAGCAGATCTTAGTTGATGATGGTATTCGGTCAAAAGATTCGGAGAATTTTTCTTAGGCATGTTGTGTGAAAAGAGGACAATTTCGACATTTCCTTTTCTGTAACGCTCCAGCATTCCCTACCATAGAGAAGCACAGAAAGCACACAGCTCTGATATAATCTTAATTTTGTGCGTGTGCTGTACTGAGAGGACTTCCAGGTGTTGTTTAGACTAAAAAGGCTGTTCTTGCTTCGTTCATTCTGTTGTTGATGTCTTTGCTTGCTCCGCCGTCTGGTGTTACTATGCATCCCAGGTATGTGAAGGTGTCTGTCTGTTCCAGTTGTTGATTCCTTACTGATATGGGCTCAGGGTTGCTCACATTGAGCGCCATGACCTCTTTCTTTAGATTGATGTTCAAGCCCACCTTCTGGCTATACTTATTATGTCTATCCGTTTTTTTCTAGATGTGTTGATGTGAATGTGCTAGTAGTGCAATGTTATCTGCATATTCCAGATCTTCCAATGTAGAAAATGTAGTCCATCTTATTCCTCTTGGACTGCCCTCTGTTGTCTGGCGCATCATCCAGTCTATGACTGTTAAAAATAGAGTGGTTGATAAGGGGCATCCCTGTCGTACTCCTGTCTTCACCTCAAAGGTTAGGTTGCTCTGCCCAACGCTACACGTAAAGTTGGCATAGAGGCTTTTTATGATTGACACTATGCAGCTTTGAATTCCATAAGCCCTCAATATTTTCCATAAACTGTTCCTATGTATACTGTCAAAAGCCTTTTCAAAATCAACGAAATTAATGTACAGCTGTCTTTGCCATTCTGAGCACTGCTCTATAATGTTCCTGAGGATAAATATGTGATCTACACATCTGTTCATTCTAAATTCTGCTTGTTCTTTCCTCAGTTTGTGGTCTACTGCTTGAAATTCTCTGTATAATTATCCTGCCTAGTATTTTGCTGGGAACTGAGAGAAGAGTTATTCCTCTCCAATTATTGCAGTCTGCAAGATCTCTCTTCTTGGGCAATTTGACAATTATTCCTTTGTTCCACTCCGTTGGTGTTAACCCCGTTTTCTAGAATTGTGCAAATAGTGGTTCTAATAGTTCTGCTGCTAGCTCATGATCTGTCTTAAATAGTTATGCATTTAAGTTATTATGGCCAGGAGCTTTTCCATTCTTTAACCCTTTGATTGCTGTGGTGATTTCTTCTTTTCGTGGAATGTCTGTATTAACATCTAGATCGTTTTCAGTTTCAGGAACATTCAATTGTGTCTCTGATGGTTCCTTGTTCAGAGTTTCTCTGAAATGCTCTGCCCATCTTGTTTCCTGTCTCTCTGCTGTCGTGATGAGATTTCCTTGCTTATCTCTTACTAGTGTAATATTGTTTGCACCTCGTTTTAAGCTGATGAATTTAGTTATTTTGTATACTGTACTTTGTTCATTTCTCAGTGCTGCCTCTTCTGCCTGTCTTGCAAGATCGTCTAGGAAATTCCTTTTGTTGGTTCGGGTTTGGCGTTTAACCTCCTTGTCCAGCTGACTATACTGTTCGCTATATAGTTGCTTTAACCTGGGGGACTTCGCTTCTGGTTTCTTTCTTTTCATTTCCTTTCTCATCGTCATGGTCTTTAATGTTTCTGGTGTTATCCAGTCTTGCTTCTTCCTTTCCTGGAATCCCAAGCATGATTTGCTGTTTTTCTAATATATTGTTGAAATGGTGTTGAATATTTCTGGTCTATATCAGCTATATGAGCAATCAGTTTTAATAACATTTGACATTTGCTGAGGTACACTGAGCATCTATGGGTTTCTCCAGAGTGCAGTGATGTCGAGTCTAAACAACAAAAAATATAGTATTCATATCACCATTCATAAACAATGTTCATTTCACAGACATCGCATAAAAAGCATATACATTATATCTTTCTGATCCAGGTTTTTGTCTTGTTCTTTCTCATGCACTGTCTGCTGCTATGTAGTAAGTTATATACAACAAATTGGCAACTTTTGCAATTGCTTCAAGCTGGTAGCATCAATAAGACCAGGAGTGAGGGTTGAAGTCGCAACTAAGATGGAGTGGGAAAAATTAAACAGAAGGCTGGCACTTGCGAGTCATGACCCAAGTGGGCCCGTTCCCCCTTAGTATGCAAAGGAGATTACTTACTTACTTAGTTGTTACTTTTCTACCGTGAGGTGTTAGAGATTTGAAAGTGAGAGCGCCATTCTATCCTAACGGTTGTCTTCCTCCTGGACTGGTTCCATTCTAGTCCTCAGTCCTTCAAGGATTGTCTAATGTTGTCTACCAGCGGACTCTGGGTCGTCCTTTAAGTCTCGATCCCTGGCTCTTAGTTTCTCATGCTTGTCGTGGTAGCCGATCTTCTCCCATTCTGCAGACATGGCCAAACCATCTTAGTTGGGACTGTTCTACTTGGGTCTGCAGGGGTTGGGTTTTTAGGCCTTGACGTATCGTCTGGTTGCGGACCATAAAAGAGATTAATGGGCGAAACATTTGTCAGACGGAGGAACCCTATCTGATGATCAGATTGTCTCCTGTTGTAAGCTCTATATAAAACAGAGGTCGGCAACCGCTCGATCTTGATCTAATGGTAGATCCCAGAGGTCATTCGGTACATCTCTAGATGGCTGAGAGGGAGACAAATAATTTTTTTTCACCACGGTAAATTTCTGACTAGCCCTTCCCTTCCAGCACTTAAAAGTGCAGTGTCTACTTGTTTAAAGGTACTTTCGCAACATTTCCAGTAAAAACCCGCAATTTAGCTTATTAAAATTCACTGTAATTCCTGACCTGCATTAGATAAGGAGAGATCTTTTGTTTGAAGTGAAGTTAACATTCCGTAAAATATCATTTAGTTTGAATTGTCCGCCGCTCTGTCCGTGAAATTGCAGGAAGCATATCATCCGGCAGAGATAAATGTTACAATAAGGCTGAACTTCTTCTTCTTCTTCAAGTACCATATCTAGTGGAGTAGGAGATCATGTCTGTCCACAACTTCCTGTCTCCAGTACAATTTATCAATTCTGCTGTTGACGTCTTTCCATGCCATGATGTCAAACTGTCCAGTATTTGCTCTGTTTGTCTTCCCATATCTCTTTTTTCCTTCAATCTTACCTGTTGTTACGATATATCCCAGCTTTCCTCTTCTCATAACATGCCCCAAAAAAGTGGATTGCTTCTTTCTAACTTGTGCATTAAGTTTCCTTTGCGCATTGGCCTCACTCAGGACATCCACATTACTCTTTTTGGCTGTCCATGGTTTTTTGTTTTTTTCGTACGCCCGCTATTACTCGAGACGAAATCTCCGGTTAATAAGTCTAACAGCCTGAGACTGATTTTACGTGAGTATTCCTTTTTTCCTTGTACATTGACAGGGTCCTCTCGCCATTCAGGCAGATACCGCCGATTTCGGAGGTTGTCCGTAGTATTTTTAACATTCTTCTCTGTGGCCTCTAGTGCCTTATCCTACTTGTTTACCAATTGTCCATAACTCCCTCCCATATGTCAGAACTGGTTCTATATAACACTGAAGAACTCTCTTTCTTACTTCCAATGACTAAGAATTGTTGCATGAAATACTCTTCATTTTATGGAATGCTGCTTTTGCCTGAGCTATTCTGCTCTTCAGTTCTGAGATGCAACTACCATCCGTTGTTATTTATGTGCTCAGGTATTTGACTTTATGGATCTGTTTTAAAACTGTTCCATTTACTTTCATAGTACATTCTGGGGAAGCCATTTTCTTTGAGACGATCATTACTTCTCTGAACTTATTGCAGATTCTAAATACTCTGAAAACTGAAAACGTTCATGATTTTATCTAGGTAGATCTTTAGAGAGCTCAGTGGTTCTAAAGTAGATCTCCACAGATCCTGGGTTACCAACCCCTGCTAAAGAGATTTACGTCATCATGTTCTGTTTCACCTTTCTGACGAGTTGTGTCTTCTGTGTCCAGTGCTCTTTTTGATTTAGTGGTTCACGATTCTTTTTTTGTCTGTCCTAATTCACGTTCAGTTTCTATATCCTTTTGTTTATTCTCAAGGATAATCTCATTTTTTCTTATATTATATGAATATATTTGTTTCCCCAGAGGCGTCCCTAAAGTACTTGGCACCCCCCCCTGCCCCTATAAAGAAACACACGCGCAAGTACATTTTTAACAGTAAATACTATCTTAATAGTGTCCGATGGCACCCCTATCCTGGCTGTCACCGGGAGCGGACCGCCCCTATCGCCCCCCCCCCCCCCCCCTTTAGTACGCCTCTGTGTTCCCCCACTATGTCTTGCTAAGGAATTTGTAATCTATTTCTACGTTAATAACCTACTTTGAAAACGCTGAAGTTCATTAAATTTCCCTTTTGTATTTTAAAATAAACTCATAACATATTGGCTTTTTCAGCAGGCATCTGTCTGCGTCTCTATGGTAACCAATTTTGTTGAGCTCCGCTGTTCATTATGTGTCTAATTTAGTGCGCATGTGTATGTTATCGGGACTTTGAACATCAAAAACTGATGGGTTTTTTTCTGGAATTTAAAACTGATTGTTTTTTTCCGGAATTTAGATTAAATAGTAGTGTGCAGTAGACAGTACTTCAAGTGTGATGTAGTTAAAATCCAGGTTTTGTATTCGTCCACGAGTGGTCGTTGTCTGTGATGTCTTCTTCTTCTTTGATCCTTAGCCGCTGACCGTCAAAGCAGTCAGTTGTGGTGTCATGTAGGGCAACAACAAATTGATTCTACTGTGCTCGGTCGGTGGCCATCCTTCGTACAGTGCCCAACTCTGGTTCATTCTTTGCATCTCAGCCTCCACAGTCCTCCGCCAAGTTGTTTTTGGTCGGCCTCTCTTTCGTTTTCCTTCAAGGGTCCATAGTATAGCTGTTCTTGTGATGCCATCGAGGTCTCTTCTAAGGACATGGCCAACCCAGCTCCAGCGTCTGCCAGCTGTGATGGTGTGCATGTCCTCTTGCTTGCTCCGGGTATGCAGATCTTTGTTGGTGATGGTATTGGGCCAAAAGATTCGGTGAATTTTTCTTAGGCATGTGGTGTGAAAAGAGGACAATTTCGACATTTCCTTCTCTGTAACTCTCCAGCATTCCGCACCATAGAGAAGCACAGAAAACACACAGCTCTGATATAATCTTAATTTTGTGCTTGTGCTGTACTGAGAAGACTTCCAGATGTTGTTTAGATTAAAAAAGGCTGTTCTTGCTTTGTTCATTCTGTTGTTGATGTCTTTGCTTGCTCCGCCGTCTGGTGTTACTATGCATCCTAGGTATGTGAAGGTGTCTGTCTGTTCCAGTTGTTGATTCCTTACTGATATGAGCTCAGGGTTGCTCACATTGAGCGTTATGACCTGTGTCTTCTTTAGATTGATGTTCAAGCCCACCTGCTGGCTATACTTATTAAGTCTATCCATTTTTTTTCCCTGCATGTGTTGATGTGAATGTGCTAGTAGTGAAATGTCATCTGCATATTCCAGATCTTCCAATGTAGAAAATGTAGTCCATCTTATTCCTCTTGGACTGCCCTCTGTTGTCTGGTGCATCACCCAGTCTATGACTGTTAAAAATAGAGTGGTTCATAAGGGGCATCCCTGTCGTTCTTCTATCTTCACCTTAAACATTTCTCAGTGCTGCCTCTTCTGTGATGTCTGGGAGAAGCTTAATGAGCGCCAATGAGGTTTTAATTGTCTAAATGTCAGAATCTGCAGACGTGGCCAGTTGACAGATGTAAAGCCTGGGTGCGGGACACGTTGCCGCCTTTAAAATAAAACACCTGAAAAGTCATAAACAATAAATAGAGGAATATCATTAATCAAAAGAAGCAGTTCATACAGAACAAAGAACAATATTTTAAAAAATACTTACTTCTTTATTTTTTCCTTCCACCATTGCCATGAAACGCCCTCAACATTTGCCATGAAGCGAAGTGGGGAGATCAAGTTTGTGTTCTTGAGCCAAGTGTGTCGCCTTGAATCTGCGCAAACGTAAGACATGGCAGGCACTACATGAAAGATCACCTTGCCAGATTTCAGGAGGCGTCAGGCAGCGTTGTCACTCATAATTTTGAAAACAAAACCAAGATATCGGCGACGGGCGATTTGTGGCAATTTTTTGCGACTTTGGGCGAAATCTAGGTGGCGTTCTTCAACCAGTGAAGGAAAATGACACCTAGACGGGATGAAAGAAACCTAGATCTAGGTGAATCTACCTAGGAGTGGCAACGCTGGCGTCAGACTCATGTTTGGTTCCTGAAAGATCACACCAGCTGAAACATTGCCGTGAATGCGCTGATGTAGGTCATTAATACCGTCATGTCTAGAGATAATTACGGTGGGTTATTTTTCCTGTTAAGGGCTCGTTAATTGATATCTGAGTCTGACTGCTCCGGTCGAGCAGGGCATAACAACACAAATCGACACTCGTTGTTGGGTAATTAGCCGATATCTATTTCCTGTTTTTTCGTTGCATACCTGACCTTTGTGTGTGACTGGAATACTCGCCATTGTAGCGTTTGGAAAGTCGAAGCCACATTTTTTGATCTTCCCGACATAGAAATGTGTTAAGTAATTTATCGTTCATACAAGAAAGCAGGGGGTTAAAGATGGCACGAAACAGCAACGTATAACTATTTTGTTTCTTGTTCAAATTGCACGTATAGAAGTGTTGGTCTTATTGGGGCTGGGAAGGGGGGTGGGAGAAGAGAAGAACCGTGAGTCTTATGGATAAGTCAGTGCTCCGCAACCAGTGTGCCACGGCACACTAAAGTGCCGCTCGTGTCTGCCTCTTGTGCCGTTACACCAGGCAGAATACATCATACAGTTGTATATAAAATTATATGTAATGGTAAAATATTACGAGATAGTAAAATATCTCGTAATATTTTACCATAACATATAATTTTATATACCACTATAAGATGTATTCTGCCTGGTGTAACGGCACAACAGGCAGACACGAGCGGCACGTAAAACTTTAACAAATAATAAGTTTAAACAAATAATCTGTTTAACTGTATTTAAGAAATTGTCTGAGACATACGTATACAACACATGAAAATGATTAAATCAACTTTAAATTTGGATAGATATAAGTAACAAATTTAATAATCAATTAGGTTTTAACATTTATTAAAAATTGAATAATTCTTTAACGAAAATGTGTCATCATCATATGATGTTAATGGGGATTAATTCGTATAAGAGGAAGTTTCACTTGGCAGCTTTTATTTGTACACTTAGCTGCCGAGGTTTCTGCTCCCGCTGGTGTTCTGGTTCTTTGCAGATAGGTGACTGGATCGCTCGCGTCCCTGGTCAAGATTAAGAGTTGCAGCACGTTCCAAGTAGAATCAGGGAGTAACTGCAAAGCTGGTCCCGCGTCTCTAAGACCCGTCTGATGATGGTGTCTAGCGTCAACTTCAGGCGACTTATACCCACACTTGTTCCAGAAATAGTACCCTCAACTGGTACCACCAAGCCAATCTTTAGGCTCGCAGACTGCTGGCTCAGAGAAATACAGGCACTTGTAGAGGCCTCTTACACTTGGTCTGGGGTGTTGTTACTTTAGCAATAAGTTCCCACTTTGAATTGTGTTTTAGTTCCCCAGATTCCAGTTTTCCGTGTTAAAATATTAGAGTTTTCATGGGCTCTAAGTCTTCAAGACGCTCAAACAAGGTTCCTGTCCGAGAAATAAAAGCTGATGTTAATCTTAACTCTGGCAAGGTCTGGTTGTCTTCTTGGCGCGAGGGAGATTTTCACAGTGCTTTCAACCGACTAAAGTGTCAGGTTTGTCTACTTTGTTACGATTTAGGCAGGGTCCAATCAGGAATTTGGTTGTTCCTCTATTTCGAACCCGCGCCAATCGTATCAAAACGTGCGTGTTTTGTGCGGTAATTCTAATTATTTCCATACGGAAATTTCTGCGCGTTGCTGCAAAGATCATGTCTTCCAAATATGGAATGAAAACGTCCGATCCTCTCTCGGTAATGTTTTGTCAAATACCACATCTTACTTTCATCTAAAGTAATGTCTTTGTAACAAGGTGTACAGGAAATGATTATGTCATTCGTTTCCGTCGAGTGCGTGCCGACAGGCCGATAATTTATCACGGGGCACTTCTAGGTAAACATGACAGGCGGTCACTATACGAAAATTGACCGGGCCCATGTTGGTTTTACCTGCGTCTTAATCTTAGCAAAGCCGAGAAGCGCAAAGCAAACATGATCAATAATTATCACTGAAGGGAGTGTAAAATTGAAATCCGTTTAGGCCGGTCCCAAGCCCGGCTGAAATAGGAGGAGGGCGGCCTGCATGGAGGCCGTAAGGAGGCAGCCCCTCCACCATGCAAAGGCACAACAGGCCAATCACCTGTTTGCTTTAAACTTTTGATTACGAGAACTACAAGAGAGAAAACCGGACTGATTCTAAAGGCGACGAACTGAAACGGACTACGACTTATGGAACTTGGAACACAAGAAGTATAAATGGGAAAGAAGAGGAGCTGGTGGAGGAGATGAGGAAAGCAAAACTAGAAATCCTGGCTATAACGGAAACAGAGAAAAAAGGACAAGGAGTCATGAATCTCGGTGGCAACACGCTGTTCTAGTGGAGTTCCCACATCTGAAAGAGCTAAAGGGGGTGTGGGTTGCATTGTCGCCAATAACCAAAAAGATAGTATCAAGGGATGGAACTTTGTCTCGGAGTGCATTATGGTTTAAAACTAAAAGAAGGAGAAACCATAGTCAACCTGGTCATAGTGTATGGGTCAAGGAGGAATTCTTCGAGCTGCTTCAAAGGACAGTGGATGACTGCCTAGATGAAATTATCATGCTCGGAGATTTCAATGCCAGAGTTGGAAATGACCATGCTAGATAGGGTGGAGTTATCGGAAGATATGGAGAAGATACCCTCAATGACAATGGAAAACGACTCCTTAGATTCTGCAGTGACCAGAATCTAATCATTACAAACACAAAGTTCCCCCATAAGCGCTTACATGCATTCACTAGATGTGAACCAACAAAGAATGAGAAGTCAGTGATCGACTATGCCATTGTTAGGAGAAACTCATTCAAATATGTCCGGGATGCTAGAGTCTGGAGGGGGCCAGAGATTGGAATTGATCACTACCTGCTTACAATCAAAAGAACAACTGAAAGAGTTGCTCAGCCTAGGAACTGCTCAACATCACGCAAGAAACTAAGTAAACGAACGAGAGAAATGAGCATTAAGACCTATACGCTGAGAGAGCCAGAAATTAAGACCAGATATCAGGAGCTTATTGTTGCAGCGGTGAGCAACACAGAAGAACAACCTGATGACTTGGAAACCCTCTGGCTTAAATTCAAGGACATCATAAAAACAGCTGCTGCAGAAGCATGTGGTGAAGTCCGACTTGGGAACAAGAGAAAGAGGACACCTTGGTGGACAGAGGAAGTCAAAGAGAAAATGAGAGAGAAGAAAATGGCATGGAAACAATACTTAAGAGCTAAAAACACAACAGGACAAATATAGAAATATAGAGAATATGTGACACTCAGAACAGAAGCAAAGAACAAGGTGCTAGCAGCAAAACAGAAGTCCTGGGAAGAATTTGGAGAAAAGCTAAAAAAAAGATGCGCAAGAAAACCAGAAATTGTTCTATAAGACCCTAAAGAACATGAGGAAGGAAAAACAATGCCCTCTCAAATTTATAAAGGACAAGCAAGGCAAATTGCTTACTGCCCCAAAGGAAGTAATGGAAAGATGGACAAAATATTTCTCAGAACTCCTGGATGGTGAGCATGGTGAAGCATCAGAAATGATAACCACTAGCACAGAAGAAAAAACCAATGATGGTGAAGATGACATAAAGATGGAAGAAATGAAGGCAGCACTGGAGAAAATCAATATGGACAAAGCAGCAGGGCATGATGGTATAACACCCTAAATGTTTAAGTACATGGGAACATCAGGCGACCTATTACTCTTAAGGGTCCTACAGGCAGCGTGGTGCAACAAAACCATTCCAAAGGATTGGGAGATTACCATCATAACACACAATTTTTAAAAGGGTGACAATCGACAGTGTGGAAACCATAGAGGCATATCCCTTCTCGGTGTCCTGGTAAAATTTACTCTAAAATTCTAGAGCAGAGACTCCGACGCCTAGCTGAGCCACAAATGGATGAGGTCCAGTGCGGATTCCAAGCAAACCGAAGTACTCAAGACCTAATCTTCACACTCAGACAGCTGAGTGAAAAGGCCCATGAGTATAAGAGTGAGATCCATCTTTGTTTCATAGATCTGGAAAAGGCGTTTGACAGGGTCCCCTGGAGCAAACTTTGGGACTGTTTGGCAAGGAAGAACATTTCAGCACCTCTGATTCATGCCATACGGAGCTTCTACAAGTCTTGCAGAAATTATGGGAGGAAAGCAAACCATAAGTCAGAAGAGTTCAGGACCACCACTGGTGTAAGACAAGATGATATCCTGTCACCTTATCTTTTCATACTCCTCATGGACGATGTCATCAAGGCATGTAAGGAGAGAACAAGAAAGTATTCAGTGGGGTACTGGAAGATGAGACAGGACTGTATTTCAGAGCTGGCATTTGCTGATGATGTTGCCCTGATTGCTAAATCAGAGGCACATCTCCAATCCAACTTGCAAGTCTGGAAGGAAGAGCCGGAGAAGAGAGGGATGGTCATAAGCAGCTCTAAAACAAAATCCATGGTAATATCACGAGAAGAAAGAAGACATCAGATTAAGCTGGGAGAACAGGTCCCGGAGCAGGTCGACCACTTTAAATACCTCGGAGCTATTATAGACCGAAAAGGAGGCATCAGAGAAGAGTTGGCCACTCGAAAAGCAGGAGCTGGGAGACTTTTTCAGGCCATAAATCGAGGATTCCTCAGCAAGAGAGAGGTTGGTAAGAAAACGAAGATGGCTGTATACCGCTCTACCTATGTCCCAGTCTTGACATATGGATGCGAGTCATGGGCAATGACTACAGCCCACAAAAGCCAGATCCAAACCTCAGAAATGAGGTATCTGAGGAAGGTGGTTGAAGTAAAAAGAAGAGACATGGTTCACATCCAGACGATTCATCAAGGCCTAAAATCCCACCCCCTGCAGTCCCAGGTAGAACAGTCCCAACTAAGATGGTTTGGCCATGTCTGCAGAATGGGAGAAGATCGGCTACCACGACAAGCAATGGAAACAAAGAGCCAGGGATCCAGATCCCCAGGACGACCCAGAGTCCGCTGGGAGGACAACATTAGACACTCTTTGAGGGACCGAGGACTAGAATGGAACCAGGCCAGGAGGAAGACAGCGGATTGGATAGTCTGACGCTCTCTTCCAAACCTCTACACCTCACGGTAGAAGGAAAACGACTAAGTAAGTAAGGGAGTGTAAAATTGATAAGAAAATAGTTAATATCTGCTTGATAGCAGAGACAGAAATGGGCGACCACGGAATTTGCAAGTAATTTAGTTCACACAAAAACGTAACTAAATACTGCCGGTTAGGAAAAGAGATCGACCCAAAAGTTATGTGACACACCGCTGCAAGAGCATTTGAATTTTTTAATGAGCCTTCCTGCAAGGGAATAGCTACAGTGGAGGCGAAAAGGGGACTGATAATGACAATGATGAAATTACGTTGTTAAGTTGGTTTCATGTTACGCGGTCTTCGCATTAAGCGAATGCCATATTAAGCGGCCTTCTTATTAATTAAGAATGTTTCCAAATAAGCAAATGTTACATTAAGCAGACTAACTAGAAGGTTACTGATCTACATTAAAACCGGAGAAGGGTTATGAATCATGTTTTCTCGGTTGCAGTAGGTAGGAAAATGAGATTTTCATTAGATTGGCACCGTAGACATTTTTTTTTTTTTACCCTTACGCATAGCATGACCAAAAAAAAAAAAACATAACTTGAAATTAGCCTTGAACAGTTACGTGCAGAGAACAAAAAAAAATATAATTACTTTTGGGTCACGCCGAACTTACCACACATTTAAAAATAAAAAAAATTAACCTAACTACAAATATAGCGAAACAAACTTAAAAGCTTCGTATCTGCGCTTTTCGATTTTTCTCTTCTTACCCAACCCCACCGCCTTCCCTAAACCTCCTTCCCGATCATAAATTTAACAGCACTTTGTTGTAGTTTTTTTTTTAAAACAAGATGTGATCTTGAAACATCGGAAGGCAAAGGAAGTTATTCAGGTAGAAACTCCAAGGTAAAATTCTTGAGAAAGCAACGGATGTAACATTACATTTTACAAATAAGGTTTAATTGTCTTCTTCTTTCTGTTTTTTTTTTCTCTTTCTGATTTAAATGCCTTACAGGAGTGTTTTCCCAAACTGGGTAGGCGTATCTTCGTGCACACATATGGAAGTAGTGGGGAATTCTGGGTTCGAAACTGTATAATGGCAGACGATATTGTTAATACTATATATTTGGTACTTAGTTCAAATAATTCACCAACCACCATCATCATTTGATCATCGTCATCATCGTCAGCCTCATGTTAAGCATACGCTGTCATCATTATTAAATTCTTCTCTTCTTTGATCCTTAGCCGCCGACCGTCAAAGCAGTCAGTGGCCATCACGCCTAGTGGCGTCTTGTAGGGCAACAACAAATTGATTCCACCGTATGTGCTGGGTGAGACTTATCTAACATATCTCTGTTCATGTAATTTAGTCTTAACTCCTTTCTCCGTAATTCTAAGGGTAGAATTCCTAAAGCCACCTCTATAGCTCCCATTGATGTTGATCTGATTGCACCTGCTATTGTACATAAAGCCTGATGCTGAATTTTGTCTAATTTAATCTTGTTGTGTGCAGCAGAGTCATATATTATACTTCCATAATCTATTTTTCCTCTAATAAAAGATTTATAAAAAGTGAGCATTGTCTTAGTGCTTGCACCCCATCCATTACCTTTAAAATCTTAATAAGTTAGTCAATCCTCTGCAAGACTCCACTAGTTTATCTATGTGTTTATTCCAGTTTATCTGTTGGTCCAATATCATTCCTAGATATCGAGTGGTTTGCACTGTATTAATGTTTTGCCCTTGGATATTTATGTCTATAATTTTATTTTTTACAACCCTACCTTTACTGAAGATCATTCCCATTGTTTTATTTGTATTCAGCTGAAAACCCCATGTTGTCATCCATTTATATACTTTATTTATTTGCTTATATCATTAAATTCTTTACCTAAAT
The DNA here is from genome assembly GCA_024509875.1 of Oreohelix idahoensis. Taxonomy (NCBI): domain Eukaryota; kingdom Metazoa; phylum Mollusca; class Gastropoda; order Stylommatophora; family Oreohelicidae; genus Oreohelix; species Oreohelix idahoensis. The sequence goes on along the minus strand of JAMPIV010000843.1, from coordinate 342,528 downwards.
CATTTACCATTATATTAAAAATTGAAGGAGACATTACTGATCCTTGGGGTATTCCATTTTGTTGTTCATACAGTTCTGATCTATCATTGTTTGCCTGAACAGTGAAATATCTATCTTGCAGAAAATTCTCTAAATAATTATATATTTTACCGGTTACTCCTATCTTCTTCATTTTAAAGAGAGCACCCTCTCTCTCCAGCATTCATCATAAGCCCTAGCTATATCTAAAAACACTACCACAGTTTTTTCTTTCTTTTGAAATCTTGATTTTACTTCATGTTCCAGTTTAATTATCTGATCCATAGTGCATCTGTTCTTCCTAAATCCTGACTGAGTGTGATTATATAAATTGTTCTTTTCCAAATAAAACTGTAATCTTTTATTTACTATGGTTTCTAATATTTTACCGAGATGTGAAGTTAAAGAAATTGGTCTGTATGAACTGGCATCATGGGCATCTTTTTCTGGTTTTAGTATTGGAATAATTACTGCTGTTTTCCATGTTTTGGGAATTTTTCCTGTATTCCAAATTTTGTTAAAAAGGGATGTTATAATTTCTATGGTACTTTTTGGTATGTGTTTCAAGATTTCGTAGCTCAAGATGTCATGCCCTACTGATGTATTTGTTTTGTCCTTTAATGTATTTTCAACTTCTTCCATTGTAATATCTGCATTTAAATATGATAAATTTTCAGTATTAAAAGGTACTTCTTTACTGAGTTTTTTTAAGAATTTTGCTCTTCTGTTGACTTCAGCCTGTCCTAGATTTTCCTTAGAACTAACTCTATGGTAGTACCTGGCCAGCACCTCTGCTTTCTGCCAGTCAGTCTCTGCCCTTTCATGTCTTTTTATATTAGGCATTATCATATGTTTAGTTCTGCCTTTAATGGCTTTTAACTTATTCCACACATCTGTTGTAGAAAGCAGATTTACATCAAACTATAGGTTAGATAATAGGTTTGGATTGTAAGAGAGATAAGCATGAAAAGGGGTGGTGGGGTGGTTATTGACGTGTGCAGTGTATGTTAGAATCTTCTTCTTTCTTCTTCGTTCATCCTGAAAAGGACGTTGGTTGCGTTGTGTCCGTTTACATCGAAGCTGCGATATTTGCGCCTTTCAGCCGACACATCCGACTTCAGCACGGCATTTTTGGGACCGGGTTAGCCTTCCCTCTTCGATCCCTACTCACTCAGCTAGACTGCAGTGATGCAGCCTGTTTCCAGGACCACCACTTGGAGGTGGAGTAGGATCTTGGTCAGCCCTGGTTCGCTGACCCTGACGCAAGCAATATAGCTATGGGTCGCTAACTGCATTTCTCACTGTTGACGCGTCTTAGGTCCCGTATGTTAGAATGAGTGTGTAATATTATTATGGTTCTTCTGATGCGTTTGTGTGGTCATTTGCTAAGTCAGCATGTCGTTGTCTTCGTACGGTTTTATTCCATCTCTATTTATGGTCACAATTGACCTGAGGTCATAAATCGACATGATATAGTTTAATCTATCATCCTACACAATATCTTCTAAGTAGCATTTTGGATCATCATGCAAAAATTTCATTTTAAAATATTATATCCTTCTTTTTAACTAGTAACCGAAAAACTGCAAACGCGTTTTTTTTTTTTCAAAACAAGTTGAAGTGGAGAAGAAATAAACAGTGCCGTCTTAAGGCATGGGCACACTGGTCAGTGCCCAGGGGCCCCACGATTCTAGGGGCCTCATGCTGGGATGCTGTAATATTGTTCATAAGACATCTCTTGGCAGAATGGATAATTACTCATCTCTCGCTGGAAAGGCCTGGGATTCAAATCAAACATGACGTGGGTAGGTTGACGAAATTTTTGTTGAAAGTACCATTAAATTATAAATCTATAGGTTTAATTTTATTGACCGTTTACATTTTTATTCCCGTGGGTGGGTAGGGCTGGTAGGAGCCCAGTGCATTGCTTTGCCCAGGGCCTACAATGCTGTTAAGACGGCCACGGAAATAAAGCAGTATTAAGGCAACGATGTGTTTTTGCGGTGGAAACCCAATGAAGATGGACCTAGTTTGACGGTCTCTAGCACTGCACAGTAAATTATTTTTGACACTACAGGCAGGTAAGAATGTTTTACTAAACGTTAGATCTGAAACCACATGCTTCTTTCCACACTAGTTGTTTAAATCACTTATTAACTTTGGCATCGCACGTTTTCTAATATAAACAATTTTAAATGCTCACATGTGTAGTCGTTTACGCGTGCCGTATTTATATAAGTTACTGTTACATAATATAACTGGTAATATGCGCTGGAAGTTTCGTTTCCGGCATATGGTGGGATAAATTAATCGTTTCCCGTCATGCCCAGAATTACTTACTGTTAAGTTCGTGCTTAACTAAAGGTAAAAATAATCCATAGGCGATACTGCCGTAGGGGATGGGGGTTACAGTGTTAGAGACCACCAAACTAGGTCCAGCTTCATGGGGTGGGAGGTGCCACCGCAAACACACATCGTATTTAACATTGTCTTTTACTCTTAACACCATTATCATCTTTCTTTTTCTTGATCATCTTTCTTTTTCTTTATCATCTTTCTTAGAAAGAATTGCGATGTATAAAAACAGAGCGAGGAAGGAGCTACAGTGTGCTGTTGGATATTTTTCATGAAGTAAAAAGGTCAAGGATCACGTGACACGCCCATTGAGGCATATTGGGAATATGGTGTTAGGCCCATATTTTCTTGACCATCGGCACACTAGGGGTGATGTCGTCAGCATCACGCCGGCCGCCTTAACCTTTCCAGAGTTAATCTGGTACTCAATTCATGAGGCTGGGTCGACCCTGGAGCCGTTTGTGGTCTAAAAAATTCCACTTCAACTGGGGATCGAACCATGGACCACCGAGCTAGGAAGCCAGTGCACTAACCACTGTGCCACCGCGGCTCCTTTTCTCATGAAGTACTTGAGTAAGATGTTTGGGAAGCATTGCTGCACAGTTTTCGAATGACATAGCACTGGTATTATTTACATAACATGTTAGCATAGACAGTTGTAGTATCAATTGAAAATGCTAGCTTTGTGATTTTGAGCTGTCTTTCTAGTGCACCGTACTTCACGTTTGCTGATCACAACAAAATAGATATTAATCCAGACGACGTGATATTTTATGGACATGCGCCTTAACATAACCGATGGAGCTTGTATCTAGGTTGAATGGGGCGCGCTTCGACAATAAGAGGTAAAACTCATCTAAAAAAAAAAAAAAAAAAATCATGGTAAAACCGAATTCTTTGTCGTACTGATCTGCAGCAAACTTTGCACTCTTCGTTATTTTGATGGTTCTTTAAAGACTGCTGCCCCGTCGAAGTATTCCGTATACTATCCTATATAGCAATCCGCCTCTGCAGCATAGAGATCAGCATATCCTACTTTCTTGTATGTTTTCAGCACTTTTACCTCAGGTTTAAGGTAAGGAATATTACGTTGTTTTCCTATGCCAGGTTAGACCTAATCTGGCTAACGAGGTGCGCGTGAAAGGGCACGGAGAAACTGTAGGAAGCACCTGCAACCAATAGCTGATACATTGTCTCGGCAGACAGCGGTTGTGTAAGTCATAACTTCTGCGAGAAGCGCTCGGAAATTTAACAGAATGAAAGTTAACAGAATGATTGTTAACAGGAAGAAGAGGAAAACCATAACAGGTCAGGAAGGAAAAGGCGGAGTATTATATGTGAGAGTGAGTCAGACTGAGTGTGAGAAAAAGTGAAAGATTGTGTGAGAACATGAATAAGAAAGTATTGATGAGATAAGTAAAGGGAGTCCAGTAGCAGACACAGCCGTGAGTGAAGTGTTGGAAATGTCACCTTTACTGTATCAGTTTTAAGAGGTGGGGTGGGGTGACCGTTTTCTTTCCTCGCTGCCTTTGCTTTCCCCAACTCAAAACTTACAGTCGGTAAATTAGAGCGTGACGCTACCCGCTTTCGAACCTGGTAACCATGCCTCGAGAAATAAGAGCTCCTAACTTTGGGATTGTTAGAGAGCAAATATCACGTGAAGGGTATGGGACACAAATGATTGGGACAGTATTTGGTTATATACTTCTTCCAGTATTTTTCATTCTATTTCTCCGTAACTGTCGCTGTTTTTGCCACTTTTTAGTTTTGTTCAAGATTGTTTTTGTTTTAATCCCTTTGGTTTGCCATTCTACTCAGGACCTCTTTGACGTCCGCACACTTCTCTTCCACTGTGTGGAAGCTGTACTAGCGATAATGGTTGGTTATTTCATGAAAGTAGGCATTAACCACGTCCACTGTTTCTCTTAGATGACCGGCTCTGTTGGCTGTTTTTTAAAGGGAGTATTTTGAGATAGTGATTATCTATGTGGAGAGATACTGAAAAAAATTTAATGATCGCCTATTAGAGAACGATACTGCAATCGATGAATCATTTAAGGTTAAGGTTGCTGCATTTCGTCATCAAATGTAAGATTTGTAGGGACTGACGTTTGAAAGGATGCATCCGTTGTGAATACAACCAATGCACAACAGGAACAAATAGCATTCACACCACACCCTTCGACGTTTGCTGAGGGAGACTGAGCACCTATGGGTTTGCCAGGAGTACAGTGAGGTCGATTCTGATTAACAATAACTGATAGTGAGAGAGTGAGTACGATTAAGGAGAAATGAGAGGAACAATAACTGATAGTGAGTACGACTGAGGAGGAATGAGAGGTAGATTGGGGGCTTATGGAATGGTGGGAGATGTGATGGGGATAGAGAAAAAGAACGTGTGGGGAAAAAACGAGTGAATAATAGAAAATGGAGTAGAGTGAAAAGGGGCTTACAGAGTTTGAGTGACGTCGAGATGATGTATTGGGAAGGTAAGGAAGAGTGAGTAAAAAATTGGTTGTATGTGAGTGAAAGTGTGTTAGAATGCAAGAGAATGTGTGCGATTGAGAGAGAGAGAGAGGGGGGGGGGTAGAGATTGTGGGACAGCGATAGAAAGATTCGGGTAGGATTTTTGGGACAGCGATATAGAGATTGGGGTAGACTGTGTGGGACAGCGATAGAGTGATTGGGGTAGAGTTTGTGAGATATCGATAGAGAGATGGGAGTAGTGTTTGTGGGAAATCGATAGAGACATGGGGGTAGAGTTTGTGGGATAGCGATAGAGAGATTGGGGTAGAGTTTGTGGGATATCGATATAGAGATTGGGATAGAGTGGTGGGACAGCAATACAGAGATGGGGGTAGAGTCTGTGGGACAGCGATGGATAGAGGACTGTAGAGTCTGTGACACAGTGATAGAGAGATTGTAGAGTTTGTGGGATATCGATAGAGAGATTGGAGTAGAGTTTGTGGGATATCGATAGAGAGATGGGGATAGAGTTTGTGGGATATCGATAGAGAGATGGGGGTAGCGGTTGTGGGATATAAATAGAGAGATGGAGATAGAATCTGTGGGATATCGATAGAGGGATGGGGGTAGCGTTTGTGGGATATCGATAGAGAGATGGGGGTAGCGTTTGTGGGATATCGATAGAGAGATGGGGGTAGCGTTTGTGGGATATCGATAGAGAGATGGGGATAGCGTTTCTGGGATATCGATAGAGAGATGGGGGTAGCGGTGGTGGGATATAAATAGAGAGATGGAGTTAGAATCTGTGGGATATCGATAGAGGGATGGGGGTAGCGTTTGTGGTATATCGATAGAGAGATGGGGGTAGCGTTTGTGGGATATCGATAGAGAGATGGGGGTAGCGTTTGTGGTATATCGATAGAGAGATGGAGGTAGCGTTTGTGGGATATCGATAGAGAGATGGGGGTAGCGTTTGTGGTATATCGATAGAGAGATGGAACATAAGGATATTGTTTTCGGAAGTTTTAAGTTAACATTTCTTTTGTTAATGAGTATTGATTTGTTGTATTTGGGTACAGGCCTTCTGAAATGTCAAAAAGACTGGGGGTTTTCTTAGATACTTGGTCGATGGGTTTTGTCTGGGGGAGTTTAAGTGGTTGTGGAAATTTTGTGTCAGCGTTTAGAGAGACTGTCATTGAGATTTGTTTTAAGACTCCCGTCTATCGCAGTTAGGATATCTAGTTCACGATTTTTCTGTGAAATTAAGAGGGGAATTTCATAAGAGATTTGGTTTAAGGGGTTTTAGTTGATGAATTTAAAAATTCGGTGCGATTCGAGAATGAAAGAAGAGGATTGTTTGCTGTGATTTTTTATGGTTATTGTTTATTGAGACAATGAATGTTATTGTTTTAGCATATGTTTGTATTGTTACGTTTTATCAGAGTCTGCCTGCTATGTGTTTTTTACATAGGTATCATTCTAGGTTTACAGGTTAGTAATTAGTTTATTAATGGGGCCTACACAGCTTGGTGATGAATAACATGATAGCTGTTCGTTTAAGGGACTTGTGAGTCGAGGATGTTAAAAGATTGTGAAGGAGGAAATAGAAGTCGTTGGTTTATCTATTGAATGAATGTAGTTTGAATGTTAAACATTATAGTAAAAGCGTTTGAAAGTGCATTGAAAGCCTATCGTCGTTTGCACCTTATGATCAAGATTGAATGAGTGTGCGAGATATTTCAAAATTACAAGTTCCGCAAGCGATTGGGTGGGGAGGACTTGTTTCCACAGAGGAAGACGTTGATCTGAGGCTAGAAAAGACTGGGATAGGAAAAAAAAAGAATGATTTACACATGACGGAAGGACTCTGACTGTTGATAATATAATCCGGTTGATTTTGCTCACGACGAATGTTGAATTAGAATGAAAAATTTGACAGAGAAGTTTTCAGTTTGAATATTTTCCTGAGATGCTTGTTTATACTACATTTAGGTGATTTAGTGAGTCGTGTGTATGTAAAAAAATGAAAATATATAATAGTTTAAGGAGAGAAAAGATTTCAGGTTTTATTATTGTGATCTAAAGACGATAATCGAGGGGTTGCAGAGAAAGATGAGAGAGAAGACTGGTTTCGATGGGGTGCACGACAATGTATTATTGTCATAGGACAGCGAGGAGTTAGGACTATAAGGCTGCCCGAAAAAGAACAGCAGCGAGAGAACGACTGAAGATAAGAAAAGCAGCAAGAGCTAGAAAGAGAAAATGGTGATAGTGTAGAGCTTTGAGAAATCCCAGCCTGGAATGTTAAGTCCAGAAGAGTCCTGGAGAAGGGCAAAGCCTGCTTAAGGCAACTAGAAAAGTGAAGAGAAAATTAAAGAGTGATCAGAATATCATGCACATGAACGAGAAATGAGTGGAGAACGAGTACGCAGGGCGCAAAATGGAGAGGAGAGAAGAGGGATTCGAGAGGAGGAGAAGGAGATATGATGAATTGAGTGGGATAGACAAATTAGAGAATATGATTTACGGGGGTAGAGGACGCAGAGAGAAGATAGATTAAGGTGGTGAGGATGGAGTATATAAGGAGATGAATAGTTATGCTGACAAGCATAAGAAACTACTCTTTCCATTAAGAGAGTCAAACAGAAGCTATCAGTAGAGAGGAATGCGCTAGAAGTAATGAGGATAGAGCAAAAGAAGCTGAGAGGAATGTAAATGAACTCATGAAACTGAAAAACGCATGAAAAAGGTGGATAAGAGTGACTAAGCGATGAAAAGAGAAGAGGTGGAAATCTAGAAGAAATAATGTGAGAGGCCGAGGAAAAGAGAGAATCAGAGAAAAAAGAGAAGATGAATGAGAAGCCCGAGAAAGAGAAGGAAAGAAGCGCCCGAGGAGAGTAAAGAGCGCGAGGAGGATGTTGTGGCGAGAGATGGGGGGAGGTGGGTGAGCAGTAGAGACAAAAGGGTTAAGATAATAGGTTGACTGGGCATGTGGTGAGAGAAGTCGAGGACTGCTGCGACGGGAGGATTAGGCGCGGGAAAGGAGGAGGGAAAGAGAGAATGGGGGGGGGGGGGAGGAGGAGAAATTGGGGGGGGGGGGGTGGGGGGTGGGGGGGGGGTGGTAAAGGGCCGAGAGAAGGAAGCGAGAAGTTACCAGAGGCCAGCAGAATACAGGAGAGGGGGGGGGGAAAAAAGAGGAAAAAGGAGCCATGAGACTAAAGTATGGAAAGAAAGGCGAAGGGGGGCGGGAGAAGAAAAATTAGCAATTCTGTACCCATCTTATCATTTAAAACATTTGGGATCAGGTGGAAAAAAATGTGGCTTAGGCGAATGGTGATTATAACGTAGTCGTTTCGTTGATGCGAACTTGTTGATTTGATTTTGTGTTTTCTTTAAAAGAATTAAAACTTATCGAGATTTATATAACACTTGATAACCAACAGATCCGGCTGCGGATGAAGGTTTTTATATTACTTCTGTAAACAGTTATAAATTGAGCTTCACGCTAGGATTTAGGATAAACCTCTAGCCCCCTTTACGTCGCAATTGGCTCCGTAAATACTTCGATACAGTGGCTAAAAATAAGTATGGCTAAAAGTGAAATCTATAAAAAGGATATGTGCTTGGCGGAAGGCTGCCCTACTCCTTGTATCGTTTAATACAAAGCCATCTCCTATCTATTTTTTAACATCAGCTGCTTTCCTATCGCTTTACTAAATAAACATAAAAATCGCCATAAGTCTATAATATAATCATCATTTTTTCTTCGTTTAGGGTTCAGTACCCTTACGGTACGCTTGCGTGACCAACAGTTTCTAGCTAGTCGCTACATAGCAGGAAAAGCCTGCATTTGTTATTCTGGTGCTACTCAGCAATTTTCAACTATGCACTTCCAGACGTGTGGTTTTTTTTTTTTTCTGTCTTAGGTGATTATTTCTCTCTTTTTTACATTGACGTGGACTCAGCAAGTAACTAACCTCCGTAGTGTAATGCTCATCTGGTTTCTGCCGTAGTGTCTTTTCTGACGGACGCCACTTTCCAATAGAAACGCACCTATCCGATTAGGTCAATCCCACGGCTCTCAAAGAAGACGAATTAACTTCCCGAACTCACATCAGGCTCCCTGTTAAGAGTTGTTATTATAAATAACTTAGTGTTTTTTTAAATAAGGTTACATCAATGGGAGAAGCGGAAACATAGAAAGATGACAAAAAGAAATGCAAAAGAAAGACCGAAGATACCCGAGGCGAAAGAGGAGAATGGAATTGAATAGGATTCTTAAATCAGAAAAAAACCAGTAAGAATGGAAGAATGGGAATTAAGAAAGGAAAAGGTATAAAAGTGAAATAGACTTGTTGAACTGTAGGAATGAAGGATATTAATTATAACTCCTGGTTTACGTTGTTTTTATTTTATGTTGTCCTAAATCTAAAACGAAGATAAATATTTTACACCGACCTGTTTTGAATTTATGTCTGCACCAATTATATGGCAATAATGTGTTACGATCAGTGCCAGTATTAGTAGATGTGCAAGGAAAAAAAGAACTGAAATAACAAAAATAAAATAGTATAAAAGAAAAAAATAAAAAAAAAAATATTATCTTAAATGGATTTGACCTTGAGCAGATTAAAAAGAAAGGATGTTTTGTCCATAGGACAAGTAATACGGGACTAAATCCGGAGAATGAGGCATAGTACCATACTGCCTGAGAGGTTTTATCACGACACCAAACAAACAGATTTCCTGGTATCAGACTCAGCATTAGAGCCAAAACTTTGCGCCAATAATATGTTTTAGTTTTGTACAAAGAGTCCTGGAATGGAAATTTTCACCATACTATTATTACATCGGAAATTTTGATGGATCCTATCCTATAATGAATTATATACGATTAAATGGCATTTGACAGCTGCAGAGACAGCAGCAATCACTTTGGAACAAAATTGAGGTGATTGGGAATTCACTGGATGTTCCACCTGTAAGATCATTATTTAATATAATGAGAAATAGGAAAATCATGAAGACACTTGACTATGCCAGAGCTTCTCTCATTCGATAGGAACAGCTTACAGAAAACCAGTTGTGGGATTAGGAAAAGGAAGATCGGTGCTCGACCCAGGGAAGTAGTAGCCTACTTTGTCTTCATTTTTTCCTTTTTATCTTATCAGCATATCTAGACTTGGGGATTATGATTGTGAACATAACAAACTCACATCAACAGAAATGGAATCCAGAAAAGTTGACTCAGACCTAAAGCAGGAGTTCTGATGATCCTGGTGGATAATATTTGCTGATGATATTGGCATTGATTTTCTCTGTCAACCATAACGTAATCAGATGCCTCAGGACTCAATTCGGAAAAACTACTCGACGAGCGAGAGTCACAGCATATTTGGGTTCTGGAAAATAAAAAGGGAAAAGACTCATTCAAAAGATCATGAGAATAAAAATTGCAGGGTTAGGAAATAACTGGCGTTTGATGAACACTTTGTAAGATAGTTATGATGAAAACGACAAGTAAAGCAACCAATAATAATTACTTACTTAGTCGTTTCCCTTCACTACCTGTGAGGTGTGAGAGGTTTCCAAGAGGAAAGACGCCCATAATATCCTCTATCGCTGGATCCCTGGCTCTTTGTTTCCCATGCTTGTCGTGGTAGCCGATCTTCTCCCATTCTGCAGACATGGCCAGACCATCTTAGTTGGGACTGTTATACTTAGGTCTGCAGGGGGTGGGATTTTAGGCCTTGACGTATCGTCTGGTTGCGGACCATGTCTCTTCTTGTTACTTCAACCACCTTCCTCAGATACCTCATTTCTGAGGTTTGGATCTGGCTTTTGTGGTTTGTAGTCATTGCCCATGACTCGCATCCATATGTCAAGACTGGGACATAGGTGGAGCGGTATACAGCCATCTTCGTTTTCTTACCAACCTCTCTCTTGCTGAGGAATCCTCGATTTATGGCCTGAAAAAGTCTCCCAGCTCCTGCTTTTCGAGTGGCCAACTCGAGTGTGCCTTCCTTTCGGTCTATAATAGCTCCGAGGTATTTAAAGTGGTCGACCTGCTCCGCGACCTGTTCTCCCAGCTTAATCTGATGTCTTTTTTCTTCTCGTGATATCACCATGGATTTTTTTTTAGAGCTGCTTATGACCACCCCTCTCTTCTCCAGCTCTTCCTTCCAGACTTGCAGGTTGAATTGGAGATGTGCCTCTGATTTAGCAATCAAAGCAACATCATCAGCAAATGCCAGCTCTGAAATACAGACCTGTCACATCTTCCAGTACCCCACTGAATACTTTCTTGTTCTCTCCTTACATGCCTTGATGACATCGTCCATGTGGAGTATGAAAAGATAAGGTGACAGGATATCACCTTGTCTTACACCAGTGGTGGTCCTGAACTCTTCTGACTTATGGTTTGCTGTCCTCACATAATTTCTGCAAGACTTGTAGGAGCTCTGTATAGCATGAATCAGAGGTGCTGGAATGTTCTTCCTTGCCAGTCCCAAACTTTGCTCCAGGGGACCCTGTCAAACGCCTTTTCCAGATCTATGAAACAAAGATGGATCTCACTCTTATACTCATGGGCCTTTTCACTCAGCTGTCTGAGTGTGAAGATTAGGTCTTGAGTACTTCGGTTAGCTCGGAATCCGCACTGGACCTCATCCAATTGTGGCTCAGCTAGGCGTCGGAGTCTCTGCTCTAGGATTCTAGAGTAGATTTTACCAGGGACACTGAGAAGGGATATGCCTCTATGGTTTCCACACTGTCGATTGTCACCCTTTTTAAAAATTGGTGCTATGATGGCAATCTCCCAATCCTTTGGTATGGTCTTGATGCACCACGCTGCCCGTAAGACCCTTAAGAGTAATAGGTCGCCTGATGCTCCCATGTACTTAACCATTTCTGGAGTTATACCATCATGCCCTGCTGCTTTGCTCATCTTGATTTTCTCTAGTGCTGCCCTCAGTTCTTCCATCTTTATGTCATCTTCACCACCATTGGTTTTCTCTTCTGTGCTAGTGGTTATCATTTCTGATGCTTGACCTTGCTCACCATCAAGGAGTTCTGAGAAATATTCTTTCCATCTTTCCATAACTTCCTTCGAGGCAGTAAGCAATTTGCCTTGCTTGTCCTTTATAAATTTGAGAGGGTATTGGTTTTCCTTACTCATGTTCTTTAGGGTCTTATAGAACAATTTCTGGTTTTCTGGCGCATCTTTTTCTAGCTTTTCTCCAAATTCTTCCCAGGACTTCTGTTTTGCTGCTAGCACCTTGTTCTTTGCTTCTGTTCTGTGTATCACATATTCTCTATATTTCTCTATTTGTCCTTTTGTGTTTTTAGCTCCTAAGTATTGTTTCCATGCCATGTTCTTCTCTCTTTTTTCTCTTTGACTTCCTCTGTCCACCAAGGTGTCCTCTTTCCCTTGTTACCAAGTCGGACTTCACCACATGCTTCTGCAGCAGCTGTCTTTATGATGTCCTTGAATTTAATCCAGCGGGTTTCCAAGTCATCAGATTATTCTTCTATGTTTCTCACCGCTGTAGCAATAAGCCCCTGATATCTGGTCTTAATTTCTGGCTCTCTCAGCTTGTAGGTCTTAATGTTCATTTCTCTCGTTCGTTTACTTAGTTTCTTGCGTGATGTTAGGCAGTTCCTAGGCTGAGCAACTCTTCCAGTTGTTCTTTTGATTGTAAGCAGGTAGTGATCACTTCCAATCTCTGGCCCCCTCCAGACTCTAGCATCTCGGACATATTTGAATGAGCTCCTCCTAACAATGGCATAGTCGATCACTGACTTCTCATTCTTTGTTGGTTCACATCTAGTGTATGCATGTATGCGCTTATGGGGGAACTTTATGTTTGTAATGATCAGATTCTGCTCACTGCAGAATCTAAGGAGTCGCTTTCCATTGTCATTGATAGTTTCTTCTCCATATCTTCCGATAACTCCACCCCATCTAACAAACTAATGACATCATTTTTTTTCTCTCTCTCTTAATGGGATGCGCCCCATTCTTCTATCTATCCACATCCCCTGTTGTACTTTGCCAGTCACAAAGATAATTCCTCCCCCTGTGTACCCCTTTTATGCCCATGGACAATGCCCCAGCGGTGCCTAAACACACATTTGTGAGAAACTTCACTTCTTCGGGGAACACCGTTCACACCACGTGCGAAATAGCTTAGAATTTGTTATTATTTTCCGATTAGCCTCTTTCTTTTCATCGAAGTCAGTACCAAAAGAAAAGAAGCCGCCTGTTTGTATCATTTCGTAAGGAAACAAACAAATCTTATCATATCTAAGCTCATTTTAATGAAGTTTACCCCTCATTTTCTGTCTTTTTTTTTTTTTTTTTTTTGGTAAAGATCTATTTGCATTTCGCTTGACTCCCTTTCCAAGTTCATAACCTCTTTCTGCCATTAAAAAAAAAATTAAAAAAAATTAGTATTCCTTCAGCACTCGCTGATGTTAAAATCTAGTACACATGTGTATTCCATGTGGGATGATGGCACAAAATTGGCTCCATCAAACGGTTTGTCAGATTCACATGACGTTTTTCATATTTATGAGGGACTTGAGCGCGCAAGTTTGAAATCACCTGGAAAGTCTAGCAGGCCGGAACGTCAAGCTTTAGTGATGGATGTCAGACATACAGGTGCTCATTGACTTACGGCGGGGTTCCGTTCTGGCGATCTTGCCGTAAGTCGACTTCGTCGTAAATCGAAAATTCTGTTATAGTGCACTAAAGGAACCTGGGACCATTTCTGTGGAACTGATGACGAGAGCCAGACAAGTGCCGGTGGGAGATGGATAGGACACGCACTGAGGAAACCTGTTAATAGCTTTACCAGGCAGTCCTTGTTCTGGAATATCCAGGGTAAAAGAGGTAGAGAGAGACCAAGGAACACTCGGAGAAGATAACTTGGAGACAGGCATGAAAGGGGTGACAAAGACCACGGAAAGACCTGGAGCTGATGGCACAAGTCATGAAAACTTGGCGCAAGTCATGAAAACTTGGCGCAAGTCATGAAAACTTGGCACAAGTCATGAAAACTTGGCACAAATCCGTAAATTTGTTTTTATTTCTTTCTTTCTGTCTCTTTCCCGTAATTGTTCTCTCTCTCTCTCTCTCTCTCTCTCTCATCTCTCTCTTCCCTTCCCCCTTTCCCCCAATCTCTCTCTTTTTAACCGTAAACGCAAAGAGATTCTGTCTCCAGAAGAAAAGAACATTACTTGATCTAGCCTAAACAACCTATTGTCTTATTATTTTAAGTTCATCCAGGTGTTGACTAAACACTGCTTTAAAAAAAAACACAAAAAAAAAAAACTATCGAAATTCTTAAACGCTGGACGCATCGGTTTATGTTAGGTCCTCTGATAGCTCAACTGAGGTCCGGGCCATTTCTCATTGTGAGACCTCCCTCATTGTTTGGGAAGGGATGTAAAAAGTGGAGGATCATGCATCCTTCTGAGACCGCTCCGCCCCCTCTGTAAGGCGAGATCAAAGCCAAATCTCCCTGCTGGACACCTGTAGTGGATTTGATGGTATTGTATGATGGTGATATTGCTACGTGTGATGCATGAGGTCAGCTGTGAAGGCTCCTGAGATAAAAATGTAACTGTGAATTGTCAGAAGGCCCTTCTTGCTACCACTACGACCTCACACCTATCTTTTTTTACTAATGAATGTGGCTACGTTAAATGTCTAGGGTAATGATATGTAATGTGTTGTGGTAGTTTACATACACACACACAGATATTTACTAAGTCTAATAATATTAATAAATGTTATAATACACTGAACTAACTCAAGTGTGTAAAAATTGGATAGTAATTTTCTTACATTTATTTGTTCTGAACCAAGGTTTTATTTTGGCCAGAACATATGAAAGGTTTAGCAATTATGAAAGAAATGCATGAATATTACATAATAAATGCAAGGTGTGTACATATATATGTTACTAGACTAGTTAATATTATTACTGTTTATAGTGTAATCTATTTTGGGAGAACACTTTAATGGATGTGCTGTTGGGGTGGCCTCATCACTCCCTGTCTATGGTGACTACACATTGTCCATTTATTTGATGGAAATTTTATTGGTGTGTTAGCAAATAAGTTGAGTTGGTGAATTCTCAGCAGACCAGGCGCTCACGTAGCTTGAAGGTGTAGCTCTGGTGCTGAGATCTGGTGGCCCCACCTCTCCGTGCTTGGGGGCAATAACAGAAGTCTGGTGGCCCCACCTCTCCGTGCTTGGGGGCAATATCAGAAGGTTGGTGGCCCCACCTCTCCGTGCTTGGGGGCTATAATAGGCTGCTCTGACAAAATGTCACTGCACGGGTCCACTCTGGTAATAATCAACAACTCATTTGACACCACAGTGGTGCCAACTGAAACTCACAGCTCTGCAATCAAAGTATTTGTCATGTGTCAGAATTCCATCCTCTAACCATTTCTGGACACAACACCACACAACAACAACACCATATAGACGGGTCAGATCTTTCTGACCAAACAACACATCTTACCAAGTTGGTTTCACATAGGATAAGTTCTCCCAGACTACAGATTCTGAAATATGTTCATTAGCTTCCTGCCATAGAATAGGATAGGTGATATGTTTCATTAATCTCAACACTTGATCTGTCCTTCCTAATCCTTGCTGGAGTTTATGTATTTTATTTGTCTCTAGACCCTGAACTGGGGCGGGGGGTCTAGAGCGAACCCTTACTTGTTGTAAGGAACAGATTATGCTATTGCAGTATCAAATCACTCGAAACCTTAAACAAATATTAAAATGTACAAAGAAATAATTTCGGTCTTACCAGAATTATGAATATAGTACACAGTTAAATAAATGCTAGCAGAACTCAGCTGAGCTGCTGGCCTTATGATGGCGTCCTTCTAAATATTTCAATAGCTTCTGAGAATTACACCACTTGATAATTCACTGTGTCTACAAGGACAACTAATACTGAATGGCACAAAATGCGCGTCTGAGCGCCGATAATATATTCATCTATGGCCAATCACTGCCTTTTCTTTTTTCAAATTCAAATATCCTACCAATAAGTCATTTCAGTCATACCTCAGTCAAGTATGCCTTATTGTCTGTTGGTCCGTCCGTCTCTACTTGCGTTTCACACAAAAACACACTTGTTTTTTGAACCAACCCTGCCTTCCCCTACACAATTTTGCCTTTTAAAGTTATTTTTAGCCACAATTCACCATCCCACCCCGTCTCTTCTTTCCAACTAGATTTTAGCACTTGCGTCTTCAAGGTCACAATTTTTTTGAAAATTAGTGACATGTTTTATTTCAATGTAGACGTTCGCTGATATGAACAACACAGTCTTTTGTCAATATCTTTCTTATTATCTGTCCGTCTGTATAAATGAAAGCATATTATTTCACTGCTCAAGATGGGCCATCCGGCCAGCTAGGTTTTATATTCCTAACATTATTATTAAGAAAAGTTACTTTTCAAATATTTTCTAGAATATTCTGGAATGCGTTGATCACTGCATTCAAATAAACGGGCTAAGATATCGCAAAAGCGTCCAAGAAATGACTGTGCCGTATAATATCCAAGGTCCCTTTTGTCGATTTCTTTACTTTATGTCAACTTGGGGAACGTGACTTTTTCCTCCTTTCCCCACCAATTTGCGTCCTTTTAGCCTCGCTAGTTTCAAGCACGCGGTCAGTCAGATTTTTCCTTTTGATCTCCGTTCTCATCCCGTTCCGTTTTGCCGTCAAGTCTAACAATTTAATTTCCATGGCGGGTGATGACCCGCGGCGTGGGCGATCATGTATTCTAGCAGCTTACGCATTAGTTTTTATCCCTACGTTGTATCATTGGAGATATTTTAACGTTGTATCACGGTTAATTTTGTGACAACACCCTCCCCCCTCCCTTTCCCTCTCACGGACGGACATGTTTTATGTATTTATGATTTGTTACTGAACTATGAGCGTCCGATTGGCTAAGCGGTGAGAGATCTGTTATATCGTGGTACAGTTACCAGGGTTCCGGGATCGAAACCTGGCAGCGTCATATTCCATTCCACCCACCTCTAAATGTGTACATACTGTGCTTTTGAGTTAAGGAAGGCAAAATCAGCGAGAAAGTGAACTGGGTCACCCCCACCGCAGGAAGAAAAATAACCTGTTCCTTGTGTGGTGAAATCTCTAACACTTCACTCCCTTACGGCAGTACCTGTTACGGAACTACCTTTACCTGTTTTGGTTTTTTTTTTTTAAATATTGAACTTGTAAATTGTCTCAGGTCAGCTTGTTCTTCTCTAAACCACAACACGGGAAAACTCACCAGGTCCGTCCGTACACTGTAAGGATTGACAGACTGACAGCTCGTTCTTAATTCGGTAGGTGGTGATGGTGCATGGCCGCTCTTAGTTGGTGGAGTGATTTGTCTGGTTAATTCCGATAACGAACCTGGTGCCAGACTGTATCGGCTGCGTCGTTCCTCTGGTCTCACCAGCAGAGGCATGCTGCATGGGCAACAGCTTGACCTCTTTATCCAAGCGCCCGACCTCGTGCGCACCGAGACATCGTTTCGAGGGCACGTTCCTATAGTCAGTAATGACTGAAAAAGAAAGAACTGACAACCTAAAACCATGGTTTTTTTGTTGTTTCTTTTTTAACTTTTTTTGTGTGCCATGGACCCCTTTGATTGTCCAATGAAGGCTGTGAACCCCTTTGATAGTCCGAAAAAAACTAAGGACCCATTCTTGGGAGGAAATATACATAAAAGCATGATAAAGGGAAAGACAACAAAAAGCATGGATAACAACAGAAACCATCAATAAGATAAAAGACAGAAAAAACAAGAAAGCAGAGTTAAACACAAGCAAAACTAGAAGCTCCAAAGCCAAGGCTCAAGAAGTGTACACAGAAGCAAACAAAGAAGTAAAAAGAAGTATCAAAAGAGACAAGAGGAAGTATATTGAGGAGTTGGCAAGAGAGGCAGAAGATGCTGCAGCCAAAGGAAATATGAGAGAACTGTATAGCAGCACAAAGAAGTTAACAGGGAAATACAAGCAAACAAGTTGCCTCATAAAAGACAAGAATGGGAAACTGCTCAGCAATATACAAGAGCAAATGAAGAGGTGGACAGAATATTTTGGGGACCTTCTCAATAGACCAGCTCCACAAAACCCGCCGGACATCCAGCCAGCAGAAGAAGAGCTACAAATTAACGGTGAAAGACCAACGAAGGAAGAAATAAAGAAAGCCATAAAGCTTCTAAGAGAGGGAAAAGCGTCTGGACCTGATGGCATTCCAGCAGAGGCCATCAAAGCAGATATCGACACGGCTACAGAGATGTTATATAAATTACTTGGTAAAGTCTGGGAAAAGGAAGAGATACCAGCAGAATGGAAGGAAGGATATCTGGTTAAGTTGCCTAAGAAGGGAAATTTACAAGAGTGCACAAATTATAGAGGAATAATGTTACTATCAGTGCCAGGAAAAGTATTAAACAGGATTATCCTTGAGAGATTAAAAGAGTCCATAGACAAGAAACTAAGAGATGAACAAGCAGGTTTTCGACAAAACAGATCATGTACAGACCAGATAGCCACTTTGAGAATAATAATTGAACAAAGTCTGGAATGGAATTCACCACTATACATCGGATTTGTGGACTACGAAAAGGCATTTGACAGTGTAGACAGAGAATCACTTTGGAAATTGATGAGGCATTATGGAGTTCCCCTGAAGATCATTAATTTAATAAAGAAAACATATGAAGACATGACATGCAGAGTTCTTCATGAAGGACAGCTTACAGAACCGTTTGGGATAAGAACAGGAGTGCGACAGGGATGCCTCTTGTCTCCATTTATTTTCTTGCTGGCAATAGATTGGGTTATGAGATCATCAACAACACACAACAGAAATGGAATCCAGTGGACTCTGACTAAGCAGTTGGATGATCTGGATTTTGCTGATGACTTGGCTCTTCTGTCCCATAACCGTAATCAGATGCAGGACAAATTGAAAACACTCGATGAGAGGTCACAGCAATTGGGTCTGAAAATACACAGGGAAAAGACAAAAATAATGAGAATAAATGCAGGTAATGATAACAGGGTTGAACTTGAAGAAACACCAATTCAAGATGTAGAATCATACACATATCTTGGCAGTAATATAGACAAAGTTGGAGGGACAGACAGCGATATCAAAATAAGAATACAAAAGGCAAGAGGAGCTTTCATTGCATTGGGAAATATATGGAGATCAAGAGAAATAGGATCCAACACGAAAATAAGAATCTTCAACTCAAATGTGAAGTCAGTCCTATTGTATGGCTCGGAGACATGGAGAACAACAAAGACAACAACCAAAAAGCTACAGACTTTCATAAATGGGTGCTTGCGTAGAATAGAGGGATTGAAATGGTATGACAAGGTTACCAACGTGGAACTGATGACAAGAACTAGACAAGTGCCGGTGGAACAAGAGATGAGAAGAAGACGATGGCGATGGATAGGACACACACTGAGGAAACCTGTTGATAGCATTACAAGGCAGTCCTTGTTCTGGAACCCCCAGGGCAAGAGAGGCAGAGGAAGACCAAGAAGTACATGGAGAAGAGAGTTGGAAACAGAGGTGAAAATGATGAGGAAAACGTGGAAAGAACTTGAGATGATGGCACGGGACAGGAGGACTTGGCATGTGTTTGTTGAAGGCCTATGCTCCTTTGGGAGTGGAGGGTTATGATGATAAAAAACTGTACATAAGTAATACAGAAAGGTATTTTTCAGGCACTCGTGAGAAATAAAGGAGTAGAAGACTAGACAACAGAAGTGATAGGCTTACCAGGAATCGAACCCAGGGCGTTCCGAATGACACCACCTCCTAGCTACGGGAACGAATCGTTACTATCCTCTCTGCCAACTGGGCACTTACTGTTTACAGGCCTCGGGTTTCCCTTCCTTATTTGTTTGGAAAACAAAACTGCACATTTCAAATTTTAGGTTATGTACATGGATCCCTTAGAATCCATTCATTGACCACAAGCTCCACGACAAAGTGTTTGGAGGTGTCAGGAACCTTGAGATGACTACTGCCTTTGTTTGAGTCATTAATGTGGAAGTCTGCCGGCGTTCGAAGAAGAGGAAGAAGAAGAAGAACCATATGCTAAGAAACCCGACATAAACTATAATTATATATATATTTTTTTAATGTATTAATCCCTGCTTGACAAGATAAATACTTGATAAAGACGTCACAAATCGTCCTTCTCGTACGAAGTTACGTCATATCTGGCGATGACGTCTTTTTTGACGTCTGATTGTTGTCACGACATCGACGTCACGAAATAAATCGCGCCTAAACTCCACGTGGTTAAGTGTGTAACAAAAACGATATTCCGCCTGCAGTGAAATCTATATGACATTTGTATGTCAAGGAGAACCGATCACCCAGTTATGATGTGAAAACGGGAGGGAATAAAGAGGGGGGGAAATCTCGTTCAGGAGGTGAAAGAAGTGATTTACAACAACAACAAATTCATAAAAATGTTGTGAGAGCGTTATCTTGTAAACAGTTTACGTAGTACGAGTATTTACGTTACGATTTTAAAAATAAATAAACAAAAGTTCCTTCTAGAAATGTCAACGAGCGCCAATTTATCAATGTATTCAGCTTTGGTCTGTAATTTCCCCGAGTATAAATTTGATTTAAAAATACCTTGGCCTAGACTTGGGTATTGTGGGGCGTGTTATAGATTACCAACGGTTTTAAATTGCCCATTTGCTTCTAGCGTGGCCTGTATGGTAATTCCGTACTTGTCATATAAATAACGTAGTTACCGGTTGTTGTTTCAAACAGTATGTCAGAGGTGACAATCTTGTTAATTCAAAATATGGGGTTTTGTTTTTTCAACGCGAAAATTTTATTCTTGGGAAGGGGGGGGGGGGGGGGGGGGGGGGGGGAGGAAGACAGAGAGAAGGTTAGGAATTGAAAGACAGCCCTTGAAATTTAAGGGAAGAATGTTTGATGTCAGTAATACATTAAAAATTTTCGCATAGACTTTCAGCTTTCAGCCAAATCTTTAAAATTAAGAAGCGTGTGGTATGTCGCGAAGTTGCGGCGCGATGCGAAGTAGTGGAATATCGGTAAGTTGGCGTGACGCCGGTGTCCGGCCGGGTAGTGAACATAGATCGTGAGCTAATAGATTTGATACGCACATGTTAATTAAGTAAGCTCTAAATTGTCCTTTTTGAACAGGATTAAACTGAATGTTTAAAAAAAAAAATATGCGTGCATATCTTCAAAGTGTTAACTTGCAGATGAGTTATTACATGATCACTGACGCAACAGATAATGCTGCCTTTTTCACATTAATACTTATTCAATGTATTTAAAGATGAAAGAAACTCAGACTCGCTCTATTTTTATTAAATAGTGAAGGAAACCTGAGTTCTGTGGATAGTAAATAAATAAGTAAATAAATAAATAAAGGTAATTAACAGGTACTCGTTGGGCACAAAGGATGGCATTAGACAATAGAAAAAAAATATGAGCGATAGGCTTACCGGGAATCGAACCTAGGACCAACCAGACGGCGCCATCGCCTTGCTGTGACAGTACATCGTGAATGGACGCTGAGCCAATTTTGCACCCCCAAAATAAGTGCATTATTGACTGAAGTCATTTTCATGACACTCACATAACTATGGAATAGGACCCGTGGACGACCCAGACAGTTTTAAAGACGCAATCACTAATATAACTTTCCTATCAACAAGTATAGACCAAATAAAGGCCGAAATACTTGTGTCCAGTAATGTGTAGTGGTAGACGAATAACACAGAATAGACGGGTAGGTTGAAGTCACGGATGGGTGAACTCTTAAATAAATAATGAAGGATTCGATTCCCGGTAAGCCTATCACTTATATTTTCTTTTCTGTTGTCTAGTGCCATCTATTTTTATTACTGTTGTTACTACTGCTATTACAACCGTAGCTATTACATCTACTTATATATATATATATATATAATATGTCCGGCTTTAGTCAATTAGCTAGCGAGGATATGCAACAAAGAAAATAATATAAGCGAGAATAAATTGCTGGTTGAAATGTGGAGACTATCAGAAAGTAGCTACTTTATCATGATCATTTTCTTTTGCGCTCCTTGTGTAGCATATAACCGCCACTGCAGGAAGCCTGCGCCAGTCATTCATAAAGTCTTACGGAGGTTGTTATCTGGCAATTTGTTTTACATGATGGAGGTTTCCAGCTCAAGGTGCAGCCTCATATTAGTAGCCATGTACGGCATACCTGACGATCCAGTAGGCATATTCTTTCAGAGACCCCCGGGAACTTAAGTAACTACTTGATGTGTTTTTAATGAATGATCACAAGTTGCAAATAAATCTTCAACTTTTATTACATTTTAAGAATATCATCATCATCGTCACAGTAAAGGTCAGATTACACATGACAAATACCTTGTTTAGTAAATAATAGAAGAATCAGACTATTTTTTTGGTGCCTAGCTGGCAGGGAGGATAGTGTGGTTCGCTTCTGTAGCTGGGCGGGGGTGCCGTTCGGACGGTCCAGGGTTCGATTCTCCGGTAAGCCACTCACTTCTATTGTTTTTCTGTTGTCTAGTTTTCTACTTTATTTCTCACGAGCGCCTGAAACATACCTTTATGTGTGTGTAATATTTATTTATTTACTACATGTACCAAGATATATGTATGAATCTTCATCTTGTAGGGGAGTTGTTGTTTTTTAAAAATTCATATTCAATCTTATTAAAGAACTGTATGTTTCTTTGAAAGTAATTCGTCACCCAAGTCTAGACTACAACCATCTTCAAGCGATGTTGCGTGTGTAATTTGACTTTTCTGGTGCCTAAGTATCTGTGATAGTTTTATAGATTTTGAATTGAGCGGTCGGGAATCGATTAGCGTGCGTTTATGTATAGTTATGTTTTTGCGTTGAGAGTAATTAGCTTTCTGTCAGGGAAGGCTGGGAAACTGAAGTGTATCACCAGCCGGCAACACCCCTGCCAGGAAAGTTTCTTAATCAGCAGGAAAGAAAAATGAGATACGATGAGTTCTACAACCGATTCATAGCACGCAATAGATTTAACAAAGAATAGAATGCTTTTTTTTTCTTTTTTTATTATTAATTGGCTGAACAGAAATGGTTCTTACAAGCTCATTATTCTCACGTGCTTCATATCTTCAGCACATCTAGATTAATTAATGATTTCCACACACATACACAAAATAAGAAAGAAAGAAAGAAAAATAGAAAGACAGACAGACAGAAAGAAAGAAAGAAAAAAAATTGTTATGGCGTTTACTGACATAATTCTTAGCCTTTCCGTTTCTGCAAGTTTTTTTTTAGTTTTTTTTATTTGCTCAGCATAAATAGTTCTGGCAAAGTTAATATTCTCACCTGCTTCATATCTTCAGCTGGGTTAGCTTAATTAATGATTATTTTAAAGAAAGAAAAAAAGAAAATAAAATTGTCATGGTGTTTACTGATATAATTTTTAGCCTTTCCGTTTCAACTGTCGTCTGTTTTTTTAAACCCCGTTATAACAGAGATTATCAGGTCGCCACTCAAAATTGAGACGCAGTAAACATCGCGATGGGTCTTGGTCCTTGGCTTTTCCCTTACTTGAAGTTGTAAGCGGCAAGCCTTAAGCTCAGGGGCAGACAACACAGGGGCCGTGGGGATCTACTTTAGAAACACCAAGCCCTCTAAAGATTTACCTTGATACAATTATATGCTTGTTAGATTTCACGGCATTTAGAAATTCGGAATAAGTGCAACGTACACTCAACATTTATCTCTGCCAACGACCTGCTAACTAAAATTCTATCAACAGAGCTGTAAAAAGTCAAACTAAATTATATGTTACTGACTGTTTACTTCACTATGTTACTGACTGTTAACTTCACTATTTTACTGACTGTTAACTTCACTATGTTACTGACTGTTAACTTCACTTCAAAGAAAAGATCGCATGCAGTTCACAATTAAAGCGAATTTAAGCCAGCTCGTGAGTTTTCCCTGGGAGCGCGGTAAAAGCACATCTAATCCTGGGGATTAGCCTTTTCTTGTCTACGCAGTCACCTAAATATCTACCAAACCATCCAATAGGATCTACCGTCAGTTCAAGATCGAGTGGTTGTCGACCCTTGCTTTAGTTGAAATCCCATATTCATTATATGGATCGCCAGCTTCACCAACTGTGCCATTTTGTGCTGTGGTCGTAAAAAGTTTGAGAATCACTGCTCTGTAGAGTGTGACAGCGAGTGAAGAAAAAATAAAAGAGATAGAGATATCATCTATGTAGGTGTAGGGATAGGACAGATACTTTGGAATGATAGACACTATTAGCGAGACGAATTGGACAATAAAAATCTGTTCAAGCGGACAGGAATGTGAGAGCACACATTTGAGACTGTATTGTCTGAAGCATTTTGTGTGAACGAATTTTAGCTTCTAACTGCACCGTAAATAATAGTGGGAACCGCGGTAGCGCAGTGGCTTCCCAGCTCGGAGGTCCATGGTTCGATCCCCAGTTGAGGTGGAATTTTTTACACAGTAAACGGCTCCGGGGTCGGCCCAGCCTCATGAATTGGGTACCAGAGCGACTCTGCGAAGGACACAGGCGGTGATGATGACCACATCACCCCTAGTGATGGTCAAGAAAATATGGGCCTAACCCATATTCCCAATAAGCCTCAATGGGCGTGTAACGGAATCCTTTACCGTTACCTCCTTAAATAATAGTAGCAGTGACTCTTAAAAAACTTTTCCTTAAACAGAATCTCTTGCTCTTCCTTCTCTGTCTTGTTGTCGCATATTGTCATGTGCTTTAAGTTCAGTCTTTATTCCTTTCATGTCAAATTTCCTTCATGGAATAATACTTCAAGTACAATGGAATACTTCATCAGTGATGATTACTAGTCCTCAATAAAATAACCTCAAAAGGCCATCGTGACCAGCTGGTCGTACCACACAGTTTTAGAACATTTGCCGTTTATAATTTCAGATCAGTATCCAGATTAGAAATTTTTTGTTTCTTGGCTTTATTTATTTATTTTTTTTTTTCAACGATATCGTGCCTGCAGATTGACTTCACCGTAGCTTAATTTCGTTTTGTAGGCAGCTGCATGCAACAGCATGATGGTATTAACTTTTTGTCCCAAGTAATATTTAGGTTTTACGCAGGTATCAAAAGTTGATACCAGTTTTTCCACAGAGGTGATCATTTTCAAAACTACTTCTGTAAATCAGTAAAAGGCGACATGAAGTTATAAAATATATTTTATTATATTTTATATATATATATATATATATATATATATATATATATTTTTTTTTTTATATATATATATATATATATATATATATATATATATATATATATATATATATATATATATATATATATATATATATATATATATATATTTTTTTTTTTTTTTTTTTTTTTTCACTACGCTGTCTTAATTCCAGTATTGGATACTTGCATTCTCTTCCATTCATGAATTCGACTTTGTACTTCGCTAAACGCTAGTCCTACAGTTTTTTTATTTGTTAATTCGCTTTTTTCCCCTGTAATTTTCGCTGGCAGTTTTCCAGCATGACTAAGAAAGGAAATGATTCTACATATGACACATTCCTATTAATTCCCATTCTTCTTCCACGTGCATTGGAAAATAGCTCTTTGTCAGCCGTGTATGTGGCTCTTTTCCCATGCTTTATTAAATGTGGTGTAACGACCACTTCACTCTGGTCTCCTTGCACGCCTTACTTTATTGCTTCGGCTGTTTTACCATTAGTTCCGGCTGCTTTAATATCAACGCTGTGCTTGATGTAGCTTGTATATGGCACTCATATCTGGTAGTGAATTGTGTCTTCCTATCTATTCATGCTGTATTTAGCAAATGTTTGATGAATTCTTCTCGTCTGTATGTGATCGTACTTTCTTTAAATCTTGACTTTATATCACTCGGCACCCTTGTTAGTATGCCACTGGGTACAAAGCAGTCCTTGTTCATGAATCTCTAGTGTAAATAGGTAGAAGGTAACTGTAGCGTGAGGTTTTTATTGTTGATGGGATCAGTATAGTACTGACAATACAGAAATAGAATTTCTGCAGGAAAATGGTGAAGTCCCAGTGTATGAGAGAACTACTGGTATCACACATTAGTTACGGCTGTGAATGATCTGATCTCGAAAAATTAGTAGAGAGGAGACAGTCATAAAATTCCACCCCGCTGTGTAACTAACTGTGATATTAAAACAAGGAAACAGATTTCACTTAACAATTATAAACTTGACAAGTCGTTCAAATACAATTTCCTTATTTATTAAGTATATACACTATCTACTCTTGTGCTGAAAGGTGGATGTTGGAAGATGGAATGCAATGGATTTGTAAGTTTACATATGATTTATTTGTAAGTTTACATATGATATTATATATATATATATATATATATATATATATCTATATATATATATATATATATATATATATATATATATATATATATATATATATATATATATATATATATATATATATATATATATATATATATATCTATATATATATATATATATATATATATATATATATATATATATATATATATATATATATATATATATATATATATATATCACAAGTCTTCCAATTATTAGGAACAAACATTATATCAGCTGGGCTGTTAATCAATTATAGTAAATGTATTAGCTGTGCTGTTAATCTTGTCTCTCACTATGCTAAATCACTTTTTCTTCCTTGACAGTTAATTGCTCACACTCGCCGACGGAAATGGTACTAATGTGTACTCATCTCTTAAAACAGTTCTGTTGTCCTTAGTTTGATGCACACAACACCCGCTGATGATCGTTCCTTTAGCCCACCCAAGACTGAGGAGGACTAAGGATGTAGCTCCGATACAACCACTATGCTCCTGCGAAGTTCCAGGCAGCAGGATTGACCAGAACATACGACCTCAGGTTGGATGACACGAATAAACCTGTAACAAGGCAAAAATAGTGGCTAATTTCTGTCATCAAGCTCACCTATTTCTAGTGTATATGAGATGAGCGTGTCTCAGGTGTCTGCATGTAAGATGAATGACAACATGGCTCAGTATGATTTAGCAATAGCGAGACAAGACAGGTGTCTACTTGCAAAACGTTCTTTCTAATAATTCAATACATGAATACATCCAATAATGTGTACACCGTATGATATAACCGTTTCCTTCCACCTATAATATACCAGGCCATCTCTGATAAGTGCTATACTGGCTGGTAAAATATATGCTAACAATTAAAACTGTTGTAGTTATATGAGTCCTAACAAGGACTGTTAGGTTATATTTCGGGTTGGTTTTCTTCTTCAACAATCATACCAGGAAATACAATCCTTATACCTAATTCCCCAAGATATAATCAGTTTACCTGATACATTCATAGTAAAACAAAATCTAAAGTTATATTAAATATATACAGGTGTAGGCTATTTTCTGGTGGTTTCCTTCTTCAACAGTTATACACAATCATTATACATGATACTATAACATACAATCATTATACATGATATAGTCATAGGTTATATTCAGGTTGGAGTTATATGAGTGGTTATATTTCAGAGTTGAGTTATATGAGTCCTAGCAAGGACTGTTTTGGTTATATTTCAGAGTGGAGTTATATGAGTCATAACAAGGACTGTTTGGTTATATTTCGGATTGGTTTTCGTCTTCATCGGTCATATCAGGAAATACAATTATTATACCTAATTCCCCAAGATACAATCAGTATACCTGAAACATTCATAGTAAAACAAAATATATTAAATGTATACAGGTGTAGGTAGTATAAATGACACACACAAAATACAATCATTATATATCTGATGTAGGCCTATTCTCCTACAAGTTTATAGTAAGTTTACCTACCCTCTAAGATTAATACAAGCCAGATTTGGACTCGATTTTAGTGAAGCAAGAGTTCCCGGTCACGCAGACATGCAATAAATAAATCTTGACAGCTTTCTCTTCCCCCATTCGGTCTAACTGGCCTTCGTGTTTGTGTGTGTGTGTGTGTTTTTTGTTTTTTTTTTAATAAAATGCGCCCGTTTATATAGGGAGACGCAGGGAATCTGCCAGTGCGTACGGAACTCTTTTGATTGGTTCTCGGCGATTTGGTACATTTTTATTGCCGACGATTTCGTACTTTCCATGACCCATTTCCGAAAAACAGGGCTTACGCCTAATTTTATTCTGTCTGCCGCCATCTTGCGGGAACAAGATGGCGTATACTTCGTGTAATTTAATCTGTCTCAGTCTGTTGAACGTGGATTGGCTGTACATAAGTATTAACAAAGAAGTGGGTTTACACACACGTTTCACGACAGTAACCACACACAAAAATTACATGGGGAAGTGAGAGGGATCAAGAGGACATGGAGAGACCTTGGACGGATGATAATGTGACGGTATTGCCTCCCCTGCTTTGCAGTAGTGGTCCAACAGTGGCCATAACTCAAGAGTATCTAATATGGGCTTCAAAGGTGTCTACCTTCGCACAAGATTACTCTTGGCAGAGATGTAGATAGAAGGGTGATGACACTTCTATTACAAAAGGAGTCTTCACAAGATATTCAGAATAAGCTAGAACTATACTGCTTTGGCTGAGTATGTTAACTCTGTAATTCTGCCGACGCTTTTGTGAAGGATTTAAGCACTTATTATTTTCAGCTCGTTTAAGCCCCCATCCCTGATTTACTCAGTGGAATTTTATCACAGATACAGGTCATGAGGGCTTAGAATTTTTCGAGTACTTTGCTCCACAGTAAGTTTAACGGTTTTTCCTTATTTGAATTTATTTTTATTTGTTCTTTGCAATGCATTAGACATTCTAGGAGAGAGAGATAGAGAGAGAGAGAGAGAGAGAGAGAGAGAGAAATCGAACGAACGAACGAACTTTATTTTCAAAGGGTTAAGAATTGGGCACGCAGGCCCGTCTGACATTCGGCCCTTCCTCTCTCTCTCTCATCATGTATACTATATCCTTTCATCCTTACTTTAAGCATAATTAAGGCATTTATCATTATAAAAGTAATATTACATTTGCAATAATCATCATAATTAAAGTACGTTTTTAAAATAAAAATAAAAATAATAATAATAATGAATTTAAAAATAAAATAAATAAAAATAACAATAAACATTTAAAAAAAAAACAACAACAACAACAAGACATAAAAATCGAATTCTTCGTACAATAAATTAGTGATTTGAGACATATTCAGAGGTATGTTATAAGAACTCGTGACATTTTCAAACGAGAGAGAGAGAGAGAGAGAGAGAGAGAGAGAGAGAGAGAGAGAGAGAGAGAGAGAGAGAGAGGAGCGACTAGAGGAGCGAACTAGAAGAAGGAGAAACGGGGTGAATTATGTTAAAAACATTTAAAATTCCACATCTCCTTCCTGTCCTCTTCATGTTCTTCATTCCTGTTCTCCTGCTTGTCTTATTTCGTCTATCACATTCAAGGAGGTCTTTTTATTAGAACATTCTTTGGCGGTTCCTACTAGAAGCAATCTCGAAGAGTTCTGTTGAAAACTAGCAAGTGTCATTCGCTTAATTTGTTGCCCCATGTCTTGTCAGTTTCTCACCCTCCCCCTCCTTTTCCCCCCTCCCGTTCTTTGTTACATAGATTTGCTCAAGAGAGACACACACGAAGCAAGGTGAAGAGAAAATTGGCATTGTTTGAATAATATTAACACATGCGATCTAAATGTCACGTATTTTTACAGTTATATAGATTACTTGTACTGAGAAACAACGCTCACATTCCGATAATAGCTTCCTAAGGGGTGTCTAGATAACTTGACATAATTTTTTGTGTGTGCAGGGCGCCACCTTCTGGTTTCAGACCTTGGTGCTTTTTCGGTTCCGGGTCTTGGTTTGGTTTTGCTTTTTAGAACTATCTTCACTGCACACGGACAACTTCCATCAGTGCTCCGATCTCCTCCCTTAGATCACACAATGAGGATCTCAGCACAGTGCATGAACTCCGTAGCACCAGCGAGAATCCCAATGTGTGTATATAGGAATCACACATTCTGTACATATTTTTGTGGTGGGTAGGTTTCTATTTTTCTTATATTTTGCTTGGGCAGCGACCTTATGGCCTACTCTTTACGATTTCCAACTGCCGTGGGATTTTTAACGTGCGCAACTTGCACACATGACCTCCTATTTTTTCGCCCTTATAAGAGAACGCTAGGCATCCGATCTTTCTACCTAAGATACCGGGGAGGGAAAAAAAAGGGGGGGGGGGGGAATGTGACATCATTAGGACCACTGGTTCTGAAAAGAATGTCCATAAATTATATTCCCTCAACTGGGAATCGAACCTCGTACCTCTGGAATTCGAGGCTAATGCCATATCTCTTAGCCACTCCGACCCCAGTACTATTGTCACTATTGCCATGTTACTATTAGTTATACATGTTATTGTTACTAGTAGTGTTTCTTTGACGGTTTCATATCCTACTATTGAGTGTCCGATTGTCAGAATTAGGGCGCTGGCCTCTCTTGGCAAAGGTGCCAGATTCGAAACACGGTGTTGTCAGGCTCTGACTCTGTTCTTGAGTTAGGGAAGGCAAAGGCAGTGAGGAAGGGAACTTATCACCCCACCTCTCGAAGCTGGACATAGTATGGTGAAGTCTCTAACATTCACTCCCCTACGGTAATATCTGCTATGGAGCTACCTTTACCATTTTATACTACCATTATATTTACTATTGTTATGTTACTATTGTTATGTTACTAGTGTTATGTTACTATTGTTATGTTACTATTGTTTATATACAGACGCAGGAGCCGCGCTAGCGTAGTGGTTACCACACCGCTCTGGCGACCGGGTGATCCAGGATCAAACCCGGGCGACGGCATTTGAGGATTTTTCGTCGACCGGGATTTGGACTGGATTAACTCGAGACCTGGCGAGTACATTTGAAGGAGTGTCGTCGACCAGGGATTGGCTGCTCCTGAGCCGACCCAGCTCTAATGGGTACCTCCGAAATCGGCGAGTATCTGCCTGAATGGCGAGGGACACCTGTCTCTGTACAAGAAAAAAGGGATACTCACGTAAAATCAATGTCAGGTTAGACATAATAATAACCTGAGATTTCGCCTCGAGTATTAGCGGGCGTACGAAAAACAAAACAAAACAAAACAAACAATATACAGACGCCATTACCAATATCCGTTATCATCACCCGTCAGTTTTTTTTTGGTTTTTTTTTTAACCAGTGGCACTCGAGCTTTCCAGCTCTTTTGGCCCAATGACATGTCATTGCGAGGCTGGGGCGTCAGTGGACTTTCCTTCCAACCCGGTCAGGAGCTTCGCTCCTTCCCATCCACACGGGATTTATGTGCAGGAGCCTTCAGGTTATTCAGTCAAATTTCCGGTCGTAAACATTCCTTCAAACGCTGACGCCCGGGTTTGAACCATGAATACCTGGTCGCCAGTACAACGCCGTAGCCATTACACCAGCGCGGCTCCCAAAACACCACCCGTCAGTTATGCCAGGAGAATAGACCTTCTACAAACGTCTGCCGAAATATTCCTGTCACGTGACATCCGCTCAAGGTCTTTCCATGCCTTCTTCATCCCCTTCATATCTCTCTCCAGTTCTCTTCTCCGTTTGTTCCTTGGTCTCCCTCTACCCCCACTTACCCTGGTGGTTCCAGAACAAGAACTTCCTGGTAATACTACCAACAGGTTTGCTCAGTGTGCGGCCTATCCATCTCCAACGTCTTCTTCCCATCTCTTGTTCCCTATGACACTTGTCTGGTTCTTGTCATCAGTTCAACATCTGTGATCTTGTTATACCGTACTTCAATCCTTCTATTCTACGCAAGCATCCATTTATGAAAGTCTGTAGCCTTTCGGTTGGTTTTGTTCTCCATGTTTCAGAGCCATACATACAGTACATAATGTTTATACAATACCAAAAACCTACCCACTATCCTGTTCTCACTGTTCTAGTCTACTATCATTTACTGGACACAGTATTAAGGTCCTTGTCTTGTTGGATTCGGCCTATACTGCTTGATAGAAATACAACAGAAGTGATTGCGTCATTAATAGGCTGAACTGCCCATGGCGGACTTCTGGTGTCGTGTATTGTGGTTCGCACTGTTGACCTGCCATTGAAACATCATTTTTGATGATGCGTAGATGGCAGGGCGGATAGTGTGATTCGCTTGCATGGCTAGGCGGGGTTGTCGCACAGAAGGTCCAGTGTTCAAATCCTGGGTAAGCCACTCATGTCTGTTGTTTTTCTGTTGTCTGGTGTTCTACTTCTTTATTTCCTGCGAGTGCCTGATAACATACCTTTATATTTGTTTCATATTAATATACAGTAGGACTGACTTGACATTTGAATTGAAGGTTCTGATTTTATTACTAATATTGCTACTACTAATGTTACTATTACTGCCCCAGAATCTGATACCATCATTACTATTACTACTGCCGCTGTTTGTATTACTACTACAACTGCCATTACTGTTTAATTATTAGTGTACGCAGGATGTGATAACGCCTAAGATGAATGCAGGTCTACCGTATAATTGGCAAAAATTGAGACCGATAGATATTAAACAATGGGCAAACACTGAGATCAAAGGCCGATAGGTAATGAACAATTTCGCCGGAAGCAGATTGATATTAAGATCATTAATCATGAAATGTCACGCCGATAGCCAAACTCACTTCCATTAAACCCACTTTATAGAAACCGGCACGGTAACAGCTTGGAACAAAATGCGGGAAATAGTCTCCTTTATGTACAGCTTACGCAACAATATATCATTAATCACCACATTTATTGAGCAGTTATCCTCAGTTGATCGTTGAACGTGTGAGTACTATGATCGTCTTGTAACCTATAATGCACGTTATTGGAGGTTAGTTGAGCACGTGCAACTCCGACCCTCTGTTTGACATCTGAATGTAACAGTAAATCACTGTTACCTGTAAATGGTCACAACATGGTCAAATAGTTTTCCATAACTACAGACCAGCGGTTCAGAAATTTTGATCGTCCTTGCAACGGACGTCGTAATTGCTAGAACAATACGGTTTTGAATTACAACCGTAACGAAAATCCATATTATTCCCCTAATTGGCCGTATTGAGACACGTCGAAGCGTTCGGCCATCCCGATGATACGATAAGTGATGGGGGGACCCGTGGTGGTATTGTTTATCGCTTTAGATTTTGTCGGTGTCAGCGTACACCGGGCAACGTTTAAACAAGGGCAGTCCTGATGCTTTAAACACATTTTGCATAAATTGCCCGCAGGAAAATTGCTTTAAAATGTAGTGTATTTTTGTGTGCACCATTCGTCAGAATTTGTACATGCTTACACGTGTGAGCTAAACTGAGTGCATTTATTTGGGATAGAACACACGCGCACACACGCGCACGCACGCGCGCGCGCGCACACACACACACACACATACACACACAAATATACATATATAAAGGTAGTCCCTCAGCAGATACTGACGTTGTGGAGTAAAGTGTTACAGATTTCACCAGACTAGGTCCAGCTTTTTTATGAGATGGTTTGATCAGTTCCATTCCTCCCTGGCTTTTGCCATTCCCTAAGTCAAGAGTAGATACAGGCACCTATTTACAGCTGGGTAGACTGGAGCGTTCCGCTACCAGATTTCGAACCCAGTAACTTCGCCGCGAGGGGAAAGCGCACTAAATATAGATCAAAACCCAGCCATGTTGCTACGTCTGCAGTGCTACAATAGTTCCCTGTGGAACTGACAAAGGTCCTTCAGTTGACAACAGATATATCCCAGAAGATCAACATTTTAATCAAATTTTGGTCAAGTAATTTAGACACTTTAAGAAGTCCTGCATGTTTTATAGACTTTTCTCTTTCAGTAGGTATACCCCCCGTTAGACGACAAGCAAACCAAAAATGCTGATTGGAAACGATAAATCATGAAACAATCACATATTCCGACACGGTATCATATAACAATTAAGCGCGCCCTGGCTGTGACCCCATGTGGACAGACTGAGAAGCACTGCTCTTAACTAATTGTCAACTGACACTAACTACAGTTTTTTTTTAAATTCCTTTTTTAAGTAACAAGCGCCAGCCTCTGGTAAAGTGTCTTTTCAGATGACAGGTATAGCCGTTTGTGTGGCTGCTTCATTTTCAGGATTGTCCACCGGAACTACTTTTTATTTTATTGTTACCCCTGCATACTTTATACAAGTGTTACGGACTGCAATTGTCTCCTTTTTTCCTTTTTGTTCTCCTTTTTGTTCACGGGTAGGCTCAAGATAGTTTAATACATAGCGTTGTGTAACAAATGTAGTATGCCGTCTCTACTATCACTACCACTATTGTTATTTCTGTTACTATGACAACAGTTACTATGACTACTGTTACTATGACTACTGTTAGTATGACTACTGTTACTATTATTTCATCACTAGTGTAAAAGCCCGTCATAAGATGCGAATTAAATTCAAAAGCAGCAATACATAATGGCAATTTTACTTATTTAAAAGTATTTTTTAAAACCCTACTGTGCATCACCACAGTACACGAACTACGTAGCAGCAGCGAGGATCCCAATGTGTGTATACGGGATCACACATTCTATAAATATATTTTTGTGCACACCGTCATTTGCGCATTCTTCTTTGTCGAGTGTCACTATTTTCGGGAGAGTACATATAAGAGAAACAATACAATTAATGTATAACTTTCAACCAAAGTTGCATCCCTTAGCGTTACTGACAGAAAAAGCTGGGATTTTATATATATTGATTCATAATTTTCCTTATAGTGTCTTGTGGCGCATGGAGCCACCACTGAAGCTGGTCCCCCTTACAGAAAGCCTGCACCAAGCATTCACATGCTTTTGTATAGTGGTAGTTTCCGTAGCAATTTGTTTTACGTTATGATGGTGCCAGCCGTATGCCCAACCTCATATTAGTCGCCTGGTACGACATGCCTGAGGGTGAAGTAGTCCTATTCTTTCTTTGTCTCTCCAGAGACCCCCGGGAACTACAAGAGGCATTACTTTTATTACTTTTATTACTGCACTAATATCACAGCTTATGACAAGATCACTAATGTGAAACTGATGAAGGTGTACCGGATATACATTAAGGAGACTTGTTGATAGCATTACCAGGCAGTCCTTGTTCTGGAACCCCCGGGGTAAGAGAGTTGGAGAACGAGCAAGGAACACATGGAGAAGTCAACTGGGGACAGACACGAACGGCAAGAAGAAGACATAGAAAGCGCTTAAACAGATGACACGGGATAGGAAGACTTGGCTTAAGTATGTTGAAGGCCTATTGTCCTGGCGGAAGCGAAGGATGATGATAATGATTATTACAGCTATGACTATCACTACTGTTGCTATTATTGTTACACCGTTGTTATACTTAATACTATCACTACTGTTACTATTATTTTTACATTTTTGTAATACCTACTATTATCATTATACTGTTACTATTATTGTAATAACTATTATCATACATCTTTATTACATTCTGTTACCCTTACTAATAACCTTATGTTGTTTATACCTAATATTATTACTATTGTTAATACATTATTATTGTTATTATTATTATCATAGTTGATATTACTGTTACCATCATTAATACTACTATTATTACACAAATGAATATTACTGCTAATGCTATCACTATTGTCTACTATTACGTATTATTATTACAGTTGTTATGGCATAATTACGATCATTGAATATACATACCAAGCTTCGTCTGTTTAATTCAAATGTTATCTCAGTGTTAACATACGGCTGTGAGAGTTGGAAAATAACAAAATCATTGGAGAACAAGCTGAATACATTCGAGAACAAATGTCTTAGAAAACTCATGAACATCAGTTGGAAAGAATTCAAGACTAATCGACAAATAAGAGAAGACTCTAGGCAGAAATATGTCTCCGACTATATAAGGAAAAGACGATGGTCATATATCGGTCATGTCCTACGAATGCAAAACAACAGAATACCACTACAGGCGCTCACTTGGGTTCCTGAGGGTAAGCGGAAAAAAGGAAGACCAAAAGAAACACTCAGAAGAACAATAATAAGAGAAGGAAGAACGTTGGGCCTAAATAATGTGCAAGAGCTAAGAGGAGTGGCGTCACAACGAACAACCTGGAGAGCACTGGTTTCTGCCTTATGCGCCGTGTTTGGCGCTTAAAGAATTTATTATTATTATTATGGCATCTATTACTTTCACCATAGTTACTATTTCCACTCCATGCTTTTTACTACTGCTCCATCCTCTTATGTTCTCTACATTTCCCATTGTTAACTGGCTTTCCTTTTTTCTTCTTTCCTTTTTTCTTCTTTCCTTTTTTCTTCTTTCCTTTTTTCTTCTTTCCTTTTTTTTCTTTCTCTCTTGTCTCCTTTCCTGCCTTATTATTAGACCACAATTATTTTACCCCTTTATCATTCTTACTCTCGCTTTGCTATTAATATTGGCCTTTGTTTTTTTTTTCTTTCTTTCTAACTGCCCACTTCACAATGAACACACAAACGCGGTTTACTGTGCCACTGGTGATAAAGTAACACGTGTCACCCACCATTGTATTTGGAAGTTAGGTAGCCACAATTTCCAAGTCCTTGTGTGATAAAGTAGCCATAATTCCCAGGCGCGGTTGCACTAAAATACTATTATTTTCTTGTTAGATGTTTATAATGTAACGATAATTGTTAGTGCTATTTTATTTTCTTCTTGTCAGTTCCAAATTCTTTTCTAGCTCTTTCGTGCGTAGACAAACACACACTCACATTTCCTAATTATTTTCTAGCCCTTTCCCGCACGCACGAACAGACACACACGCGGTCGAGTTTATTTTGCCTTGTTAACAGTCAGCCTAGAGCAAGCCATTGTTACGCTTCCAGTTTTATGCTTTACTGCCTGTTGTATGCACTCGGATATTCTTACACGGGATGCAATTAATGCAGATTGGATTGAATTAATCCATGAATCATCCATGCGGCCGGCCACTGATTGCCGGCCAATTGGTGCACCCCTACCAATTTTTCACTCGTGTGAATATAGCGCGGAAGGATCTGTTATATAGGAGCAGGGGCACAGCAGCCTTTTCGGCACCTGCAGCGATAATTCTCTTTGTGTTAATTAAAAACCAGATAAATTAACGAGATTATCTGGCACATGTGACATTTGAACTGTGCTTCTGTTTTTATTGCTTCAAATATTATTGAAAATGTAATTTTCCTTTGTACTCTTCCCCTCCCGACATAATTTTTAAAAATCAAATTTAAATTTTCTCCCTTCAAGTTTTAAAAATTATCTCCTCTTCCATTCACCACTGCGTTTTCTCACGGTGTTCACAGTTTCTTTCCTTCTTGTGTACCAATAATTTCGTCAGTGTGTACATACGGTTCATCCCTCTGTCTCATTTCTTTATTCTCATGTCCATTGTTAAATCTGTTATTTTATCATCTATGGAGGTACAATAAATAGCCTCAAGCTGATCACTGCTTTCTTTGAAAATAATCAAGCAGACGTCTGAGAGTGGACGAAACAGAAGACGAAATCTATTGTTTTTTTTTTCTTCTATTTCCTTCGATGATCTCTCTCTCTCTCTCTCTCTCTCTCTCTCTCTCTCTCTCTCTCTCTCTCTCTCTCTCTCTCTCTCTCTCTCTCTCTCGCGCGCGCGCTCTCTTTCTCTCTCTCTCTCTGACAACCTTTCAAAAATAAAGTTCGTTTGTTCGTTCTCTCTCTATCTATCTATCTATCTCTCTCTCTCTCTCTCTCTGTAAATTGTATGTGAGAATAAATGAAATCAGTATAAAAGACGGGAGAAAGGAAGGGCAGAATGTCAGACGGGCCTGCGTGCCCAATTCTCAACCCTTTGAAAATAAAGTTCGTTCGTTCGTTCGTTCGTTCGTTCTCTCTCTCTCTCTGTCTCTTTCTATCTCTCTTAATTTCTATCTCGATGTGGCAGATCCTATTATTTACTTATTTCAATGACAGTGGGGTTCCAATATTATACTTGCATGCCTAATGAGGCTTTAGTTCCATCCTGTTGTTTTGATCTAAAATGTAGTCCCATAGCAGAATTCACCATCGGAAAGTGACGTGTTAGAGACTTCACTATCGTAGATCTAACGATGAGGTGGGGGTGACAAGTTCCTTTCCTCGCTGCCTTTTCCTTTCCTAACTCAAGAGCAGAATCAGATCCCCATTACAGCTTGGTAGACTTAAGCGGAAACGTTACGAGGTTGCCATCCCAGCACCTGGTAACTTTGCTGCGAGAGGCAAAACGGTAGAATGAAAAAAAAAATTACAAAAACACACAAATAGTAATGTCTTACAAACAGAAAGGACAAGAAAAACCTAGGTTTCGGCCACAAGGCCTTCGACAGGGACAGAAAAACAATAGACAGGAGGGAAAGAAAGTGAGAATTAAGAGGAGAGCATGAAACTAATTCTACCAATCGGACACGTATCAATCTCAACGGTAAAGGTAATCCCATTGCAGATACTGCTATAGAGGAGTGAAGCGTTACAGACTTCACTATTCTAGGTTTAGCATCGAGGGGTGGGGTGGCCAGTTCCCATCCTCGCTGAATTTTCTTGTCCTAACTCAAGAGCAGAGTCAGGTAGCGGCAGTAATCTGCACAAGAACGGTCTTTTGGAGTGCCTTCCCTTTTACAAGTGGGTATACTGGAGCGTGTCGTATCAATCATCATCATCAGCTGCCATCTCCACAACGAAGGTTGGCTGTAATGGATCTCCAACGTCTTCTGTCTCTTGTCTTGGTGGTGCACTCTGATAGACTCTTTCCTGTCCATCTCTTGATGTTATCTTCCCACTTATAGCGCTGTCTTCCCCTTGCACGTTTGCCTTCACCTCTCCCTTCTGTTATGGTCTTCTGCAAGGTGTTATGCCTTTTTATGTGGCCAAAGTATTTTAGCTGCCGAACTTTGACCTCCCTCATTAGTTCTCTTTTCATACCTAGATTTTCTAGGACCTCCTTATTTGTTTTCTTCTCTATCCATGAGATACGCCACATTCTTCTATATATCCACATTTCAAGAGCCTCAATTCTTTCCTCCAATTGCTTATTCATCGTCCATGTTTCTGCACCATACAGAAATGCAGAATATACGAGTATATAACACTTTATGATTCTCAGTTTTAATTTGTGAGATAACTGTTTAGATGTCAGTATATGTTTCATGTTGTTGAATGTAGCTTTGGCCATTCCTATTCTCTTCTTGATTTCTGTTTCACATCTGCCATCTTCTGTTATTATATGACTAAGATATACGTAGCTCTGGACTTGTTCCAGGATTTTCCCATTTACGCTTATCTTTAATGTGGGTTTATCGTCTGTTTTGCTAATTATCATAGTTTTCGTATCAATCTACATTCTGTTAAAACACCTGTTTAGAACGAGCAGAGCTATAGAAGGTTCCTATCCCGATTGAGAAGCTTATGATAGGCCAAATTATGTTCCGTCCCCCACCCCTCGCCACCACCCACTTCTCCCAAAACGAGGTTATTTAGCAGCGGCTGGGCTCGTTTTGAAAGGAAACTGTGTGTGAACCATCAGTGACAAAGCCGCCATGTTCAGTTCAAATAAACATTTCCGCCCTGAAGACAACAACCTTCAGATGCCACCTCCGTCTTTTGTGTGTGCGCTGCTTGAATTACCAGATTTTTTTTTTTTTTTTTTTGGCCAAACTATCTGAGGGTATTTAACCTTGACCTTGTGTCACATGTCTGGGAGAGAAGTGAAATTTTATCAAACTTTTTTGGCTGGGTCCGTACATTCACTGTCCTGCCTCAGGCTTCATTTTTATTTCACGTACTGTATAATGGGCTTAATGCCTTGTGGGTTGTGAACTTAAGAGCTTCTGGTAGGTGTTTGGCTTGAATTTTGTAATGTGTTGATGATACATAGGTTCTGTCATAATAATAATAATAATAAATTCTTTAAGCGCCAAACACGGCGCATAAGGCAGAAACCAGTGCTCTCCAGGTTGTTCGTTGTGACGCCACTCCTCTTAGCTCTTGCACATTATTTAGGCCCAACGTTCCTCCCTCTCCCACTACCGTTCCTCCGAGTGTTTCTTTTGGTCTTCCTTTTTTCCGCTCACCCTCAGGAACCCAAGTGAGCGCCTGTAGTGGTATTCTGTTGTTTTGCATTCGTAGGACATGACCGATATATGACCATCGTCTTTTCCTTATATAGTCGGAGACATATTTCTGCCTAGAGTCTTCTCTTATTTGTCGATTAGTCTTGAATTCTTTCCAACTGATGTTCATGAGTTTTCTAAGACATTTGTTCTCGAATGTATTCAGCTTGTTCTCCAATGATTTTGTTATTTTCCAACTCTCACAGCCGTATGTTAACACTGAGATAACATTTGAATTAAACAGACGAAGCTTGGTAATGTATATTCAATGATCGTAATTTCCACATGTTAGATAATCTATTGAAGGCGCTAGCTGCCAAAGCAATTCTAGTATGGATTTCTCTTGTTGTGTCACCATCCTGAGTCATTTTACTGCCTAAATAATTGAAACTTTCAACTTTCTGTAGTTTTTTCCCCGTTCAAGATGATATCAAAGGTCTCGTTAGAAAAGTTCATAGCTTTAGTTTTAGAGGCATTTATTTGGAGACCAATTTTAACCGAGAGATAAGTACATGTAAATATAAGGGACATAATTTGGCTGATGAGGTAATTTTACGACAAAAGGGGCAGAATTTAGATTTACCGGCATTTCATTTGAGTTCACCTGGAAAACAGTTTCTGCAACTTTTATTTAAAAAAAGTTAAACTCGAAGATTATCGCTAGAAAGAAGTATAATTTTATACTGCCTTATTGAATAGTTTTAGTGTCAAAATAGTTTAATTTTCTTCAATTGATATGATTTAATTACTGTTACGCAGCATTCTAGGCAATCCTCAATTTATAAATCCAAATTAAAAATAAGTTTTTTTTTTTTTTTTAAACTTGTAATGAACACATTCATTCTTGATGTAAGTTCTAGTGGACATATAAGTCGTACCACCAAATTCTCTGATCACGAAGCAGTGCTTTTAATAGTTAACGGAACAAAATACTTAAACAATACAAAAAGATCTCATTGGAAATTCAACAATTCATTATTACAAAAGGATTTTTATGTTAAACAATGACAAAACTCATTCAAGATTACACCAATAACGCACCAACAGAAAACGTAACATAATACTGAGATTTACTAGAAAGAACAATTTAAGAAGTAACAGATTATTGCAATTCATATACATAAAAGTATTAAGAAACAAAAACAGATTTTAGAAAAGGCATTCTTCTTAACCGAGCAGTTATATAGTCATACCCCGCACATTTTTTCACTGCAGGAAGAAATAGCAAAGTACGATCAGTATACATTTAAAGGGGCTCAGTTAAGAACAAAACTATACAGTCCAATACAAGAAACACCGAATAAGTAGTTTCTAGCGACTGAACAGAACATACAAACCGTTTTAGTTGGGACTGTTCTACTTGGGTCTGCAGGGGTTGGTGTTTTAGGCCTTGACGTATCGTCTAGTTGCGGTCCAAGTCTGGTTCTTGTTACTTCAACCACCTTTCTCAGATACCTCATGTCTGGACAAAAACACATCTGCAGCAATACTGTCCATAGACCAAGAAACCAGGTTCGATAGAGTTTCACATCCCTTCCTATGCAAAACTTTACAAAAAAATAATTTTGGCAGACAAGGTGATCGAAAGTCTTCGTTACTATATATACTAGTTTTAGAACCCGTATTAGGAACATAAAAAAAAAAAAAAATATATATATAAATTACAAACATAAAAGGCGCCCATGTACCTGGCGTGGGTGAAAAGAAACTTATAGCATACGCCGATGACACAATCTTTTTTCCCTTCAAACATTTCATCAATAAAAAATATCCTAGATACCTTTGATAAATTTAGCAGAACTAGCGGTTTAAAACTCAACATTTAAAAATCACAAATTATGAGTGTAGGGCATTGGACAAATAAGACTTCCCTCCCCATCTAATACAAACAAATAATATTAAAATAAGCGGAATAAATTTCACGTCGGTAACATGGAAAATAAACAGATATGTGGAAAAATTTAACCTCAAAAGCTGAGAATAAATTCGAACGTTACAAATATAAAAATGCTACAATATTCGGTAGAAGCATTATTGTAAACGCGTATGATATTAATAAGTTATGATATATATGTAATACGTACCCGTGTGTTACCGGGGCCCGAAAGGGGAGCAACGAATAGTAACACTGTACCCTACCATGCAATATCGTAAAAAGCGACTAAGGAGGGTTGGGCATGGGGCTGGTTACGCCATCCCGTAAAAAACGTTTTACTAAAAAACTTCAACAAACATGGACAAGTCAAATACACAGGGAAAAGACAAAGATTATGAGAATAAATGCAAGAAATGATAACAAGGTTCAACTTGAAGACACACCACTAAAAGATGCAGAATCTTACACATATCTTGGAAGTAATATAGACAAAGTTGGAGGGACAGACAGTAATATCAAAATAAGAATACAAAAAGCAAGAGGAGCTTTTATTGCATTGGGAAACATATGGAGAACAAGAGAAATCAAGTCAACACGAAAATAAGCATCTTCAACTCAAATGTGAAGTCAGTCCTATTGCATGGCTCTGAGACATGGAGAGCAACAAAAACAACAACCAAAAAGCTACATACTTTTATAAACGGGTGCTTGCGTAGAATAGAAGGACTGAAATGGTATGACAAGGTCACAAATGTGAAATTGATGACAAGAACTAGACAAGTGCCAGTGGAACAAGAGTTGAGAAGAAGACGCTGGCGATGGATAGGACATACATTGCATTGAGGAAACCTGTTGATAGCATTACAAGGCAGTCCTTGTTCTGGAATCCACAGGGAAAGAGAGGCAGAGGTAGGCCAGAAAAACACACGGAGAAGAGAACTGGATACAGAGGTGAAAATGATGAGGAAAACATGGAAAGAACTTGAGCGGATGGCACAGGACAGGAAGACTTGGCATTGTTTGTTGAAGGCCTATGCTCCTTGGGGAGCTAAAGGGTATTGATTGATTGATACATATGAAATACTTTTAACCCTCCACAGAGAACTATTAACAAAAATAAATTAATTAATCAGACACTTCATCTTCCGCCACACAATACACAACTGTAACTTAAAACACAAAACATTAATGCAGGATAAACTAAGTGGAGGTATATCCATACAAGATATAACTACTAAAATCAAAACTATGAGAATCAAATTTATAAGTAACATAATATGTTGTCCACAAAGATATCCTTTAGCACATTATTATATGGGACTACGAATAGCACAATTATATCGATTTAACAACACAGTACCGCATCATTTTGGAACCTTACCAAATTTTTACATACAATGCGCTAGATACATACAAGAAAACGAAACGATAATACACCGAACAACAAAAGAGATATATAAATATTTAGTGTTAGCAGAAGAAAATCAGAGGCACATCTTCAAATCCAACATGCAGGTCTGGAAGGAAGAGCTGGAGAAGAGAGGGATGATCATAAGCAGCTCAAAAACAAATACCATGGTGATATCACGAGAGGAAAGAAGACATCAGATTAAGCTGGGTGAACAGGTCCTGGAGCAGGTCGACCACTTTAAATACCTTGGAGCTGTCATAGACCGGAAGGGAGGCATCAAAGAAGAGTTGGCTACCCGAATAGCAGCAGCTGGGAGACATTTTCAAGCCATAAATAAGAGAAGTTGGTAAAAAGACGAAGATGGCTGTATCCCGCTCCAACTATGTCCCAGTCTTGATGTATGGATGCGAAACATGGGCAATGACTATAACCCACAAAAGCCAGATTAAAACCTCAGAAATGAGGTATCTGAGGAAGGTGGTTGAAGTAACAAGAAGAGACATGGTCCGCAACCAGACGATACGTCAAGGCCTAAAAACCCAACCTCTGCAGACCCAAGTAGAACAGTCCCACGACTAAATAAGTAAGTTAAAAGAATCTCCTTTAGATATCAAGAATCAGAGAGGGTACAGAGAAACAATTACTTTTCTTTTACATATAACATGCAGTGACACAAACTTTCAACACTTTGAAACAGACATTACAAAGAAATACAAAAACATAAGTAGATATGTATAAAGCAATTATGCTCAACATCATTCCAACAAAAATAACTCCATAAATTGAAATTCAGTTACTTACACTTTTAGCAGAATGTAGACATCTAGACTGGATTTGCAGAAATAAAGCCGTCTATGATCAAAGGATTTTCAACTCAAAACCTTTTTCTACATATATTCAAGCAGAAAACAAAACACTTAAAT
The DNA here is from genome assembly GCA_024509875.1 of Oreohelix idahoensis. Lineage (NCBI taxonomy): Eukaryota > Metazoa > Mollusca > Gastropoda > Stylommatophora > Oreohelicidae > Oreohelix > Oreohelix idahoensis. Next base: position 298,172 of record JAMPIV010000843.1, on the reverse strand, counting down.
CATTCTACCTAGTTTTCAGATATGACAAGCACCATTAACTTTCGTACATATTGCGATATTAGATTTATTAATATGAAAAAAAAAACAGGTATTGGTAGCGTATGTACGTATGTTTATACTTGTGTATGTTTATGTATGTGTGCTTGGGTATGTACCAACGCAGGTTTTTTTATCCTGGTATTTGCTGTTACATTTCTTTACAATTTTTGATGACCAAATTGTAATGTCCATTATGTGAAATATTTTCATTTGTATTGGAACCAAATTTACTTTTGAGAATTTAAAAAAAAAAAATTCAAAAAAGATATTTCGAAAATATGTGTACTGTAATTTAAAAAAAAAAAAAAAAAAAATAACAAACATTTGAGTTGATTTATTTTAGGGCTTCACCGAATATTCGATTCGTAGTCGATTCGGTGCCGAATAGTGCATTAAATGAACTATTCGTATTCGGTCGAATAGTACGCTGCCATCGAATACGAATAGTAAATTTAGGTCAACCCGCGGCGTGATAATTTTAGACCCATAAAGTAGGCTGACTTTAAGTTTCAATTGGTCCCGCTACTAACTCAACACACCACGCCTTGCGATGCATACTTTAGCGTGTAGCGGGTTGCATCTGCTGACTAGGCAGAGAGAACAAAGTCGTAGGCAATAGACAGTGCAGAGGCAACGAAAGTACATCAAGCCATCGGCAAAATGATGGCACTACACATTCAGCCATACTGTATCATGCAAGATGTCGGTTTCGTGTTTCTAGTTGGTTTGTTGGAGCTACACAATGCCAAGCAGGAAATTTTTTACTGACATAATTATTCTTAACATGTACAGCTCTGTTAGGGATAATATCCAGCACAACGATATCTCGCCGCGCTTCCAACAAGCGTCCCAAGTGAATGTCTGATCAGCACTGCCGGCAACACGTTTTCAGATAACAGATGTTGTCTTTTGGCAGTGAATGTTGAGAGACTCATTTTTTTGAACGCCAATGCATGTCTCATGCAGCAATTTAAAAGGTGATTAACGGCTATTTGCCGTATTTTTTGTAGCGGTGTATAATTAATAAAAAAATGTCAGTAGACCTATTGAATACAACTTTTTATGCCCAACATTCACTCACTATTCGTATTCGTATTCGGCCGAATAGTTAAAGGCCTCTATTCGCATTCGGCCAAATAGTAAAAACCACTATTCGGTGCAGCCCTTATATATATGACGTTGTGCATATGGGTCTAGCAACCTCATCACGTAAAACATATTGCTACAGTAGCTACCGCTGTGAGAGCACATGCTTTGCTGTTGGCTTTATGCAGAGGGACTAGATGTAGTGGTGGTTACATTCTTCATAGAGTGTGAAGACCAACATGATGATTAGATGTGAGTAGAAGACTATGCATGTTTGCAAATAGTTTACACTTATAGTTTTTACATGTATGTGTTTAGTCTCTGGTTCTACTCTTGTGATCGATTCTACATGGTGTAGCAGTTAGCAGCCCAGCTTTTAACTTGGGAGACTGAGATTATAGACTTACTCCTACTATAACTATTTATATAACTTGTGCCGCTAAGCCTCCATCTCGCTACACCACTGTTAGACAGGCCCCTTCAGACTGTGAGGCCCTAAGCTGTAGTTTGGGTTATGCGTAAATCCCGCCTTGCGTGAGAGGTAGGCGTTAGACCTATCTCTCCACGAGTTTAACTCACACGCGGTTTAATGAGTTTTGCCTCGTTTTGGCGAGACGTGTTCCGTTCAACCTAAACACAATGTCCGTCGGTTATGTTAGGGCGCATGTTCTAATTTAAAAGACCGCGTGGTTTAGTGTTCGTGGAAGGACAAAGAGAGGAGCTGTCACGTGCTGGCCTTCAATGAATGTAAACACTACTTAGATAGCGCAGGCTTGACCATGTCCGTCGCTAGGAAGATGGTCGCATCCCCTAAAATATTTTCTACGGACCACTGGCAAAAGAACAGTCGGACGACCGCATCTGAGGTTCAAATATTAGTGACAGAGAGACATGAAGGCACTGGGCATAAATCCAGCCACCTGAGAGGTTGAAGTCACCGATCGCACCAAGTGATGATGCTGCACACGACGCCGCCTCAAGTTGCTCGAAAAGAAGCTCTAACGACAAGCAGAAGAGAAAATAACAGGCAAAAGGAACACCAGGAAAAGTATCAGCTGAGGTCTATCACCTCAAGGGCGCACTCTTATAGTCAGTTATGACTGAAGGGGGCTGCTAGGTCTAGTAAATTACTTCATATTGCAATAAATTTTTGTTTTTTGCGGGTTTTGACTTCTTATGGCGAGGCATGTTTCTTTAAACCTAGACTTAAGTCCGTTGGTTATATCGGAGCACAATTTGTCATACAAAAATAAGTGAACTTTGTTAACTGAAGTGCTGTGTTGATAAACTCTGAGCCCTGAAAAGGACTACTAGCATTTATCAGCTAGTATCAAGTAGCCCTGAAAAGTACTAGTCCTGAAAAGGACTGCTAGCCCGACCAGCGTTGATAGATACGAAGTCCTGAAAGGAACTTATATTATCTATCTGCTAGCATGAAGTCATGAAAAGGACTTGCCCTAAAAAGGATTCGCCAGCTACGCCAACGCTGCCTGTACCTCCTCAGTGCTCAGAAATGAAATTGTTTGTTTTTCTTTGCGTCAATTATATTGCCGTTGTACCCTTGTTCAACCAAACGGTTATATTTGGGATATATTGTGTGTTAAATTCTCCTTCGGTGCTAGTCCTGAAAAGGACTGTCGTGTGAAATTCTAATCCACATATATAAATTAAAAAAGTAAATGTAAAGCCTAACAAATAACTTCCATAAAAGGAAAGAAGAATGGTAAAGAACAGTGCTGTCACAATGACTGTACTCGAAATCCCCCTTGTTTTCTACTTCGTCTGCAAATTGTAACGTTTCACGTTGATAGTAAAAGCCTACTGCAGCATACACGCTTTCTACGATAAAACGTGTACTGCATTTCTAAGAAAAAACTTGAGATACGCAAGCTGACCTATATTTAAAATTCCATTCATGTCATTTTATACACTAAGTTACCATAAACGAAACACAGATGGAATTAGGATAGAGAGAAGGGAGGGCTGAAAGCAGGAACGCATACAACACTAAACACGCGTCTCGCTATACAATTAAAGTCATCACGCGTGTAAGGCCACAAGCACTAATTTTTTTTCAAATCGACAGTGATAAAAAACACTACCCCTACGAGAGTTAGGTTTAAAAAACTTACAAAACGCTTATTAGGAAACATGACATTCTACTGTTTTATGTCTGAAATCCTGACATTAGTATGACAGTACAGCAGACACCATAAAGTTTGGAAGTGAGGAGGTGGCAACAGCACGACTATCCTAGAAGAAAATGCATATTTTGAACGCAGCCACTTAGCTCCTTTAAATTTGTATATTTGGGTTCCTTAGGACTTTGCTGACAAAGAATATGTTAAACGTTACGCAAATAGTCTAGGAATTAATAAATTATAGCCAAAAGAAATAGTGAGGGTGTCAGACAACCCCAAAATCAGAATCGCTCAGTGGCAGATTTTGACACCACCATTGTACGGGAAATAGGTCCCCATGTTAAATCCTATTTGATTGGATAGAAGTAAATGTAAGGCTAAACACGATTAGTCGGGCTATAAATACTAATTCTTTGTTGTTAGGGAAACGAGAGTAGGAGTACTTTTTTTGAAAAAACTGTGTAAACATGGCTCGATTGGTTAGACCCGCCAATATAGGCAATTAGGAGCGTCAGGTCAGCACCACATTTTCAAATAAACTTTCTAAAGCAACAGTGCGTTGAGATTCAGCTTATATTTTTCTAAATAAAAGCCTGAGACAGTGGCAGTTCGGATTTTGTGCCTATTCATTGCCAGTCAACGTAATTCTGTATTATTTCCATGAATTGTGGTAAGCTTGAAATATTTGATATCTTTTTAATGAAAATTGAATGTAAATTGATAATTTATGTCTGTATATGTGTGTGGTTCAGTAGCGAACATGAGGCAAAGCCTATATAGTGCTCCAACCTGAACAGAAGGTGTCGGAGGAAAGTAAAACTACATTGAATTGCCAAACAGTACACTGACACCTATCTTATTGACTAGAAAGAAATAATGCTGGAATTGCAGAGGCGTAGTAACCATTAGGGAGGAGTATACTGATGTCAATGTTTCAGATGAAGATAGCAGTTGGCCTACCGCTCTGAACTCAGTGTTTGTTTTGTATTGTGTTCAGTCTGGAATTAGATTATAAATTAGTTATGAAGTAGGAGGTACAACCTTCTTGTTTCAGGGACTGTGGTCCTAAATTTATTGAGCAGCACCTGGTCTGAGCTTTGCTGAATCTGGAGGCTGACAGCATACTCCTGGGTCCAGATAGCGACTAGTGAGGTGTCTCCAGAACACAGGGGAGCAATCGAGCAGAGGAGTCTTTTCCTGCCGCCATCACGAAAGTTAAGCCTCTGTGGCCAGTGGAGCTCAACATTATGTGTCCCCTCAAAAATTGACATTTTAGTAAACAAGAGGGACAATACCTTGTTTAAATTGACAGGAACTGTGAACTTTTCCCCCATACTATTTCCCAGATAAACAAACACTTGAAGTCATGATGACAAATAATAACATAGCTTGAAAAAACAAAACCAGTATTACCTCATAGTACTACTACACAACTGACACACATAGGATAATATTAATAAAATATGTCACTACAAGGTTCATGTTTATAAATTATGTATATATAAATTGTGATTACAATTAATTGTGATTCCTGGTTCACTTTGTAGTTGAATCAGGATATATATTAGTGAAAGTAATTAATACATATATATTTGAAACTTTACCAGTGACTCATTTAAGATAGTCTTATAGAGTGTTAAATGTGTGTGAGTGTCACAGTGTTGTCAAGTGTGGTGGAATAAATTAAATTGTTTATCTGTCTGTTGTTGTTGTGACTTACACTTCATCATATACATACCCTAGACATTTAACGTAGTCATCACAATATTCCAAAATAATTCTGACTGAGGTATAATGTGGTAGCAAGTAAGGTTATCTGTAAAACACTACACCTATTAGATACAGATACCTTCACAGCTGATCTCAGTCAGTACACTAAGTCCCCTATAAATATTTATAACATCCCACTTAACCACATATATTGGGGTCTCGCTCCCGGGATTTTGAATCTTTCCCTATTAAAATATTGGGGGTAATTCACTTCAGGGAATAATAGAAATTAAAAAGGTATCCTTGGGTGAAAATAGATAACGTTGAGCTCTCAGTGCCTGTGGTGTCTTTGGATAAGTAATATCAGATTGTATTGTTTAGTTAGACATCATATAAATTTACCTGTTAGAAAATGGCGGACCTGGCCAAATTTCGATCTGCTGCTGTACAGACTGCAAAAGAGTTAGGAATGGACGGGCAAATTATGATTGCTTATGTCACTGCTGAATGTGACAAATATATTGAACGGGAAGAAAGAAGATTAGAAAAAGAGGCCGAAAGAAAATTAGAATCTGAAAGGTTGGCCGAAGATAAGAGGTTAGAGGCTGAAAAGGAAATTAAGAAGTTACAATTTGAGGCTGAGGCTGAGACTAAGAGGCTGCAGATTGAGGCTGAGGCTAAGAGGTTGCAGATTGAGGCTGACAAAGAGGCTAAAGCATTGGAAGCCGAGGAAAGAAGACATGCTGCAGAAAGAGAAGAGAAGAAATTAGCTGCAGAAAGGGAAGCAGAAGAAAGAAGATTGACTGCAGAGAGGGAAGCAGAAAAGGAGGAGAAGATATTACAAAGGGAACACGAGTTACGACTAAGGGAGTTTGAGTTTCAAGGCCATGCTCCTGAAAATGGTGCCAGTCCCTTTACCTCTGATGCCACTGCTAGCCAGGTAGCCTCAACCTCAGCTATGAATTTTCATTTAGATCATTTTGTTGAGAAAGACGATGATATTGAGAGCTATCTAAATAGATATGAACTATTAGCTACCACATATGGGTTAGAGAGAGAAAGGTGGAGCTTAAAGTTATCTCAAGGGCTTCGTGGGGCAGCTTATGAAGTTTTTGCCAAAATGAGCAGAGGTGATCAGGAAAATTATGACATGCTAAAGCAGGCTCTTTTGTTAAGATATGAAAAGAACGCAGAATTTTATAGGAAAAAATTTAGGAATGCTAAACTACTGTCAGGTGAAACCTATCACCAGTTTTCTGCACGGTTAGAGACATACTTGGAGAAATGGACTTCTCTGGGGAAAACCCAAGATCTTAAGGAAATGGTCCTTATAGAACAATTAAGAGAGTCCATGGCTCCAGACCTGAGAAAGTTTCTCATGGAACAAGGTGCAGAGAGGCTGGGTGAGTTGCTAAAGGTTGCAGAAAGGTATCAAGCGGCTCAGGCAGAGGTAGAAACAGGTAGAAAATTTTAGGGCACCACAGAACTTTAATAAATTTGATCCTAGAGATCAAAACAAAGGTAAGCACCAATTTGATAGGCCACGGTATGACAATAAAAATAAAACCCCACAATTCGATGAAAGGAAATATGATGAAAGAAAATCTTTCAACCAAGGGAAAAGGTGGTGTAAAAATTGTAAGATGAACAATCATGACACTGACCATTGTAGAAGGAAACCTCCTCATTGTGCTGCTATGACATCTGGGAAAAAGGAAAAAAAGGTCAAACCTGCAGAACTACAGGAACCATACCACCCCCCAGTGTGTGAAGATGTCATCTGTAATGGTGTCACTATAAGGTGTTTATATGATACCGGTTTAGATTACGATTCCGTTGTGAGTTCTCACCTGGTGCAGGCAGATCAATACACCACAGAAACAGTGGAGATTCAAACTGCAACCAAGGATGTAGCTACCATGACACTTTCCGTCGCCCGGATAAAGGTGAAAACGCGATATGTAGAAGGAATCATAAAAGCAGCAGTGATAAATGAGCCAATCTACCCTCTGATATTGGGGTGTAGATATGTCTTCTTGTGGAATCCCAAGAGACCTGTGATATTGGCAACAGTGCAGACCAGATCACAGTCTAAAAAGGAGGAGGATAATCCAATAAATACTCATCCAGATGAGATGAGGAAGGCACAGGCGGAGGACAAAACACTCAAGCCGTGTTTCAAGAAGTTGCCCAAATCTCATACACCTCCAGGCAAGGGAGAATTTTATATGAAGAACAAACTGATTTATAGGAAGGCTGGATCTGAATCCAATGGTCTTCAGTTTGCCTGCTTCTACTCTCGACCTGAAGTTTTTGTTTTATTGCTTTCATATCTGCGGTCAGCTGAAGCAGTTGACTTCATATTTTTGGAAAGTGTTTATCCGTGTCATCCGCAGTCTGTCTTACCTCCCCGAAAGAGATGATTTTGCACACGGATTCTTCAGTACTTTCTTGGTTTTCTGAAACATTGAACATACCTCAGTACCTTGCCCTGTAGTTGCCGAGGCAGTTTGCGTAGGTTCGGTTTGTGTTGATGGCTTTCTAGTTGTGATCCTCCATCGCCCTTGGACAGCCACGATATGGGTGGCTTCCTGCACAGTACCAGCAAACTGTGTTTTTCCTGCATGTCTTGGTGTGAGAAAATTGCTGGCAGTTTGAGCACTGTATGACCGGAAAGGTATAGGCTTCTGTCTTTGTCGATTTATCTTTCAGCGGCAGTTTCTCAGGTCGTGTCGTCCCTTCGATAGTTAGCACAACCAGATTGGTATCTTTCTTATCCCAGGTTTTTAGCCTTTCGACTTGAGTAATTCTGACATCAACGTTTTCTGGCTGTAGGCTACTGTAAACTTCTTGTGTAGATCATATGGTGTCGACTCCTCTTAACATCACCTTCTTTGTTTTCTTGTAGGTTTCCACTATCACTTATATCTGGTGGGGAAGCTGGAATTCTTTCGGCCCGGATTCCAGTTCGGTCATCAGCGAGTCTGCTTTTTTAGTACTGTTGAGAGCAAGCATAACTCCCTTTTCACGTCTTCCTACTTTAATTATACCTCTCCTGCCCACTATTGTCTCGAGGATACCGATCACTATCGTCGGGAAGGGCCCTGAAGATGGCCTCACCTCCCGATACCTGTGTGATCTTGATGTTCCTCTCCAGTTGGAATTCATGAGAGACGGTTTTGCTTGGCTTGTGGGGGTGACACACCTTCTTTCTCTCCATCTCCGTTAGAGTGTGTAGTCTTTGGGACGGACTCATTTTCTGGGTCGTTGCCCGCTTCTGGTCTCGCTTCGGAGAGCTTATCTGGTAACTGCAGGATAGGGTCTCGACTCCGGCATCTTATTTTGACGGTGATTTTGCTTTATTAGGCTTCGGAGCTTGGTTCTTGCTGTCTTCCACCGTCAGAGTTTGGTGCTACTCCTTTAAGGGAAAATGTAATGAGACTGTCGGTGCAGCTTCGTGAGGCGGTGGCGATATCGCCCTCATTTCGTCAAATGCTTCACGAATCCGTCTTAGCGATCTCACAATGTTTTCTGCAGTGTCGGCCATATCGGGTATTTCCTCTTCCATCTGTTTGTATGTCACATCCTTTGCAGTAGCTTCTAGAATAGAGCAGTCTATCTCTTCTAGGTTGCCGTTAGCACTCCATGATGTAGGAAAATGCTCATTCCTCCGAGGCCAGATAAGTGGAACACCTTGTGCGGAGAAACATGCAGATATCACTACATATCCATGGAGGCATATCTGCAGTCATCCTTATATGACCACCAGCTATGAAAAGTGCTATAGTATGTCGATTTGGATGTGAACCTTATCTGTGAGGCTAATTACACCCTCATAGACTCTAAAAATCACCCACACACTTCCAGGGATTCCCCCTGTGGTGAAACGTGTTGAGAACCCAGCATTGCGCATTAAGCTTGGAGGAGTCACTTGAGCCCTAGACATAACTTTGGCTTTTACCTGGTTGGCTGCATGCAGGAGATCTCACTATGGACCCCATGATAGGCAGGGGGAGCTGAGAAAGGGCTATGTGTAGAATGTGACGATTCCTTGGGAAAGCCCAGAACCAGAACACAGTATTTTACCTCTGTATATTTAGAGATCCCCCTTAGATGGCGGAGAATGCACAGTGTGCCACACGTCTTTTTCTTCCTAGCTTGGGACCAGATGTGATGATCCTTTAACTGCAAGCCAAGCTGAATAAAATAGAACTTAGGACAACTCGTTTCGGAATGGCAGAAAAGCCACAGGAAAAGCCTAAATCTACGGTGTAGAAAATAACCAATGAGTCTTCAGATTGGTATCTGCTGAAACAGAGCGATAAGCTCAGCAGCCCTAGTTAAACAACAACAACAATATTGTTCCGTGGCATCAACCGAAGGGCTAGAGCCCAAGCGCCGCTGAATCAATAACAACATACAACAACAACAACACTGACGGTCTATTGTTGTTAGGAGCTGGCGAGCAGTCCGTGTTGCCAACATTCCTTCTCTTGGCTGGTGGCTTTGGTCGAACCTTTTTTATTTGGTATTTCTTGCTATACCTTGGAAACGGAACTGATGAACAAGATGGCAATATTTTTTTTAAACCTTTAAAATGTTTTAGTAAGACTTATTTCAACATATATGACAAAAAGTAAAGTACACAAACTTGCTGACTCACATGCAAACACTAACATACTCTGTTAAAAACAGCACCAAATAAAATTACTTTGTGAAATTAATGACACTTTTTCATTTGAATGCAAATTTACATAAACATTTACTTCTGGTAATGGGAAATATTTGTGACTTGTAAAGATGTTAACCATTCCACTCTTTAATTCTCGCGTCGTTCTACGTGACAATGGCATCTTTTGGGCAGCACAAAAATCCTATTAAATAAACTATGGAAACAACAGAAAAGATGCTTGTTGTGAAAGTATAAACAAAACATTGAAAACAGCACCTCAAAAATTACAATAAATAAAACCATCTATGTAATTAATATATTAAAATCCACATAAATTACCAACACTGACACAACTTGAAACAAAGATGTGACACCAAGAGGAAAATGATGCTGCAGTTGGCTCGCCCTGTCAAAGTTAACCGTCGGTGAATAATTTAAACCCGTCCACAAGTGAAGAAATGGGCAATCAAGGACATACATTATTTTACAATTCAATCATCCAAATGTGGTTATCACTGGAGGTAATTTTCCAAGTTTAATAAACTGTTATGTGTGCCCTTACAGCACATGTTTTACAAGAACACACTTCATCCCTTTACTATAAATCCAGTGGACAGGAAATAAACTGTCCACAATTTGCTTAGGGCTGTCATTACATAGTTTTATGATCTTAAAAACTGATTTATGCACGCTGCCCTCGTCTTGCCAGCTGGATTTCTTTGGGCATGATAGTCACACGACTTGCATGGATGGCACACAAGTTTTGTATACTTAAACAGACCAACCAAGTAAGCCTCACTGGCCTCCTGCAAGGCTCCTTTAGCTCCACTTTGACTTTGAAAGCGAAGGTGTGTCTTGAAGTCTTGGGCTATTTCACAGACAAGTCTCTGGAAGGGAAACTTTCTGATAAGCAGTTCAGTGGATAACTTTTTTTTTTTTTTTTAAATACCTCTTCTGGGGCTCAAAGTGAGGTCTGTTGATTTTATTGAGTTAAATGTGTAAATTGTGTGATCCCGGCATTGGCTAAGACACTTTGATCTTAGCCAAAAGGCCGAGAAGCGATCGATCCTACACACACATATATATATACACGCACACACACACACACACACACACACACACACACACACATATATATATATATATATATATATATATATATATATATATATATATATATATATATATATATATATATATATATATATATATATATATATATATATATATCATTATATAATAAAATATTTGGACGGCACACATGTGCCAATACGGTTGTTCAATGTACATTATAGGGTCCTTACATAACACAGGTGATACCGTGATCAATTTGGCGGTGTTCCCAGGTCGTAACATCCCATTTTGACAAAATAAAGCATCATTTTGTTCAGTGGATAACGTTTTCTTGGAGGATTTGATTTATTCATCTGCAATCGTTGTTGTTGTTTTGATGAAATGATGGGTGGAGATCGGTCATTCAAACTCTGATCATTGTTGCCTCTTCTCGTTCCATCTTGGTCTACCCTGTTCAACCTGAAAGTTGGTTATAATTGGGGTATTTAGTGTCATTTTATTTACTAATTTTGTATTCAATTTAAATAACTGTTGTTTTTTGCAGTTGCTGATTTTTATTTATATTAGTATTTGTCAATTTTATTTTCTCTTTTGTATTGTTTCTAGATAACTATTGTCCTTTACACTTGGTTTTAATTTGTATTAGTATTTGTTCTTTTTGAGTTGTTGTCCCTTTTTTTTAATAACTTGTCTTTCCTTGTCCTATGAGTAGTTATTTTTTTTTTTTGTTAATGCTTTGTTAGTTCTTGCTGCTTAATTTCTATTTAGTTGGGTGATTTTCCTGAAGTTCTAACCTTATATTTTTTCCTTTGTTTTATGTATATATCTTTTAAGTATTGATTGGGCATCTCTTGGGGCATCTATACTTAAAACCTTATCACCTGTTAAGTCTATATTGTGATTTCTATAGTAAGTTTTTAATTCAAGCCTTTGTTGTTCATACTTTTTACAGTGGATCAGGTAGTGGTCTATGTCATTCTCTTCCTGACATTCTTGGCAGTGTGGTTCTTCTACCATGAAGTATGCTGCACCGAGTCGGAGACGCCACAGTTTTTTGTTCGATGGTATCTTTAATTCTTCTCTGACCTGGCATGTCCTCGTTGGTTCTTTCAGCAGTTTGAACGCGTGTCTGCCTTTTCTACTTTCCTTCCATGTTGTCTTCCATTCCTCGTTTATAGTTTCCTTCACTTGGCTCTTGATCTCTGACCTTCCCAGTCCTGCTTTTATATTGTTTTTACTTGTTCTTCCCTTCTTGGCATTCTGGTCTGCCAACTCGTTGCCAGCTATACCTATGTGTGCTGGAACCCACACTAGCCTCACACTACATCCTCTGTTCTCTAGTGATGTATTAATTGCTAGAATTTCTTCCTTTATGTCTGGCCGGCTACATTTACCTGGGTGTTCTAGTGCTTGTAGTGATGATAGTGAGTCTGTAAATATCGTAACAGCTTCTGGTGGGTTATCTTCGATTATTTCTAGACTTTTAAGAATTGCTACCATCTCTGCAGTAAAAATCGATGCCCCTTCTGTTATACTGTAGCTCTTTTTTATTCCCCATTGTGGTATTACAACTCCGGCACCTAGTTGCCCACTATCACCCTTGGATCCATCAGTGTAGACGGCCAGACTTTGTTTAGTTAGTTGCTCTATGAACTTTCTACTTATCATTTTGGCTTCCTTATCTTCTATGTTTTGTTTGATCTTTTCAGTAAGTGAGTAGTCTATGATTGGTGTTTTTAGTTCCCAGGGTGGTATTTTGCTTCTGTATTTATTACTACTTTCAATTGTGTTTGATAGTTCTTTGAACTGCATTAGGTCTTCTATAGTTCTCCATCCTGTTGGATATCTATCTTTATTTAAGGGGACGTCCCATACACTTGGTTGGTTTTTGACAAATGCTTTATGTGCTGGGTGGGTCACTTCTTGTGCTACTTTACTCCAATAATTTAATCTCAGTTCTTTCCGTCTTAGACCAAGGGGAGGTATGCCGAGAGCTACTTCTAGAGCTTCTACTGGTGTCGATATAAATGCACCTGTAATAGTTCTCATGGCTGCATTTTGAATCCTGTCCAGTTTTGCTTTGTTAGAAGCTGCAGCTGAGTCATAGACTATGCTGGCATAATCCAGTTTCCCCCTGATGAAGGACTTGTAGAACATAAGCATTATTTTATTGCTGGCCCCCCATCCATTACCTTTTACAATCCTTAGTATATTTAGGGGTCCCCTACAGCTTTCTACCAAATTGTCTATATGTTTATTATAATTTAGTTGTTTATCTAAAGTTATGCCCAGAAATCTAGTTGTTGAGGAGGTACATATTTTCTGTCCTTTAATGGTTATATTGATTTTGTTATTTTTTTTTTTTAAATTTCCTTTGCTGAAAATCATACCTACTGTTTTGTTTACATTAATTTGGAAGCCCCAACTTTTCATCCACTCTGAAACTTTGTCTATTTGATTTTGAAGTTTTTTGTAAACATGGTCCAAGTTTTTTCCAGATCGCCAAATGGCACAGTCATCTGCAAATTGTGATACTGCATTCTTTATGTCATTAAATTCATCTGCTAAATCATTTACAGCTATAGTGAAAATTGAAGGAGAGATCACTGATCCTTGAGGAATCCCATTCTGTTGTTCATATATTTCTGACCTATCATTATTCACCTGTACAGCAAAATACCTGTCCTGTAAAAAGTTTTCTAGATACCTATAGGTTTTACCAGTAATGCCAATCTTTTTCATTTTGTAAAGAGCTCCATCGCGCCAGCATTCATCATATGCTCTAGCTACATCTAGAAAGACTGCCACTGTTTTCTCTTTCCTCTTGAACCCTAGCTTTACATCATGTTCTAATCTTACAAGCTGGTCTACTGTACTTCTGTCTGCTCTAAACCCTGACTGGTTTGGGCTATATAACTGGTTTTTTTCCAGGTAGAATTTAACTCTTTTATTCATAACAGTTTCCAGTATTTTACCTAGTTGTGATGTTAAGGAGATAGGCCTATATGAACTTACTTCATGGGCTTCCTTATTGGGTTTTAGAATGGGTACTATCATAGCTACTTTCCATGCTTTTGGTATCTTTCCTAAGTTCCAGATTTTGTTATAAAGTGAAGTTATTATGTTTATAGTTCTTTTGGGTACTTTCTTAAGGATTTCATAACTAAGTATATCTTGCCCTGAGGCAGTATTAGATTTATCTTTTATTGCATTAGTTACTTCTTCCTCTGTTATATCAGCATCTAAATAGTTTGTTTCATCTATCTGGTCTGGTAGTTCTTTTAAAAACTGTATCCTAAGTCTTTCTCTTCTCTCATTTTCTTCCTGTCCAAGGCTACTTTTTGCACTGACTTTATAGAAATACTCGGCAAGGGCATTAGCTTTTTCTTTATCTGTTTCTGCTCTCTTTGGTAGTTTGATTGTTGGCATTATTGTTTTCTTATTGTTCCCTTTGATTGCCTTAAGCTTTTTCCATACTTCTCTCTGCAATCTTTCCGCTTTTACATTAAAGTATCATCTCTGGTATACGGCAAAGTTTTAACTGTAAACATTGCATCTTGCAAATAACATTTAAGCTTGAACAAGTAGTCCTAATTTTTCCGGTTTTATTTGAGTGTTATCAGTAGATACTAATGCGTACTCATAATGCTGCATTAAAAGGTATCTTATTTTAAAGATAGTCCGTTTGCAAATTTCTTCCGCATATGTCAAATAAATATGTTTGATTACTTCCCTTTGATTAATTAATTATTTCTCCCCATGAACATTATTTGGGTTTTTACTACAGCTTTGAAGTAGATTCGTTTAGTGTACTACTGCTAATTGTAAAATACATTATATCTAGGACTCTAGAAAAAAAGAATGAACTTTATTTTTGACAGAGTTGAGAATTGAGCATGCAGGCCCGTCTGGCATCCTGACCTTTGTCTTTCATCCTGTAACATAAAACTCACCATAAACAATTAATCTATATTTTTGCATGTAGCACCAGTACTAAATAGATGTAAACACATTCTCGCATATATCAGCACATTGTGTGTGTGGGGGGAGATACTGTCTTACACACTTCTATACAGCGTCCGATTGACAGAGTGGTTACTGCGTTGGTCTCTCGCGGCAAAGGTGTCGGGTTCGATTCACGGTGTCGACACGCTCCGGTCTACCCAGCTGTAAATGGGTACCTGACTCTTTGAGTTAGGGAAGGAAAAGGCAGTAAGGAAGGGAGCTGGTCATCCCACCTTTCTATGCTGGATCTAGTAGGGTGAAGTCTCTAACACATCATTCCCCTACACCAGTATCTGCAATGGGACTACCTTTTTTAAAGCAATAAAAACATCTTAGAGTGTTAACAAATAGTTTTAAAACCTGCTAATACTCGAACACATTTTCGCATCCTAAACAAATGACAGCTTTACATACTTCTAACATACAGTGACATATGGTTACATTCTTGCAGACATATTATCATATAATAGTGCTACACAGAGATAATGAAAAATTATTCATATAGGAAAAGGATTTCTACGTGAAACAAAGGGGGAAGAGGGAAATACAGGTTGACATATGGTTGAGATGTGCACATGGACAAGCCCACTGCTGTGGTTGTAAATAGTCGGTGTTAAATAGGAAAGCAAACGGGTTGCTTGTCGATCTAGGGACAACGAACTAGTAAACTAGTATATAAATTTCTTTCTCCCCCCAAAAATAAAAACAAACTTTCATCTGTTCAATATAAGTGAATTTTCGATTCCCTGCAGACTGGGATCTTACAGATAGTAAGCGCAGGGTTATAACTCCTGTGAATGGAAAGAGAGAGAGAGAGGGGGTGGGGGGGGGGAGATGTATGGAAGGATTACATTTTTGCTAGAATTGAAATGATAAAAATAACCCTGTGCGGCTGAGCTAGAATGCTGCAGGGGCCTAAAATATTAGGCCCGGCTCGGCCATATGTGTTTCTGATTTACAAGTCCACGCCAGCGGATACAGGTTCGAGTGATAAATCATGATGTGTGTCACTTTAATTCTAGGCGCTCAGTTCCTAGTAGGATCTAATTCATCAAAAACCTAGTTCATTGCTTGCCAGATTTTTTACGAGCCAAATTCATCGCTTGCCTAATTTGGAAATTGAATTTTTAAAAGCCACTTAAACAAACAGTATTTTGTGACTAAAATATGAGGACAAAAGACACGGGAACTGTAATTTATGAGTGAAATTTTGCTAGCAAACATACCGTACAGTTTTAAGTGCAAGCAACACATCAAGACATGGCGGGAACGAACTATGGTATGCACTTTATGCCTCATGTCCTGAGGACAGCGTCACTTCTCGTGTGTTCAGTTCCTTCTTTCCATTACCTGTCACCTTCCACCGAGCAAATAAACTCATCAAGACACGCAGATATTTGGAAACAATAATTAGAAGGGGAAAAAAATACAGAAAAAAACATACATGTAGTATTAGTGGCGGTGGAGGTGGTGATGGTGGTGGTAATTATGATGCAACTACCATTTCGTTTTAAAATTCATGATTGCGTCAGGGTAATTAAAGACTCCATGATGTGGTGAAGTGGGATGTTATAAATATTTATAGGGGACTTAGTGTACTGACTGAGATCAGCTGTGAATTATATATATCTAATAAGAGTAGTGTATTATATACAACCTTACTTGCTACCACATATCTATATATCTCAGTCAGAATTATTCTGGAATAGTGTGATGACTACGTTATGTGTCTAGGGTATGTGTATGATGAAGTGTAAGTCACAACAACAGACAGATAAACAATTTAATTTAATCCACTACTCTTAACAACACTGTGACACTCACATACATATAACACTCTATGAGAATATCTTAAAGAAGTCACTCGTAACTTTTCAAATAACAATATGTATTCATTACTGGCATGAATGAATATGTGTCCTGATTCAACTACAAGGGAACCAGGAATCACAATCAATTTAAATTACAAGTTATGTACAGAATGTATTTAATATGAATATTGTAGTGACATATATTATTACAAATATTCTATGTGTGTCAGTTGTGTAGTAGTAAAATGAGGTAATACTGGTTTTGTTTTGTTCAAGCTCTGTTGGTATTTGTCATCATGACTTCAATAGTTTGTCTTTTGGGACTAGTATTGGAGATGTTCTCAGTTCCTGATATTAAGACAATTAAATTCCCCTCTGAATGGTATTTTTATAAAGTCATTTCAAGATGAGGGGACATAATGTTGAGCTCAGCTGGCCAAGGTAGCTTATCTGGCGTGATGGCGGCAGGAAAGGACTCCTCTGCTCGAATTCTCCTCTGGGCTCTGGAGACACCTCACTGATAGCTAAATGGACCAAGGAGTATGCTGTCCGACACTGGATTCAGCAAAGCTCTGACCAGGTGCTGCTCAGTACCATCAAGACCACTGTCCCTGAAATCAAGAAGGATGTACCTTCTACTTCATAACTAACTTATACTCTCTTTTACACTGATCACAATACAGCACAAACATTGAGTTCAGAGCGTTAGGCCAACTGTCAGCTTCATTCTGAAGTACTTTATACCAGCATTAACCTCCTTAATGGTTACTACGCCTCTGCAATTCCAGCATTATTTCTTTCTAGTCAATCATCTAGGTGTCAGTGTACTATTTGGCCATTCCATGCCGTTTTACTTCCCTCCGACACCCTCTGTTCAGGCTGGAGCATTATAGGCTTTATCTCTTGTTTGCCACTAAACTACACATATATATACAGGCATAAATTAACAATTTACATTCAATTTTCATTAAAAGATACTGAATGGTTCAAGCTTACCACAATTTCATGGAAATAAACACAGATACGTTGATTAGCAATGAATTCTGGCACAATTACTGGCACAAATTTCCATCTGCTTATATTCCAGGCTTTTATTTTAGCAAAATTGTGAGCTGGCTTCAACGCACTGATGCTTTATCAAGCTTATTTAAACAAGTGGTTTCGAACTAACGCTCCCAAGTGATTATATCCAGCGAGTCTAGCCAATGAGGCCCCGTTTCGACAAGTGTTTGAAAAAATGTTACCTTTCCCCGTTTCCCCTAACAACGAAAGATAGTATTTATAGTCCGACCAATCGTGGTTAGGCTTTCATTTGTTGCGCTCCAATCAATTGGGAGTTTACATGGTAGGCTATTTATGTAACGTAAGGTTTTTTCAAACACGTTATATAAAAAAAAATTTTATGAGCAGAAATGATTCCATGCTGTCAGGCATCCTCACTATTTTATTTTGGGTATAATTTATTAATTCCTGGACTATTTGCGTAACGTTTTACATATTATTTGTCAGCAAGCCCTAAGGAACCCAAATATACCAATTTGAAAGAGCTACGTGGCTGCGTTCAAAATATGTATTTTCTCCCTCCTGTTTCGAAGATGTGCTGTCTGGGTACTGTTATGTTTTCAACCGTAAACCCATCTAATGTTATCTTTTCTAATAAGCGTTTTTTATGATTTATAAACCTAACTCTGGGAAAGGGTAGTGTATTTTATCACTGTCCGTCTGAAAAAAAATTAGTGCATGTAGACTTACACGCGTGATGGCGGCATTTGTGTATCGCGCGACGCGTGTTGCATGCGTTCCTGATTTTCAGCCCTCCCCTCTCTCTTTATCCTTTTGACCATCTGTTCGTTCGTTTTGGTAACGCAGTGTAGAAAAAGACATGAATGGAATTTAAAATGTAGGTCAACTTGCATATTTCAAGGTTTTTCTTAGAAAGGCAGCACATTTTATTGTGTGTTTGGGAAACGCGTGTATGTTGCAGAAAGCCTTTAATATCGACGTGAAACGTTACAATTTGCTTACGCAGTAGAAAACAAGGGGATTTCGAGTACAGTCATTGTGACAGCACTGTTCTTTACCATTCTTCTTCCTTTATTTATTATATGTATTTATTAGGCTTTATATTTACTTGATAATTTATATATGTGGATTAGAATATTCCACGACACCTCCCCTCTTAAAACAGACATTATATGTCAGTCCTTTATTCTATATTCACATAGAGAAATTTATTATTATTTCTGGTGTTTACGGTGATTCTCATCACACGGATGGCGGCTTAAAAAATCCGCTCCCAAATTGGTTTTTCCAGATATATACTCAATGCTAAAATTATATGGAGCCAGAAGTAAAGACCATCGGAGTAACCTAGAGTTCTCATGCTTAGCCTGTGCTAGAAACGATAAAGGTTTGTGATCGGTTTGCAACTTAAATGCCTTCCCATATAGATAAATATTGAATTTCTTTATTGCCCATATTACTGCAAGACATTCTTTTTCGCTAGTTGAGTAGTTGATTTCAGCTTTATTCAACTTTCTGCTAGCATATGCCACTGGGCTTAATTCCCCATCCAATGCATCTGATTTCTGTAGTAAAGTTGCACCTAACCCAATATTACTTGCATCCGTCCTTACTATGAATTCTTGACTTAAGTCAGGTAATTTCAAAATGGGTTTACTTGTGAGCTTTTCCTTCAATTCTTGGTAAGTCATTTCACATTGTGGTGTCCATGTAATGCGATCTGGATGTCCTTTACGTGTCAATTCAGTTAAAGGTGCACATATGGAATTAAAGTTTTTGATATACTTCTGGTAGAAACCACATAATGAGACAAAGGATCTCACGTCCTTCTTGGTTTGTGGTCTCGGGGCTTTCTGTAGTTTTTCTAAATTCTTTGGGTCAGGGGTCATATTTCCCTGATAAACTGTGTGTCCCAAAAATTCCAATTCTTTACATCCAACGCAACATTTGGTTGGTCGGGCTGTTAAATTTGCCTCCCTAAGTCGATTAAACAGCATGTTCAGAGAGTCAATGTGTTCCTCAAATGTTTCTGTTGCTATAAGGATATCATCCATAAAATTTGTTATACAGGGATTATTCAGAGGATCCAATAATTTTCTCATCATTCTAGAGAAGACACTAGGCGCATTCTTCAATCCAAATGGCAATCTATTAAACTCATAGTGTCCTTCTGAGGTACTAAAAGCTAGGTATGGTCTAACCTCAGGCTTTACTGGAATCTGATAGTATCCTTTACTCAGATCCACTTTTGAGAAATATTTAGCTTTATTTAGTCTGGCAAACAGCTGATTTGTATCCGGCAATGGATCCACCTGTCCTTCTGTAATAGCATTCAGTCTCCTGTAATCTATACAGAGTCTATGTTCTCCAGAGGGCTTCCTTAAGAGTACAACACCGGAACTATACGAAGACTCACTGTGCGAAATAATTCCTTCCTTCAACAGATAGTCTATCTCTTCCTTCAAAGCTTTCTCCTTAGCAAACGGAATCGAATATGGTTTCATACAGACAGGTGTGGGGTCTATCAGTTTCATATCATATTCCAATAGGTTTGTATGTCCTGGTCGGTCTGTTAACACCTCTGCATGATTATTTAGAACCTGTTGCACTCTCTCTTTCTGAGTTTTCGTTAAATGTGTACTGATTTTCACCTGTGCTGCTGTCTCACAGGGGTGTAATGGATATTCAAATGATGAAAGTGGTTCCTTTTTCATCTCCATGGCGATGGACAAGGTCAACAAGTGTGTCTCTTCCTGATGTTCTCTTTCCAAATATTTCTTCAGGAGATTCACATGATAGATTTTTTTCTTTCCCCTTCTTATCTATCTTATAATTTGTTCTAGACACCTTCTCTAGAACTGTATATGGACCCTGCCATCCAATTTGTAACTTATTCTGACTCCCGGGCAAAAGAAGCAGTACCTTCTCTCCCACAGCCAAATTTCTGTCTTTCGCCTTCCTGTTATAATAGGCAGCATGTTTCTTCCTGGCTTGTTTCAAATTTTCATTGGCAAGTTTCCAACCAGTTTTTAACCGAGTGGTCAGCTCATTCACATATTGGTATGAAGATGTAATGTTTTCCTCTGCCTTTTCATCAGTCCACGTTCTTAACAAAGCTTCAAGTGGACCTTTTATTGGCCTTCCAAACAATAATGTTGCCGGGGCCATACCGGTTGAACTATGGGGTACCTCCCGATAAGCAAAGAGGGCGGCGTGCAGGTACTGGTCCCATGTATCTGGTTTTTCGTGTGCCAACTTTCTCAGGATCGACATCAATGTGCCGTTAAATCTTTCCACTTGGCCGTTCCCTTGGGGATGATACACACTACAATGGAAGTGTTTGGCCTGGAAGATCCTGAAAACTTCTTCAGTTAGTTTCCCCTTGAACTGAGAGCCATTATCAGTCAAGATTTGATTGGGAAAGCCTAACCTTGTGAAAATTGTGAGCAATGCCTCTGCCACATGTTTTGAATCAATCGATGACAGGGCTACTGCCTCTCCCCACATAGAACAAGTGTCCACCAGAGTCAGAATGTAGCTGTTCCTTCTCTTGGTTCGGGTGAGAGGTCCCACAAGATCCACGGCAACTCTCTCAAAGGGTGTTCCCACTATGGGCATTTCCCCCAGAGTTGCTGGTGCAGTCCAATGTTTAGGTGCTACTCGTTGGCACTCTGGACAGGATTTTACATATCGTTTGATATCTTCAGTTATTCCTGGCCGAAATAGTGACAAGCTATTCGCTGTCCTGTTGCGCTGATTCCCATATGACCACTGAAGGGAATCGCATGCCCTAGTTCCAACACTTTAGTCCTATATGAAGTGGGAAGGACCAGCTGTCCGTGACCATTGGATTCAGATCCAGCCTTCCTATATATCAGTTTGTTCTTCATATAAAACTCTCCCTTGCCTGGAGGTGTATGAGATTTGGGCAACTTCTTGAAACATGGCTTGAGTGTTTTGTCCTCAGCCTGTGCCTTCCTCATCTCATCTGGGTGAGTATTTATGGGATTATCCTCCTCCTTCTTTGTCTGTGATCTGGTCTGCACTGTTGCCAATATCACAGGTCTCTTGGGATTCCCCAAGAAGACATATCTACACCCCAATATTAGAGGGTAGATTGGCTCATTTATCACTGCTGCTTTTATGATTCCTTCCACATATCGCGTTTTCACTTTTATTCGGGCGACGGGAAGTGTCATGGTAGCTACATCCTTGGTTTGGTTGCAGTTTGAATCTCCACTGTTTCTGTGGTGTATTGATCGGCCTGCACCAGGTGAGAACTCACAACGGAATCGTAATCTAAACCGGTATCATATAAACATCTTATAGTGACACCATTACAGATGACATCTTCACACACTGGGGGGTGGTATGGTTCCTGTAATTCTTCAGGTTTGCCCTTCTTTTCCTTTTTCCCCGATGTCATAGCAGCAAAATGAGGAGGTTTCCTTCTACAATGGTCAGTGTCATGATTGTTCATCTTACAATTTTTACACCACCTTTTTCCTTGGTTGAAAGATTTTCTTTCATCATATTTCCTTTCATCGAATTGTGGGAATTTATTTTTATTTTCATACCGTGGCCTATCAAATTGGTGCTTACCTTTATTTTGATCCCTAGGATCAAATTTATTAAAGTTCTGTGGTGCCCTAAAGTTGTCCACCTGTTTCTTTTTATTACCTGTTACCTCTGCTTGAGCTGCTTGATACCTTTCAGCAACATTTAGCAACTCATCCAGCCTCTCTGCACCTTGTTCCATGAGAAACTTTCTCAGGTCTGGAGCCATGGACTCTCTTAATTGCTCTATAAGGACCATTTCCTTAAGATCTTGGGTTTTCCCCAGAGAAGTCCATTTCTCCAAGTATGTCTCTATTCGTGCAGAGAACTGGTGATAGGTTTCACCTGACAGTAGTTTAGCATTCCTAAATTTTTTTCTATAGAATTCTGCATTCTTTTCATACCTTAACAAAAGAGCCTGCTTTAGCATGTCATAATTTTCCTGATCACCTCTGCTCATTTTTTGCAAAAACTTCATAAGCTGCCCCACGAAGTCCCTGAGATAACTTTAAGCTCCACCTTTCTCTCTCTAACCCATACGTGGTAGCTAATAGTTCATACCTATTTAGGTAGCTCTCAATATCATCGTCTTTCTCAACAAAATGATCTAAATGAAAATTCATAGCTGAGGTTGAGGCTCCTTGAGTAACCGTAGCATCAGAGGCAAAGGGACTGGCACCATTTTCAGGAGCATGGCCTTGAAACTCAAACTCCCTTAGTCGTAACTCATGTTCCCTTTGTAATCTTTTATCTTCTGCTTCCCTTTCTGCAGCTAATCTCCTCTCTTCCCTTTCTGCAGCTAATTTCTTCTCTTCCCTTTCTGCAGCTAATTTCTTCTCTTCCCTTTCTGCAGCTAATTTCTTCTCTTCCCTTTCTGCAGCTAATTTCTTCTCTTCCCTTTCTGCAGCTAATTTCTTCTCTTCCCTTTCTGCAGCCAATCGTTTGTCTTCTCTTTCTGCCTCCAATTTCTTAGCCTCAGCCTCAATCTGCAACCTCTTAATTTCCTTGTCAGCCTCTAACTTTCTTTCGGTTTCAAACCTTCTTTCTTCACGTTCAATAAATTTGTCACATTCCGTCGTGACATAGGCAACCATAACTTGCCCATCTAATCCTAACTCTTTTGCAGTCTGAACCGCAGCAGATCGAAATTTGGCCAGGTCCGCCATTGTCTATCATGTAAATTTATACAATGTCTAACCAACAATTCAATCTCTAATGGACAACACAGGCACCGTGAGCTCAACCTTATTTAATTCCACCCAAGGATACCTTTTAATTCTTATATTCCCTGAAGTGAATTACCCCCAATATTTTTAATAGGGAAAGATTCAAAATCCCGGACGAGCCCCCAATATATGTGGTGAAGTGGGATGTTATAAATATTTATAGGGGACTTAGTGTACTGACTGAGATCAGCTGTGAAGGTATATATATATCTAATAAGAGTAGTGTATTATATATAACCTTACTTGCTACCACATATCTATATATCTCAGTCAGAATTATTCTGGAATAGTGTGATGACTACGTTATGTGTCTAGGGTATGTGTATGATGAAGTGTAAGTCACAACAACAGACAGATAAACAATTTAATTTAATCCACTACTCTTAACAACACTGTGACACTCACATACATATAACACTCTATGAGAATATCTTAAAGAAGTCACTCGTAACTTTTCAAATAACAATATGTATTCATTACTGGCATGAATGAATATGTGTCCTGATTCAACTACAAGGGAACCAGGAATCACAATCAATTTAAATTACAAGTTATGTACAGAATGTATTTAATATGAATATTGTAGTGACATATATTATTACAAATATTCTATGTGTGTCAGTTGTGTAGTAGTAAAATGAGGTAATACTGGTTTTGTTTTGTTCAAGCTCTGTTGGTATTTGTCATCATGACTTCAATAGTTTGTCTTTTGGGACTAGTATTGGAGATGTTCTCAGTTCCTGATATTAAGACAATTAAATTCCCCTCTGAATGGTATTTTTTATAAAGTCATTTCAAGATGAGGGGACATAATGTTGAGCTCAGCTGGCCAAGGTAGCTTATCTGGCGTGATGGCGGCAGGAAAGGACTCCTCTGCTCGAATTCTCCTCTGGGCTCTGGAGACACCTCACTGATAGCTAAATGGACCAAGGAGTATGCTGTCCGACACTGGATTCAGCAAAGCTCTGACCAGGTGCTGCTCAGTACCATCAAGACCACTGTCCCTGAAATCAAGAAGG
Source organism: Oreohelix idahoensis (assembly GCA_024509875.1). Classification (NCBI taxonomy): domain Eukaryota; kingdom Metazoa; phylum Mollusca; class Gastropoda; order Stylommatophora; family Oreohelicidae; genus Oreohelix; species Oreohelix idahoensis. The sequence goes on along the minus strand of JAMPIV010000843.1, from coordinate 273,809 downwards.
ATGTACCTTCTACTTCATAACTAACTTATACTCTCTTTTACACTGATCACAATACAGCACAAACATTGAGTTCAGAGCGTTAGGCCAACTGTCAGCTTCATTCTGAAGTACTTTATACCAGCATTAACCTCCTTAATGGTTACTACGCCTCTGCAATTCCAGCATTATTTCTTTCTAGTCAATCATCTAGGTGTCAGTGTACTATTTGGCCATTCCATGCCGTTTTACTTCCCTCCGACACCCTCTGTTCAGGCTGGAGCATTATAGGCTTTATCTCTTGTTTGCCACTGAACTACACATATATATACAGGCATAAATTAACAATTTACATTCAATTTTCATTAAAAGATACTGAATGGTTCAAGCTTACCACAATTTCATGGAAATAAACACAGATACGTTGATTAGCAATGAATTCTGGCACAAATTTCCATCTGCTTATATTCCAGGCTTTTATTTTAGCAAAATTGTGAGCTGGCTTCAACGCACTGATGCTTTATCAAGCTTATTTAAACAAGTGGTTTCGAACTAACGCTCCCAAGTGATTATATCCAGCGAGTCTAGCCAATGAGGCCCCGTTTCGACAAGTGTTTGAAAAAATGTTACCTTTCCCCGTTTCCCCTAACAACGAAAGATAGTATTTATAGTCCGACCAATCGTGGTTAGGCTTTCATTTGTTGCGCTCCAATCAATTGGGAGTTTACATGGTAGGCTATTTATGTAACGTAAGGTTTTTTCAAACACGTTATATAAAAAAAAATTTTATGAGCAGAAATGATTCCATGCTGTCAGGCATCCTCACTATTTTATTTTGGGTATAATTTATTAATTCCTGGACTATTTGCGTAACGTTTTACATATTATTTGTCAGCAAGCCCTAAGGAACCCAAATATACCAATTTGAAAGAGCTACGTGGCTGCGTTCAAAATATGTATTTTCTACCTCCTGCTTCGAAGATGTGCTGTCTGGGTACTGTTATGTTTTCAACCGTAAACCCATCTAATGTTATCTTTTCTAATAAGCGTTTTTTATGATTTATAAACCTAACTCTGGGAAAGGGTAGTGTATTTTATCACTGTCCGTCTGAAAAAAAATTAGTGCATGTAGACTTACACGCGTGATGGCGGCATTTGTGTATCGCGCGACGCGTGTTGCATGCGTTCCTGATTTTCAGCCCTCCCCTCTCTCTTTATCATTTTGACCATCTGTTCGTTCGTTTTGGTAACGCAGTGTAGAAAAAGACATGAATGGAATTTAAAATGTAGGTCAACTTGCATATTTCAAGGTTTTTCTTAGAAAGGCAGCACATTTTATTGTGTGTTTGGGAAACGCGTGTATGTTGCAGAAAGCCTTTAATATCGACGTGAAACGTTACAATTTGCTTACGCAGTAGAAAACAAGGGGATTTCGAGTACAGTCATTGTGACAGCACTGTTCTTTACCATTCTTCTTCCTTTATTTATTATATGTATTTATTAGGCTTTATATTTACTTGATAATTTATATATGTGGATTAGAATATTCCACGACACATGATAAGGTCAGGATTACGTCAGAATAATTAAAGATTCTATAATTTCTCTGTAGTAGAAGCGCTGGAGAAAACTATGCCTGGTCAATAATAAGCTTTGATGTCACAGATTTAAATCAGCCCTCCCCTTACTGGTTAGATGGTAACTGCAGTAAAATGTTTTACAGAATCCACCAATCACAGGGATGAGAAAGGGATAAAGACAAGCCCTCGGCCTAGGGAATAATCCGAACGGGAGTCGGAAACTGCCGAGGATCAAAACGTGTCGCTGTCGGAAACAACAGGTCTTCCACAAACTCTGCAGGTAAGGATTACTCCATTACGTAGCTAGCTTTTCGGTTATCGTTAATTGGTTTGTATTTTACTTCCTTTCTTCTGGGCAATTCTAGTTTAAATCTTCGTACATATTATGTTTTGTTTTTGTTGTCTGATGTTTTCTTTCTTTCTTTACCTCTAAAGCCTAAAATTCTTTCATCATTTCGAGATTTATGATTTATGAGCTTCGGGTTCCCCTCTCTCTTTGTTTTTAGCCACTGAAATCACAAACCGTAATACAGTTTATATCTTAAGTAAAAAGAAATTGCGTGCAGTATAAAAAGATGATGCAAGGAAGTGCATAGTGATTTTGTCACAGTATAACATAATGAAGGGATCGAATTAGAATGAGCAGAAATAAGGGCTAGTTAAGATGACCGACTGTCCGCAAAACAGAAGAAATGCTTTTGATCCATGAAAGCTTTTCAGAAAGGACTCTATTACAGACTGCCCTCGACTTACTACGCGGATTCGCCGTAAATCGGAAATCACAATTCACTATACGAACCGTAATAATTTTTTAATAGTTGGAATGCCTGAATGATAAAATACATAGGTCTGTTAAGTTACACTTTTAAAACTAATTTTTGCCCCTTGTTTACAGAGATAATAATACACTGTTCTGTAAAAATGTTAGTTCTCATTGCAGATACTGCCGTAGGAGAGTGAGGTGTTAGAGACTTCACCATAATAAGCCCAGCATTGAGAGGTGGGGTGACAAGTTCCCTTCCTCGCTGCCTTTTCCTTCCTTACTTAGATGTAAAGTCAGGTACCCATTTACACCGGGGTAGACTGAAGCATGTCGATATGGTGAATCTAACCTGGCACATTTGCCGCGAAAGACCAGCGCTCTCTGCGCGGGCTATATATACTGGTTTTCACTCAGTTTGACTTGGTTGAGCTTCTGTATGATTGGATCTCCCTCTCTCAATTTCATTGGTTCCTCCGTTTTTCAGCTCCTGCATGATTGGTGTTATTTTTTCCAAATTCGATCGGTTGTCTCCCTTAGTTGACTGTGCATAATTCGGCAACCTAGGGTCTTGACTGAGATTAACTTTTTACCAATTGGAGTAAAGTGAGTACCATCGTTACTTAGTGTTTATAGTAGAAAAACTAGTGTTGTTGTTGTTGTTTAGCTAGGGCTGCTGAGCTTCGCGCTCATTTCCAGCAAATACCAAGTTGAAGACTCCTTGGCATTATCAACACTGTAGATCTTGGCATTTTCTGCCATTCTGAAACGTATTGAGCTGAAGTCATAAGCTCCAGTTTCTCCAACCTGGCTTGCATTTAAAGGATCATCACGTTTGATCTCAAGCTAGGAGGAATCAGCGCATGGCATACTGTGCATTCCCCGCCATCCAAGTGGGCTCTCCAAATATGGAGAGCTAAAATACTGTGGTCTGGTTCTGAACTCTCCCAAGAAATTGTCACGTCCTTCACAGAGCCACTTCTCAGCTCCCCTGCCTATCGTGGGTCCATAGTGAGATCCTCCTGCATGCAGCCAACCAGGTAAAAGCCGGAGTCACGTCTGGGGTACAAGTGACCCTTCCATGCTTAGTGTGCAATGCTGGGTTCTCAACAGGTTTCACCTCGGGGGGTAATCCCTGAAAGTGTGTGGATGATTTCAAGAATTAATGATGGTGTAATTAGCCTCACAGACAGATTCACCTCCACATCTTTATGCTGGAGCATTGTGCATAGCTGGTGGTCATATAAGGATGACTCCAGATATGCCACCACGCATAATAAAAACCAGTGAGAAATGAAATTCCATGGCGTAAAATCACAATTAGAATTATTATTTACCGTTAAATCATAAAGATACTAATTCTCCGCGTCTAAAATTCAGTGAGCATGATATGGCAACCAAAATCTCAGAGAAATTCACTTATTTACGGGGCAATTTTCAGAATATTTCGCCCGTCTCGTTACCAGCCACCATAAAATGTCCAAAATGAAGGTGTCGTTAATTATCATAATAAAATCAACGTCTTGATGTCACAGTAAAGATTTCCAAGGTGAAAGTTAACTGTGATAAACAAATCAATGTCTTGATGCCACCATAAAGATTATCAAAGTGAAGTATCAATAATTATCATATTCAAATCCATATCTTGTTGCCACTGGGAGCATGAACTTTAACATTTCACGCTTGGCTAGATGACATTCTGCATGGAAGACATTAACATTACCAGCTTAAATCCCGCGCACCCGTGACCTTTTCCTGCCATTCATTTCTTTCTCTTCTTTTCCAACAGTTGTCAAATTTCATGCACAGTTTCACGGGTGCTGCCGAGCTATTTCAGTAGTTTGTGAAATGGTTACTCTCTCTTCTATTTACTGATTATTTACTGATCTTATCTCTCGTTTTGTAAATTAATCGAGGAAGTTGAGGGGAACTGCGGTAAGACGTGGAATACAATGGGTGGGTTTGAAAAAAAATCGAAAAAAGGTGATTCGTCTTACGAGGACAAAAGACAAAGAAAATAGTCTACGTTACGGCCACAAGGCCTTCGTCAGGAAAGGAAAGAAAGTGAAGTCTAGATAGGACACATAAAAAACTTAATAAAATAATAAAATAAAAAACTGGGTACTTCCCTGAAGGCAAGAACCGAAATTCGCTGTCTGTTGAAGAGCGCGTGGCTGAACAGAAAGCGACTTCCGCCGCCGGGTGTACACAATACATACTGAAAAACTAAAAAACGAAACCGGACAATAAACTACCCAACGGGATAAAAGTGGGGACTGGAAATAGAAGAGGACAGAATGAGTGGGAGATAAATAAATATGAAATTAAAAAATGTATATGGCATACAAATAGAAGAATAGGATAAGAGTGGAAAGAGTCAAATAGAGCAAGAGAGGAAAGGGTGACCTCAGACAAAGGTGTGAAAAGTGTTGAGACCGGCTGGTTTTAGACACCCCATGCGGTGTATAAGACGGTTCTCAAGCTGTTCTCGGCTGGCAGTGTCAGAGGAGCAGGATCGGATCGCTGTGACCTGGATGTCGATGGGACCATGGTGGTCAGGACCATTGAAGTGTATGGCAACTGGTGTGGACTTTTGCTGAGCGATGTCATTTAAGTGCTGGCTGAATCTGTCCCCAAGTCGTTTGCCTGTTTGGCCAATATAGGTTTTGCAGCAACGTTTACATATGATCGTATAAATGACATTGCGCGATTCACACGTGAAGCTACTAGTGATGGTGTACGTAGCCTTAGGAAAGGACACCTTCTGGGTTGAGGTGACATACTTGCACGTGTTGCATCTTGTCCGACCACAGGGTAGTGTGCCAAAGTGAGTGGCATTCTCCTTTGGGAGACGGCTGTGAACAAGAAGATCCTTCAAGTTCTTGTCACGTCTATATGCCACCAAAGGTGCTTCACTGAATACTTTTTGGGTCACAGGCTCTGCTTGGAGGATAGGGAGGTGGCGGAAAAGGATCTGTTTGACAGTAGTACTATGAGGGTGATGGGTCAAGATTAATTTGACTCTATCCGAAGTGGATTTATGGTGAGGTATGAGGGCCTCCTGACGAGAGATGGGGAGCACACGTTGGAGAGCAGAGGTGAGAACATGTTCTGGATAAAGTCGGTTACGGAAGAAATCCAACATCTCATTTGCTCGTAAGTGGAAGTCATCGTCGTCTTGGCATAAACGGCGGAGGCGGAGAAGTTGTGAAAAAGGAAGGGAGTCACGACAGGCCCGAGGATGAGAAGAGGTATACAGGAGGTAGCTGTGGGCATCTGTCGGCTTGTAGTATACTGAGGTATTAAGGCCGGAGGGCGTGATAGAAATAGTAATGTCAAGGAAGTTGACAGAAACTGTGGAGACGAGGGAGGTGAACTTAATGGTGGGGTGAAAGTAGTTCACAAAGTCGATGAAGCGGTGTAAATCAGTCTCAGACATATCTGTGAGACCTATGCCATCATCGATATATCTGCGGTAAAACCCAGGGAAAGGACCGGAGTATTGTTGCCATATCTGATGCTCCAAGTGGCCCATGAATAGACAGGCATAGCTGGGACCCATCTTCGTTCCCATGGCAACACCACTAATTTGGTCAAAAAATTGACCATTGAATTCAAAGGAATTCAGGTTAAGGACCAGTTCAGCAAGACGGAGAAGGGTGTCAGTGGATATAGAAGGGCAAGTGCGCTGATCCAGAAAAAACCGAAGAGCTCGGAGACCATCAGAGTGGGGAATAGAGGTATACAGAGAGCAGACGTCTAGCAAGAAAAGACGGTAGGAGCGGTCTGCTGGCAGTCGGATAGAGGAGAAAGTAGTAAGCGCGTGATTGGTGTCTTTGATGAAGGAGGGAAGACTCTCAACGATAGGCTGGAAAATGCTGTCGAGGAAGTCAGAAATGTGTTCAGTAGGACAAGAACAGGCTGAGACAATAGGTCTTCCAGGGTTTTCGATCTTGTGAATTTTGGGGAGCATGTAGAATACAGGCTTGCCCAAAGAGCTGTCAGGAATCCTAAGACGAGATGCCCCGGGAGGAAGATCATTACTATTGATAAGCTGTTTAATGGTGTTGTGTACAATGCGATTGTTAGAGACAGTCGCATCGCTGGTCCTAGACCTGTAAAAAGAGCCATTGGTCAACTGGTTTTTACCTTCACTTAGGTACAAGTCTTTCTGCCAGACGACAATGGCTCCTCCCTTGTCAGCCGGTTTGATGACAATGTCGTCTCTACGGCGAAGAAGGGAGAGAGCACTAGACTCTGCCGAAGTGAGATTGGAATAATGCAATCTACGAGGGCGGAGCTGCTGAATGTCAAGGATGGTGTTCTTGATATACAGGTCCAGGGCATGAGAGGCTCCAGGTTTAGGTGTAAAGGGAGGTTTAGTAGAGTCAGAAAAGCGTGCAAAGATGTCGGATTCAGCCTGAGACTGCGGAGTGCTGTCTTCCTCTCTAAAATGGAGCTTCAGCCTCATGCGACGGTGAAACCGATGAACATCCTGGAGGAGATTGTATTGGTCTAGGGTCGGACGAAGAGGAACAAATTTTAAGCCCTTACTAAGAACAGAGCGCTCTTCCTCAGAGAGGGGTAGATCTGGGGGATGCAGACTACCTGAGCGCATGATGGAGTGGAGGATGGAGGGGTAGCTTTGGGGGTAGGGATGAGACGGGATAGTTTATGGTGTTTAGACGTGGAAAGGAACTCATGAAGCTGCCGGTTCAGTGTGTGGATAGTGGTGCGTATCATAGAATATAAAGGGAAGTTGTTGGAGGTGAGACAACGTAAGCGAAGCAGAAGCTGGGTCTGTTGGGCACTGAGGTCTGATAAAAGGCGGGAGTGACTGGCGACCACTACGCGCATACGTTGAAAGCCACATCTGGTCTCAATTCGTTGTAGGAGACGTTGTTCCCTAGGATTGAGTGTACCAGCAGATGGATGAAAATTGGAAGAAAATCCATTAGGAAGAATTTTGTGGTGGAGGCAGGTGTGAATAAAGTGGAGATGAGAGGTGAATCTAGTTTTCTTGAAAGTAACGAACGCAAAGTCAATAGCGACACGGGATATATCAGGAGGTAGGGAGCTAAAGCTGGTGGTGACCGACACACGGAGAGAGTTGATAAAATATTTCAGAGAGGGCATAGTTGGGGAAAAAGAAAAACGTCCAGAAAATAAAATATGAAATAAATAACGCTAAATGAAAATAGAGATTAATGAAACAATAAATAAATAGGGTAGATTGCGGTAATATAAGGTATGAAGGAAGAATAGGGAAATACGAAAAAAATTAATAATAAGTAGGCCTAAGTAGGATATAAAATACTGAGAAAAGGAGATAGGATAGGATCAGGGAGATAAGCAGGATAGGTAGATAGAGATACGAGATAACAGAGACACGGTGCAGTCAAAAAAATATATATATAATCGAGGAAGTTGAGGGGAACTGCGGTAAGACGTGGAATACAATGGGTGGGTTTGAAAAAAAAATCGAAAAAAAGGTGATTCGTCTTACGAGGACAAAAGACAAAGAAAATAGTCTACGTTACGGCCACAAGGCCTTCGTCAGGAAAGGAAAGAAAGTGAAGTCTAGATAGGACACATAAAAAAACTTAATAAAATAATAAAATAAAAACTGGGTACTTCCCTGAAGGCAAGAACCGAAATTCGCTGTCTGTTGAAGAGCGCGTGGCTGAACAGAAAGCGACTTCCGCCGCCGGGTGTACACAATACATACTGAAAAACTAAAAAACGAAACCGGACAATAAACTACCCAACGGGATAAAAGTGGGGACTGGAAATAGAAGAGGACAGAATGAGTGGGAGATAAATAAATATGTAAATTATAACGGTTGTTTAAGCATGATATTGGCAGAGTGGTTAGAGCATTTGTCTCTCGGGGCTAAATTACCGGGTACTGAGTTCAAATCCAGGTGGTGTTACGCACCAATCTACACAGTTGTAAATGGGTGTCTTACTCTGCTCTTGAGAGCGTGCACTGCTGTGCTTTATTAAATATCCGTGTTTGACTTTCATAGCATGCCTGGTAATAAATGGGTACCTGGGAGACGCCCTGGTGTAGTGGTTACCAAACTGCTCTGTCGACCGGGTGACCCAGGATCAAACCCCGGCGAGGACATTTGAAGTTTTTCGTCCACCGGGATTTGGACTGGATTAACTCGAGCCCTGGCGAGTATATTTGAAGGAGTGTCGTCGACCAGGGACTGGCGGCTCCTGAGCCGACCCAGCTCTAATGGGTACCTCCGAAATCGGCGAGTATCTGCCTGAATGGCGAGGGACACCTGTCTCTGTACAAGGAAAAAAAAGGGATACTCACGTAAAAATCAGTCTCAGGTTAGACATACTAACCGGAGATTTCGCCTCAAGTAAATAGCGGGCGTACGCAAAAAAAAAAAAAAAAAAAAAAAAAAAAAAGGGTACCTGACTCTGCTCTTCAGTTAGAGGTGGCAAAATTAGCAAAACATGGAACTGGTCACTTCATAAAGCTAAGACATAGTATGGTGAAGACTCTAACCCTTCATTCACTCCTCTACGGCTGTATCCCTTTGTTTTGTAAATCAGCTCATCATAATACGGTGTCGTGACACTCCAGTCTACCCAGCTCTAAATGGGTACCTGACTCTGCTCTTGAGTTAGAGAGGGCAAATGCAGCGAGGACGGGAGCTGTTCACTTCATCTCTCGAAGCTGGACCCAGTATAGTGAAATCTAACATTTCCCTCACTCCTCTACGACAGTATTAACTGTTATACTACATTTACCCGTTATTGTAAATCAGTCTTATCGTACAATGCAATTTACAAGCCGTAAGTATGCACTCCTGTGTTTTATTAAGTATCCATGTTTGACTTTCACAGCATATGGTGGGTATGAGTATACTTTTTTTTTTTTGCTACTAGTTTGTTGTCCTGTTTCCGAATAATGAGACCTGTGGTCTACAGTGCAACATCATTGTACTGCGCCTCTCTCTCTCTCTCTCTCTCTCTCTCTCTCTCTCTCTCTCTCTCTCTCTCTCTCTCTCTCTCTCTCTCTCTCTCTCTCTCTCTCTCTCTCTCTCTCTCTCTCTCTCTCTGAGAAATTCGAATGCGTTGCAAAGAACAAATCGATATGAATTCAAATAAGTGTGTCTATGTTATTCCATCAGTACAAGTGATGTATTAAGATAATTGCATTACTTCTCAAATTTAATGCCAGAGTTATCTCTGTTGGGAGGCATATCCCCACAACTCTCTCTCGAGGCCCCAAAACATCTGTTTTCATTATATCATTCTCATATTATATTTACTACAGCTGCTGCTTAGCGCTTTCATTTGATCCTCTCAGAAACACCTTCCCATATGTCATATATCAACAATTCTGTTATTCCCTCTATCATTCATTTTGGGAGCCGCGCTGGTGTAATGGCTTCGGCGTTGTACTAGCGACCAGGTGTTCATGGTTCAAACCCGGGCGTCGGCGTTTGAAGAAATGTTTACGGCCGGAAATTTGACTGAATAGCCTGAACGGCTCCTGAGATAAAACCTCTGTGGATGGGAAGGAGCGAAGCTCCTGACCGGGTTGGAAGGAAAGTCCTCAGGTTCCCCAGCCTCGCAATGACATGTCATTGGGCCGAAGGGCTGAAAGCCCAAGTGCCGCTGGTTTAAAAAAAAAAAATCATTCATGTTACCATTTTGCTACAAGCGGGGCACACCGTCAAGCTGTTCTCCCCCCCCCCCCCACCTCCCCCAACCACCAATATTGGCACGAATATCCCCCTTACGTGCTAATTGTCTTAACGGTAACGCCTTGTCACATCTTTGTCCACCAAAACTTGCAATCTTTTCACTGCGCATTTGTCGAGAAATTGTGGAAACTAAAGCAGCTGTTAATTAATTAGTCGAATTTCACTTCACTGCATTATTTCACTTTTTTGTTCCCACCATGTTTAGGCGAGTGACTTAATGGTCTCTATATTACTTCTCTGGTACCGTAATTTTCGCGCATCTTCTGCTAAATAAATATTCTGTTAAGCCATTGGAATGCAGTTGTCCCGCATGCGCCTATTCCTGTTTACGTCTTCCGACACCCTTAAACTAGTAGTGTGAATAAAAGTGAACAAGTTATTATCTTCAATAGATTGGGATACATTCTATTTACAAACTTAAGATATGAACTATTTATGATGTGACTGTGGCATCGATACAATGACCGCTGAACAGCTGCTACAAAAGTGCACAATATGTGAAGAACAGAGAAAGCATATATGACTCTCCCCAGGACAATTTCTGGACAAACTCTATGAAGATACTAATAACCTTTGGCTGACCCATGCTTTCTTTAAACAAATTCAAGTTGAAGTCTGATAATGTACGAAGAAGAAAAAGAAGCAGAGAACAAAGCGGTTGTACCATCTCAATGCAATATTTGATGGAATAAAGAGAACGACAGACTTCTGTTGAGTTGATAACATGCATCATTTTTCTTGTTACCTGGATGCCCTGCTTCTCACTTGTTCTTGTATCCGCTCGTGATAAAGCTCTTGGCCTCTTCACAAGTTATGCTTTTATCGGGTTGAGGTAGCTTTCCCATCTTCAGTTTGCCAACCTATCAGTCTCACAACCATTTCGACTTGCCAGTATGCTTATAGAATGTTGCTCGTAAATATTTAACGTCTATGTTTGATTATTGAATGTTTTCTTAATGGTAGTACATCTGTGGAAAAAAAATTAAGGTGCTTTTCTCAAAGTGTTTTCCTCTGTCGTGACGGTCTTATGTGTGACGGTACGTCTTACTTTGTTCGTGTACTTTTGTGCGCTCTCTCACTCTTTAATCCACTCCGGCAGTATCACTTCTTTTTCTTCATTTTTCTCTCACCGATCATCGTTTTTATATGGCATAATTTTTGCCTTGTCATTCATTTTTGCTCTCTACGTTGGATCAGTAGAGTTAAGGGGGCACACCCACCCAGAAATGGGTTATCTTTTTAAAAAATTAACAGGAAAATAACTAACAAACTTGTTGACATAAAATTTGGCCACATGTTACAAGAGATATTATATTTTATGATGAACAAAGTTTACTTTATAAATTTTAATGTTTTATGTGAAAATAATTAATTAACATGAAGTGATGAAAAAAAAAAAAAGAAAGGAAAACCCCCAGTGCACCTGGGAATGAATTTCACTCACATAAAAGGTGCAAAGAATGCCAAACCAGCAGATGATGTGCATAACATCCCTACCTATGGCGTGAACCACCCAAAAATGTCTACCCCAATGAGTTTTGTAGATATGGCTCTTGCAATATGACCCTTTTAAATAGCACAAATTTAGAACTTTGTATAGCAATATCTCTGTTTCTATACCATGTAAGAAAAAAGTGGAGGTTCATGCCATAAAGGATAACATGGGCTATAAGTTTGCAAAATTTGAAGGCTATAGCTTTAAAATTGTAGAAAATATCACCGGAACTGTGAATCGCAAGCCCTGTTTTCGTTAAAGTTTAGTTTTTAAAATGTTAAAACACTTATCTGATTCTCTTTGAACATCGATAACTCATAAACTATTACAGATAAACACATAATTCAAAAAGAATATCAAAGTAAAAAGGCTTATAAATATTTAAAACACAATTATTATATGAAAATCAAAAATAACATTTTTTGTCTTTTTCTGGGTGTATATGCCCCCTTAAGTCTCTAACACTTCACTCCTCGACTGTTTGTGTTACGCCAGGTTTATTGACCCGGGCAGCGATAATATTTTATCACGTATTATCAGGCTGACCATCTTTTCAAAGCGACTGTGCCTGTTTATTCAAGCTTGCAATGTGCACGATCTATAAATAGAACCCCGTATTGTGTGGCTAATCTGGCGGAGATCCGTCTAGCGAAACACAGGTGGTAATGCACAAATTTTTTTTCCGCTTAGACCATCCCTGTGTGTAATTACACTAGTCAACAACCAAAATGTACCAGAAATGAAAATAGCTGATCTTAACTAATTTCGGTGTGCTGAAAACGAAAATGACATTAAAAAATGTTGATTGGCTCTAGTTTTCAAGATATATGCTACTAGTTTATTTAATTGTCGGCGTCTGTGGCCTAATGGATATGAACGCAGTTTCATAATCCAGATATACCAGGTTCGAAACCTGCTGCAGGCGGCTTGGTAGCAGATCGCTTTGTGTGGATTTTTAACAATGGTATAAGCGCCGTACCGTTCAGAAAGCAATGGCAAACTACTGAATGAAAAAATTGCCTAGAAAAATCACAAACAGCCAATAAAAGCTGGGGTTGATTGCCACGTCCTGTAAAGGATAAGCAACTAACAACTTATTTAATTACGGTCAATTTATATATATATATATGACGCAACTGTTGTGGGTGATTGCATAATTTTTTCTAATGACCAATAAAAATGTAACTAGAAGTTGATGATGCAATCCTACCTATGATTACATCACCTTTGTGTATAAATGTCTTATCTCTGATACAATTTTGCCATTAGTTAGTGCATTTGTCCTTATCAAAAGTATCATAGTTAGAAATGCCTAGGACATGTGTGAACAGTGCTAATAATTTCTGTTATATATGTGGTGAGGTGACATTTGTATCACAAAAACGAAATATAACTAAAGTGATTAAGAAGGCGTACAGTTTGTATTTTGGCTGCAGAATAGGAGATCAAGATAAGAGCTGGGCGCCACACATATGCTGCAATACACGTGCAGCACATCTTAAACTGTGGTTGACTGGCAAAAGGCAAGCTATGCCTTTTGCAGTCCCAATGATTTGGAGAGAGCCCACTGATCATCTCAACAACTGTTACTTTTGCATGCTCCCTCCAATAGGGAAAGGCATATCAAAGAAGAAAAAATGGACTCTGGAATATCCAAACATCCCCTCTGCAATACGTCCGGTACCACATGGCGATGACCAGTTCCCAAAGTGCCAGAATCATTTTCAGCTGCTTCCACTGATGAAGAAGAGGACATTGGTGGTCCTGAACCATCAACCATCAGATTTTGAGCAAACTACATCCACTAAACCACACTTAATAAGCCAAGGTGAACTGAATGATCTTGTAAGAGATCTGAATTTACCGAAGAACAAGGCGGAGCTTTTGGGTTCCAGATTGCAACAGTGGAATCTCCTGGCAGAAGATGTTACGATTTCTGTGTATAGGAACCGCCAGAAGCCGCTTATTACATTCTTTTTCAAAGAGGGTGACCTTTCTGCGTGCCACAATATTTCTGGTTTAATGGCAGCCCTCAAAATCAATTACATACCGGAAGAGTGGAGGCTTTTCATTGATTCACCCAAGACGAGTCTTAAAGCTGTTTTGTTGAATAATGGTAATGTGTTACTGTCAATTCCAGTTGGTCACGCAGCTCATATGAAAGAAACTTATGAAAACATTAAGCAGCTTTTGAAGTGTATAAACGACGATCATCATCATTGGTCACTTTGCGGTGACTTAAAAGTGGTCGCTTTTTTGCTTGGACTACAGGGTGGATACACCAAGTACTGTTGCTTTCTCTGTGAGTGGGATAGCCGTGCACGAAGTGACCATTACATCAGAAGACATTGGCCAATCAGGCAGTCATTGCAGCCTGGCAGTAAGAACGTTGAGAACCCAGCACTTGTCGACACCAGCAAGATTTTGTTGCCACCTGTTGCGTGCATATTTTGACGCACATTTTACAAAAATCGATATGGCTATTTAATATGGGAAAAATATAGACATTCATTCATTTGTGTATGAAAATGCTGTCTATGGTAAAAGCGAGATAATCCATGTTTGATTCACACTTTTGATTATAGGAGTAATCGTTCTGGATATTGATCCAGCGCAAGGATATTGCGCTTGCGTTTGTACTTATTTTTTAGGGCCAGAAAATATATTAATTTGCTTATTGTGTTTATGGCCTGAATTCATATGTATTACATATTATTAGTACAAGTAGAATCAGTCCTATATTGTATATTTTGGATGGGTAGGAGGGACTAGATTCTTGCTAGCGGAAGTATGAGTTGTCTTGACAAGTCGTGATGAGTTCCGATGTACTGCTTACAAATGGCGGGGTACGTTTTTCTAGAGCTGGTCCTTTCGTCAGAAAAAAATGTCTCACGAAGTGGTTTTTCTTCTGAAGGAGATGGTGTCTCTACGATAGTTTGTGTTAGAGACTCTCCTTATGTCAGTATATAGATGATTCGGACTCCAGGTAAACCCAGCTCCTATTTTTGATGATCTCTCGTCGGTTAGGCCTAGCTTGACTTTTGTGCTTCGCTATGCTAGTGTCGTGTTTTGTATCGTTATTTATCGATTCGCCTTCACTGACGCGTTTAGTCAGATAGGGGAATGTGGCCATAATGTATCATGACATTGAACTTTTGATGTACTGCCCATTATTTCTGAAGGGGTCATGACTTCAGATCTGCTATGTATACCTACAAATTGATATGTCAACATACCATGATGTACTCGTATGTCCCAGTGTGTACGTCTGAATAAATTGAGTAAACAAAGATTCCAGCAGTCTGCATTGGTGCCTTGTAGACACAAGTGTATGAGTGGTTATATTGGTCAGCACACGAACAGCACACCATTCGCGTCAATCACACTCTACATTTCTACTTCATACATACACCATCCTGCGTCGGTTGAAGTGACCAAGTTTATTGCCTGCTTCCCCTGGAGCCTTTGCCTTCCCTAACTCAGGACTAGGGTGAGTTACCCATTTACAGCTGGGTAGACTGGAGCATGCCTGATCTCAACAACACACCACTCTTCCTTACAGAGCATCCAGTGTGTGTGTGAAAGCAACTTTACAGAGAAGAAAACAAAAAAACTTTACACCACCCTTGCACATTAAGCTGGGTCTCATGAAAAACTTTGTCAAGGCAATGGAGAAAACAGATGAGGCTTTCAAATACCTCATCAGAAAATTTCCAAGACTGAGTGAAGCTAAAATAAGAGAGGGAGTATTTGTTGGTCCGCAAATTCGAAAACTTCTTCATGCTGACGAGTTTCTTTGCGTGTTGCATGGCAAGAAAAAAGCAGCATGGCTAGCATTTAAGTCAGTGGTGGACAATATTCTTGGAAACAACAGATCTGATAATTACAGTGAAATTGTAGAAAATCTACTTCTGAAGTATAAGAGTCTTGGCTGCAACATGTCTTTGAAAATTCATTTTCTGGATTCTCATCTGGATTTCTTTACGTCAAACTGTGGAGCGGTCAGTGATGAGCATGGTGAACGATTTCACCAGGACATTGCTGCTATGGAGACAAGGTATCAAGGCAATTGGAGCCCTTCAATGATTGCTGATTACTGTTTTACTGTGACAAGAGACACCTCATTGATTGACTACAAGAAGCAAGCAAAGAGAGCTCGAACAGCAACTGAATAATGACGGAATGGGTTCATAATGAGAGAGGTAGATAGGTGCAGCCGGTCGTCTTACGCAACGATATGACATCACAGTAAGAGGTCACACATGGATATTAAATTTAATATTTTGAAACGCGTGAGGGTATTTTTCGAATTTGAAAACGGCCTAACCACGTAGTGATGAAAGAGATTCGATTGGATTGGTTCATTTTGAGGAGCTGAAATATACAATGTATTTTATTGGCTGACTAGTCGGAAGTGCAATCTGTGATTTGCACTAAGAACTGAGAATATAGTGTGATGAAAACACAGACACAGATCCCACAGAGAGACTGCAGCGCACAAGTCATATCAGTGACTCCTAAAAGCCAGAAAGAAAAAGAAGACATTGGACTTAGAAATTCCACAACTATAAGTAACAGATCGAGTATTGGGCAACTTTGGAATTCACAAGTAAACCCGCATTTTTAATACAAGACTGAAAACTTAAAAGGGCCAGGACTTTAATTAACAAAACTGGAATCCTAGGAATTTGATCATAGAGGAATTTAACAAAAGTTTTCCCAGGCCCAGGTGATTTCACAGAACATCCGCCATCAGAGGAATTAACTCTAATTTCCCGATCAAAGTGATTTCGAAGCATCTAATACAGAGCTGTGTCCAGTCTAAATCTGTGCAAGGAGATTGTGTATTCCCAAAATTTTGGGATAAGTGTAAACAATTTATTTACTAATGTAAATTCTACAGGCTTCTTGCTAAGTGGTTATAGACAAGGCTGGCAACTTCAACATATGAAAATAGTATATGCATGAACCACTACTGCAAGAGCTGTTGATTGTTTCTGACTAGTCGTGCGGGAAACCCGACAGCAGAGCGACCCCAGACTCCTACGGGAGTAGTGATGAGTAATGAGTGATTATTACATGACATGTGCCTAAGGTGTAACATATTATCTTGTGAGATTTATGTACCTTTTTAATTGTAATTCAGGCAAATCATTATTCACACACTCCAAACGCAATTTCCTCGTAAATACGCAGAAGTATATTGGTGAATTTTCATCATATTCCCTGAGTTACACTGTGTGACGGGGTAGGTACCCTTTTTTGGTGTTAGTACCTATATGAGTGTCACTAATCATCAATCACGGACTGGGAAGGATATCAATAATGTTTCCAAGTTAAGTATTACTGACTTAAAGCCCGCCAGAGTTGTTTATTTCTTGGTAAGGTTTTCAATCATGACCCAGGTAAGTTCGTATCCTCTTGAGATGATGTATTTGTGAGTTGTAGTGGTAGGAATATACGTATCTAGTACATCTACGACATGTAACTTATCTAGAAGTCAATGATTTCAGTAAGCACCTTGTCAATTTATCAGAAGTTTATTTTGGTAATAGTTGAATTTTCCAACAACAGGCAAAACGGTGCAACAATGGTTCAAGTATTTACAAAGATTCAATGTGAGAGTTGTTTTCATATATAATAATCTTTCTTCCTTTGATTAATATCCAACAAGGAGTAAATGCTTCATCATCATGTTCATTCTTCAATATTTTCCTTGGAGCAGGTAATTTGTTGGTTAGTGTTATAGTTTGAGGAGACTCTACTTTGATTATTTCCTCAATTAGTGGCTTCATTTGTTCTTTAGACTAGGCATGGCTATCAACTGAGCTCACACCAAAATAAAATAATGTTTTTTTCGAAACGTACTTACTTGTGAAAAACACAATCAAAATCTGTTCCCACAGATTTTACATGAAATAGAAATTTCTTCTTATTAACTGCAAATATCCTGAGGAAGAATAATGGAGTACGCGGCTGCGCTCTGGTAGTAAATCACAACGAAGGAGCCGGACTTGTGTGACAGACCGGGGGAAGCACCAAATACTATCCCCGCACGGTTAAAATCACGTCCATATGCAAAGCTCAATTCGTACAACTCTTTTTGAAAATTATTCCTGAGCGGGTTTCAGTGGTGGGCGATTCTGGCCACTGTTTTCATTGGACAAACTTTTATTTACTGGTCATTCTATCAAGCGATCTTACTGGGAGTAAGGCTATTCC
Organism: Oreohelix idahoensis; assembly: GCA_024509875.1. NCBI lineage: Eukaryota > Metazoa > Mollusca > Gastropoda > Stylommatophora > Oreohelicidae > Oreohelix > Oreohelix idahoensis. The sequence continues at coordinate 256,043 of JAMPIV010000843.1, read as the reverse complement.
CATTTACGTCATTATCTCTATGGTAACTCCTGCCGATCGTTAGCGTGGCTTATGCCAAGATTGACATAGTTTACTTTCATCTTATGTCATCCTATACTCAATGTATCTCGGGTTTATGATTTACTACGAGATGTCGTACTTGCACTTTTTATTAGCTATAGTAGTGAATAATAATTTCTATTATTTTATTATAATTAGTTTATAGCACGAATAAATGCTATGTGTGCTCGGGAATTTAATTCTTCTGAGAGGTTAACATTGGTGGGTGGAGCGCATGACAATGGGCCTGTTAGTATGCGGCGAACAAATGTATTTAGCAGGCATTTGTTTCTTTCTATTTGTCTAAATTTCGTGGTTACAAGCCATCAGACGATTTGTGGCACTAACGCCGCTAGTGTGAGAGACAAGCATCCACCCTAACCGCCTACAGTGGAAGAGGGTGTGGAGAAGGATTTCGTCATCACAGAATTGATGAACCACAGCTGCAGGACTCCCTTATAAAAGTTAAGTGCTTGTAAAAAGGCACCAGCTAAAAGGACTTTTAATATATCCTCACCCTAAATCTCAGTGAAGAGAAAATTTGATTCCAGTATAAAATTCACCAGCATTTTATTTATTTTAAACTGTTAATACTAATTGATTATTAAATTTGTTACCTGTTGGTTTAAAACTAAACAACCATAGTCGATTCCGTTTTTTTATAGGTATGAAAGCAAACGTATGAGCCAGTTCTTTACTATATATTTAAATACCTGGACATATATTTACCTCTAAACAGAGCTGTACCTTAATAAGAGGAATTTCGTTGGATTACACCAACTGGGGGCTTGAACGGGCTAAAAACCATTGCTTAAATTCTTCACAAAATGCGACGGACCAGATATAATGCGTTAACAATTGTTCAGCCCAATGCAACATTTTTGGTGACTTCTGGAAATATCTTGTGAATTCTCCCTTAAGGTAGAAGTGTCATTAATCTTCTCTCTACATCTCTGCCCAGAGTAATCTTGCGCGCAGGTAGATACCTTGAAAGCCAATAGTAGATACTCTTGAGTTTTGGTCACTATTGGACCACTCCTGCAAAGCAGGGGAGACAATCCGTGACATTATGTACATTAATGACATTATTTGTTATTTCATCGTTTCCCGGCCACTCTGTCATCTTTACTTCGTTTAATTACCCTTTCCTCTTTTTTTTTCGGGATATTTTTTATTTTTTTTTTTCAAACACTTTTTATTAACTTATCATGCCCGTTGTTTTGATATTTCAAATCTTTGACGCTCATAATCACTTCGTTCTACTCATCGTAAACAGCTGAAACTTTTGAATGCACCTCTCTTCCTTGGTACATCTTAATTTATTACGTTTTGACGCTTGTCCAGCCAATTTTATATACGAATTATGAAATTATGAAAACAATGTAAAATAAAGGGAAGTAACTCTTAGCGCGAGAGTTTTATGTTAAGGGAAATAATAAATAGTAAAATCAGATTGCGTTTCTTTTTTTTTAAAGGGGCGAGCTGGAGATGATATGTGCTGTTAGTATTTCTTTGTAAGCAACTACATCATTGAGTTGGTGTATTAATATAGATTTAGTAATCCCAAGAAGCAGTAAATAATCTGTGTCATCTCTCGGTTAAAATAGGTCTCCAAATAAATCCCTCTAAAACTAAAGTTATGAACTTTTCTACCGAGACCTTTGATATCATCCTGAACGGGGAAAAACTACAGAAAGTTGAAAGTTTCAATTATTTAGGCAGTAAAATGACTCGGGATGGTGACACAACAAAAGAAATTCATACTAGAATTGCTTTGGCAGCCAGCGCCTTCAATAGATTATCTAACATTTGGAAATTACGATCATTGAATATACATACCAAGCTTCGTCTGTTTAATTCAAATGTCATCTCAGTGTTAACATACGGTTGTGAAAGTTGGAAAATAACAAAATCATTGGAGAACAAGCTGAATACATTGGAGAACAAATGTCTTAGAAAACTCATGAACATCAGTTGGAAAGAATTCAAGACTAATCGACAAATAAGAGAAGACTCTAGGCAGAAATATGTCTCCGACTATATAAGGAAAAGACGATGGTCATGTATCGGTCGTTCAAACCAACGAGGACGCCACTATCCGAGAAAAGATCGCATTATCGTCAAAATGACCAGACATAAACCACACGCCAAAAGGAGGAAGGTATACGCCAGCCCACCAGCGCAGAACAGCCAGGGGAATAACAAAGCTTCAAACAACAAAGACAGACAGCCAGAGAGCAAGACTGCCCCAAGTACTCGTGCTGAGACCGGTCCTCCTCCAACTCTAGACACGACGACAGAGTTAGCTGCGACGTGTGTCGACACCACTGAGAGGCTGAGGGGCCCGCCTCCTTGCGAGACAGAGGAGAGGGCAGATGCAGGCGTCCCTGGCCTAGATGATGAAGATCCAGAGGATGAGGAAACGATGAGATTGCTACACCAGCTGGAGAAGATGAGGGGATGGTTGGAAAGAAGAGAGATAAGGGCAGCTGCAAACGTCCACGGCCTAGACCCTGAGCGTGAGAGGGTAAAGAGACTGATACAGGGGATAGAACAGACGCTGGAAAGGAAAGAGAAAAGAAAACAGGAGCTTAGATCCATGTTGCCTCCACCACACGTACCCGACTCTTCAGCAGAAACCCAGATAAAAACACCAATAAAGCAAGACGTCATAGTAGAGGCTCCAGTGTGTAGTGATCAGACAACTACGGAACGTGATCAGGAGTCAACAAAACAGAACGTGAGACCGTCCTACACACCAAACACACTAACGCAGACGGAAATCAGAGCGTGTCACCTGCGCAAACCAAGCAACGCCGGTGGGCACATGGCACTACAGGAAAGGATGGTTAAGATCACGCAGATGTCTGGAGGTGAGGCCTCACTCAGGGCCCTTCCAGATGACAAAGTGATCAACATCCTAGAGACAATAACTGGCAGGAGAAGCATCGCTAAGGTACGGAGGCACGAAAAGGCAGTCGTGCTTTCGCTCAACAGCACGGATAAGACAACTTCACTGATGACAGAACTGGAGGCCGGACCGAAAGAATTCACGCTGCCTCACCAGATAAAAGTAGTGATGAAGACCAGCAAGACAATAAAGAAGGTGCTAAGAGGGGTGGACACAAGATGGTCCGCTAGCGAAGTCCAGAGCTGCCTACAGACTGAAAACACAGGTGCCCAGGTCATACAGGTCGAGAGGCTAAGGACATGGAATGGAAAAGATACCAATCTGGTGGTAGTAACTATTGAAGGAGTGACAAGACCTGAAAGACTGACATTCAAAGAGACATCAAAGAGGACAGAGGCATATATCCCTCCGGTGATACAGTGCTCCAACTGCCAACAGTTTTCACACACCAAGAAAACATGCAGGAGAGACGCTGTCTGCCGATATTGCGCGGGAAACCACCAATATGGCGACTGCCCCAGGGCGAAGGAGGACCACAACTACAAATCAATTAATGCAAACCGTACTTGTGCAAACTGCCATGGAAACCACGGGGCAAGGTACCGAGGCTGCCCTGTGTTTCAGGAAACAAAGAGCATCTTGAAGGAGGCCGTGTCCAAAAACATACCTTTCAAAGAGGCAAAACACAGAGTGGCTTCGGATGTTGCAGAAAAACAGCGCATAATTGTTAGACGACAGATACACAAGCTGTCCGCTGAAGTCAAAGAAAGGAAACTACAGGTCGTAAACAGAAGCAAGCAGGCTCCCGAAGACGAAAAGGACAGCGGTGAAGACGTAATAGATATACAGAACATCAGAGAAATGATGAAAGACATGAAAAGCATTAAGCAGCAAATAGAAGCAGATGTAAAGAGGTTGATAGAACTGAGGGAAGAAAACTCCAAAATCCTCAAGAGAATCGAAACAGAGCGAAGAGCCATTGAGGAAATGACATCAAACACAAGAGCGACCAAAACAAACGACCAGTCAGACGAGGAAGCCATCGAAGAAACACTTGAAAAACTTCTACCAGCAATAATAGAAAAAGCACTATTACAAATACAGGAAAGCAGGAAGACAAGAGAAACAGAAACAAGGAAAGCAAAACTAACAAAACGACACAAGACAGATAGGAAGGCAGGAAATGAACACCATCAACACGCCACGACCGACAAGCAACGATAAGGAAACCAGACAACCAGCTAGTGGTCCTTTTAAGGACCAGTCCTTTTCAGGACTAACAGACGACTAGCGCCGAAGAACCTAACACACAATATACCCCAATTATAACTGTAGCGGGAGGTTATTTAAAATTATTTATTTATGTAAGAGTATGCCAGTAAAGAGTTCTGGTCTTACAAGTAATACCCCAGTCTTAGAAATAAGCACTGGTGTATGGCTATCATAGAAATAGTCAGACTGTGAAAACCCTGGCCAGTTAGTAAGAAGTTGGACCAGGATTTAAGGCGTCTCCTCCCTATGACTATCTTATGATTACTTATATTCTAGGGGATAAGTAAAATGAACATTCACTGAAACCACAAATGGAAGAAGTGAATAAATCCTCAGGTACAGTTAAAATAGTTTAATAATTACACTAATATTCTATTTCTACTAGTTGGAAAAGAGTATACACATATATATAAAAATATTCACACAATTACTATTATTGTCTGTTTAGACTTCAAGATCTTAAATAATAAAGTTACTGAAATCACTGTTATTAGTCCTTTGAATTTAAGGATAACTGTCATCAGTTGACTGAGTTTCTGTATGGTTAATTATTGTTTTCAACTATTGGCTGTTTCACATGTATAGGTGGTCAGTGTCAAACAGGACACTTATCTTTCCAACTTGATACTGCTGAAACTGAACTGTCCTTTGCTGATATCAGACTTGGTAGGCCCAACAGTAGGGATGCCAATGACCAGTTGAAGTTCACTCTTTGGGGTCCTGCACTTTTGTGGGATTGCCTCTGATGAACGACACAGGCTTCTGATACTGGACAGTCTGGTTTGAGTTATTTCATGGAACCTGCAACATATCAGCCTTGGCTAGTATCTGGCTAGACTTGTAGCTGACTAGCACAGATGTCAGACCAGTCAGTCATCAGATGTCACCGTTATACAATCATAGTAAGTAAGGACATCATTTCAGTGATATAGCATTAATATTAACATTTCAATTAAGTGTAACTGACTAGCACATAAGTCAGACAAGTCAGTCATCAGGTGTCAAAGTTATACAGTCATAGCAAGTAACCTCAATTCAATGATATAGAATTAATATTAACATATCAGTAATAAACATCATCTGGTTTATTCCGCTCCTATACATCCCTTTCTATAACTTGATCCTTCCAAATCATATCAAGTACAAATTCAAATACTGATGCTATTCTTAGCATCTACACAAAATTAATACATAAATAAAGAGAGTGACCAAGCGATCAAGTTGCTTTCTTCGGTAGTACAATTACATAGTTTTGGAATTGAAACCTGGCTGTGGAACCTCCATTTTACCAGCTGTAAATGGGTACAAAGTTGTGCGCTCGAACTAGGGAAGGCAAAGGCAGCGAGGAAGGGCTAGTCACCTTAACCTCGTAAACTGGGATCTTCCATGATGAAGTTTCTAACACTTCATTTCCCTATGACAATCTCTGCCATGGGACTGCCTTTATCTACGTAAGCGATAAAGCAATATGATAAATATATCTTCATTAGGCTGTGGGGCTATTTGTGATTAATTTTTTTGTACAAGCAACACTCATCTCATCCACAATGCACATGTTTAGATCATATTAAAAATACAATACATTATATCAATGACTATTATACAGGCATATTTTGTGAATTCTATATGAACCTGAAATAACAAATATTATACATGGTAGTTATCATAATTTCGCTTACCCTCAGACTTCAGATACTGGACTTAAAAATGTTTCCGGCGATCCGCTCACAATTCATGGGTAGTGGCGAAACTCTGCCTCCAGTCTGTCTCAAACCTCTTTCGTTGTCTGTGTCTCAGTTTTACCGATACGTTTATATACGCATAGCGCGGACGTATCGGAGAGTACTGACGTCACAGCTTAAACCTAGACCTGAAAAATCTTTCCCGAATAGTGATTTCAGCCGATCTGCGCGTCGACTGAAATTTTGCCTTTCTCATTCTCAGCATATATAATATCCATATTGTTCCATCTTATCTAGTTTTATCCAGCCGATAAATCTCTATCTTCCTATCCCTGTAATTTCCCAAACTGTTATTTGTTGATTTTAATATTTAGAACAGAAGTGGGTTTACCAGCTGTTAGCGTAACTGTGGGCAGCCGAAATACGCATATATCTCCGTAAATGAGAACTTCCTACCGTTCCTTCTTATATGCAGTTATACACAATCCTTCCCCGTACAGAAATGTAAAATCCTTTTCATACTGATTCCCTTCTGCTTTTATTTATCCTTGGCGATTTCCTCTGTCTGATACACATTTCGCTGATACGCCGCCATTTTGAAAGCGGTCAATCGATCGTTGACGGGTTTATAAATCTACCTGAAAACGTTTGCAATGACTTGAAACCAATTTTGCGACAATAACCAACTTTCAGGTTGAACAAGGTATTACAGCAACATAGTAGACGAAAACAACAACAACATATATCGGTCATGTCCTACGAATGCAAAACAACAGAATACCACTGCAGGCGCTCACTTGGGTTCCTGAGGGTAAGAGGAAATAAGGAAGACCAAAAGAAACACTTAGAAGAACAATAATAAGAGAAGGAAGAACGTTGGGATTAAATAATGTGCAAGAGCTAAGAGGAGTGGCGTCACAACGAACAACCTGGCGAGCACTGATTTCTGCCTCATGCGCCATGTTTGGTGCTTAAAGAATTTATTATTATTATTATTAATGACTAACTTTCGCTTGAGCTTTACATAAGATGTTTAAACTTATCAAAATGTATTTAGGGTATTTACCTACTATATTACGGGTGATTTATAAACGCTGATTTTACATTTGCATGCTTCCTTTACACTGATGATAATCTCACACCTAAGGGTCTTTTATATTTGGACATGCGCCCTAATATAACCGACTGGGTTGAATGGGAAGCGCCTCGCCAAAACGAGGCAAAACTGTATTTTTTTTTTTTTTATGCTTCATTGTTCATTGTTTACAAATGCGTTTATTTCCCGTAAATAGCTTGGCTGTGTAGTTACGTTACATAAAGTATACTTTCCAACAGAGTTTTATTTCTTCACTGTTGAACATTCTTGCTACCTGTTTGTTGTTACGGCCTCCATTCCCAACATATCACCGATAACTTCACATTTTTCCACGATTCCCGCGCCTCCTGTTCAATTGTCCTCCTACAGCGCCATTGTTTATTTGATATAATTTGTCTTTATTGTCTTTTATTGCTTTTTTAGACATCTGAATGCCCTGCTTGTTATCTCTTTCCACTTGTCCATGGTTAAGACTGTTTGCTTTCTTCGTGTTATTTACACTACCTGATATTGTCTCATGGGCGGAGCTTAATTTTCTTTCACTTTTTCTTAGTTGCATTTGTTATCTAATGTTCTAGCATTCATTACTTCTGTATGTCTTTGTCTATTGGTGTAACTATAACTCTCTACACCTACCTGCATTTTCTTTCTTTATTTTATTCCGCTAAAGACTGCTCATCCATCTTTTATTTCAAGTCTTATTCCAGTCACGTGCGTCATCACAAACGAGCCCTCGGCGAAAGTCACGTGCATCCTAACCCTAGGCAATAGGTGTCTGGTCTAATTTACTTTTCCAGTCAGTACGCAAGCAACTCTTTAGGTGAATGTTAGTTTACTGTTGAGGAAAACTAACTTAACATCCTAGCAAGGAACGTTATTGTTTCTTTTTCTCTTTGTCTGTATATTGTTAGCCCCGTTCAGTTCCCGGGATGGTCTGGTCAGCTTAAAGAAAGATTAGGCATACTGGTTCCATGGGCTTGTAGTACAAGACAACTAATATGAGGTTGTGCATGTCGTACAAGACAACTAATATGAGGTTGTGCACGAAGCTGGCAAACTCATCATGTACAAAAATTGCTGAAGAAACCACTGCTGCAAGAGTATGGACATGGCTTTGGTGTAGGCTTCCTGTAAGGTGGACCAGCTGCCGTGGTGACTCTATGCTCCATAGGGAGTGAAAAAAGAAAATAATGATGATGTATTTTTTCATTTTTCTTTCCTTCTTTGGTTCTGTCTCTCACTCTCTTTCTGTTTCGTTTCTCTCTCTCTCCCTCTGTTTCGTTTCTCTCTCTTTCTGTTTTGTTTCTCTCTGTCTGTCTGTCTGTCTGTCTGTCTGTCTGTCTGTCTGTTTCGTTTCTCTCTCTTTTTCTGTTTCGATTATCTCTCTCTCTCTCTGTCTGTTTCGTTTCTCTCTCTCTCTCTCTCTCTCTCTCTCTCTCTCTCTCTCTCTCTCTCTCTCTCTCTCTCTCTCTCTCTCTCTCTCTCTCTTTCTGTTTTGTTTCTCTCTCTCATTCTCTTTCGTTTCTCTCCCTTTCTCTCTCTCTCTCTCTCTCTCTCTCTCTCTCTCTCTCTCTCTCTCTCTCTCTCTCTCTCTCTCATTCTGTTTCGTTTCTCCCTTTCTTTCTCTCTCTCATTTGTTCCCTGGAATTTATTTTTTTCATGCCAACCATCTGTTTAGTGGCAATTTTCTCAGACTTTTTAATTCAAATTATCTATAAATATATATATATACATACATACACACAAAATAGCAAAGTCGATTAAGAACTTTCGGTTTTCTTTTGGTTTTTTTTTTTTTTTTTTAAGAACTCGTTGCCAACGTTTACTTCTGCTTGCCTATCCATGTCAGGCGGCGTTGAAAAACTCCAGGCATGTTCACGGGAAATGACGTCAGCAGTTCAACCCTCCTCCTGCCCTTTCGTTTTGATATGCAAAGTATCAGGAACTTGTAGCGCTGGTGTCCTGCTTTGTCTTTTACAGGTGCTTCATGTTACCTGTGAGAGTAAGCTATTACTGTGGCTGTACTTACCTGGCACTGGCGTTAATCATGATCAGAGCTATTTCAGGCTCACTTTCTGTCGTGACACTAAATACAAGAAAGATATATACACGTACCAGACATTGCAATGATTGGACAGGTGATGTGAGGCTTCTGTTACGTATCGGCAGTTATTCATATGATTAGGAATTTAAAACAATGTATGTCCTAATTATAACCCATCAGAAGTTACACGGGATATTTCTCATAATTAAATTTGTGTGTTTTTTTAATATACATGTACATGTACTGCAGCAGTAAACTGTGCTTGCGTATAACAGAAGAACTGCAGTAGTATGACAAACAAAATCACTAATGTGGAACTGATGAGAAGAATCAGACAAATGCCAGCGGAACAAGAGCTGAGAAGAAGACGATGGAGGTGGGTAGGACACACGTTGAGGAAACCTGTTGATAGCATTACTAGGCAGTCCTTGTTCTGAAATCCCCAGAGAAAGAGAGGCAGGGGGAGACCAAAGACCACGTGGAGAAGAGAACTGGAGGCAGACATGAAGACATAGAAAAACTTTGAAGTGATGGCACGTGACAGGAAGACTTGGCATAAGATTTTTTAAATCCTGTGTTCCGTTTGTTAACTGGAGGGTAATGAAGAAGGTGAATATATTACCTCACCTTTCTCCCTATTCGCCGATAAGAGGTAATTAATTATATTACCTCCGTTTCAGGGAGCTGCGGTAACGCAGGGGTTAGTGCACTGGCTTCCTAGCTCGGTGGTCCATGGTTCAATCCCCAGTTGAGGCGGGATTTTTTGGACCGCAAACGGCCCCCTGGGTCCACCCAGCCTTATGAATTGGGTACCAGAGCAACTCTGGTGAGGTTAAGGCGGCTGGCGTGATGCTGACCACATCACCCCTAGTGTGCCGATAGGCAAGAAAATATGGGTCTAACACCATATTACCAATATGCCTCAATAGGCGTGTAACGGGATCCTTTACCTTTTTTACCTCCGTTTCAAACTTCTAATTTACCTACATTCGGATATAATACTTTAATTTTCTTTCCTGTTAATTTTCTACGTTAAAAAAACAAAGCGGGTAACGTCACAGTATTTTCAACTTATGTTTTCCAGCACCTGTTTAAAAATTACGGAAAGAAATGACCCCGTATTTTCTTTGAATGCCATCTCTGTTCAAGTCCTCCTTTTTTTCATTTTATTTCTGAATTACATTATGTCTACAGACTGCTGACTATGGAATTTACTGTGAGCTTAGCTGATATTACACTCAGCAACGGCTGACATTTACAGCGGCAGATCTATTTCTCGGGCAGTTAAAATAAGAGAGGTGGAGTTGAAAGGGGGAGGGAGGGTTGCGGGGCATTTATCTCATGTGTCTAATATGAGGAGTAGAGAAAACAACACTGTTATTGACACCAGCCTCTTCATCACATTCTCTCTCTATCTGTCGCATTCTCTGTCTGTCTGTTTGTCTCTCTCTCTCTCTCTCTCTCTCTCTCTCTCTCTCTCTCTCTCTCTCTCTCTCTCTCTCTCTCTCTCCACTAGACCTTTCACTACGTCAGGTAAACGTTTCCATTATGTTTGCAAGATATCACGAAGTTCAGGGGTTCCCAACCCGTCCGCTAACCCCTCACCCCAGAGCCGGCCATATGAATTTTTCAAAGTGGTGCGAGGTCACGCGATGCCCCCCCCTCCCCCCCTCCCCCCCAGGTGCTTGACTGCTCGTGAGTTAAGGAAGGAAAAGACAGCGAAGAAGCGAACAGGTCACCCGTCACCTCTCGAAGGTGGATCTAGTATAGTCAAGTCTGTAACACTTCACCCCTCTACGGCAGTGTCTGCTCTGGGACAATCTTTTCCTTTTTAATGCGCGTATACTTTTAAAATCTTATTGTAGGTAATTGTTTCTTTATTCTTGTTGAATTACAGATGCCAGGGGCGCTGTTTTTTTTTAAAGCAATAGCAAACACATATATGTAAACGTTTCAGTTTCATGTAAGCAAATAATTTTTTCGTTTACAATTTTCTGTTTCATTTTTCCTGTTTTGTCCAAGGTTTTTTTTTTTTTTTTTTTTTTTTTTTAATTTCGCGCCTCCGCTGACTCGGCAAGCCTCACCTTTTCAGTAAATTAATATGAAACAAATATAAAGGTATGTTATAAGGCACTCGTAGGAAATAAAGAAGTAGAACACTAGACAACAGAAAAACAACAGACATGAGTGGCTTACCCAGGATTTGAACCCTGGACCTTCCGTGCGACAACCCCGCCTAGCCGATCCTGCCTAACTCTCTTGGCATTTTAGAAAGCCTTTCTTTCCCGTTTATTCTGCATTCATTTATAACCCTCCACTCCCAAAGAGCATAGGCCTTCAACAAACACATGCCAAGTTTATTCTGCATGCGGGCAAATAAATTCTAGAGTTTACAATGCTTGTGCACGTTAGAAAATTAATAAACAGATTTATTAACTTGTCATCAAGAAAACTTTATTCGGCACTTAACATTTTTAGTATCATAAAGTTGTTAAATATTTATTAACACATATTAAAACAAACATATTAAAACATATTAAAACAAACATATTAAAACAAACATATTAAAACAAACATATTAAAACATATTAAAACAAACATATTAAAGCGTCAGATTTAAAGAGTGGTTTGACCGTTGGTCCCTCGTGGCAAAGATGCCGGGTTCAATTCACGTTTTAGCCACGATGCAACTTACCCAGCTGGAAATAGGTACCTGACTTTACTCTTGAATTAGAGAGGGAAAGGGCAGCAAGGAACTGAACTGGTCACCCCCCACCTCTCGATGTTAGGCGTAACATAATGAAGTCTTTAACACGTCACCCCCTACGTCAGTATCTGCCATGGGACTAATTTCTTTTTAAGATGCATTTTAAAATAGGTACCCACATATCATGTTCAGCCCTTATTGTATCTCTTGCTTGGTATTTGATTGAGAACGCGGGACTAGCCTTACTCTCTCCAGTTCACAACTTTTTCCACTAACGCTGTTCTTCATTATCATTTTGCTATTCGTTCCCTATCGAGCATGGAGCCAACATAGCAGCTGGTTCCCCTTGCAGAAAACCTGTACAAATCATTAACATGCTCTAACAGTGGTGGTCCTTGTTCTGGAAATCCACAGGGAAAGAGAGGCAGAGGTAGACTAAAAAAAAAAAAAAAAACACGGAGAAGAGAACTGGATACAGAGGTGAAGATGATGAGGAAAACATGGACAAAAACTTGAGCGGATGGCACAGGACAAGAAATCTTGGCATGTGTTTGTTGAAGGCCTATGCTCCTCGGGGAGCTAAAGAGTATTGATTGATTGATAGTGGTGGTTTCTGTAGCAATGTGTTTTACATAGTGATGTTCCTGCCCCACGTTAGTTGCCTTATACGACATGCTTGTGGGATTGGTAGTTCTATTCTGTCTTGTCCATATCAGAGACCCCCCCCCCCCCTCCCAGGAACTGCACGGGGCACTAACTCTATTGCTTTTGGAATAATTCACTAGGATTACATAGCTATTCACCAAATACTCCCCGTAATCCCCCCTCCCCCACAACAACCTTCTCGTACCACCTGGGGGCACACACATACCCCTAACCTGAGAACACACGACGTAGATGATAGTTAATTTGGCATGAGTGTACCAAAAATGCGTGCAGCAGAATTGGGCTGACGTAGGATTTCTAGACCGTAACTCGTCATAGACTGATCCATGTTTTTTCTTTATGAGGAATTGGAACGTGGAGGCATTGTGATTGTCATTTTGTCAGAACGTTTGTCTGACATTTGGCAAAAACCAGATATCCAGGCCATGGTTGAAATGTAATGATATTTTAATGAAAATTGTCAACCAGTTAAAGGTAATTTCTGCTTTGAGAGTATGACGATGTAATGACGTCATTATTGTTAAAGGTTTCTCCCCTCATTCTAAATGCCACTGTTTGTGTCATTTTAGAAAGTACGTCAAATTTCGCTAAATTTTGTTATAAAGTGTTCAAGGTTGTTGTTGTTTATTTTTTTTTTAGTGTGTGTGTGTGATAAAATTCGTGTTTATTTAATGTACTTTACTGAAGACAGCGGGGCTTCTGAATTTTTGTCAGTGAAACAATCTTGGCTTCTTTGTGTGAACTAATAAGCGATCACATGTTCACATTTACTAAAGTCTTTCTCGATCTGTTTCCATGTGTATTCTTAATTCTGCAACATCTTTTTCTCATTCAAAGGTGTTCACTATATATATATATATATATATATATATATATATATATATATATATATATATAGATGTGTGTGTGTGTGTGTGTGTGTGTGTGTGTGTGTGTGTGTGTGTGTGTGTGTGTGTGTGTGTGTGTGTGTGTGTGTGTGTGTGTGTGTGTGTGTGTGTGTGTGTGTGTGTGTGTGTGTGTGTGTGTGGTGTGTGTGTGTGTGTGTGTGTGTGTGTGTGTGTGTGTGTGTGTGTGTGTGTGTGTGTGTGTGTGTGTGTGTGTGTGTGTGTGTGTGTGTGTGTGTGTGTGTGTGTGTGTGTGTGTGTGTGTGTGTGTGTGTGTGCGTGCGTGCGTGCGTGCGCGCGCGCGCGTGTCTGTAGGGGTCGGGGGTATTAAAGGTTCCTTTTCTCACACTATTTGCCTTCCCTCGCTGTCGTTGTTTTCCATCGCTGTCTTTGCCTTACCTCGCTGTCTTTGCTGTACCTCGCTGTTTTTGCCTACCTCTAACTTAGAGCAATGTAGAGTACCTGTTGTTACAGCTGGATAGACGAGAGCGTCACGCCACCAGCTTTCTAACCGGTTCTTTATGCCTCCAGAAGCAATCACTCTCGCCACTCTGCCACTCGGATGCTCACTATATATAAAAATAAAAAGTCCTTTAGCAGATACTGCTGCAAGTGAGTGAAGTGTTAGAGACTTCACTGTACTAGGTCTCAGGTTTTCGCGGGGTGGGGGGGGGGGGGGGGTGACGCGTTTCTTTTCTCGCTGTCTTTGTTTACCTTAACTCCAGAGCAGAGCCAGATACCCATTTATAGCTGGGCAGACTAGGTTGTGACACTACCTGCTTTCGTACCCTGCACCTTTACATCGAGAAGGAAGAGCTCTAACATTCCGACACTCGCAAGATATATATACGCTTTTAAAAGCCTGTGTGTGCCTTGGGCCCTTTTGATTGTCATATGAAGGCTATGCACCCTTTTGGTTGTCATATGAAGGCTATGCACCCTTCTGGTTGTCATATGAAGGCTATGCACCCTTTTGATTGTCCAATGAAGATCCGTTCTTGGAAAAAAATGTTCATATAATTTAAAATTTTACATTTTTAAATCTAAAGTTATGTACACGAACCCCCCTAATGGGTCCGTGGATCACATGTTGAGAAACCCAGCACTAGAGATTCATGTCCTCAGCGCACGTCCTTTCCTTCTATATTTTTGATGTGCTATATAGTCTCGCATAGTTCGATCCCAAAAGTAATAAGTTGTTTTTATTTTAACTATAATTAACACACCTGGAGTAGAGATTACTGTTTCTCCTGTATCCTCAGATAGTCATATCAGTAATCGAGTATGTGATTGGAATACTCACGCTGTTAGTAACACAATGTGAACGACTGGAACGCATTCAAAGGGAAGGAAAGCGTATAGTCTTGGGCTGTACACGAGATATCCCCATTGTGACGATGCGACACATGCTTGAATTGATGTCAATTAGATCCAGATATGCGATTTTTAAAAAATAGTTTGTGGGTTTTGCCTTCACATTAGACAGTCTTTGAAGGACCGAGGGCTAGAGTGGAACCAAGCCAGGAAGGAGACAGCCGATGGAATAGTATGGCGCTCTCTCTTACAAACCTCTACACCTCACGGTAGAAGAGAAACGAATAATTAAGTAAGTAAGTAATGGTTTTGCCTTCTTGTGGCGAGGCACGTTCCTTTCAACCTTTTGGTATATCAGAGCGCAATTTGCCATTCAAAAATAAGTGAACTCTGTTAACTGAAGTGATGTGTTGATAAACTTTAAGCCTTGAAAAGGACTACTAGCATCTATGAGCTAGCATGAAAAACGATTGCTAGCCCGATCAGCGTTGATAGATACTAAGTCCTGAAAAGGACTAACATTATCCATCTGCTAGCATAAAGCTCTGAAAAGGACTTATCATGAAAAGGACTCACCAGCTAAGCCGGACCTTGATATGCGATGGCCCAGGCAAAAGTTTATATGCGAGTAACCACAGACAAAAGGCACCCCCTGCACGGGAAAGTAGCTGACATCGAAGGAGCAAGAAAAATGAGGGGGATGTCCTAGATGGCACAGGCAGAGGCAATTATAAACCAGGTGACCACAGTTGAAAATATATTCAAGGGAGACGAGTGGAGTAAGTCAGGTGAGAACTGGACGAACTACCAGCAAGTCATTACCAGCCTTGGTAAATCGTGCATAACTTGGGTCAATGGGAGGGCAGAACTGGAAATTGATCAGCTGATAAATGATCATGCTGGGGATGATGATGCCATAGTGTACACTGATGGGTCTGTAATCCGTGGGGAGAAATCAAGGTGGGGCTTCTCTGCTAAAGTAAAGGGTAGAATCGTCGCTGAACATAGCCGGGCTTACATGATAACAACCTCCAGCATGAGAATGGAGGTAGGGGCAGCTACTGCAGCCTTAAGGTGGATGTCTGAAACTTCATTAACAAGGGGAGTTATTGTATCAGACTCGCAATCCATGGTTCGGAAGGTTCAAAGTGGATGGCTACGGCATGAGCTGAAGAACTCCATAGAAGCCTCGAATCTTCAGGAACTGGCGTGGATCTACTGTCCTGGTCATGCAGGGGTACGTGGCACTGAAAGAGCTGACAGATTCAAGAGCGCCTATAGAAAGTGCATTGGATTTGGATAAGGGAGAACTACTGAGAGCAATTAATAATCGCCTATTAGAGAATAACACTGCAATCGTCAAGGCTAAGATTATTGAAATTTGGCATCAAAGGTAAGACCAGCAGAGGTGGACGTATGAGAGGATGCATCCGTCATGTATACAACCAGCGCGCAACAGGAACAATTAGCATTCATACATCTCGACTGAGCATCTATGGGTTACCCGGAGTGCTATGACATCTATTCTGATCAGCAATAACAACAGTTTATACATGCATATTTAATATTAAAGAATACTCCATGGCTTGCCCGTATCAATACTCCTGCATTTCTGAAACCAAGGATATTCTGGTAAGGGCCTGGAGGTTGTGTACAAGAATGTGAAACGTCCGTTAATGCGGCAGAACTATCAATTAAGAAGCAGTTCAGTGGTTTGCAACGAGAAGATAACATATCAATGTGAACATGAAGATAGCATATCTTCTTCTTCCTCGTTCGTCCTGAAAAGGACGTTGGTTGCGTTGTGTCCGTTTACAGCGAGCTGCGATATTTGCGTCTTTCGGCCGACACATCCGACTTCAGCACGGCATGTTTTGGAACCAGGTTGGTCTTCCCTCTTCGATCCTTACTCTCTCAGCCAGACTGCAGTGATGCAGCCTGTTTCCAGGACCCACACTTGGAGGTGGAGTAGGTTCTTGGTCAGCTCTGGGTCGCTGACTGCAGTCAGCTATAGGTCTGACTGCATTCATCACTTTTGCTGCGTGTTCTGTTACAATATAACATATCAGTGTTAACATTTCATTCTCTGACGTGGCTAATGAGCCAAAACGCTGTGTTCCCCCCCCCCCCCCACCCCCCACCCCCGATATATGTGTGAGGGTGAATCATTGAGTAAGATATGACATGTTTGTGTGTTCGTGTGTTTATGTGTTCGTGTGTTTGTGTGTTCGTGTGTTTGTGTGTTCATGTGTTTGTGTGTTCGTGTGTATGTGTGTTCGTGTGTTCGTGCTAATATCTCGTCATCATCGTGGTTTTTCTTTTCTCCCTATGGAGCATGGTACCACCAGTGCAGCCTGGCACTCTCTTGTTGGAAGTTTGCACAAAGCATTCACTTACTCTTCCATCAGTGGTTTTTGTAGCGATTTGTTTTACGTGAGGTTGGCAGCCTCAAGCACACAACCTCATAAGAGTCACCTATGTACAACATACCTGGCAGCCGCGGTGGCACAGTGGTTAGTGCACTGGCGTCCTAGCTCGGTGGTCCATGGTTCGATCCCCAGTTGAGGTGGGATTTTTTTAGACCGCAAACGGATCCGGGATCGACCCAACCTCGTGAATTGGGTACCAGAGCAACTCTGGGAAGGTTAAGGCGGCCGGCGTGATGCTGACCACATCACCCCTAGTGTGCCGATGGTCAAGAAAATATGGGCCTAACACCATATTCCCAATATGTCACTATGGGCGTGTAACGGGATCCGTTACCCTACACCATACCTGAGGGAGCAGTACTCTTCTCTTTTTTTTTTCTCTTAAGAGACCCACTGGAGATACAAGGGGCTTGTGCTAACATGCGTGTCACTAATACATCGTCAGGGTTGTTTAATCTCGTGCTAACATGCGTGTTGCGTGTCACTAATACATCGTCAGGGTTGTTTAATCTCGTGCTAACATGCGTGTCACTAATACATCGTCAGGGTTGTTTAATCTCGTGCTAACATGCGTGTCACTAATACATCGTCAGGGTTGTTTAATCTCGTGCTAACATGCGTGTCACTAATACATCGTCAGGGTTGTTTAATCTCGTGCTAACATGCGTGTCACTAATACATCGTCAGGGTTGTTTAATCTCGTGCTAAAACCATCCTGAGTTACCAGTTCCGTGAACTAGGAAGGGCAACCAAAGTGTCAGAATGGCGAAGGAGCGCTTTCGTCTCATTGCACAGTTACGGGGTTCCCAGGATCGAAACGCCGGTAACGTCACTCTCCGATTTACCAAGCTGTAAATAGGTACCTGACTCTGTTAATGAGTTATGTAAGGCAAAGGGCTGTGAGCAAGGGAACTGATCATTCCATCTCATAAAAAATCTGGACCGAGTATGGTGAAGTCTCTAACACTTCACTCCCGTATAGCAGTATTTCCCATGGGACTGACTACCTTCACCTTCACCTTCACCTTTTTTTTTTTTTTTTATTATGTGCAAGAGAAACACTACTAACTGCAAGAGACTCCAGTATTGAGTTTTAATCCATGTTTCGGGGTGAGGGAATGAAGCACTGATAACTTGTTTTTAAAAAAAAAACAGCAAAACGCCGCGAAGATTTTCAGCGAACGTCTGCTAGCTAATACAGTATCGACTTTTTGTCTCTTCAGACCGAGAGCAGTCCCTGCCTACTGACTTAACTTAACTTAATACTCGTGACCGTTCTGATTTTAACGCGACGTTGTCCAGCTTTGGTCTGCTGAGCAGTAATTGTGCTACGTTCATTAGGCAAAGTCAGCCTTCATTTGGTCTCGTTCTATTTGTTAAGTTTAATGTGATTATTTGCGTTAGACGAGGTAGTTCTGGAGGCTGTCTTTTGTTGTTGTCTATAAGTAAATTTGATTTTTGTACCTGTCAATGAGACTGAAACAAACAAACAAAAACTACACAAAAATGGGGCAGAATCCGTGCAAGCCCAAGGCAATGTAAAAGTTTTCAAACAATGAAGAATAGGAACGAACTCCGCCTAGGCCGGTCCCAAGCCCGGCTGAAAAAGGAGGAGGACGGCCTACATGGAGGCCGTAAGGAGGGAGCCCCTCCACCATGCAAAGGCACAACAGGCCAATCACCTGTTTGCTTTAAATCACGATTATGCGAACAACAAGAGAGAAAACTGGACTGATTCTAAAGGCGACGAACTGGAACGGACTACGACTTATGGAACTTGGAACACAAGAAGTATACATGGGAAAGAAGAGGAGCTGGTGGAAGAGATGAGGAAAGCAAAACTAGAAATCCTGGCTATAACGGAAACGAAGAAAAAAGGACACGGAGTCATGGATCTCGATGGCGACACGCTGCTCTACAGTGGTGTACCCACATCTGAAAGAGCTAAAGGGGGCGTGGGTTGCATTGTGGCCTAAAACCAAAAAGATAGTATCAAGGGATGGAAATTTGTCTCGGAGCGCATTATGGTTTTTTTTTTTTTTTTTTTTTTTTTTTTTTTTTTTTTTCGTTCGCCCGCTAATACTCGAGGCGAAATCTCAGGTTATTATTTTATGTCTAACCTGACATTGATTTTACGTGAGTATCCCTTTATTTCTTGTACAGAGACAGGTGTCCCTCGCCATTCAGGCAAATACTCGCCGATTTCGGAGGTACCCATTGCAGCTGGGTCGGCTCAGGAGCCGCCAGTCCCTGGTCGACGACACTCCTTCAAATGTCCTCGCCAGGTCTCGAGTTAATCCAGTCCAAATCCCGGTCGACGAAAAATGGTTGTAAAACTAAAAGAAGGAGAAACCATAGTCAACCTGGTCATAGTGTATTGGCCAAATGAGGATGAGACAGCAGAGGTCAAGGAGGAATTCTTCGAGCTGCTTCAAAAGACAGTGGATGACTGCCTAGATGGAATTATCATACTCGGAGATTTCAATGCCAGAGTTGGAAATGACAATGCTAGATGGGGTGGAGTAATCGGAAGATATGGAGAAGATACTCTCAATGACAATGGAAAGCGACTCCTTAGATTCTGCAGTGAGCAAAATCTGATCATTACAAACGCAAAGTTCCCCCATAAGTGCATACATGCATACACTAGATGTGAACCAACAAAGAATGAGAAGTCAGTGATTGACTATGCCATTGTTAGGAGGAGCTCATTCAAATATATCCGGGATGCTAGAGTCTGGAGGGGGCCAGAGATTGGAAGTGATCACTTCCTGCTTACAATCAAAAGAACAACTGAAAGAGTTGCACAGCCAAGGAACTGCCCAACATCATGCAAGAAACAAAGTAAACGAAAGGGAGGAATGAGCATAAAGACCTACAAGCTGAAAGAGCCAGAAATTAAGACCAGATATCAGGGGCTTATTGCTACAGCGGTGGGAAACACAGAAGAACAACCTGATGACTTGGAAACCCTCTGGCTTAAATTCAAGGACATCATAAAGACTGCTGCTGCAGTAGCATATGGTGAAGTCCGACTTGGGAACAAGAGAAAGAGGACACCTTGGTGGACAGAGGAAGTCAAAGAGAAAATAAGAGAGAAGAAAATGGCATGGAAACAATACTTAGGAGCTAAAACACAGCAGGACAAATAGAGAAATATAGAGAATAGGTGATACTCAGAATAGAAGCTAAGAACAAGGTGCTAGCAGCAAAACAGAAGTCCTGGGAAGAATTTGGAGAAAAGCTAGAAAAAAATGCGCAAGAAAACCAGAAATTGTTTTATAAGACCCTAAAGAACATGAGGAAGGAAAAACAATACCCTCTCAAATTTATAAAGGACAAGCAAGGCAAATTGCTTACTGCCCCAAAGGAAGTAATGGAAAGATGGAAAGAATATTTCTCAGAACTCCTTGATGGTGAGCAAGGTCACGCATCAGAAATGATAACCACTAGCACAGAAGAGAAAACCAATGTTGGTGAATAGGACATAAAGATGGAAGAACTGAAGGCAGCACTGGAGAAAATCAAGATGGGCAAAGCAGAAGGGCATGATGGTATAACACCAGAAATGGTTAAGTACATGGGAGCATCAGGCGACCTATTACTCTTAAGGGTCCTACAGGCAGCGTGGTGCAACAAGACCATACCAAAGGATTGGGAGATTACCATCATAACACCGATTTTCAAAAAGGGTGACAATCGGCATTGTGGAAACCATAGAGGCATATCCCTTCTCAGTGTCCCTGGTAAAATCTACTCTAGAATCCTAGAGCAGAGACTCCGATGCCTAGCTGAGCCACAATTGGATGAAATCCAGTGCGGATTCCGAGCAAACCGAAATACTCAAGACCTAATCTTCACACTCAGATAGCTGAGTGAAAAGGCCCTTGAGTATAAGAGTGAGATCCATCTTTGTTTCATAGATATGGAAAAGGCGTTTGACAGGGTCCCCTGGAGCAAACTTTGGGACTGTTTGGCAAGGAAGAACATTCTAGCACCTCTGATTCATGCTATACAGAGCTTCTACAAGTCTTGCAGAAATTATGTGAGGACAGCAAACCATAAGTCAGAAGAGTTCAGGACCACTGATATCCTGTCACCTTATCTTTTCATACTCCTCATGGACGATGTCATCAAGGCATGTAAGGAGAGAACGAGAAAGTATTCAGTGGGGTACTGGAAGATGAGACAGGTCTGTATTTTAGAGCTTGCATTTGCTGATGATGTTGTCCTGATTGCTAAATCAGAGGCACATCTCCAATCCAACCTGCAAGTCTGGATTGAAGAGCTGGAGAAGAGAGGGATGGTCATAAGCAGCTCTAAAACAAAATCCATGGTGATATCACGAGAAGAAAGGGTACTTCAGATTAAGCTGGGAGAACAGGTCCTGGAGCTGGTCGACCACTTTAAATACCTCGGAGCTATTGTAGACCGAAAGGGAGGCATCAAAGAAGAGTTGGCCACTCGAAAAGCAGCAGCTGGACGACTTTTTCAAGCCATAAATCGAGGATTCCTCAGCAAGAGAGAGGTTGGTAAGAAAACGAAGATGGCTGTATACCGCTCCACCTATGTCCCAGTCTTGACATATG
Source organism: Oreohelix idahoensis (assembly GCA_024509875.1). Taxonomy (NCBI): domain Eukaryota; kingdom Metazoa; phylum Mollusca; class Gastropoda; order Stylommatophora; family Oreohelicidae; genus Oreohelix; species Oreohelix idahoensis. The sequence continues at coordinate 234,410 of JAMPIV010000843.1, read as the reverse complement.
GATGCGAGTCATGGGCAATGACCACAACCCACAAAAGCCAGATCCAAACCTCGGAAACGAGGTATCTGAGGAAAGTGGTTGAAGTAACGAGAAGAGACATAGTCCGCAACCAGACGATACGTCAAGGCCTAAAATCCCACCCCCTGCAGACCCAAGTAGAACAGTCCCAACTAAGATGGTTTGGCCATGTCTGCAGAATGGGAGAAGACCGGCTACCACGACAAGCATGGGTAACAAAGAGCCAGGGATCCAGACCCCCCAGGACGACCCAGAGTCCGCTGGGAGGACAACATTAGACAATCTTTGAAGGACCGAGGACTAGAATGGAACCAGGCCAGGAGGAAGACAGCCGATAGAATAGCCTGGCGCTCTGTCTTCCGAAGCTCTACACCTCACGGTAGAAGGGGAACGACTAAGTAAGTAAGAATAGGAACGATAAAAGTATGAAATGGTAAAGTGAAGTAGTCTTTCAGTGTCGAAAGGGTCGATATTGCAAGCACCGTGCAGGGCTTTGCGACTGAGACAAGGGTCAAGTTTCCGCACAATCAGCTGTCTCCATGGTCACACATTGGGTGCAGAGGTGCCGCTAAATCCCAGCATCTGGATGTCTCCAACCTCCGACACACAGGGTTGCATGTGCCAGAAACCTTCCTGTTCTGGTGGTATACCTGTCCACGTACTCGTAAAACAATGATAATATGAATAATAATAATTCTTTGTAAAAACAAAAAAAGATAGATATAAATTGTGAAAACGTTCTGTTACTTAATAAACAAAAACAGAAACACCGTGAACCAAATAAAATAAAATAAAAGATAAAAATAAACAACATATTAGAGAAAAAAAAAATATTAATTAATCATAATGTAACGAAAAACAATAAAACAACACAAGAAGTAAGCAAACAACAAATTCTAATGTAAATTACTATCGCCAGCAGCAATCAAGTGTAAATGAAAATATGTATTTGAATACATCACACAATGGAAAACCAGATTAAATACCCTAATTAAAACCGACAATTAGGTTGAGCAGGGTAGACCAAGATGGCCGTTGAGCGGTGGTAAATGAAGATCATATGATGCTAGTCCCAATAAAAGTTATCTATGGTTGAAAGGTGCCCCCTTTACTAAATGAGACAATTTTTTTTTTTTTTTTATGTTTCAGACTCGCCGCTCTACGTGAAGAAGTCTGGTTTATTTTACCAATAAGTTCTTATCACACACAACATGGCTTTTTGTAGGTTCCGCGTACTGATAACCGCGGTATAGTATAACCTGTCCATGCACTAACTCCGGATTAAGGCCAGTGTTCAACTAAACCCCCTGTCTCGCAACTTCATAAACTGATTAAGAAATAAACTTATTTTGTGTATGTTCATGCAGCGCACCTTGGCGTGTGATGTCTTCTTTTTGGATACGAGTAGATCAGCGTAGATAAGGTAAAACAGCGGAACTCAATGCAAGAGTTCTACAGTTATTTTTATTTGATAAATTGTTGAAGATTCGTGTCAGCTGATAAACTGGAGACGAACCAAGCTTAGGAGTGGAAATGAAAGGTTTATAGCTGCAGGATATCTCAGTGATAAACAGCATTCAAGTCGTTATCCTGCTGTTTTCTAAAATGAATGCATTTATTTGCACTTTGTGTGACATCCATATTCTTAACTGTTGAAGAGGGGATCGGAGTGGCCCAGAGGTATGATGTCTGCCTCTTATTCTAAAGGTACCGGGTTCGCTCCTAGCACAGGGAATATAATTGATACAAAAATGTTTTTTCAAAACCAGTGGTTCATAATTATGTCATACTCCTGGGTAGTGAGATCGGATACCTAGCCTTCTCGGATAAGGGCGAAAAAAAAATAGGAGGTCCCATGTGCGGGCTGTGCACTGTAAAAATCCCTCGGCAGTTGGAAATCGTAAAGAGTAGACCATACGGCCGCTGCTCTGGCAAAATTAAAAAAAATTAGGAAACCTACCCACCACAAAAATATTTATAGTATGTGTGATTCCTGTATACACAGATTTGGGAACTTCGCCGGTGCTTTAGAGTTCGTGCACTGTGCTGAGATGCTCCTTGTGTGCTTTGAGGAAGGAGATCGAAGCAATGTGTCCGTGTGCCAAAAATAATGGCCCTTAAAATCAAACCAAACTTTTAAAGAAGAAGCACATGTCAGGCGTGTTTTGCTGATCAATCCAGTTGTACAGAGGAGAAACACTGAAACTAGATTACTCTTCCGTTGAGAGAACCGTGCAAGCCTGTTGTCGTGAAATTCTAAATCCACATATATAAATTAAAAAGTAAATGTAAAGCCTAACAAATAAATTCTATAAAAGGAAGAAGAATGGTAAAGAACAGTGCTGTCGCAATGACAGTACTCGAAATCCCCTTAGTTTATGCTTTGTCTGCAAATTGTAACGTTTCCACGTTAAATACAAGCCACTGCATAATACAAGCGTTTCCACAACACAATAAAACGGGTACTGCATTTCTAAGAAAAACCTTGAGAACATTAATTATACTACGTTACCAAAACGAACGAACAGATGGACTAAGATAGAAAGAAGGGAGGGCTGAAGGCAGCAAAACAAGCAACACTAAACACGCGTCTCGCTATATTAATGCCACCCCTAACACGCGTGTAAGGCCACATGCACTAACTTTATTTCAGACGGACAGTGATAAAAACACTACCCTTCCCAGAGTTAGGTTTTAAAACCTGAAAAAAAGCTTATTGGGGGAACCTGACATTCTACTGTTTTATGTCCGAAATCCTGACATTAGTCTGACAGTACAGCAGGACAGGTGGCGGTTCTAACATAAAAAATAAAAAAAAACAACTACACGACTATCCTAGAAAATACATATTTTGAACGCAGCCACTTAGCTCCATTAAACTTATATATTTGGATTCCTTAAGACTTGCTAACAAAGAATATGTTAAGTGTTACGCAAATAGTCCAGGAATTAATAAATTATAGGCAAAAGAAAATAATGAGGGTGTCAGACAACCTAAAAACTCGGAGTCGCTCAGTGGCAGAATTTTAAACCACCATTGTACGGAAATAGGCCACAAGTTACATTTGAATTGATTGGATGGAATGATATGTAAGGCTAAACACGATTAGTCGGACTATAAATGCTATCTTTTGTTGTCAAGGGAGACGGAAGTAAGAGTACTTTTTTTCAAACGATGGGGTAGAAATGGCCTGATTGGTTAGGTCTGTTAATATAGTTAATTGATAGCGTTAGTTCGAGACCACTAGTTCAAATAAGCTTGATAAAGCAACAGTGCGTTGAAGCCAGCTCATATTTTTGCTAAATAAAAGCCTGGAACATAAGCAGATGGGAATTTGTGCCAGTATTTGTGCCTACATTCATTGCTAGTCAACGTATCTGTGTTTATTTCCATGAATTGTGGTAGGTTGAAATATTTGATCTCTTTTTAATGAAAATTGAATGTACATTGATGGTTTATGTCTGTGTATGTGTGCAGTTCAGTAGCGAACAAGAGGCAAGGCCTATAATATATATAGTGCTCCAACCTGAACAGAAGGTGTCGGAAAAAAGTAAAACTACATGGAATTACCAGATAGTACACTGACACCTACCTTATGATATGGAAGGACTTATAGCTGAAAGTGCAGAGGCGTAGTAACCATTAAGGAGGTTAATACTGGAGTAAACTGCTTCAGAAGAAGATAGCAGTTAAACTAAAGCTCTGAACTCTGTGTTTGTGATGTATTGTGCTCAGTCTAGCCAGATAGTATAAATTAGTTCTGAAGTAGGAGGTACGTCCTTCTTGTTTCAGGGACTGTGGTCCTAGTGATTGAAGCCGCACCTGGTCTGAGCGTTTGCTGAATCCAGAGGCTGACAGCATACTCTTGGGTCCCTATAGTAACCAGTGAGGTGTCTTCAGAACCAGTGAAGAAGTCTAGCAGAGGAGTCTTTGCCTGCCGCCATCACGAAAGTTAAGCCCTTCGTGGCCAACAGAGCTCAACAATTTGTACCCCTCCTTTTAAAATGAATTGTATTAATTAAAGAGGGGCAATTAATTGTTTTAATGTTCGGAACTGAGACCATCTCCAATACTAGTTCCAACATACACAAGCACATGCAGTCATGATGTCTAATAAAAATCCATCTTGAAGAACAAAACCAGTATTACCTCATATTACCACATCACAACTCACACACATAGAATACTAATATTGTATATCAATGCAAAGACCACATTTATATCTGTGTACATAATATTTGAAATTACATGTTATTATATTGCCTGGTTCACTGTGTAGTTGAATCAGGATCACTATTGTAGAGAAAATCAATACATATGTACATATCTGAAATTTAACATTGAATCTTTTAAGATAGTCTTCTAGAGTGTTGACTGTTTGTGAGTGTCACAGTATTGTCAAGTGTGGTGGAATAATTAAATTGTTTATCTGTTGTTGTTGTTGTGACTTACGCTTCATCCTTTGCATAACCCTAGACATATAACGTTGCCAACACAATATTCCAGAATAATTCTGAATGAGATATAAATATGTGGCAGTAAGTAAGGTTATCTGTAAAACACTACACATATTAGATACAGATACCTTCACAGCTGATCTCAGTCAGTATACTAAGTCCTTATAAATATTTATATCATCCCACTTTACCACATATATTGGGGTCCGGTCCGGGATTTTGAATCTCTTACTAGTATAAATATTGGGGGTAATTCACTTCAGGGAATAATAAAAGTTAAAAGGTATCCTTGGGTGGAATTAAATAAGGTTGAGCTCTTGGTTCCTGTTTTGTCTATTGGATATATAATTACAGATTATATTGTTTAGTTAGATATTTTATTTAATTACCTGGTAGAAAATGGCGGACCTGGCCAAATTTCGATCTTCGGCTGTACAGACTGCAAAAGAGTTGGGATTAGAGGGGCAAGTTATGATTACATATGTCACTACTGAATGTGACAAATTTATTGAACGGGAAGAAAGAAGATTAGAAAAAGAGGCCGAAAGAAGGTTAGAGGCTGAGGCTAAGAGGTTGCAGATTGAGGCTGACAAAGAGGCTAAAGCATTGGAGGCAGAAAGAGAAGACAAGCGATTAGCTGCAGAAAGGGAAGAGAAGAGATTAGCTGCAGAAAGGGAAGCAGAAGATAAAAGATTACAAAGGGAACATGAGTTACGACTAAGGGAGTTGGAGTTTCAAGGCCATGCTCCTGAAAATGGTGCCAGTCCCTTTGCCTCTGATGCTACGGTTACTCGGGGAGCCTCAACCTCAGCTATGAACTTTCATTTAGATCATTTTGTTGAGAAAGACGATGATATTGAGAGCTATATAAATAGATACGAATTATTAGCTACCACATATGGGTTAGAGAGAGAAAGGTGGAGCTTAAAGTTATCTCAAGGACTTCGTGGGGCAGCTTATGAAGTTTTTGCCAAAATGCACAGAGATGATCAGGAAAATTATGACATGCTAAAGCAGGCTCTTTTGTTAAGATATGAGAAGAACGCAGAATTTTACAGGAAAAAATTTAGGAATGCTAAACTACTGTCAGGTGAAACCTATCACCAGTTCTCTGCACGGATAGAGACATACTTGGAGAAATGGACTTCTCTGGGGAAAACCCAATATCTTAAGGAAATGATCCTTATAGAACAATTAAGAGAGTCCATGGCTCCAGACCTGAGAAAGTTTCTCATGGAACAAGGTGCAGAGAGGCTGGGTGAGTTGCTAAATGTTGCTGAAAGGTATCAAGCAGCTCAGGCAGAAGTAACAGGTAATAAGAAGAGGCAGGTAGACAATTATCAGGCACCACAAAACTTTAATGAATTTGATCATAGAGATCAAAACAAAGGTAAGCACCAGTTTGATAGGCCACGAAATGACTATAAAAATAAAACCCCACAATTCAATGAAAGGAAATATGATAACAGGAAACCCTTCAGACAGGAAGGAAAATATTGTCAAATATGCAGGATGCATAATCATAATACTAGTGAATGTGGTAGGAAGGTTCCTCCATATCACGCGGCATGCATGATAACAGTGGACAAGGGGAAGAAGAAACTGACAGAGAATCATATAAATCTTCAACATCCCCCCATCTGTGAAGAAGTGACATGTAATGGGGCCAAGGTTAGGTGCCTTTACGATTCAGGTTTAGAATATGACTCAGTTGTGAGTGCAACCCTAGTGCACCCTGAACAGTATACCACAGAGAAAGTGGAGATACAAGGGGCCGTAAAGGGAATATCCACCATGACACTTCCCGTAGCCGAGATCAATGTAGAGACAAGGTACGTGGAAGGAGTGATTAGAGCAGCCGTGTGTGACGATCCTAATTACCCGCTGGTGTTAGGAAGTAAATATGTTTTTCTAGGAAGCCCTGTAAAACCTGTGGTAATGGCCACGCTTCAGGTCAGGTCGACCCCTAGTAGAAAAGAGGAGGAACCCCCATTAACCTTTTCTGATAAACAGATGAGAAAGGCCCAGGCAAAGGACAAATCATTAAAACCTTGCTTTGACAAATTACTAAACAGCCATGCACACCCTAAGAAAGGACAATTTTACTTGAGGGATGGACTGCTCCACAGGAAGGCAGGAGCAGGACCCAAAGGATATGGACAGTTGGTACTCCCAACCCCCTACAGAGAAGAAGTGATGGCAAAATCACATGTTGTACCAGACGGTGGACACCAGAGAAATGGGACTACCCGTCAAAGGACATCAGAAAAATTCTACTGGCCCCAAGTAGCTGCTGATATTGCACAATTTGTGGGGGCCTGTGAAAAATGTAGCAAGGTACAGTCCCCAAGTTGGGAAAATCATAATCAGATGCCAGCCAAGCATTCTGAAACATATGGGCCTAACATTAACAAGGAAAATAACAATAATAAGGTTGACATAGAGGATAGGTATCCACCTTTCCCCCAACAGTGTTCACCAAAAATATTTAGATTCGCAACTCTGAGAAAGGCATCCAGAGAAAATAGAAATTCAGACCAGTCAACCCAGGGACAGTTTGAAGCCGCATTTAGGGAGCTGGCTGACATTGACATTGAAGATGATCCGCCTAAGTTAAAACCGAAACAAATTGTTAACATAAGAACGGTGGGCAGTGGACGAGTGAGCAATTCGGGAAATGCTCACAGCGCTTCACACTATGGCTATTAACTTAGCATTAAAAGGGCACTGGTGACATTGGTAGTCACCCGACCCCACACCGTCCAAGGGAAATTATTGATCGGACCCTGGATGGAGAAAACCCACACATCTTATAGCAATGCTAAGGGCGAATTGATTTCTGATGCAGAAACTCATTTCCCCACATATTATCTTAATTCTCCAGATTGTCGGTAGGCGAAACTATAGTTGGTGAATATAGCCTCCATTTGAGCGGCACATTATAGAACATTATAAATATATTATTAGAAGGGTGTTTCCACATTCAATCCCGCCTGAGATCAGACAAATTGTTGGCTGTGAACATTTCGGAGGAGTAGAGTGTCTCCATTGTTACCTTTTGAATTGAGGATAGTCCGAGTGTTTATTAAGGCTGATCCGGAAATTATTGGATCCCCTCCACAACTCAGATAGCACCATATAGATCAACTCCTCATAACGTACAAATTGAGGAACATCTAATATTCTCGGGACATGTCGTTGAGCAGACTCAACGAAGAGAAAATGGTGAATATTGATTGCTAAGCAGTAGTAAGACAAGCCGTAACACTTGCAGCTGTACAGTAACATATCTGAAATGGATTCTTGGATTGCAGAGGTCTGAGGCAACCTTCGTCAGTAGTGCTTACTTTGACTTGACCCACCTGCATTAATCCATGAGCAAAATAAAATTAGAGAAACGTTGATGCAGATTTTTTAAGCCGCCATCCGTGCGATGAAAATCAAAGAAATCACCAGGCATAGACATAAATTTCTCTATGTGTATGTAGAATTATAGACTGACGTATAACGTCTGTTTTAAGAGGGGAGGATTTGTCGTGAAATTCTAAATCCACATATATAAATTAAAAAGTAAATGTAAAGCCTAACAAATAAATTCTATAAAAGGAAGAAGAATGGTAAAGAACAGTGCTGTCGCAATGACAGTACTCGAAATCCCCTTTGTTTATGCTTTGTCTGCAAATTGTAACGTTTCCACGTTAAATACAAGCCACTGCATAATACAAGCGTTTCCACAACACAATAAAACGGGTACTGCATTTCTAAGAAAAACCTTGAGATACGCAAGTGATTAATGACCTAAATTAATCCTAACATTAATTATACTACGTTACCAAAACGAACGAACAGATGGACTAAGATAGAAAGAAGGGAGGGCTGAAGGCAGCAAAACAAGCAACACTAAACACGCGTCTCGCTATATTAATGCCACCCCTAACACGCGTGTAAGGCCACATGCACTAACTTTATTTCAGACGGACAGTGATAAAAACACTACCCTTCCCAGAGTTAGGTTTTAAAACCTGAAAAAAAGCTTATTGGGGGAACCTGACATTCTACTGTTTTATGTCCGAAATCCTGACATTAGTCTGACAGTACAGCAGGACAGGTGGCGGTTCTAACATAAAAAATAAAAAAAAACAACTACACGACTATCCTAGAAAATACATATTTTGAACGCAGCCACTTAGCTCCATTAAACTTATATATTTGGATTCCTTAAGACTTGCTAACAAAGAATATGTTAAGTGTTACGCAAATAGTCCAGGAATTAATAAATTATAGGCAAAAGAAAATAATGAGGGTGTCAGACAACCTAAAAACTCGGAGTCGCTCAGTGGCAGAATTTTAAACCACCATTGTACGGAAATAGGCCACAAGTTACATTTGAATTGATTGGATGGAATGATATGTAAGGCTAAACACGATTAGTCGGACTATAAATGCTATCTTTTGTTGTCAAGGGAGACGGAAGTAAGAGTACTTTTTTTCAAACGATGGGGTAGAAATGGCCTGATTGGTTAGGTCTGTTAATATAGTTAATTGATAGCGTTAGTTCGAGACCACTAGTTCAAATAAGCTTGATAAAGCAACAGTGCGTTGAAGCCAGCTCATATTTTTGCTAAATAAAAGCCTGGAACATAAGCAGACGGGAATTTGTGCCAGTATTTGTGCCTACATTCATTGCTAGTCAACGTATCTGTGTTTATTTCCATGAATTGTGGTAGGTTGAAATATTTGATCTCTTTTTAATGAAAATTGAATGTACATTGATGGTTTATGTCTGTGTATGTGTGCAGTTCAGTAGCGAACAAGAGGCAAGGCCTATAATATATATAGTGCTCCAACCTGAACAGAAGGTGTCGGAAAAAAGTAAAACTACATGGAATTACCAGATAGTACACTGACACCTACCTTATGATATGGAAGGACTTATAGCTGAAAGTGCAGAGGCGTAGTAACCATTAAGGAGGTTAATACTGGAGTAAACTGCTTCAGAAGAAGATAGCAGTTAAACTAAAGCTCTGAACTCTGTGTTTGTGATGTATTGTGCTCAGTCTAGCCAGATAGTATAAATTAGTTCTGAAGTAGGAGGTACGTCCTTCTTGTTTCAGGGACTGTGGTCCTAGTGATTGAAGCCGCACCTGGTCTGAGCGTTTGCTGAATCCAGAGGCTGACAGCATACTCTTGGGTCCCTATAGTAACCAGTGAGGTGTCTTCAGAACCAGTGAAGAAGTCTAGCAGAGGAGTCTTTGCCTGCCGCCATCACGAAAGTTAAGCCCTTCGTGGCCAACAGAGCTCAACAATTTGTACCCCTCCTTTTAAAATGAATTGTATTAATTAAAGAGGGGCAATTAATTGTTTTAATGTTCGGAACTGAGACCATCTCCAATACTAGTTCCAACATACACAAGCACATGCAGTCATGATGTCTAATAAGAATCTATCTTGAAGAACAAAACCAGTATTACCTCATATTACCACATCACAACTCACACACATAGAATACTAATATTGTATGTCAATGCAAAGACCACATTTATATCTGTGTACATAATATTTGAAATTACATGTTATTATATTGCCTGGTTCACTGTGTAGTTGAATCAGGATCACTATTGTAGAGAAAATCAATACATATGTACATATCTGAAATTTAACATTGAATCTTTTAAGATAGTCTTCTAGAGTGTTGACTGTTTGTGAGTGTCACAGTATTGTCAAGTGTGGTGGAATAATTAAATTGTTTATCTGTTGTTGTTGTGGTGACTTACACTTCATCCTTTGCATAACCCTAGACATATAACGTTGCCAACACAATATTCCAGAATAATTCTGACTGAGATATAAATATGTGGCAGTAAGTAAGGTTATCTGTAAAACACTACACATATTAGATACAGATACCTTCACAGCTGATCTCAGTCAGTACACTAAGTCCCTATAAATATTTATATCATCCCACTTTACCACACCTGTGACACAAATGGATTTAGTGGACGTATTGACGCGTGAGACCGACAAAGCGGTCAGAGCGCTTGCCATTCGTGACAAAGATGCCAGGTTCCGAAATCGGCACCTGGTAGCGTGACGCTTCAATCTATCCAGCTGTAAATAGGTACCTGACTACTCTTGGGTCGGGGAAGATAAAGGCAGCGGGGAAAGGAATTGGTCACCCCACCTCATAAAGCTGTAACTAGTGTAGTGAATTCTCTAACACTTCACTCCATTTCAGTAGTTTCTGCTATAGCATTATGTTTACGCATACTGGCCCTGAGAGTATATTGGTCTGCACGTATAGTCTTTGCAGGAGTGCTTGAAAGACATCTTTTTGGTGCATTTTTTCGCGCTGTTTCATAGAACAGTTATGGGCATCCTAACAGGTTTTTTTTTTTTTTAAATCGTGCACGCCTATTTGGGTCGATCTCTATTTCGATTACCCTGTGGATTTCATCATAGCGCCGTTCGTGGCACAGTCTGAACATCCATAGAGCATTCCCCAACATAACGCTATTAACATCTGTCTACAACTGCAGTCTTGACTCCATACCTCCTCATGGGCAGCACAAATAGGAAATGAATGAGAACTGTAAAAAGAATACTAAGAAACGTCGTTTAGACATTGCAAGACTTGATGAGTTCTGTCTTTAATAACGACTCAGAAAACTGTAGTTATTATTTTCCTGATTGTCAAGTAAAGACCGCTGATGACACAGGAAACTGTAGTTATTATTTTCCTGATTGTCAGGTAAAGACCGCTGATGACACAGAAAACTGTAGTTATTATTTTCCTGATTGTCAGGTAAAGACCACTGATGACACAGGAAACTCTGTAGGGAGCATTACAACAGGATGTAATATAAGTATTCGAGGTGTTCCCCCGGCAGAGAAGTATTTCGGCTCCTTTACCTCCTTCACACTCGTGAGGTGAGGTGGGGGGAAAAGGGGGGGGGGGGGTTTCCACTTGGTCGTGACTCCCTAGTGTCATCCTCCTGTTGATTAAAATATCTTTCCCTCCTCCATTAAGCTGCAAAGATCTGAACCCGCTTCCCTTTGGTCGCACCTCCCATATTTACTGGTTACTCTTGGTTTTGTCCATATCAGGAATAGTAAAGTAAGTGATATAGCAGATACTGCGGCAGAGGAGAGAAGTATTAGAAACTTCTCAATACAAGTCTCAGCTTTATGAGGTGGAGTGACCGGTATCCTTCCTCGCTGCCTTTGCACTCTCAAGAGAATAGTCAGCTACCCATTTAGAGCTGGATTGACTGGAGCGAGACGCTACCTGACTTCGAACGCGGCAGCTTTGCCTCTAGAATCAATCGCTGTAACCACGCTGCCAATGCACAATCCTGAACTCCATTGTCCATTATGGTTGTTCGACAGCCAGCCGGAAGCCGCTCCGGTAGTCTTTTAGGTGTCCTTGTCCATTGACTATCTTTTCATACCTCATCGTTGGAGAAGATTGTATACACCAGAGTTCGGCAACCGATCGATCAGGTTCTACCGGTAATCCCAGGGGGATCATTTGGTAGATCTCTAGGTGACGGTGGGGAGAAAAAGAATATTTCACCTAGGTAAATTGTGAACTAATCCTTTCCTTTCAGCCTTAAAATTGCGGTGTCCACATGTTTAAAGGTACTTTCACAACACTCCCAGTCTAAACCCGCAAGCCAGCATACTAAAATTCACTCTATCCGTGAACTGTATTAGATAGAAAGTGATCTTTTATTTGAAGTGAAGTTAATATTCTGTAAAATATCATTTAGTTTGAATTGTCCGCCGGTCTGTTGATGAAATTGCAGGTGGCAGATCATTAGGCAGAGATAAATGTTACAAAAAGGCTGCTTTTATTCAAAATTGTTAGTAACCTGAAACCTGAAAACAGACACGTCTTTATCAAGGAGTATCTTTAGCGAACTCAGTGGTTCTAAAGTAGATCACCACAGCTCCTGGATTGCTGACCGTCTGTATACAGTTTGGTTTGGTTTCGTTTTAAGACTATCTGTATTGCACACGGACAACTTCATCAGTGATCCGATCTCCTCCCTTAGATCACACAAGGAGGATCTCAGCACAGTGCACGAACTCCGTAGCACCGGCGAGAATCCCAATGTGTGTTTATAGGAAGCACACATTCTATAAATAATTTTGTGGTGGGTAGGTTTCTAATTTTCAAATTTTGCCAGGGCAGTGGCTTTATGGCCTACTCTTTACGATTTCCAACTGCCGTGGTATTTTTAACGTGCACAACTTGCATACGGGACCTCCTATCTTTTTCGCCCCTTTCTGAGAAGGCTAGTCATTCGATCTCACTACCCAGGAGGGAGTATGACATCATTAGAACCACTGATTCTGAAAAAAAAATAATAGTATATACAGTACTATTCACTAAGGCGGCTAGTAGACCTCGTGCACCTATTTCTACCGCTATAACCTTTGCTGCCAACCCTGCATGTCTCAATTCCTTGACCAGGTCATTATATTTTGTCATTTTTGAAAACGTGCTGCTCTTCTAATCAGGATCCAAACTCCATTGTCAATGTCATGGAATATTCTAATCCACATATATAAATTATTAGGTAAATATGAAGCCTAACAAATAAAATTAATAAAGAAAAGAGCAATGGAAAAATAACAGTGCTGTCACAGAGAATGTACTCGAAATCCCCCTTGTTTTCTGCTACGTCTGCAAATTGTAATGCTTTCACGTTGATATAAAAGCTTACTGTATTATTACCCGCTTTCTTCAATGAAACGTGTGCTGTATTTCTTGGAAAAGCATTGAGAGGCCCTGCGTAATGACCTAAATTAATCCTAACATTAATTATATTACGTTACCAAAACGAACGAACAGATGGACAAAAGGATAAAGAGAGAGGGGAGGGCTGAAAATCAGGAACGCATGCAACACGCGTCGCGCGATACACAAATGCTGCCATCACGCGTGTAAGTCTACATGCACTAATTTTTTTTCAGACGGACAGTGATAAAATACACTACCCTTTCCCAGAGTTAGGTTTATAAATCATAAAAAAACTCTTATTAGAAAAGATAACATTAGATGGGTTTACGGTTGAAAACATAACAGTACCCAGACAGCACATCTTCGAAACAGGAGGTAGAAGAAATTGCATATTTTGAATGCAGCCACGTAGCTCCTTTAAATTTGTATTTTTGGGTTCCTTAGGGCTTGCTGACAAATAATATGTAAAACGTTACGCAAATAGTCCAGGAATTAATAAATTATACCCAAAATAAAATATTGGGGGTGCCTGACAGCCTAAAATCATTTCTGCTCATAAGATTTTTTTTTTAACGTGTTTGAAAAAAATTTACGTTACAGAAATAGCCTACCATGTAAACTCCAAATTGATTGGAGCGCAACAAATGAAAGCCTAACCACGATTGGTCGGGCTATAAATACTATCTTGGTTGTTAGGGGAAACGGGGAAAGGTAACATTTTTTCAAACACTTGTCGAAACGGGGCTCATTGGTCAGACTCGCTGATATACACACTTGGGAGCGTTAGTTCGAAACCACTTGTTTAAATAAGCTTGATAAAGCATCAGTGCGTTGAAGCCAGCTTATATTGTGCTAAATAAAAGCCTGGAAGATAAGCAGATGGGAATTTGTGCCAGTTTGTGCCAGAATTCATTGCTAATCAACGTATCTGTATTTATTCGTAAGAATTGTGGTAAGCTTGAACCATTCAATATCTTTTAATGAAAATTGAATGTGAATTGTTGATTTATGCCTGTATATATATGTGTAGTTCAGTGGCAAACGTGAGGTAAAGCCTGTAATGCTCCAGCCTGAACAGAGGGTGTCGGAGAGAAGTAAAACGGCATGGAATGGCCAAACAGTACACTGACACCTGGATGATTGTATAGAAAGAAATAATGCTGGAATTGCAGAGGCGTAGTAACCATTAAGAAGGGTAATACTGGAATAAAGTATTTCAAATGAAGCTGACAGTTGGCCTAATGCTCTGAACTCAATGTTTGTGCTGTGTTGTGATCAGTGTAACAAGAGAGTTTAAGTTAGTTATGAAGTAGAAGGTACATCCTTCTTGATTTCAGGGACCGTGGTCTTGATGGTAGTGAGCAGCACCTGGTCAGAGCTTTGCTGAATCCAGAGTCGGACAGCATACTCCTTGGTCTTTTTAGCTATCAGTGAGGTGTCTCCTGAGCCCAGAGGAGAATTCGAGCAGAGGAGTCCTTTCCTGCCGCCATCACGCCAGATAAGCTAACTTGGCCAGCTGAGCTCAACATTATGTCCCCTCATCTTGAAATGACTTTGTAAAAATATATTAAGAGGGGAAATTAATTGTCTTAATATCAGGAACTGAGAACATCTCCAATACTAGTTTCCTTAAGACAAACTATTGAAGTCATGATGACAAATACCAACAGAGCTTGAACAAAACAAAACCAGTATTACCTCATTTTACTACTACACAACTGACACACATAGAATATTTGTAATAATATATGTCACTACAATATTCATATTAAATACATTCTGTACATAACTTGTAATTTAAATTGATTGTGATTCCTGGTTCCCTTGTAGTTGAATCAGGACACATATTCATTCATGCCAGTAATGAATACATATTGTTATTTGAAAAGTTACGAGTGACTTCTTTAAGATATTCTCATAGAGTGTTATATGTATGTGAGTGTCACAGTGTTGTTAAGAGTAGTGGATTAAATTAAATTGTTTATCTGTCTGTTGTTGTGACTTACACTTCACCATACTCATACCCTAGACACATAACGTAGCATCACACTATTCCAGAATAATTCTGACTGAGATATAGAGATATGTGGTAGCAAGTAAGGTTATCTATATTACACTACTCTTAATAGATATAGATACCTTCACAGCTGATCTCAGTCAGTACACTAAGTCCCCTATAAATATTTATAACATCCCACTTCACCACATATATTGGGGTCTCGCTCTTGGGATTTTGAATCTTTCCCTATTAAAAATATTGGGGGTAATTCACTTCAGGGAATATAAGAATTAAAAGGTATCCTTGGGTGGAATTAAATAAGGTTGAGCTCACGGTGCCTGTGTTGTCCATTAGAGATTGAATTGTTGGTTAGACATTGTATTAAGTTACCTGATAGACAATGGCGGACCTGGCCAAATTTCGATCTGCTGCGGTTCAGACTGCAAAAGAGTTAGGATTAGATGGGCAAGTTATGGTTGCCTATGTCACGACGGAATGTGACAAATTTATTGAACGTGAAGAAAGAAGGTTTGAAGCCGAAAGAAAGTTAGAGGCTGACAAGGAAATTAAGAAGTTACAGTTTGAAGCTGAGGCTGAGACTAAGAGGTTGCAGATTGAGGCTGAGGCTGAGGCTAAGAAATTGGAGGCAGAAAGAGAAGACAAAAGATTAGCTGCAGAAGAGAGGAAATTAGCTGCAGAAAGGGAAGCAGAAAAGGAGGAGAAAAGATTACAAAGGGAACATGAATTACGACTAAGGGAGTTTGAGTTTCAAGGCCATGCTCCTGAAAATGGTGCCAGTCCCTTTGCCTCTGATGCTACGGTTACTCAGGGAGCCTCAACCTCAGCTATGAATTTTCATTTAGATCATTTTGTTGAGAAAGACGATGATATAGAGAGCTACCTAAATAGGTATGAGCTATTAGCTACCACGTATGGGTTAGAGAGAGAAAGGTGGAGCTTAAAGTTATCTCAGGGACTTCGTGGGGCAGCTTATGAAGTTTTTGCAAAAATGAGCAGAGGTGATCAGGAAAATTATGACATGCTAAAGCAGGCTCTTTTGTTAAGGTATGAAAAGAATGCAGAATTCTATAGAAAAAAATTTAGGAATGCTAAACTACTGTCAGGTGAAACCTATCACCAGTTCTCTGCACGAATAGAGACATACTTGGAGAAATGGACTTCTCTGGGGAAAACCCAAGATCTTAAGGAAATGGTCCTTATAGAGCAATTAAGAGAGTCCATGGCTCCAGACCTGAGAAAGTTTCTCATGGAACAAGGTGCAGAGAGGCTGGGTGAGTTGCTAAATGTTGCTGAAAGGTATCAAGCAGCTCAAGCAGAGGTAACAGGTAATAAAAAGAAACAAGTGGATAACTTTAGGGCACCACAGAACTTTAATAAATTTGATCCTAAGGATCAAAATAAAGGTAAGCACCAATTTGATAGGCCACGGTATGAAAATAAAAATAAATTCCCACAATTCGATGAAAGGAAATATGATGAAAGAAAATCTTTCAACCAAGGAAAAAGGTGGTGTAAAAATTGTAAGATGAACAATCATGACACTGACCATTGTAGAAGGAAACCTCCTCATTTTGCTGCTATGACATCGGGGAAAAAAGGAAAAGAAGGGCAAACCTGAAGAATTACAGGAACCATACCACCCCCCAGTGTGTGAAGATGTCATCTGCAATGGTGTCACTATAAGATGTTTATATGATACCGGTTTAGATTACGATTCCGTTGTGAGTTCTCACCTGGTGCAGGCCGATCAATACACCACAGAAACAGTGGAGATTCAAACTGCAACCAAGGATGTAGCTACCATGACACTTCCCGTCGCCCGAATAAAAGTGAAAACGCGATATGTGGAAGGAATCATAAAAGCAGCAGTGATAAATGAGCCAATCTACCCTCTAATATTGGGGTGTAGATATGTCTTCTTGGGGAATCCCAAGAGACCTGTGATATTGGCAACAGTGCAGACCAGATCACAGACAAAGAAGGAGGAGGATAATCCCATAAATACTCACCCAGATGAGATGAGGAAGGCACAGGCTGAGGACAAAACACTCAAGCCATGTTTCAAGAAGTTGCCCAAATCTCATACACCTCCAGGCAAGGGAGAGTTTTATATGAAGAACAAATTGATATATAGGAAGGCTGGATCTGAATCCAATGGTCACGGACAGCTGGTCCTTCCCACTTCATATAGGACTAAAGTGTTGGAACTAGGGCATGCGATTCCCTTCAGTGGTCATATGGGAATCAGCGCAACAGGACAGCGAATAGCTTGTCACTATTTCTGGCCAGGAATAACTGAAGATATCAAACGATATGTAAAATCCTGTCCAGAGTGCCAACGAGTAGCACCTAAACATTGGACTGCACCAGCAACTCTGGGGGAAATGCCCATAGTGGGAACACCCTTTGAGAGAGTTGCCGTGGATCTTGTGGGACCTCTCACCCGAACCAAGACAAGGAACAGCTACATTCTGACTCTGGTGGACACTTGTTCTATGTGGGGAGAGGCAGTAGCCCTGTCATCGATTGATTCTAAACATGTGGCAGAGGCATTGCTCACAATTTTCACAAGGTTAGGCTTTCCCAATCAAATCTTGACTGATAATGGCTCTCAGTTCAAGGGGAAACTAACTGAAGAAGTTTTCAGGATCTTCCAGGCCAAACACTTCCATTGTAGTGTGTATCATCCCCAAGGGAACGGCCAAGTGGAAAGATTTAACGGCACATTGATGTCGATCCTGAGAAAGTTGGCACACGAAAAACCAGATACATGGGACCAGTACCTGCACGCCGCCCTCTTTGCTTATCGGGAGGTACCCCATAGTTCAACCGGTATGGCCCCGGCAACATTATTGTTTGGAAGGCCAATAAAAGGTCTACTTGAAGCTTTGTTAAGAACGTGGACTGATGAAAAGGCAGAGGAAAACATTACATCTTCATACCAATATGTGAATGAGCTGACCACTCGGTTAAAAACTGGTTGGAAACTTGCCAATGAAAATTTGAAACAAGCCAGGAAGAAACATGCTGCCTATTATAACAGGAAGGCGAAAGACAGAAATTTGGCTGTGGGAGAGAAAGTACTGCTTCTTTTGCCCGGGAGTCAGAATAAGTTACAAATTGGATGGCAGGGTCCATATACAGTTCTAGAGAAGGTGTCTAGAACAAATTATAAGATAGATAAGAAGGGGAAAGAAAAAATCTATCATGTGAATCGCCTGAAGAAATATTTGGAAAGAGAACATCAGGAAGAGACACACTTGTTGACCTTGTCCATCGCCATGGAGATGAAAAAGGAACCACTTTCATCATTTGAATATCCATTACACCCCTGTGAGACAGCAGCACAGGTGAAAATCAGTACACATTTAACGAAAACTCAGAAAGAGAGAGTGCAACAGGTTCTAAATAAGCATGCAGAGGTGTTAACAGACCGACCAGGGCATAAAAACCTATTGGAATATGATATGAAACTGATAGACCCCACACCTGTCTGTATGAAACCATATTCGATTCCGTTTGCTAAGGAGAAAGCTTTGAAGGAAGAGATAGACTATCTGTTGAAGGAAGGAATTATTTCGCACAGTGAGTCTTCGTATAGCTCCGGTGTTGTACTTTTAAGGAAGCCCTCTGGAGAACATAGACTCTGTATAGATTACAGGAGACTGAATGCTATTACAGAAGGACAGGTGGATCCATTGCCGGATACAAATCAGCTGTTTGCCAGACTAAATAAAGCTAAATATTTCTCAAAAGTGGATCTGAGTAAAGGATACTATCAGATTCCAGTAAAGCCTGAGGTTAGACCGTACCTAGCTTTTAGTACCTCAGAAGGACACTATGAGTTTAATAGATTGCCATTTGGATTGAAGAATGCGCCTAGTGTCTTCTCTAGAATGATGAGAAAATTATTGGATCCTCTGAATAATCCCTGTATAACAAATTTTATGGATGATATCCTTATAGCAACAGAAACATTTGAGGAACACATTGACTCTCTGAACATGCTGTTTACTCGACTTAGGGAGGCAAATTTAACAGCCCGACCAACCAAATGTTGCGTTGGATGTAAAGAATTGGAATTTTTGGGACACACAGTTTATCAGGGAAATATGACCCCTGACCCAAAGAATTTAGAAAAAACTACAGAAAGCCCCGAGACCACAAACCAAGAAGGACGTGAGATCCTTTGTCTCATTATGTGGTTTCTACCAGAAGTATATCAAAAACTTTAATTCCATATGTGCACCGTTAACTGAATTGACACGTAAAGGACATCCAGATCGCATTACATGGACACCACAATGTGAAATGACTTACCAAGAATTGAAGGAAAAGCTCACAAGTAAACCCATTTTGAAATTACCTGACTTAAGTCAAGAATTCATTGTAAGGACGGATGCAAGTAATATTGGGTTAGGTGCAACTTTACTACAGAAATCAGATGCATTGGATGGGGAATTAAGCCCAGTGGCATATGCTAGCAGAAAGTTGAATAAAGCTGAAATCAACTACTCAACTAGCGAAAAAGAATGTCTTGCAGTAATATGGGCAATAAAGAAATTCAATATTTATCTATATGGGAAGGCATTTAAGTTGCAAACTGACCACAAACCTTTATCGTTTCTAGCACAGGCTAAGCATGAGAACTCTAGGTTACTCCGATGGTCTTTGCTTCTGGCTCCATATAATTTTTAGCATTGAGTATATATCTGGAAAAACCAATTTGGGAGCGGATTTTTTAAGCCGCCATCCGTGTGATGAGAATCACCGTAAACCCCAGAAATAATAATAAATTTCTCTATGTGTATATAGAATAAAGGACTGACATATAATGTCTGTTTTAAGAGGGGAGGTGTCATGGAATATTCTAATCCACATATATAAATTATTAGGTAAATATGAAGCCTAACAAATAAAATTAATAAAGAAAAGAGCAATGGAAAAATAACAGTGCTGTCACAGAGAATGTACTCGAAATCCCCCTTGTTTTCTGCTACGTCTGCAAATTGTAATGCTTTCACGTTGATATAAAAGCTTACTGTATTATTACCCGCTTTCTTCAATGAAACGTGTGCTGTATTTCTTGGAAAAGCATTGAGAGGCCCTGCGTAATGACCTAAATTAATCCTAACATTAATTATATTACGTTACCAAAACGAACGAACAGATGGACAAAAGGATAAAGAGAGAGGGGAGGGCTGAAAATCAGGAACGCATGCAACATGCGTCGCGCGATACACAAATGCTGCCATCACGCGTGTAAGTCTACATGCACTAATTTTTTTTCAGACGGACAGTGATAAAATACACTACCCTTTCCCAGAGTTAGGTTTATAAATCATAAAAAAACTCTTATTAGAAAAGATAACATTAGATGGGTTTACGGTTGAAAACATAACAGTACCCAGACAGCACATCTTCGAAACAGGAGGTAGAAGAAATTGCATATTTTGAATGCAGCCACGTAGCTCCTTTAAATTTGTATTTTTGGGTTCCTTAGGGCTTGCTGACAAATAATATGTAAAACGTTACGCAAATAGTCCAGGAATTAATAAATTATACCCAAAATAAAATATTGGGGGTGCCTGACAGCCTAAAATCATTTCTGCTCATAAGATTTTTTTTATAACGTGTTTGAAAAAAAATTTACGTTACAGAAATAGCCTAACATGTAAACTCCCAATTGATTGGAGCGCAACAAATGAAAGCCTAACCACGATTGGTCGGACTATAAATACTATCTTTCGTTGGTAGGGGAAACGGGGAAAGGTAACATTTTTTCAAACACTTGTCGAAACGGGGCTCATTGGTCAGACTCGCTGATATACACACTTGGGAGCGTTAGTTCGAAACCACTTGTTTAAATAAGCTTGATAAAGCATCAGTGCGTTGAAGCCAGCTTATATTGTGCTAAATAAAAGCCTGGAAGATAAGCAGATGGGAATTTGTGCCAGTTTGTGCCAGAATTCATTGCTAATCAACGTATCTGTATTTATTCGTAAGAATTGTGGTAAGCTTGAACCATTCAATATCTTTTAATGAAAATTGAATGTGAATTGTTGATTTATGCCTGTATATATATGTGTAGTTCAGTGGCAAACGTGAGGTAAAGCCTATAATGCTCCAGCCTGAACAGAGGGTGTCGGAGAGAAGTAAAACGGCATGGAATGGCCAAACAGTACACTGACACCTGGATGATTGTCTAGAAAGAAATAATGCTGGAAGTGCAGAGGCGTAGTAACCATTAAGAAGGGTAATACTGGAATAAAGTATTTCAAATGAAGCTGACAGTTGGCCTAATGCTCTGAACTCAATGTTTGTGCTGTGTTGTGATCAGTGTAACAAGAGAGTTTAAGTTAGTTATGAAGTAGAAGGTACATCCTTCTTGATTTCAGGGACCGTGGTCTTGATGGTAGTGAGCAGCACCTGGTCAGAGCTTTGCTGAATCCTGAGTCGGACAGCATACTCCTTGGTCTTTTTAGCTATCAGTGAGGTGTCTCCTGAGCCCAGAGGAGAATTCGAGCAGAGGAGTCCTTTCCTGCCGCCATCACGCCAGATAAGCGAATTGGCCAGCTGAGCTCAACATTATGTCCCCTCATATTGAAATGACTTTGTAAAAATATATTAAGAGGGGAAATTAATTGTCTTAATATCAGGAACTGAGAACATCTCCAATACTAGTTTCCTTAAGACAAACTATTGAAGTCATGATGACAAATACCAACAGAGCTTGAACAAAACAAAACCAGTATTACCTCATTTTACTACTACACAACTGACACACATAGAATATTTGTAATAATATATATGTCACTACAATATTCATATTAAATACATTCTGTACATAACTTGTAATTTAAATTGATTGTGATTCCTGGTTCCCTTGTAGTTGAATCAGGACACATATTCATTCATGCCAGTAATGAATACATATTGTTATTTGAAAAGTTACGAGTGACTTCTTTAAGATATTCTCATAGAGTGTTATATGTATGTGAGTGTCACAGTGTTGTTAAGAGTAGTGGATTAAATTAAATTGTTTATCTGTCTGTTGTTGTGACTTACACTTCACCATACTCATACCCTAGACACATAACGTAGCATCACACTATTCCAGAATAATTCTGACTGAGATATAGAGATATGTGGTAGCAAGTAAGGTTATCTATAATACACTACTCTTAATAGATATAGATACCTTCACAGCTGATCTCAGTCAGTACACTAAGTCCCCTATAAATATTTATAACATCCCACTTCACCACAGTCAACTCAATCATTATAATACCATTTTTTCCCCTACTTCATGCACCATTTTCTTCTTCATTCAACATTTTTCTTCTCCACTCAACATTTTTCTTCGGCAGCGCTGGGGAGGAATGTTCGTGACATTGAATGTCTCTAATATGCTTTGCTGAAAATCCATTTTCGTTGTCTATTTTTCTTCTTTCTTTATTCAAAAGTGTCTTTTCCCAATTCCTTCGCTGTCTTGTCATCTGCCACATGATTTTCCCCTTGTTACTGTAATGTAGCTTATCTGATTTATGTACTATTCATTGTTTTGTTTGTCTTTCTTCTACTAATTTCCATTCTTGAGGTGCCCTACAGATGTTTTTAAGTTTCATTATGTTTTACGTAGGATACTAGTTCTCAGATGCATCAAATGCATAGCTTGACTGCCTGCGTCAGGGTCAGCAAACCAGAGCTGACCAAGACCCTACTCCACCTCCATGTGGTCGTCCTGGAAACAGGCTGCATCACTGCAGTCTCGCTGAGGAGTAGGGATCGAAGAGGGAAGACAAACCCGGTCCCAAAAAATGCCGTGCGGAAGTCGGATGTGTCGGCCGAAAGGCGCAAATACCGCAGCAGCGCTGTAAACGGACACAACGCAACCAACGTCCTTTTCAGGACGAACGAGGAAGAAGAAGATGCATCAAATGTGTGTAATTATTCCTTTCTGTCGTGTTCTTCTTCTTAATCAACATTCCATTTTTTTTAAATATTTCTTTATTTCTACTTTTCTTTCCTTCCCCTATTCTTTTCTGTTTCCTTTTTCTCTCTTTTTTGATTTGAAAAAGAATTTCCGTGTAGCTGTTTTTCCTTTCTTTCATAGTTGCATTTTCTTCCTTCTTACCCTCGCCATTTCTTTTTATATTCTTCTTTCTTTGGTATCTTACTTCCCAAGTGTGTCTATATTTCCATTTACCTTCTTCCTATTTTCTTTCCTTCTTTATCACTTTCTTTCTTTTTTCCACTATACGAGTCACTATACTATATGTCACATTTTTTGTCACGTAATGATTGTGATGTTTACAGTCTCACTATATTATCATCTGTTTTCTTTCCAGTATTATTTCTTGTGTTTGTTTTGTACTATCGGTTGTTCTACTGTTATCTTTAAGAAAACTGCTTGCTTGCTGCTGATGTCACACACAAAAACACACACATACAATGAAGTCTAAGTTTTATGACCAAAACACCATGTACCGGTTTTATACCGAGATACAAGTTGTAAAGTTGTAAGACAAAACACCACGTACCGTTTTTTTTTACCGGGATACAAGTTGGAAAGTTGTATGACCAAAACCTCTGCACCCCAGGGTAGAAAAGGAACGACTAAATATGTAAGTAAGTAAGAACTTCATTCTGAGGTGTTTTCTGAATTGTCAGTGCAAGAACAACGAAGTAGCAAAGTATTGTTTAAAATCTTTCAGAATTGTTCACACTCGCTGGCCATTTTTCTTTCGGGCGTCACTGTTATCCAGTTCAGATGTTTTGCTGTTAGTTGATTTGGCTAACTTCTAATGTCTACTCCATCCCCTCCCTACTTCTCTTTGAATAATATACGCAGAATTGTATGTTTAGTATATTTACCCCTCCCCCCACCCTCTACAAAGGAGCGGGAATATACAGTAACGAAGAGTTGACCCAAAGCAAAAATATATCTACCCAATATCTGCCAGTTCTAAATTGATTTATCATCTTCCTAAACGTCGAGTCGGCCAAAATGCGGTACCTTGGCGTAGAAATACTTAAACCTGCCAGGGAAATAAAAAAAAATAGTGGGAAGTAACCTACACGATAAACATGATATCCTCCCTTTTGTAAATATGTCGGCACGTAGCTAGAAATGGTAACACTATCACGGAGGCAGATTCTGAATGTGTACAGAATTTAAAACTCTACCAGCCGCAAATTCCGAATGTGAATAAAACTAGAAAAAAGGTACCGTCAGAATTGTACGTCTATAAATGTAGTCTGAGTCCCGACTCATAGTCTAGACGTCTGGGCTTTCTTGAAGTTTTATTAGCTTATATACTAATTCGTATTACGATAAGCGACATATACCATTTTCTCATGATTGCCCTCTTGTCTCGCCTCAATATCCCAGTTTTTAATAGCGTAGCAACTGAATAATTCAAGTATTGCCGGAGAATACTGTCCAGATTAGGAATGTGGGCACTTTGTAAGAAGCTAGATTTATTCACGTGCTATTAAATGGAATAGAAGCCACATATATTCTGCGGTAAGAACGTAGGAAAATAAGTCGTTTTCATTTCTCTGCCTTCTACTTTCTCGGACTGTATGGGAGGTAGTTTTCTTTGTTATGCACGTTCATGTTTTTTATTTTATTTCAGGAGTTCGTTTACACCTGCTGGCCATTTTTCTTTCGGGAGTCCCTTGACGCTGTATCCAGCTCAGATGTTATGTTGTTAGTTGATTTGGCTTACTTCTAATATTTCGGCCCGTCCAATCTATTTTCTTTGTCCCTTGTGTATTTGAGTTATAGTTTAACTGTAGCTTACTTCCCTTCTTTGTTTCTTACAATATTGTCTGTCTGTCTGTCTCTCTGTCTCTCTGTCTGTCTCTCTCTCTGTCTGTCTCTCTCTCTCTCTCTCTCTCTCTCTCTCTCTCTCTCACTCCCTCTCTTTATAAGCGAGTGAGGAGAATATTCGTAGGTTTTCTCAGAAGCGAATCAACTATGAAGCTAATGAATCTTGAGCGTCATGGCCCATAAGTCCAGTTTCTTCCATAATATATTTCTTTCCTATCCCTCAACACATTTTTGATAACAGGAGCCCCTCCAAGAGTTCAAGCTTCAGGGCCCCACAATGTACAACCCTCACTGGGGTTTCTTAAAACAGTTCTCAACACATACATTGTGATAATATGTCGTCGATTATTGTACTTGATGACCATGTTTGACATTGGCAGCAAAGAGTTGGTATAAATATTCTAAATGTTTGAATAAAGAATGAAGGGGAGACAATCATAAGGTCGTTAATCACCTTTCTTACTCTGTTACATTCAGCAAGATTTACTGTAGCACTCTTAATTCTTAGGTCTATTCTTGTCGTGAACCTTCGTGGGAAGCTTTGGCCAATGTGAGTGTATATTGTTTTAGTGTTTCTATATTATGTATATACGGTAATAGCGTCCGACTGACCTAGTGGTCTCTCGTGGCAGAGGTGCCGGGTTCGAATCACGTTACCGACACGCTCCAGTCTACCTAACTGTAAATGGGTATCTGACTTTGTTAGGGAAGGAGAAGGCAGCGAGGAAGGGAACTGGTCATCCCACCTCTCGATGCTGGACCTAGTATGGTGAAGTCTCTAACACTCCACTCCACTTCGGCAGTATCTGCTATGGGACTATTTTTTGTTTAATATTATCTATTGTCTATCTACCTCTTTGTGTTCCTCGTTCCCTCAAAACCAGATCATCTACTTTTGCAGCGCGTAGTTGAAACAGACAGGGCTTTATTCTCACTAGATCAGTGTTTCTCAACCCTGATAATAGCAACACCCCCTTCTGACAACTAATATTTTAAAACGCTTCCCCCCCCCCACCCTTTTAACACCCCTTGCTCTTTATCGTGCGCGCGCGTGCACACACACACACACATATACATATATTCCACCATACTTTTAAAAAAGCAATGCAGTTAATGAGTTATCTTTTCTTATAATAACTTGTATAAAGAAAAAGAGAAAGCACATTTTTAAAAGCATAGTTATATTAAATATGAGTTTAAGTACGGAATTATATACACCACAAGTTCATTATCCTTAAATTGCAAATTGGCAGAGCAAATGATATAAAATTTGTTCTTACAACTCTATAACTATCATATTCATAATCATATCATTTTAATAGCGCCTAAATGACTGCATATATATATATATATATAAATCTTCAGATATGAATATTTAAGCCTCTCCTTATGTAACCGCTTTAAACATGAAAAAATTGGAAAAATTATTAGTTGATAATAATGATATAATTATATAAAAATTCACTTACTAATGAAGCTTAATGAGATCCTTGCGCTTGGTGTGACTCAGCCAGTTTTGTAATATTTGTTTCTAAGTTTGTTAAAAGAAGTCTCAAATCTCCTGTTACAAATCTGCAGTCGGTTTCGTTGCTTTTGTAGTAGCAACACTACTGCACTGAACCCCTTCTCCACCAAATACGACGTTGGGAATGCTGTAATTAGCAATTTAGTTTCACACCAAAGAACGGGATACGCAAGCCTCTGCTGGATCCAAAATTGTTCGTATTGTGTGTGACTGAATCGTGCTTTTGCCTCGAAGTCATTTTGTAGTTCAATTAATTCTTCTTGTAAATGTTGACTAACTTGTTCCACGTCTGATTCAAACGGATTAATCCCCCAATCCGGTATTTTTAGTTCTTGCAAGTCTTTAAATCTTATGCTCATATCATTTTTAATAGCGTCCAAATGAGTGCAATAAATCTCTAAATCTGAATCTTTAAGCCTGTCCCCACCTAACTGCAGTAAACATGGAAAATGAGAAAGTTCTCGGCGACTAAGATTATTTTTATATAATGCCAATTTGTTGATGAACCCCATGATAATTCCTTTCACTTTAATCAGACTGATCTCATTTCCTTGTAGCTTAAGAAGAACCTCATTTAACTTTTCAAATATATCTGAAAGATAGGCCACATCGTTTCGCAATACTTCTCTTTCGATGCTAAATTCTTCTTTGATTGAATCAAAAAACTCTACAACAGTATCAAATAATGCCCATAATCTTTTTAAACAGTTACCTTCGGACAGCCATCGTACTTCCGTGTGTAGGAGAAGACGTTCAAACTCCTCACCATTATCACAACAAAGTTTACGAAATAATCTATCGTTCAATGAATGCGCCTTAAATTTTGTTAATAACACTGAAAACACAGTTCCATGATTTGTGGAGTCTGTCACTAAGATGCTTGGCGACTAAATGTTGTCTATGAATAACACAATGAATTGTTAAAACACCTGATGCCACATTTTTTAAGTAGGCCAGAAACCCACGATGACGACCAACCATAGCTGGTGCTCCGTCTGTCGCACATGCGATGACATTGGAAAAAGGAATTTGTTTTACCAACAAAAATGTTTCAAGGGTTTCAAAGATTGATAACCCCTTTGTATCTGCTGTCAGTAGTTTTGCAAATAACATATCCTCTATGATATTTTCATTCTTTATGTATCTCACATATGCGAGCAGCAAAGCTTCGTTATCACGCACGACGCTTTCATCCAACTGTAGTGAAAATTCAGTAGACTGCAAATCAGTACACAGCTGATTTTCATCATCGCTTACCATCTCATCTATTCTTCTTGAAACAGTATCATTGCTCAATGGAATAGAAGAAATGATGTCACTTGGATTTCTTTCCATCATTGTGCTAATTACCTCCCGTACAGCTGGTAAAATTAAAGATTCTCCAATGTTGTGAGGTTTACCACACTTCGCAATCATGTGTGCAATTTTGTAAGATACAATGAGACCTTTATCATTGTGATTATACATTTTTTTAAAACATATTAGTGACAGTGATGCGGCTTTCAAACTTTTGTTTTAAGTCCTGGAAGTAAGAAATATCTTTGCCAACTTTATCTGAGTGTTTCTTGGTAAAATGCTCGTTAAGCCGTGACGGTTTCATTGCTTCGTTAGAAAACACTTGCTGGCACAGCAAACACATTGGTAATTGTTCATTTACGGCTGAAGGTACAAAACCGAATTTCAAATATTCAACTGAATATTGTCGATACTTTCTCTTTACTGCTGACATAATGAAAATTTTAGTATAATATCACTGCACTTACATCTACACCTCGTCAAGCCTCAAAACTGACTGAGTTTAATTCTCTACACTCGAAACATCCAAAGGTGCATTAAAACTAAGCAACAACTGCCCACAACGTCCCTGTTGCGAGAAGGTATTTACGGACAGAGTAGGAAATAGGCTGTGATGTGTTCACGGGCTAATTAATGTTTGACGGGAATGTGTTTCCAGAAGAAAATATGTGTCGAGAGTGGAGAGAGAAGGTTAGCTTGTGTGTGTCGAGAGGCTAACAATTGTTTCGAGTGTTGAAGGGACATAAATCTCCGCCTACTGTCTCCTGACAATAGTAACGTCCCAGGTACTAAAAATTTGCGTTTGGAATCCTTGAAACACTCCATGGGACGCAGGGCAAATAAAAACTATCGTGTTACAAGCTATGCGAAGGGGAATGTCTTTTGTAATTGTTTCATATTGATTCATGTAAAAATGTACACAACGCCCCCCTAAATGAAAGTAGCGACCCCCAATCGTTGCGACCATCAGAACGCCCCTAGAAATCTTGAAAACGCCCCCCAGCGGGCGGTACCGCCCCCGTTGAGAAACACTGCACTAGATGGACAAACCACTTAATTTTCTGTCTCTCTGTGTACTTCTTGCAGGATGTAGTTCCTACTGTTTTCATGACGTCATAATTTCTCATTCTGTTTCCCCTGGTAACTTCTCATTTTTTCATATATCTAAATGCAGAGTTATTTTTCCCTTTTTTTTTTTTTTTTGTCTTAGGTAGTTTCCTTCCAACAGGTGGCTCATTTATTGAAACCGCTTGAAACAAATTAAGAGGTCGTAGCAATATTAAGAAAAGAGAAATAATCAAAGTGGTCAAATTAACAGAAATGAACCATTTCATATATATATATATATATTTTTTTTTTTTGGTTTCCTTCCCATCCACAAAGGATTTATCTCAGGAACCTTTCAGGTTATTCAGTCAAAATCCCGGTCAAATGAATCCATCAAATGCTCACGCCCGGGCTTGAACATTGAACACCTGATCGCCAGCGCAATGTGGTAACCATTACACCAGCACGGTCCCATATATATATATATATAAACATGCACACACATACACACAAAAACGTATAGGGGCCTACACACACAAACATGCATGCATACATACAAGCTTGTATACATGCACACACACATGCACCCATACATGCCTAAATACACACGCACATACTGATAAACAGGCTCAAGCTGACAACTGCTTTTTATGAACACATTCAAGTCGACGCCTGAAAGTGAACGAAGAAGAAGATATTCAGTAGACAAAGCCAATTCCCGGTTACCTCTCCAGTGCAGACGACAAACTAAACACTGAGTACTCAGCAGTGGCCTGGTGTTATTGATTCGTCTGTTCTGTTCCGTACCTGACGTCGACTGCTAATTCTCACTACAATTTACATACCTACAATGGAGACTCCCAAACAGATCCATTGTCTGACCGATCTCTTGTTTCATCTTTCTGCTGGCATACGATGCTTTGTGTTGAGTCCAACCTTTGGACAGGAAAGAATGGTCCAGG
Source organism: Oreohelix idahoensis (assembly GCA_024509875.1). NCBI lineage: Eukaryota > Metazoa > Mollusca > Gastropoda > Stylommatophora > Oreohelicidae > Oreohelix > Oreohelix idahoensis. The sequence continues at coordinate 204,500 of JAMPIV010000843.1, read as the reverse complement.
ATTAAATTCTTTTTTTTTCCCTTGAACTGAATGGCAAAGAAACCGGGTTTTAAACGTGGTTGTTTTATTCGTTGGCTGCTTAAGTTTAGACGTGCGGCTTAAGTTAGACGTGCGGCTTAAGTTAGATCGGTTGTGCCCCGGGTACAGTAGAATATTAAATTTCGGTGCGACCGTGAGTGAACATCTTCGCTTACTGTATTGTTGCCTAAACTCCTCTGTTTGTTGAGATTTTTCCGGTTTGCCAGGAGTTCCGGCTAGTAATGTGTGTATTTGTGGGCTCCTGAAATCGTAAGAGGCCATTAATAGGAAGTTTAGCATGAAGCCGGCAACTTCTTCATGTCAAACAAATTATTACATAAACCACGCTGCAAGAACACAGGAATAAATTGGTGCAATGATTTCTGCAAGGGAACCAGCTACTGTGGTAACTTTCCAGGGAGTAGAAAGTGAGGTTTTCCTAAAACCAGGAAAAAATGTGTTTTAATCTGTCACAAGATCGAAGATTCTTTTTTTTTTTTTTAAACGTCAGCTTGTAAAATACTTTTTTGATGTCGTTAGCAATATAGCTTTCTATATTTGTGCTCGGTTTTCTTGTTTCAAAATGGAAATCCTGTGACACATACATAGCAAAAATATATCTACATCCATCGGTTTAGTAAAATGGTTTGTGGCCTGATGGTGACGCGATAATCGAGGACCCAGTTGTAATATTCTAAACTAGCAACAACCCGCCAAAATTGGCAGGTTTTTAATTATAGTGTGTTGTTTCTGTTACATGTATTACATTGCTGCTTCTTCTATAGTCTCGCTTGCTCGCTGTGAATGACGCGATCGTCTCTTCCTTTTAGCCATCATATCATTTTGATCCATAATAATAAGTCTGCAGTACTTTAAATTAAAATTTTGTCTTGAAGAAACAATTAAGAAACTTACATTTTAAGGTTATTTTTAAGAAAAATGACGAGTTAAATCCGTTTCCCGAATGAAACTGGACAGAAGAGTATCTTGATTGTCTGTTAATTTAATGCACACCGTCACACTTTTCTTTTTTCGCGAGAATACGTATAAGGGGAAACAATACAATTATTGTCTAACTTTCAACCACAGTTGCACCCCCTTATCTGTGCTCGAAAGTTAATGCACTCTCTCGAAGATAGAAAAATTGCGCAAATGACGGTGTGCAAAGTGTGACAGACCGAGCGACCGAAGTACCTTACGGCGGGAATTATGGTATTGGATGGATGTTTAACGGACACTAGACTGGTGAGGAGACATCGCCGCTTGTAAGATATGCGGGACCTTTATTAGCACAGCTGTCTGCTGCTCTCCCTAGGTGAATCTTCTATCCTTCAGTTCTCCATATTGTCACTCTTCCATTGGATCCTTTGTGTTCGTCCCCTCTTTTTCGTCTAATGTGTCAATGCCTGTGTCTGACGAGTTGTGCTAGAAGTAGGTCCACTCTGTGTACTTGAATTTGATCTTCACTTACGATCAGTTGTTCATAACGTATGCAGTGAGTAGCCCATTTCGTTGACCGTGTCATTCCGAGAACTAACCATCGTGAGAGTTGCTGTTGATTGCTAGAATTGAATGTAGATGACACAGAAGTGGACAACCAAGCACAAATATGAATAGCCCGTTAGCATAGAAATGAGCACATATGGGTTTTTCCCGGAGTGCAATGATGTCGATTCTGTACAAGAACAAAATAACAATAACAAAAATTAATGCTGATTACACTGAAATTGACAACCAAGCACAAATATAAAAAAGCTTATGAGCATTAAAATTAGGGCTAAGATTTTTTTAACGATTAATTAACCGATTAATCGGTCCAAAATGTTCATCGATTTATTGAGAAAACAAACTTAAATCGATTACTACATTTTTGGCAATGTACATATTTATTTTCCTTAAATGTGAGAGCATTTACTATGTTAGAGGATTGTGATATGGAATTTGGCAAGTATGGGCAATAATAAAAAAATTGTTTGGTTGTAACTTTTCAGTATTGTCATTATATTTTAAGGACGATGTTGCCTTATGAAAATTAAAATAAATAAAAGTCTTTAGTGATTTTTAAAAAAAATGTATTTATGACTTCTTTAATATAATTTATAAAATTGTTTGAAACTAATCATTAATCTTAAGGTGACCAGACGTCCCGGTTTTTCCGGGACAGTCCCGGTTTTCGACCATTTTTGATAATTTGTCCCGACTTTTTTTCGATGCAATCCGGGACGCCAATTTGTCCCGGTTTTGGACGAATTTGCCAATTTGGCATAAATCTCACAGATGTAAAAAAAAAAAAAAAATTATTATTCCGTAACTGACTTGAGGGAATTTTTAATTATTAGTGAACTGGCGCCGAAACAGCACAAGAGGTTGTTAAAACCGCGAATTAGTTTTGTAGTTCCAATGTGATATTCGCAGTTATTTGAAATTTTAGGTAGTGGTAAAGTACCAAGATTTTGCGTACGGTATACGTTTATTTAATTTAAACGGTGAACTATTTGTGCATATTTTGTTATTGTTGTAAGAAAATGGTACCAAAGCGTAAATGCAGTTTCAATGAAGATTTACAAAAGGAATAGGCCTACCCGTTTATTAAAAAGAGTACATCAAACTTCAATGTACGATGCAATATATGTGCCTCCGGGTTTTCGATAAGCCATAGTGGACGTGGTGATATTAAGAACCACATAAGAGAGCCGTCGTTACAGCTGCATCAAGCTCGTCGTTAACCACTTTCTTCAGAGCTGATAAAATTGGTGACCAAGAAGAGCAATTAGCTGCTATAGAAGGCGCCTTTGCATACCATACAGTGCTACACAATCATTCTTTCAGGTCTATGGATTGCACATCAAAATTACTTCAGGTTACTTTAGAGCCAAAATTTGCATGTGCACGTACGAAAACAGAAGCCATTATTCGAAATGTCTTGGCACCCCATATTCTAAATCAGTTAAGGTGTGACCTAGAAAAGTCTACATTTATTTCTGTACTGACAGATGCATCCAACCACAAAGCATTCAAGATTTTTCCTTTGCTTGTCAGATACTTTGATCACAGTAATGGAATGAAAATTAAAATATTAGAGTTAAAGTCATTGCCAGGTGAAACATCTGATATTGTAAGTAGTTTTCTTGATGACTGCATAACTGAAAATGGTTTAGACAGGAAAGTAGTTGGATTATGCAGACAACACAAATTCCAATTTTGGAGGTGCTGAAAGGAAAAGGCAGAACAATGTTTTCAAAAAACTGCAAGAAAACCTTGGACATGGTCTTATAGGAGTTAGGTGTGCAGGTCATATTTTCCACAACACTGTTAGAACAGCTGCAGATGTACTGCCTGTTGATGTCGAGCTGATTATTGCTAACATTTATCTACTCTTCAAATCATACACAGTACGAGCTGAAAGTCTCAAGGAGTTTTGCCAGTTTGTGGAAACAGACTTCCAGATGATCTTAGGTTATGCTCAGACTAGTTGGCTTGCTCTGCTGTTGAAAGGGTTCTTCAGATGTTCCTGCCTCTAAAATCATATTTTCATTCTCAAGACAGATGCCCAGTTTTTATACAGACAATGCTTTGAAAATCCTCTATCTGAGGCATGGCTTGTTTTTATTCACAGTCAGGCCTCTCCATTCCACGAAGCAGTGCAAAAAATAGAGGGACAGACGGTCACTGTGTTTGAAGTCATTGACAGCATCAACAGGTTGAAAACTATTTTGAAGTCCAAACTGGAAGACTGTTTCTTGCCATCAAGAGTTAAGCTAATCCTTGAAAAGCTGGAAATGGAAGGACTTTCAAAGGAGGATGTGAAAAAGTTTCATGCTAGCGTTTCTTTGTTCTGTGAAACAGCTTTCAATTATTTGAATAAATGGGCTGCAATAAATTTTCAAGACCTAGAATCTTACAGCTGGGTAACGCTGAACAGAATACCAATTTGGGCAGATATTGAGATATCATCACTAGTGATTCAAACATTACCTTCAGCCCACTTTACAGAAACTGAAATTTATGACGAATATGTCTATATGAAGCAGTTTGTTACTTCTCAGAAAATTAGTGAACGGAGTGCCAAAAAAACATTGCCACCACAACGTTGGATTGAAATAGTTTCCCACTTCAAAAACAATAATGTGACATTTTCAAATATTTTGAAATTGGCAGTTTTTTTTCTGTCTACCTGGAACAAATGCTGCCACAGAAAGAGTGTTTTCTTTGATGAACAGCTTATGGGCAAGTGATAAAACACAGCTAGGTGTTGAAACTTTGAAAGCTATGTTGACAACCAAAGTGAACTGTGAGGAAACATGTGTCGAGTTTTTTAAGATGCTGCTTGCAAAGAAGGACCTATTGATAAAAATCCACTCATCTGAAAAGTACAGTAACTCAGCTTCACCTTAAGTAAGGATTATTGATGTTTTTCTCTCTTATTAGTTTAAGTAGTTAAACTTATACAGTAAAATGTATGTTATTCAAATGTATATATAAAGTGTATATTATTTTAAATTGACATCAACTTGATTTTTCCGGGACATGTCCTGACTTTTGACCTTTTCTTTACCCTTTTGTCCCGATTTTTTGCATTGAAATAGTTCAAATCTACTATTTTGTCCCGGATTAGGGTTTTGAAAATATGGTCACCTTATTAATCTTCGAGTAAAGAAATCCAATTAATCGATTGAGATTTTAAAAATCAATCTCAGCTGTAATAAAAATTAATTTTGATAACAACAAAACTATGATTCCAAGCAGTCTCTAAAGAAAAAAAAAAAAAAAAAAGAAAGAATTAGGGCATCACCGAATATTCCATTCGTATTCGATTCGGTGCCGAATCGTGCATTCAATGAACTATTCGTATTCGGTCGAATAGTACGCTGCCATCGAATATGAAAAGTAAATTTTTGTCCAGCACTTGCCGACAACACGTTTTCAGATAACAGATGTTGTCTTTTGGCAGAGAATGTTGAGAGACTCTTTTTTTTTTTTTTTAACAGCCAATACATGTTTCATGCAGCAATTTAAAAAACTGATCAATGGCTAGTTAGTACTATTAGATAATCATCATCATGTGACGTATTCTCTCCAGAACGTTGTCTCCATTACGGCTGCTCTGAACGCATCACGATTCTGGGCAAGTCGACCTGCATCTTCCAAAGACATGTTCAGACTCTCTGTGATGTCCTGGATCCACCGTCGTCTAGGTCGTCCCCTTCCCCTTTTTCCAGGGACTATGCCTTCCATTAGCAATTTTCCAGACTATTATGTCTTTTTATATGACCGAAGAATTTCAGCTTCCTTATTGCGATTGTATTTAGGAGCCAATTTTCCTCTACATTTAGTGAGTGCAGTACTTCTCTGTTGGTCTTTTTTTTCTGTCCAGGGTATTCTCAACATCCTTTTGTAGCATTTCATTTCGAATGATGTCATCTTTTTTGCAACTGTTTTATTGAGTGTCTATGTCTCGCAGCCGTATGTTGCTACTTGGAATATACATGCTCTGATCAGTTGTAGCTTAGTTTCTTTGCTTGTGCCTTGCCATAGGTTTTTCATCTGTAATAGTTTATGTGAGGCAATTGCAAGTCTTCTTTTAATATCTACTGCAAAGTCGCCAGAGCTGTTGATGATTGATCCAAAGTATTCGAATTCGTTAATACCTTCCAGTTCTTCGTTATCAATTTCAATTTCTGGTTTGATCTTTACTTTGTCTGTTGTCAATACTTTGGTCTTCTTGGTGTTTAGGTATAGATTCTGGGCCTCGCTGTGATTTTTGGTTGACATAATTAATTTTTCAAGTCCTTCTGAGTTGGTCGATAGGAGGACTATGTCGTCAGCATATCTGATTAGCGGGATCTGGTACACGCCGATGTTGAATGGGTCAAACTCTGTGTGTTTTTGGTCATCTCTTATAAGCCATGCCAGCAAAATACTATTACATATCATAATGAAAAGAATGCAACAAAAGCTAGAAACAGAAATTCACGAAGTACAGGCGGATTTTCGACCAGGTAGAAGCACTAGAGATCATATATTCAATATGAGGAACATCATAGAAAAATGTAGAGAATTCAACGTTGACCTAAATACTAGTTTCATTGATTACACCAACGCTTTCGACTGTGTACAACATCAGCAGTTATGGACTATTATGAAAAATATGAGATTTCCAAACTACCTTATACAACTCATTGCACTGCTGTACCAAGAACAACAGGCAGCCGTAAGAATAGATGTAAAAACATCAGAATGGTTTGAAGTACAGAAAGGAGTAAGACAAGGCTGTACCCTTTCCCGCTACCTGTTTAACATTTATGCCGAGAATATTATGAGTACCATTAAATAGTTCTAAGATATTTGCCCTATGTTTGTAACGGTGTATAATTAATAAAAAATGTCAGTAGACCTATTGAACACAACTTTTTATGCCCCAACATTCACTCACTATTTATATTCGTATTCGGCCGAATAGTAAAAACCCATATTCGGTGCTGCCCTAGAAAGAATAGCACTTGCTGTTCCAATCTGGCACGACTTAAGTGGCAATTAAGGTGAGATTGTTGTTTAGGGGCTGGCAACATCACCGTGTAAAACTAATTGCTACGACAAACACCGCTGTAAGAGCAAATCAGTGCTTTCGTACTGGCCGCCTGCATTGGCGATAATGTAGCCGGTGGCCCATGCAACATAAGTAGCGAAAAAGGAAAGTAGCAAAGAAATGAAAGCAGCTAATCAAAAATTTCTGAGCGGCTTTGTGGTTTTTGTCAACAGAGGATATCTTTGTAAACTGACATGTCGATGCTGGTTGGTGGTTGTTGATTATTATTATAATTTTTTTTTTAAAAGAGAATAACAGATGACAGTTTAGACTAGGGGTTTTCAACCTTTTTTTTTTTTTTTTTTTTGCTCATAGCCTTCTTCTGAGCCTCGTTTACCTCTGTCAAAGCAGTCAGTGGCCATCACGCCTGGTGGCGTCTTGTAGGGCAGCAAGAAACGGCTTCCACTTTGCTCGGTCGGACGCCATCCTTCGTACGTAATAGAAAATTATTAGGGCAGAAAATATAAATCATGGAATAAAAAAACATAAAAAGAGCAATAATCTCTTCATCTTCTTCTTCAGCTACAATGTCTAGTGGTGTAGGAGATCATGTCTCTCCACAATTTCCAGTCTCCATTACTGTTTATCATTTCTATTGTTGATTTTGTTCCCAGCTCTGGCTCATATTTTTTGCATTTCGGCTTCTACAGTTGTCCGCCAAGTTGTTTTTGGTCGACCACTCTTTCGCTTTCCTTCGGGGGTCCAAAGCACAGCTGTTCTTGTAATGGCATCAGGGTCTCTTCTGAGGACGTGGCCTACCCAACTCCAGCGTTTTTTGTGTGTGTGCACATAATAGAGAGGTTGAAATGATGTAAACATGCACTGAAGAAAACAAGCTGACACCAGGTGTAATCTCCAATCTACAAGACACAAAGGTCACACCTGTGCTCACGCACACATACACAAAATTATATAATACACTCATGCATAGTCTACACACACAAACACACACACATATATATACATATACACACTGATTGATATACACAGCTTCAAAACGAAGATAACGAGACACTAATAAAGGTGTTAATTTGTAACATGCATTAATATTTTTATATTCTTCATTTTCTAAACCAAAGCCACCATCCCACGTGACACGTGGCATCACAAACGACATGTATAGACAATGAGTTGTTGTTTGTTCAGGGCTAGACCTAGTGATCATTATTAGTTGGAATGAGAGAAATTGTTTAATATTTTAAAACCAACCTAGCTTCAGAGGGGGAAAAAAAACAGCATCTGTAAAACCTAATGGCTGCCTTCATTGTCAATTGCCACCCTCATAACCCCACCACAAACCGCTTGATCTTGCTGTGAGCTCGGGGTTAGCCGCTAGGTCGAGAGTAATTATTTAATTGAGTGTACTCCAGTACGTCGTGTCATATTTTCATAGTTTATGCCATATCCTGTGTCAGACCTGATGGAATGTCGGACGAGAGTCTGGCATGATGAATTGTGGCAATTTACTCATTGTTTTTTTCCCCCCATAAAGTCATCACAGGTGAGAGGAGAAAAAGGAAGGAAAGCGCGGCTCGTTAGGGATGAGAGGTGGAAGGAGGAGCACGGCTGAGGTGAAAGTTCAAATCCACCAGTTATAATACTTGGCTTTTTGGTAATCTCTTTCAAACGTTGTTGACCACATGGGGCGAAAGAACAAAGAAAGGACTGATAGACTGTGTGAGAAAGAGAGAGAAATCGGGGACAAACAAGAATAGAAAATTGTACATCGTTTGCTAGAACTGAATGCAGTTGCCCCAGAGGTAGAAAACCAAGCACGAATGTGAATAGCGTGTGAGCATAAAAATGAGCACCTATTGGTTTGCCCTGAGTGCAATGATGTCGATTCTGTACAACAGTTACTGTTGACAAAAACAAACAAAACAATAAACATAAATGCTGATAACACCGAAACTGACAACCAAACACATATAAAAAAAAGCCCACGAGCATAAAAATTAAGTCTGGGTTTTTTTAAAAACTATTAATTAATATAGATTAACTAGCAATAACCTGTCAATATTGACAGGTTTTAAATTATTGTGTGTTGTTTTTGTTACATTTATTACAGACGGTACTACTACCACTGTGGTCATTTCATTGCAGGCGACCGTCATTAGATATTTGTAGTGAAAATTATATTGATGTATTAAATATGAAGACATGGAGTTACCTTCCTAAATGACATGTGGAGCGGTGATAATGATCTAATGGACCGTAAATTGACTAAATAACTAACATTTCTTTTATGACAACATGTCTCGTAATTGTTCGTGCATCTTTTTAAAATCGTGACTTTCCATAATCAAACTGTTCATGCACACCGTCATTTTGCGCACTTTTCTATTTTCGGGAGAGTACATATAAGGGAAACAATATAATTATTGTCTAACTTTCAACCACAGTTGCACCCCCTTAGCTGTGGTTGAAAGTTAATGTACTCTGTCGAAAAATAGAAAAAGTGTGCAAATGAAGGTGTGCAAGATGTGACTGACCGACCGACGTACTTACGGCGGGTTTTATGGTATTGAATGGGTTAAAAAAAAATTTTTGTGGTTGAAAGTTAATGTACTCTGTCGAAAAATAGAAAAAGTGTGCAAATGAAGGTATGCAAGATGTGACTGATCGACCGACGTACTTACGGCGGGTATTATGGTATTGAATGGGTTAAAAACTTTTTTTGCTCCGTTTGAACTTAGAGCAAACAATTGTAGCTGGACCCTTTCCAGGAAGCCTACGACAAAGCACGCGTGCGCACTTGCAACAGTGGTTAGTGTAGAAATTTGTTTGACATAATGAGTTTGCCAGTTAGAAAATTGTATAGAACGAGAAGAAATTAAGGAAACAATAGGGACACTAGATACGTAATAGAAAATTATTAGGGCAGAAAATAGAAATCATCGAACAAAAAAACATAGAAAGAGCAATTATCTCTTCATCTTCTTCTTCTTCAGCTACAATGTCTAGTGGTGTAGGAGATCATGTCTCTCCACAACTTCGTGTCTCGACTACTGTTTATCATTTCTGTTGTTGATTTTGTTCCATGCCATGATGTCAAACTGTCCAGTATTTGCTCTCTTTGTCGTTCTCTATCTATATTTGCTTCAGTCAACATGTTGTCGCGATATATTCCACCTGTCTTCTTTTCATAACATTCTCACAGGAAGTAAATTTTCTCCTTCTAATATGTGTAATAAATTTCCTTTGTGCACTAGCATATTTCAGGGCATCTCTTTTTTTTTTTTTTTTAGCTTTCCATGAAATTTTTGTTTACACTCGTCTGTAAAACCACATCTCTGTGGCCTCTAGCGCGTTTCCCTTTATTTTACTACTTGCCCATGACTCACTTCCGTATGTCAGGATTGGTTCTGTATAAACTAAACAACTGTCTTTCTGACTTAACTGTGTTGGTCGTGAAACTATTTTCGAAAAATGTTATGTTCATTTGTTTTTCTTGCTGCTTGTTTTTATTCTTCTTTTTCTTCTCTCCCTTCCCATGCTTTCTTTTTCCCCCTTTTTGAAACTTATTTCCCTCTTACTTATTATTATTATTATTTTTTTTTTAAATAATCAGCTGCAAGAACCATTAAGTTGTTTATTGATGACAGCCCTGTTTTCACTTTCCTTCTCATCATGATCAGCTCTCTCCATTTCCCTTTTCACAATTCTTAAAGCCAACGTTTAAGTTCCTCTATCTAAATTCTGCTTTAGTATTCGTCTGCCAATTGTTTTATGAATAAGTAATAAAAAATATCTTATTTGATCATCAATGAATTTTTAATATTTCACCTGGGGCACACCACTCACAGTATTTTAGATTAAGAATTAATTATGCCGCGAGCAGTTCCCAGGGTCTTCCAGGAACAAAGAAAGAATTGAACTGCTACTCCCTCTGGTATGTCATAACAGGCAGCGAGGTTATGCGTGGAAAATGGCAAGCTCAGCATATAAAACACGTTGCTACAGAAACTACCTCTACACAAAAACATGAACGTGCTTTGATGCAGGTTTCTTGTAGTAGTTGTTCCGTGCTCCGTAAAGATACGAAACAAAAAGAAATAAATGAATGAATAGTTTTTTTACTTTGCACATCTGATATAGTTTTTTTTTTTTACACTCAGGAACCGATGCATCTCAATCATAAGGAAATTCATACATCCTGTGCAATATTTCACTGGTGCATTGATATAAACAATTGGTGGTCAACCAATCAGTTGTTATAATTTGGTGTCATGAGAAATTTATTTACACTTTTAAAACTCTGAAAATTAATATAATTTTCAACATTAGGTCAAGTAAAATAATGGTGTACATTGGAGATATTATGTAACTGACCACATTGACGAATCGATGAGATTTGTAAACGGGAACTGATGGATGGTATGAACTGGGGAATTAATGTAAACTTGTACAAGGAGAAATTGATGTAATCTTGTATAGAATGTTTGATTTGGTTTAGGTTTTAATGACCATCTTCATTGCCCACAACAACTCCATCAGTGCTCCGATCACAAGTGGAGGATCTCAGCACATTGCACGAACTCCGTAGCACCCGCGAAGATCCCAGAGTGTGTGTATACCGGAATCACACATGCTGTACATATTTTTGTGATGGGTAGGTTTCCTGATTTTTAAAAATGTTGCCACGGCACCGGCCGCATGGCCTACTCTTTACGATTTCCAACTGCCGAGGGAGTTTTAACGTGCGCAACTTGCACACGGGACCTCCTATTTTTTTCGATATTATCCGAGAAGGCTAGCTATTCGAGCTCACTACCTAGGAGATCAGGTGGGAAGTATGACATCATTAGGAACCACTGATTCTGAAAAAAAAACATGTCAATCAATTATATACTCTGTACTGGGAGCGAACGTGGTACCTTTAGAATTAAAGGCGGACGCCATACCTCTTTGACACCACCCCCCACCTATAGAATGTTATGAGTAGATAAAGATAATCCCACAGCGCATACTGCCGTTTGGGAATGAAGTGTTGAGATTTTTCTTGTAGCAGTGGCCACGGCATCAATCTTTTTTACATAATGAGACTGTCAGCCCCATGGCCAGCAGTAGCCCTATTCTTTCTTTGCCTCCTCGGGGACCCCAGGGAACTACACAGGGCCTGAAACAATCATGCTTGAAAAAAAAAATTCATTTTCAAGAATGTTCTTTGCTGGATTAAAGTCGACATTGCTAACATCACGCCGGCGAATTTTGAGCTACCTTAGCAGAATCAGTCCATTTTATAATGTGAATGCATGAATTTTAACATAGTGAATTGTGTAATGTGTAATTTCATAAAACGAGAAAGTATACCCGTCAAAACAATGGCGTGAAAAGAATTAAATCCACCTTCTTAAAATTTCAGCATCTGCAGCTCATTGAGGAGATTAAGAATCTTGCTTGGAGCTTATTTTGTTTAAACCTGAACGATGTTACTGAAAATATTTGTACAATTTTGAAGAAAAAAATATTAATTCAGACTGCATAAAAATGATTAAATATATGCGATTTTATATGACATTTTTATATACAGTTATCTCTTTTTACATTTAATTAAAAAATACAATTCAAATGAACCTTATCGTCAAACAACTATGAGTGAGCTTGCATTCAAAATAAAAAGCATAATTAAATCATCGATGTTTATTAACATGGCAGCTGTTGCGCTCTCTAACAGCACCATTTAACAGCAATACATTGGGACTCTATATTTTCGTTATTGAACTCACACATTGGCTGTGTGTGGTGTTCCCGGAAACGGAGCCTTCCAGATCTGGGGCAGAGTTGCGCCTCGGCTCCGATGACGCTCACTGGTGCAGCCACCTAACTGCACTATTGGATGAACATGAGGTATAACATACATATAGGCGTGAGGTGGCAGGAAAGCAAACCCGTAACAATTGCTTGCTGTAATCGGCTGTGTCGGGCCGAAAGGCGCTGATATCGCAGCCTAGCTAGCTGTAAACTACAACACAACGTACTTACCGCTCAAAACTAACGGTCAGCATTGTAAGAGAGAGATGTGGCTGAGAGCGAACGCAAACAAACAAACAACAACAACGAACTCACACTGGCCGAGCGCAGGCGAAGTGATTATGACCGTTTCTGTTTCAGCATGTAACGTGTTGGAAAAAAAATGCAAGCTTTGACTTAAAGTGATTACGTTCGTCAAAATCGTACAGCGCTCTAAAAGGTTAACGGAGTAAAGTTTACCTTGCATGACAGCACATGTTTGCGAACTTTTCTCGCATTCTCTTTTCTTCCCGCTTAAACTTTACCCATGTTTTGATAATCATTCTGTTACAAGATTCAGAAGCCCGGTAACTGCATAGGATTTTCACAAGTATGTTAAAAACTATTCAATCATTCCTGGGTTTTTTTCCCGCCCCAAAGTTCACAGTCAGAGCGAGCGAGCTACTTGTAAAGTCACTAACTCCAAAGGAAAACATTTAGTGAAACCACACAAAAACATATAGTTTGTAAAGGAAATGCGTATTTGAAGTCATGCTCTTTATTAAACGCTAATACCCGTTGGCTCATTAAGGTAAATAAGCAAATACTGTAATGTCTTTGCAGGGAATCGTGGATGATTCCCGAAAGGACATTTCAGAATTTGTGTGATCTCTTCAATTTTTTTTTTTTTTCACTCTGATGTGTCTCAGACCATGCAACGTGTAAAAATGGCTCAAAGTTGTAGACTTAAATTACGCAGGATGACTTCGCATTTTTTTTTTCCTGCTCAGACATGTCCCTTTGAAAATAGTCTGCGATGCCCCAGCTCTTTAACATAACCGCACCAGTATGCCGCAGGTGTGTCAAAACAGATCTTAAGTGCTCAATAATAATCTCTTCTCAGGACGGCACGTTCTCTTCGCGTGTGATGGGGCAAGAACGTATGATCAAAGCTCTGCTGTTATATTCAGTAGCTTGTACAGCTCTTCATAGTAGAGTCTCAAAGTCGTCAAAACGTTGCAGTGTTGCCTTATTGCAGGTTAAGTGCATGCTTCTGGGATTAAGCGAAGTCAGGGATAGATTATCTCTGGTCTGATTCACCGGAGAACGCAAGCAGGTAAATTTTAAGACAACAGCTTTTTTATTTATATTTTTTTAAGTTAAAATGGTGAGAAACTACACTTACAGTGTCGAGATTCATACTTTCTGCGGTATTTTGAGATACTTAAGCCTGGGGACAAAAAATGCAAGCAAAAATGACATCTGTAACAAGGGTTTACGGGTAAAACACAAAGGTAGGCGATGATAGAAAGAACAGAACGCTGTGTGAAAATGAAGCGTTGGAATTTCAGGTTAAGAGGGGGTAGAAAGATTCGGAACCATAGTAAGAAGAAATTTATAGGAAAATGATTCCCACAGGAGTACAGAGAGACTAAGTAAGTCAAATGAGAGAATTTAGCTGAGTAGTTCTTACATACATGGTAGTGCAATGCTCGTCCAGTATTTCAGGAACAGGTACTTGGTGTGTTTGGAAGGAGTTAGTACCCCTTGTTTTGACGTTGAATAATAAAAGGTAAAGATAGTCCCATAGCACAGTCGTAGGGGAGTGAAGTGTTAGAGACTTCTCTATACTAGGTCCATCATCGAGATGGGGGGTGACCAGTTCCCTTTATCGTTGCCTTTTCTCCCCTAACTCAAGAGCAAAATCAGGTACCCATTTACAGCTGGGTAGACGAGCGTGTCAATACCGTGAATCGAACCCTTTATTATCCTTGTTAAATTCGCCTCAGCTATAGACGTTTGTTAACGGCCACTCCAGTGTAATATTTTCCGATCTTAATAAATTTATACAATTTAAGAAAGAAAAAAAATCTGGAGATTTAATAGTCTGTTTTTTTATTAGGTGTTCAGTTCGCAGGGCACTTTTAAAAAAAAAATTGTTATTACTATCTCAAAGCTATAATATTAAAAGTCGATGGCCCTAGACCAGCATGGTCCAACTGCAGTCCCCTGGGCCAAATGTGGCTCGCGTAAAATTGTTTTGTGGCCCGCGCTCATACAAAATATTTTTCTTTAATTATATGGTATAATAATTACTTTTGAGATTAGACTCAAAACGTCCGGTGCAAAGCAATGTTACAACCCACAAAAGCCAGATCCAAACCTCAGAAATGATGTATCTCAAGAAGGTGGTTGAAGTAACAAGAAGAGACATGATGCACAACCAGACGATACGTCAAGGCCTAAAAACTCAACCCCTGCAGACCCAAGTAGAACAGTCCCAACTAAGATGGTTTGGCCATGTCTATAGAATGGGAGAAGATCGGCTACCACGACAAGCATGGAAAACTAAGAGCCAGGGATCCAGACCTCCAGGACGACCCAGAGTCCGCTGGGAGGGCAACATTAGACAATCTTTGAAAGACCGAGGACTAGAATGGAATCAGGCCAGGAGGAAGACAGCCGATAGGATAGTATGGCGCTCTCTCTTCCAAACCTCTACACCTCACGGTAGAAGGGGAACGACTAAGTAAGTAAGTAAACAAAGCTATGTTTTTACTGCCAGCAGTCAGCATCCAAAAGCAGTCGATTGACATTGATATCGGGACTCTGGTTACAGAAAATCCACCCCTCTCCACCAACTTCCCATTAGGAGGTAAGGATAAAGCTAAAATTATTTCAATAGAAATTCAATGATCATTGTAATTTGTATTTTATTTTTAATTTCGCACTCTTCGCTTTTCCTCCATTTTCACTGCGCGTTTACTTTAAATAACTTTTTAATCATGAATGCCCTGCGACCTTTCAATTTTTGGTTTATGTGGCCCTCGGGGTAGAATAAGTTGGACCACCCTGCCCTACGCAGACCTGGATAACGAACGGACGAAATCTTTATTTCATCACCGTAAGGCAACCTCATCATGTCAAACAAATTTCCACATCAACCACGGCTGCACGAGCGTGGGAATGTTACATGCAAGCTTCCAGCAAGGGGACAAGCTACAGTGGAGGTTCCATGATCCGTAAGGAGAGCAAAGGATGATGATGATGATTAACATTCGTTCGCTAATGAGAGAGAGAAAGAGAGGGAGAGAAGGACAGAAAGAGTGATTGGCAGATAGCTAACTGAAAGTACACAGTGTATCCATATATCGGTACTCAAGTTGTGGTATTTGTTGTGTGTGTCAATGTTGAATGAGCGTGCATGATTACGTGTTTGATAAGGGTGTTTTTTTGTTGTTGTTTTTTTTAAGCTATGTGATGAGAGACGAGCGTTTGACAACACTGACGTCATATCAGGGAGGCGGGGTCAAGAGAATCGAAGCGGTGAAGGGAACCGAGGTGGGATAAATCGATCTTTTGTTTAATGATGTTCTTTCCCTGGCACTCATTCATCTTTCTGGCATCGACATAAAGATGGTTGTGATGACTTTTCTGATGGCTTTATGGTGGTAGAGGTCCGTCGTTAAGCACGACCATTATATGAAGGTTTATCAGCCGCAGTTTAATGGACAGACTTACTGACAAACGTCTCGTGTTGTTCCTTGGGAAGGGGGGTTGGGGTGCCTGAGGAAACAAAGAATAGAACTGCTGCTCCCCTCAGGCGTGTCGTAAGAGGCGATTAATGGGAGGTTGTGCATGAGACTGGTCACCTCATATTGTAAATGCATTGTTACAGAAACCACCACTGTAACAGCACGTGCTTTGATGTAACCATCTAGACAGCCATCCGCAGTGGTGGGCAGGGCTGTGGAGTCGGGAGTCGTGGAG
The DNA here is from genome assembly GCA_024509875.1 of Oreohelix idahoensis. Taxonomy (NCBI): domain Eukaryota; kingdom Metazoa; phylum Mollusca; class Gastropoda; order Stylommatophora; family Oreohelicidae; genus Oreohelix; species Oreohelix idahoensis. Next base: position 188,173 of record JAMPIV010000843.1, on the reverse strand, counting down.
TCGGTCGTTTTTTAGTATAAAAAATACTCCGACTCAGAATTTGACGAGACTTAAGCCCCCAGGCAGTTGGTGGATTGCTGGGGCACCACAAGAAGGATGGCTGTCGACCGAGCAAAATGGAGAGAGTTTGTTGCTGCCCTACATGACGTCACTAGCCGTGATGGTCACTGATTGCTCTTGTCAGTCAGCTACTAAGGACCAAAGAAGTAGAAGCCCAGGCAGATGCTATTTTTAGGAACCAATTCAATTTAAATAATAAAAACATTATATTTTTTTAATACGATACATGGTTCGATGTCTGAATGGGCAGACAGACATACAAACAAATATTAGACAGATACATTGACTGATCGATTGGTTGATTGATTGACGGTGACCTCTGAGGTCAATGCGAACTATGCAATGCTCATCTTGCATGACGCAGTTTTTTTTGGTTTTTTTTTAAGCAACGCGTGTTCATCGATTTGCCTTCAAGTTCTCTACAACGCTGTGTCGTATACCCTTGTGATTGTTTGATGTTTGAGTAACTTCTAGTGTACAATTTTGTCTCAGGTCATGCAACATCCTACCTTACTGGCCTCTATTATTGATTTCACTTCAAGGACCAAATCTATCTATCTATCTATCTATCTATCTATCTATCTATCTATCTATCTATCTATCTATCTATCTATCTATCTATCTATCTATCTATCTATCTATCTATCTATCTATCTATCTGTCTGTCTGTCTGTCTGTCTGTCTGTCTGTCTGTCTGTCTGTCTGTCTGTCTGTCTGTCTGTCTGTCTACCTACCTACCTACCTGCCTACCTACCTACCTACCTACCTACCTAACCTACCTACCTACCTACCTACCTACCCACCTACCTACCTATCTATCTATGTGTCTGTCTCTCTCTCTCTTTCTCTCTCTCTCTCTCTCTCTCTCTCTCTCTCTCTCTCTCTCTCTCTCTCTCTCTCTCTCGCTTTTTCTGGTAATTGTTGCTTTTTTAATGAATATTTTAAATATGAGTTACTAGCAATAACCCGTCAATAATGACGGAAGTTAATCAAAAACTGTAATATTTATTTAAATTATTTTTTAATTCAATATAAAAGTTCTGTGATGACAACATTTTTTTTGAAAGTGCGTGGAATTGTTTCAAAGAATGTTCCCCGATAAAAAGTGTTTTTAACAAAAACTTTCAAAAGTTTTCATCATTTGTTCCTCGGGTGAGGGCGACATAGAGCTGCCGTGTCCGAAAACAGGTTCAAGAAGGAAAACTCCTACGTGATCAAAAGATTGTCCGTGCGCCTTATTGATCGTCATTGCAAATGCTAAAATCACTAGGAATTGACGACGTCGCAACCTAAATGGCAAACTGCGCTCGCTCAGTTCGAAGTCAATGAGAGGAATTAAAACTCGTTCTCCCTTATTATAGCCAATAATAATTTCTGCATCAATGGAATTCCGATGCAAGATTTTTATGACCAAACGCGTGCCATTCAATAGTCCGTTTTTTGCGTTCAGATTTCGCAATAGCATGATAAATGCAGCAACCTTTAATTTCAGCAGATGCGGTGGCATTCATGATGGGCACTGACTGCTCGTTAAGGAACTCGGTTGGGACATCAACTTGTCGTCGTATTGCTGCTTCTTCTAGAGTCTCGCTTGCTCGTTGTGATTGACGCGATCGTCTCTTCCTCTTAGCATCTGCAGCTTATTTTGCAGCCATCTTATCATTTTGATCCATAATAATAAGTCTGCAATATTTTTAATTAAAATTTTGTCTTGAAGAAACAATCAAAAACTTACATTTTAAGGTTATTTTTAACAAAATGTTGAGTTAAATCCGTTTCCGGAATGAAACTAGGTTCTATAATAAAAAACTTGCATTTTATTCATATATCACTGTCACTCACTTTGTGTTGCACAATTCACCGATTTTTCTTCGTTGAGTGCTACTATTTTCGGGAGAGTACATATAAGGGAAACAATACAATTAATGTCTAAGATTCAACCACAGTTGCATCCCTTAGATGTGACCGACGTACAAACGGCGAGAAATATGGATTATGATGATAATACAGACCACATGGTCTTTTATATTTGGGAATGCGCCCTTATGTAACCGACGGCCTTTGTGTCTAGGTTAAACGAGGCACGCTTCGCCAACAGGAAGCAAAACTGATATTTAAAGAAAGTGAATGTGAGAATGCTATTCTATCCTATAAAGTGGATGTGCGGTTCTATTGCCGTGGGTATTGTAAATCTGAGTATGCTGTTACATTACGTTGGGAGTTGTACATGCGAGTATGCTGTTATATTATGGTGGGAGTTGTACATGTGAGTATGCTGTTATATTACGTTGGGAACTGTAAATGTGAGAATGCTGTTATATTATGTTGGGAACTATAAATGTGAGTATGCTGTTATATTACGTTGGGAACTGTAAATGTGAGTATGCTGTTATATTACGTTGGGAACTGTAAATGTGAGTATGCTGTTATATTACGTTGGGAGCTATAAATGTGAGTATGCTGTTATATTACGTTGGGAGCTATAAATGTGAGTATGCTGTTATATTATGATGGGAACTGTAAATGTGAGTATGCTGTTATATTACGTTGGGAGCTATAAATGTGAGTATGCTGTTATATTATGGTGGAAACTGTAAATGTGTGTATGCTGTGATATTACTTTGGGAACTGTAAATGTGAGTATGCTGTTATATTATGGTGGGAACTGTAAATGTGAGTATGCTGTTATATTACGTTGGGAACTGTAAATGTGAGTATGCTGTTATATTATGTTGGGAACTGTAAATGTGAGTATGCTGTTATATTATGTTGGGAACTGTAAATGTGAGTATGCTGTTATATTATGTTGGGAACTGTAAATGTGAGTATGCTGTTATATTATGGTGGGAACTGTAAATGTGAGTATGCTGTTATATTATGTTGGGAACTGTAAATGTGAGTATGCTGTTATATTATGTTGGGAACTGTACATGTGAGTATGCTGTTATATTATGGTGGGAACTGTACATGTGAGTATGCTGTTATATTATGTTGGGAACTGTACATGTGAGTATGCTGTTATATTATGTTGGGAACTGTACATGTGAGTATGCTGTTATATTATGGTGGGAACTGTAAATGTGAGTATGCTGTTATATTACGTTGGGAACTGTACATGTGAGTATGATGTTATATTACGTTGGGAACTGTAAATGTGAGTATGTTGTTACATCACTTTGGGAGCTGTAAATGTGAGAATATTATTTTGGGAGCTGTAAATATGAGTATCTGTTGGATTAGTGTGAGTACTGTATATATGAGTATCTGTTATATTACTTCGGTACTGTAAATGTTGGTCTGCTGTTATATTACTTTTATAATGTAACGTTATCTGAAATATTACTAGTTCAAGCACAATATAAGACTGAATGGATATAGTATAAAAATTGAGAGAAAGTAAGGGCAGAATGTTTGACGGGCCAGCATGCCCAATTCTCAACCCTTTGAAGATAAAACGCATTCGTTCGTTAACTCTCTCGCTATCTGTGTGTGTGTGTGTGTGTGTTCGCCTCTCTGTTTTTTTTTCTTCTACCGAGCTGGCACAGTCACGCCACGTTCCTATTGCCTGAACAATCAGAACTGATCTGTGGTTTTTTAAACACGCTCGAATAACCTCCTCATGGACTGTTGCGAAATTGTTCTTGTGTGAATGTGTGCGTGTGTGTGGTTGGGGGGTGGTCTAATTTAGTCATGAGTTCCGTGTATGTGTGTGTATATATATATATATACATACACGGAACTCATGACTAAATTAGACCACACGACCCCCTGTCTATATCTGTTTGTGTGTGTGTGTGTGTGTATATATATATACAGAAAGTTGAAAGTTTCAATTATTTAGGCAGTAAAATGACTCAGGATGGTGACACAACAAGAGAAATCCATACTAGAATTGCTTTGGCAGCTAGCGCCTTCAATAGATTATCTAACATTTGGAAATTACGATCATTGAGTATACATACCAAGCTTCGTCTGTTTAATTCAAATGTTATCTCAGTGTTAACATAGGGCTGTGAGAGTTGGAAAATAACAAAATCATTGGAGAACAAGCTGAATACATTCGAGAACAAATGTCTTAGAAAACTCATGAACATCAGTTGGAAAGAATTCAAGACTAATCGACAAATAAGAGAAGACTCTAGGCAGAAATATGTCTCCGACTATATAAGGAAAAGACGATGGTCATATATCGGTCATGTCCTACAAATGCAAAACAACAGAATACCACTACAGGCGCTCACTTGGGTTCCTGAGGGTAAGAGGAAAAAAGGAAGACCAAAAGAAACACTTAGAAGAACAATAATAAGAGAAGGAAGAACGTTGGGATTAAATAATGTGCAAGAGCTAAGAGGAGTGGCGTCACAACGAACAACCTGGAGAGCACTGGTTTCTGCCTTATGCGCCGTGTTTGGTGCTTAAAGAATTTATTATTATTATAATATATATATATATGTTTCCGTAATCGGTGTGACAAGCCAACGGGTGATCAGCCCATTGGGCATATATATATATATATATATATATATATATATATATATATATATATATATATATATATATATATATATATATATATATATATATATATATATATATATATATATATATATATATATATATATATATCGTTTTGTACGTAAATGTTTTCAGAAATCATGTTTCATTAAAAGTTACATATCCTTCCATATATTCCACGTTTAGTATATTAATATGTTTATTAATTAACTATGTAATATAATTTGTTAACTGCCATCTAGTCAAAGTATAAGGAACGCATTTAACCAAATTTATGTAGGAGAACACGTGATGGAACTTTCTAATAGGGCTGGGAACTGTCTGAAGGAGAACACGTGATGGAACTTTCTAAAAGGGCTGGGAACTGTCTGACACAAATAGTGTAACTGGGGGGGTCAGCTTACGTATTTTATTTCCCTTTTGGAAAGTGGTATCTTGAATTTAGAGGAACAGTGAAAGACCATACATCTATCTATCTATCTATCTATCTATCTATCTATCTATCTATCTATCTATCTATCTATCTATCTATCTATCTATCTATCTATCTATCTCTATCTATCTATCTATCTATCTATCTATCTATCTATCTATCTATCTATCTATCTATCTATCTATCGAATCTACCTATCGAATCTATCTATCCAGCCACCAGCCGTCTTTGTGTCTCTGTCGGTCTGTCTCTGTCGGTCTGTCTGTCTATCTCCATCCATCCTTTCTATCTCTCTGACTGCCTGTCTGTCTGTCTGTCAGTCTGTCTGCCTGCCTGTCTGTCTATAGACATGTATGCATGCATTTCTTTCTGTCTGCCCGACTGTATTTATGTTTCTCTGTCTATATCTGTTTGTATATCTAGAAGAGTTACTATATCTCGATCTGTCTAGCTATTTCACCTTCTGTCTATACATCTATATCTATCTGTCGACCTATTATTCAACACACATCCATCATCAGCCGATCTGAGTGTTTGTTCGTAAAACAAGCATCTCCCACATTATGAAAATATTCTACCCCACTTCATCCCTCCCCCCTTCTACACCTTCTGTCCAGCGATAATAAATACATAAGATCACACATAACTCTGAGGAGATCGGCGGGGATGTGTAAACAAAACAATTGTGGGCAACATACATAAACAAATTCTTGTCAGACGGGGGGTCACTCCTGGAAGGTGTACAAGAGCTCCACGCATATGGCGAAGTGGGTAAATCAAGAGTGGCGAAGTTTACGTTGAGCGCTCTTCTCCCGGAGGTGCTGAATCGTGTTCTGTTTTATTTTATTCATTTTTCTTGTCTTCAGTCTGCCCGACCTTCCCCCGTTCATCAACACACAGGCGGTTAATTCTGTACTATATCCTTTAGTGCATGTGTTCTCAACATTTTTTTTTCCTTGCTCTCCCTTCTGAGCCTTATTTACCTATTGCCCACCCCCTTCCCCTCCCCCATAGACGCAGTTAGCTGGAAAAAGGTACTTTGCCATCTGACTGTCGCCCCCTAGTAATATGGCATTTCCCCCTGGTGGGCATATGGCCCACGTTGAGAAACACTGCTTTAGTGTACGTTAAAAGACGTTACAAATCAGCGCCATTATTCCATTACATTACCATGTAATACTTTTTTTTTCTTTACTCACGTTCGCAGTAAAGTTACCGGGTTTCGGGTTCAAAACCTGGTAGCGACACGTTCTAGTCTGCCCAACTTATATGGAAATCAGACCGTGCTCGTGAGTTAGAGAAGGTAAAGGCAGCTTCAAAAGGGAACTAGTCATCCTACGTCATAAAGCTTGAGACATAGTGCAAGTGGAATCTCTGAACACGTCACTTCCCAAAGGTAGTATCTGCTATAGAACGGATGTTACCTTCTTTACCTTCGCTTTCTCCCAATATGTCCCTTTGTTTCTCAGATCCTTGTTTTTCATTTCTTTCATTCACTTATATTTATACCAATACTGCTTTAAATCAGGGGTTCTCAAACTTTTTAGCTCATGCCCCCCCCACCCCTTTCTGAGCCTTATTTACCTCTGTGGCGACCCTAATAGTGGCTGTTAGCTGGAAAAGGGTACTTTATCATCTTACTGTGGTTCCCTAGAAATATGGCCTGGCCCCCTGTGGGGCGGGGGGATATGGCTCACGATGAGAACTACTGCTTTAGATCGCACTCTAGCGATCTCAGTGTCTCATCATAGATCTCAGTGTCTCATCATAGATCTCAGTGTCTCATCATAGATCTCAGTGTCTCATCATAGATCTCGGTGTCTCATCATAGATCTCAGTGTCTCATCATAGATCTCAGTGTCTCATCATAGATCTCGGTGTCTCATCATAGATCTCAGTGTCTCATCATATCAGTGTCTCATCATAGATCTCAGTGTCTCATCATAGATCTCAGTGCCTCATCATAGATCTCAGTGTCTCATCATAGATCTCGGTGTCTCATCATAGATCTCGGTGTCTCATCATAGATCTCAGTGTCTCATCATAGATCTCAGTGTCTCATCATAGATCTCGGTGTCTCATCATAGATCTTAGTGTCTCATCATATCAGTGTCTCATCATAGACCTCAGTGGCTCATCATAGATCTCAGTGCCTCATCATAGATCTCAGTGCCTCATCATTATCGCTATCTCCTGTTTCACTCCTTATGGAGCATGGATCTATACCTACAGATGGTCTCCCTTAATGAAGCTACTTCAAAGCATAAACTCTTACAGCAGTGGTTCATGTCGCAGTATGTTTTATGTCATGAGGTTGCCAGCTCCACGCGCACCCTCATATACACGCCTGTTCAGATATTCAGAGCAGTATTGATATTCTTTCTTTGTCCCGTGGACTACATGAGGAATTACAGTGTCTCAGATACTCATTAGTTGTATTCCACCCTCTCACTACTCATGTAGACTCATTTACTCCCCTTGTTTGTATCTCCCTAACTCTCGTCCTCTCATAATGGTTTACTCACACATTCTTTGACTGTCCCATTTTCAGTGTAGAAAGATTTTATGCTTTCAGTTGTATTTTTGCATTCATGTGTTTTTTTGTTTTTTTTTCAATTTTTTTTTTTCAATGTTCTCACGGACTTTCCTATTTCATCTTCCTTTTCTTCCGTCACTCTATTCCTCAGAATCGCCATATGCCTACTCCGTTCTGGCGGTCGACCACAAACAGTCACCAGTTCATCTTTGTTCAGCAGTTTTAAGACGTTGGTTATTAGTTCCTACTGTCCATTAGTCTGTTGTCAAGGGAAGTCTTTCTCAACTATTTCCTTCAGTTATTAAAAAAAAAAAAAAAAAAAACCATTGATTTCTCAGGGATACAATGCACTCTTCATAAACTTGCACACTTGCCTTGAACCCTTGCGTTCCTGATCAAAATGCCAGGGTAAAAGTAGCTAAGTTATTCGTTAATACTTTGGACCTGCATGACCAATTTTAAGTGCTTGTCGGAGATAGTTGTGGGATTCAACTCTTGCAACTGAAGTGCTCTTGTCACCTCTGTGACTCCCTGGGGGAGAGGGGGGGGGGGGTGTATGCGGATAGCTGAGTCTGTGTTCAGTGCATCGAATTTGAATATGCGGAAGATAGGCAGAGCTGAAATTGTAGACAGGTGCCGTTTATTTTGTTTCTATGTTTTGTTTTATCATAAGATACTTCACCACGAAACGTTATGGCTGTACATGTTTACTTTAAATTAAGACTTTAAATTAAGATTATATCAGAGCTGTGTGCTTTCTGTGCTTCTCTATGGTGCGGAATGCTGGAGAGTTACAGAGAACGAAATGTCGGAATTGTCCTCTTTTCATACAACATGCCTAAGAAAAATTCACCGAATCTTTTGGCCGAATACCATCACCAACCAAGATCTGCTTACTCGGAGCAAGCAAGAGGACATGCACACCATCATAGCTGGCAGACGCTGGAGCTGGGTTGGCCATGTCCTCAGAAGAGACCCCGATGCCATCACAAGAACAGCTATGCTTTGGACCCCTGAAGGAAAACGAAAGAGAGGCCGACCAAAAACAAACTGGCGGAGGACTGTGGAGGCTGAGATGCAAAGAATGAACCAGAGTTGGGGCACTGTACGAAGGATGGCCGCCGACCGAGCAAAGTGGAATCAATTTGCTGTTGCCTTACAAGACGCCACTAGGCGTGATGGCCACTGACTGCTTTGACGGTCGGCGGCTAAGGATCAAAGAAGAAGATGTTTACTTTAAGAAAAATAATACACAAGAAAAAAATATTATAGCTGACTGCTACATTATAAAACCACGAGATCTGACACTGATGTAAAACTGATATCTGACACTGATGTAAAACTGATATCAGACACTGATGTAAAACTGATATCAGACACTGATGTAAAACTGATATCAGACACTGATGTAAAACTGATATCAGACACTGATGTAAAACTGATATCTGACTGATGTAAAACTGATATCTGACACTGATGTAAAACTGATATCAGACACTGATGTAAAACTGATATCAGACACTGTTGTAAAACTGATTTCAGACACTGTTGTAAAACTGATATCTGACACTGATGTAAAACTGATATCAGACACTGTTGTAAAACTGATATCAGACACTGATGTAAAACTGATATCTGACACTGATGTAAAACTGATATCAGACACTGATGTAAAACTGATATCAGACACTGATGTAAAACTGATATCAGACCATACAGTTAAAGAAATCAGTGCTCGTAGACACAATGCACCTGTGTTTATTTGACACTGCAATGACATCATTTTAAAAATCACTATTAACCTAAACTACCAAGAATCCCAAACTTTTCTTGGTTTAAGCCTACCTTTGATCACACAATTTTGTGTCCGTCTCTCCGCTCCATTTTTAGAAAACTAAACAGCTGAATGAAAAAAAAAAAATATATATATATATATATATATATATATATATATATATATATATATATATATATATATATATATATATATATATATATATATATATATATATATATGCACTTACACACGCACGTATACACACACACACACACACACACACACACACACACTTGGATTGTACAAATATATAAGTCCTTTAAAATCATGTTTTGTTGAGAAATACAGTCTGTGGTGAGTAGTTAAAATATTAAACCAAAAAAAAAATTAAAATAACAGTATCTGAAATTATAAGTTTAGAAAACACGGTTGACAATCTAAATGTTAGTATTGTTGATGCTTTTATTTACCGTTTTGCAATTATTTATTTAATATTACTATTTTTAGCCTTTTTTTTGGACGAATCCAGTGACGTTATTCTCGTCCAGTATGGTGGACCGCTGTGCAGTCTGGGAACCACTGGAGTATAGTATTAGGAACTAAAACAGTAGTGTTAGACTATATTTTTCTTGGCTTCTCTCCCCCTCGCATTCTTTATTTGTGTGTAAGAGAGAGAGAGAGAGAGAGAGAGAGAGAGAGAGAGAGAGAGAGAGAGAGTACGAGAGAGAGATAATTTACCTTAGTCAACTAGGTGAACTTGCTATTAAAGAATTTTGGCTTTAAATAAATGAGGTTGTCCTGCGATAAACAGCCAAACAGCTGGGGTGAACGAAGATATGTTAGGGGTCTATACTGGGACAAAGGGCAAAGAAAACGCCAACGTTACGGCCACGATGCCTTCGTCAGGGACATACAAACGAAAACATTGGAGAAAGAAAAGCGAGAACTAAGTTAAATACACTTTAAAAAAAAATAGAAATAAAAAATGATGCGACCCTTCGATAGAAGTTTTTGGTGATGCTCCCGTGAGAATGATTTGGTCTGTGATCTGTTTATACGTTTTCTATTAAACACATGTGTGGCTGCTTGCCTTCTTTACCAATGCCAGACTCAGGTAGACTGATTCTGTAATTTTTTTAACTAATTAATTTTTGTTGTTAATAACGTTGTTTTTTTTTTTTTTTTTTTTTTAAATAACTGTTGAGTTATTTATTTATTAACTATTCAGGTTTTCTATATTTAATTTTAATTTCTTCTTTTTTTATTTTTTGTGAAATATTTTTTTAATAACGCGTTATTTAAACAACCTTTTGTGTGGTTTTTTTTAATATATATATATATGAGCTTAAAAAAAATATTTTTCAGTTTTTTCATATTGCTCATTGTTTGTTTTAATACAACCACAACATATATAGTTGACGTGGCGATGAGACAGGTCTCTGACAGACCACCCACGTAGCGAGATTGACGTAGCTATGTGACGGTGATCCGCAACCCATGTGCCGTGACACCAGGGAGAAGACAGTCAAGACACCATATAATGGTAGACACACTTACATGTTATAGTAAAATATAACGAAATAATCCCACTGTTATACTTTCACAAATAATAAGTTGAGTTATCATTATCCACCAATCCACTTTTTAAAAAAGAACGCTGTATTATGATTACTGAAAACTTTTAAATATTTACCATACCTGTCCACTTAAATATTATAGTGCGCCGTTGAACTTTGAAGGGCACATAAATAGGCTGTGAAGTAAAATAAAAAGGATACGGGGTACTGCTATAAGAGAACGACCGAGGAAGAAGCACAGAACGTTTTTTTTTTTTTTTTTTTTTTAAATGTAAGACTATAAATGTAAAAAATAGAACAATTATTACATTTCATTTGGAAACCGAAACAATTATAACAGTCTGGATCCTCAATTCTGTACGCAAGTTACTGAAATCGTAAATCCAGGTCAGTTGAGACTTTACGAGTTCCTAGTTCATAGCCTGTAATCTGTGAGTGACTGAATTTTTATGTCTTTCAAACGAGCAATAAAAACAGTGGGAACTTGGTCTAGCTACGTTGAAGCTTTGTATGTATGGTTTTCTTTTTTGTTCTTTCAGCAGCGTTGGGCCATCACTGAAACTGTTCATTTTGCAGGGAGCTTGCGTAAAAGCATTTATTGCTATTCCAGCTGTGATTCATGTAGCAAGTTGTTTTCAGTGATGAGGTTAATCGCCTCTTACGACATTCTTATTCAGTCCTCCTGTTCTTTCATTGTCTCCTCATAGACCCTCTCTGAAACTACACAGGGTCTTGTTTATACTATACTAGTGTAAGCCTTGTTTATACTATACTAGTGTAAGCCTTGTTTATACTATACTAGTGTAAGCCTTGTTTATACTATACTAGTGTAAGCCTTGTTTATACTATACTAGTGTAAGCCTTGTTTATACTATACTAGTGTAAAAGCCCGTCATAAGACGGGAATTAAATTCAAAAGCACCAATACCTAACGGCAATTTTACTTATTCAAAAGTATTAATAAAAAACTAAAATATTTGTTTTACATCTTATGGTAAAAGTCTGAACATGACAGAAGAGCATCTTGATTTTCTGTTGTTTTAATCTGGTACAACTTAAATCATGGATCTCCGCATCTTCCAGTAAAATTTTACTAATAATGTAGTTTTACACTCTTTAATTTTAATATATTTTAAAGTACTTTTTTAATTAAAAAATACACCGATATGAGGGAACCAAATAATTTTGTACAACGTATGAAAGAGAGAAATTAGTGGCACCGTCATTTGCGCATTCTTCTTTGGTAAGTGTTACTATTTTCGGGAAACAATACAAATAATGTCTAACTTTCAACCAAAGTTGCATCCCTTAGCGTTACGCACTGACAGAAAAATCTGTGAATTTTATATATTGGAAAAGACATTAATACACATTTACAATTTTTTAATATTTTAAACATACTGAGACAAATAAAACAATAAGACACATCCACAATTTTCTAATGTTATTTAAAAAAAAAAAAAAAACAGAAACAGCTTAAACGCAGAGAAATCATGTGTTCTCTCAGATTTATTCTCAGCACATTATCGCTACTATCTGCTTCTGGAACCACACGTTATTCGGGGTGTCACCCAGATTCATAGTGAAAAAATTTGGACGTCCGGGGCGTACCCTTTCTTTGGCACCTCGCCCATAATAGTGTCCGATGTCATCCCCTCCCTGTCCTGGGTTTCATTCATGGCGGACCGATCCCCCCCTCTCTTTAGTACGCCAATCATATCACCATTAAATAACTAGAATCTGCATATTAATGTATTCGACAGAAAGTTGTGTTTATCATTATAAGTCATAAAGCCTGTTCGATTGACTGTGGTTTAATAATTATAATAAAGTATGTAAAGGGTCTATACTGGGACAAAGACAACGCCAACGCTACGGCCACAATACCTTCGTCGTGGACATTCAAACGAAAACATCGGAAAAAGAAAAGCGACAACTAAGTTAAATACATTTTAAAAAGAAATAAAAAATGATGCGACCCGTCGATAGAAGTTGCTGGTGATGCTTCCGTGAAAATGATTTGGTCTCTAATTTGTTTATAAGTTATTTATGCGAATGATAACAATTTGCATTAAATCTTATTCAGGACTGATGAAGGGCTGTAGATCAAAGTGGAAAGGGGGCTGGAGCTGCAGCCCTGGGGCTCGAAATGATGTGGACAGGGCCAGATTAGAAAGAAATAGAATATTAAAAAAAACTTCCACAGCCTGATAAAATCACAGGTCCGAGAGCTCATTCCGCCTGTCGACGGCTGTAACTGTATTCCGCCTCTGGACAGCCCTAACTGTATTCCGTCTCCTGACGGCCCTAACATTATGCCGCCTCTCGACAGCCCTAACTGTATTGCACCTATTTGTAGTGGTTTTTGATGGTATTGTATGGTTGTTATGTTACCTAGTGTACTGTATGAGGTCAGCTGTGAAGGCTCCTGAGATAAAAGTTTATGTGAATTACAGAAGGCCCTTCTTACTACCACTACGACCTCAAACAGACCGATTCTACTATCATGAATGTTAGCTACGTTAAAAAAAGTCTAGGGTACTGAAATGTAATGTGTAGTAATATAATATACAGACACACACATGTAATTAATAAGTCTAATAATATTAATAAATTCTATAACACACTGAACTAACTCTGGTTGTTTTAGTTTAAATTTTAACAATTTTTTTTAAATTTATTAGTTCTGAACCAATGTTTTAGTTTGGTCAGAACATATAAAATGATATGGGTTTATCAATGAAATGCATAAATATGTGGCATAATAAAATGTAATTTGTGTACATAGGTATATTATAAAATGGTTATTATTAATGTTATCTATACTGTCTTTGGGAGAACTAGTGCTGGATGTTTCGTTGGGGTGGCGTCATCACGCCCAATCTGTGACTACCAAAATCATTGTCCATTGACTTATGGAATGAGGTAAATGTTTATTTCTCAATAGTTATGTCTTTATTTGATGGTAGAATAGTTGTGAATCTCCAGCAGGCCAGATTTCACTTATCTCGCCTGTGACGATCTGATACAGGATTCTTGTGGCCCACTCCTCTCCGTAGCTGGAGTACAATGGTAGGCTGCATAGACACAAATGTTAGGCGGCACACACATCTGCTTGTGTACTCTTACATAAGCATTTGGCACCACTGTAGTGCCAAAACAGAAACTCACAATTCTGAAACAAAAGTTTTGGGCCATGTGTCAGTACTCTATCCACTGCGCCACTCTTATACACCACACAACACAACAACATTACACAGACTGGGTCAGATCTCTCTGACCAACATAGCACATCTTACCCAGTTGTTTTCACATAGTACCAGTTCCCCAAGACTGCATTGCATCTGATATATGTTCAATAGTTTCCTCTTTTATTCAATAAGATAGGTGATATGTTCCCACTGATCTCAATAATTGATCCGCCTTCCATAGTCTTCGTTAGGTGTCCGTATATTATTTGTTTGTCTCTAGACCCTGAACTGCGGCTGGGGACCTAGAGCGAGCACTTACTTGTCGTAATCATTTTTCATGATATGGCAGTATCAATCACTCAAAATATTAAAATAATCAAGATAAATGCTTTCATTCTTACCAGAATTCAGAATTGAGAACTGTTACGGTGTTATTTTAAATGACGGCGTCTGCTGGGGTTTAGCAGTGCGCAACGTTTAGGGGTCAATAACATTAATAGAATATGTCGATATTTTACGGTATACTGAACGCGAAATATATGCTAAGATTATGACGCATTCGCGTTGAGAAGGTCACGCTTGGTGACTTGGTTACATGGCCCTTGTTACGCTATCCGTCAAGCAGAGAAGTCGTGTCTTCTATGTCTTCCAAGGAGAGGCTTAGTATATAGCCAATATATGAATTCAATATAGAACTCAGGGTCAGTTCAGATATTAATCTAAAGTATGAGATTATTAAGTAAATTAAATGATGGAAGGAGAATCGTATTATGATTCAATTTGTAGCTGTCAAGAACTCATGCGCTCATTTCTGGCTGTTGACTACAGCAGCGCATGTACATAGCCATGATGTTCATCTGACATATTGTTTTGACACGGACGGATACTTACTGGTATTATTTGGAATTTGTTGTTATGCTGAACTGTACATGAAGTTTTGTGAATGTCGGATATCGTTTATATGAACGTCAATACATGTGGACTCAGAACAGAAGGCTTGATATCTTACTTACGTTTCGGGTTTGGTTCCACAGCTGTTAATGTTTACGTTTCTCAGCACGATAACTCTCCCACAGGGGAAATCAACTAATGTACAATATGCAAATCAGAACGTCGAAGGGATGTTCTTACGGTCAGAGCTAACCATCAATAACAAACATTAACCACGTCAAGAGAGTGACTTTAATATTCAATAAATAATATAAGATGCAGGAACCGCAACACCCGTCACAAGAACACAGTTAATACTAGCAAAACTCAGCTGAGCTGCTGGCTAGAGTATTGCGTCCCACTAAATTTTATGTATTCTTCCTTGGAAAACACCACTAGCAGTTAATGACTGTGTTACTGGACAGACTTATATCAAATGGCAAAATGTGTGTCTCCATCCCGCTAATATAAAATGCGTTGGCCAATCAGATCCGAAGACTAAGCTTTTCAATTCAAAATTTGAAAATAAAGTCAAAATTACATCTTAATTTCTCAAATGTACGTCGGTCACATTTTATCTTTTTCACACAATTTCACTTGTTTTTTGGACTAACACATGTAAAAACTGCACGAACCTGCTTCCTAAGTTATTTTTAGCCACTGTCTCCCGACTTTGCCCCGCTAGTTTGTTACAGTTTGAAATTTGCCTTTTCTTGTCTCAAGGACGCAAAATTGAGACTTTAGTGAAAGTATGCACAACAATACTGTTCGCTAGTCTGATAGGAACAATACGGTCTTTCGTCAATATCTTCCTTGTTATCTGTCCGTCTGTATAATTAAAAGTATATTATTTCTCTGCTTAAGATGGGCTATCAAACTAGCTAGGTTTTATTTTCATAACTTTCTTATTTAGAAAAAACCTACTTTTCTCAAGGGTAGTTTTTGAAATCAGTTTTTGAACGTTCGTTCACGCGGTTGCCGCTATATTCAAACTATAACGTCAAAGTACCGTAAATCGTCAAAGAAACGTCTGTCTCTGACAAGAGCTAAAGTCGTTATTCTGTCCATTTCCCTACATTGTGTCAACTAGTGGCGTGATTTTTTTCTTTTACTACAATTTGCGTCTTTTGCCTTTCTAGATTCAAACACGTGTTCAGACCGTCATAATGATTTTTATCTCCGTTTCCCTCCCGTCTACAAGGGTACCGTTTCGTCTGCATGTATAACTAGTTAGTTTCAATGGCGGTAGGAAATGCGGGCATGGGCGAGCATGTCTCCTAGTATCTTACGCATTATTTTTATCCCTACATGTTATCTTTATAATTGGAGATATTTTAACGTTGTATCACGGTAAATTCATCACACTCTTGACGACCTTAACATTATTCTACCTCTCGATGGCCCTAACAGCATCTCACCTCTTGATGGCCCTAAAATTACTCCACCTCTCGACAGTCCTAACTGTATTCCGCCTCTGGACAGCCCTAACTGTATTCCGTCTCCTGACGGCCCTAACATTATGCCGCCTCTCGATGGCCCTAACAGCATCTCATCTCTTGACGGCCCATACAGCCTCTCACCTTGACGGCATTAACAGCATCTCACCTCTTGACGGCCCTAACAGCATCTCACCTCTTGACGGCCCTAACATTATTCCACCTCTCGATGGCCCTAACAGCACCTCACCTCTTGACGGCCCTAACAGCATCTCACCTCTTGACAGCCCTAATAGCATCTCACCTCTTGACGGCCCTAACAGCATCTCACCTCTTGACGGCCCTAACAGCATCTCACCTCTTGACGGCCCTAACAGCATCTCACCTCTTGACGGCCCTAACAGCATCTCACCTCTTGACGGCCCTAAAATTATTCCACCTCTCGACAGCCCTAACTAATTTGCACCTCTTGACGGCCCGAACATTATTCCACCTCTCGATGGCCCTAACAGCATCTCACCTCTTAACGGCCCTAACAGCATCTCACCTCTTGACAGCCCTAATAGCATCTCACCTCTTGACGGCCCTAACAGCATCTCACCTCTTGACGGCCCTAACAGCATCTCACCTCTTGACGGCCCTAACAGCATCTCACCTCTTGACGGCCCTAACAGCATCTCACCTCTTGACGGCCCTAAAATTATTCCACCTCTCGACAGCCCTAACTAATTTGCACCTCTTGACGGCCCGAACATTATTCCACCTCTCGATGGCCCTAACAGCATCTCACCTCTTAACGGCCCCAACATTATACTACCTCTCGATGGCCCTAACAGCATCTCACCTCTTGACGGCCCTAACAGCATTTCACTTCTTGACGGCCCTAACATTATTCCACCTCTCGATGGCCCTAACAGCATCTCACCTCTTGACGACCCTAACATTATTCCACCTCTCGACGGCCCTAACAGCATCTCACCTCTTGACGGCCCTAAAATTACTCCACCTCTCGACAGCCCTAACTGTATTCCGCCTCTGGACAGCCCTAACTGTATTCCGTCTCCTGACGGCCCTAACATTATGCCGCCTCTCGATGGCCCTAACAGCATCTCACCTCTTGACGGCCCTAACAGCATCTCACCTCTTGATGGCCCTAACATTATTGCACCTCTCGATGGCCCTAACAGCATCTCACCTCTTGACGGCCCTAACAGCATCTCACCTCTTGACGGCCCTAACAGCATCTCACCTCTTGACGGCCCTAACATTATTCCACCTCTCGATGGACCTAACAGCATCTCACCTCTTGACGGTCCTAACATTATTCAACCTCTCTTATCGGCCCTAACAGCATCTCACCTCTTGACGGCCTTAACATTACTCCACCTCTCGACAGCCGTAACTGTATTCCGCCTCTGGACAGCCCTAACTGTATTCCGTCTCCTGACGGCCCTAACATTATGCCGCCTCTCGATTGCCCTAACAGCATCTCACCTCTTGACGGCCCTAACAGCATCTCACCTCTTGATGGCCCTAACATTATTCCACCTCTCGATGGCCCTAACAGCATCTCACCTCTTGACGGCCCTAACATTATTCCACCTCTCGACGGCCCTAACAGCATCTCACCTCTTGACGGCCTTAACATTACTCCACCTCTCGACAGCCGTAACTGTTTTCCGCCTCTGGACAGCCCTAACTGTATTCCGTCTCCTGACGGCCCTAACATTATGCCGCCTCTCGATGGCCCTAACAGCGTCTCACCTCTTGACGGCCCTAACAACATCTCACCTCTTGACGGCCCTAACATTATTCCACCTCTCGATGGCCCTAACAGCATCTCACCTCTTGACGGCCCTAACAGCATCTCACCTCTTGACGGCCCTAACAGCATCTCACCTCTTGACGGCCCTAACATCATCTCACCTCTTGACGGCCCTAATATTATTCCACCTCTCGACAGCCCTAACTGTATTGCACCTCTTGGCGGCCCCAACATTATTCCACCACTCGATGGCCCTAACAACATCTCACCTCTTGACGGCCCCAACATTATTCCACCTCTCGATGGCCCTAACAGCATCTCACCTCTTGAGGGCCCTAACATTATTCCACCTCTCGACGGCCCTAACAGCATCTCACCTCTTAACGGCCCTAACATTATTCCACCTCTCGATGGCCCTAACAGCATCTCACCTCTTGAGGACCCTAACATTATTCCACCTCTCGACAGCCCTAACAGCATCTCACCTCTTGACGGCCCTAACATTATTCCACCTCTCGATGGCCCTAACAGCATCTCACCTCTTGACGGCCCTAACATTATTCTACCTCTCAATGGCCCTAACAGCATCTCACTTCTTGACGGCCCTAACATTACTCCACCTCTCGACAGCCCTAACTGTATTCCGCCTCTGGACAGCCCTAACTGTATTCCGTCTCCTGACGGCCCTAACATTATGCCGCCTCTCGATGGCCCTAACAGCATCTCACCTCTTGACGGCCCTAACAGCATCTCACCTCTTGACGGCCCTAACATTATGCCGCCTCTCGATGGCCCTAACAGCATCTCACCTCTCGACGGCCCTAACAGCATCTCACCTCTTGACGGCCCTAACAGCATCTCACCTCTTGACGGCCCTAACAGCATCTCATCTCTTGACGGCCCTAACATTATTCCACCCCTCGACAGCCCTAACTGTATCGCACCTCTTGACGGCTACAACATTATTCCCCCTCTCGACGGCCCTAACTGTATTCCGCCTCTCGATGGTCCTAACAGTATGCCACCTCTCGACGGAATACTTACTTACTTACTTAGTCGTTCCCCTTCTACCGTGAGGTGTAGAGGTTTCGACGGAATACACATCTATAATTTGGCAGCCAAGTGAATATATGTTTCCAGTAGACTTTGAAAATCTCAAGAGATAAACATCCTGAGCCCTCTCTCTGACTCCTTTTCTCTCTCCATTAACATAAAACCGGAAGCTAATTAAAAGACGCTTCCATCTTACTTAACTAAATGAATTTTTTTTTTTTTTTAACTCAGTATACCACTTTCCCTCCTCTCTTATTGTTCCTTCTCTTGGCACAGCTCCTCAGGATTGCAAAAACAATATTCATCCGCAATGAAAACACAGTTCTCCAATTGTCTGTGCTGGCGCGTGGCCGTAGTTTCTTGGTGGCTTTACATCCAAACAAAGCAACAACATCTTTGTTTGATTCAGTGATTGTTGCGAGTGGTTTTCATTTTGTCAATCACAGAAATTATATTTCAATTGGACGATTAGAAAATGTTTTCCGTTTGTTCTCGAGTCAATGTTTCTCAAGAATTACAGAGTACAGTATTTCAATTGGACGGTTACAATTTTTTTTTTCCGTTTGATCTCGAGTCAATGTTTCTCAAGAATTACAGAGAACCACAAAGTCCGTTTGCATGACAGTGTGTCCTCTGTTAATTTTTTTTCTTTTTAAAGGGACACGAAAGAATAGTATTAACTGCTCTTTCTGGAAAGTCGTACAGTGCAACTAGTATGAGGTTTGTGCATTGAACTGGCAACCACATCATGGGAAACAAATTGTCACAGAAACCATAGCTGCAAGAACATGTGAATAAAGCTTCCTGCAAGTGGACCAGTTATTGTGGTAGCTCTATGCTCCGCAAGGATCGCAACAACAAAAAAACGGATTAATGGCGAGGGCTTTAATATGCACTCTCAGGTAGAGAATATCTTGAAAAATTCAGTGGACGATGGTCGGACGTGGATCTCATATGGTGTGATGTCACGGGTTGCCTCCCCTTAGCTGTGCAGTAGTGGTCCAACAGTGGCCAAAACTCAAGAGTAACTAATGTGGGTCTTCAAAGGTGTCTACCTTCGCACAAGATTACTCTTGGCAGAGTTGTAGATAGAAGGATAATGATGGTTCTACCTCAAGGGAGTATTCACAAGATATTAAGAAAGCGAGAACAATGCTGCATGAGGGTGAGCAAATGTTAACTCTTGTATCTGCCGTCAACTTTCGTAAAGGATAAGATTATCTTATAATTCGTTAGCACGTTCAAGGCCTTCCCCTCCCCCCCGCCCCCCCCCCCCCCAGCTGAGTTAAGTCAGCGAAATTCCTCTTATTATTATATAGCTCTGTTTAAGTGTATATAAGAAATTGTCTGAGATATACGGGTGTAGTACATTCAAAATGATCAAATCAACTTTAGATTTGTCTTTATACAAGCAACACATTTAATAATCAATTATAGTTAAAAGTTTAAAAAATTAATAATTCTTTAACAAACAATAATCATCATTGAATGGTGTTATGGAGTATTAGGTAAGAGTTCACTTGGCAGCTTTTATGTTTCTACTTAGCTGCCAGTGAGGTTCTGCTCCAGCTGATATTTGGGTCTTTGCAGAAAGATGACTGGATCACACTCGTCACTGGTCTAGTTTGAAAGTTGTAGCACGTTCGAAAACGTGTCAGGGAGTAACTACCAGTCTGGTCCCGCGTCTAAGACCCATCTGATTATGGTGTCTAGCTTCGACTTCAGGCCATTTATACCCTCACTTGTTCCAGAGATAGTACCCTCAACTGGTACCAACAACTAATGTTACAAAAGAAGAGACACAAATACCCTCTGAGTATTGAGTTTCTCGACACATACTTATGTGTCCCTCTCTTCCTATTCCACCATCCAATCTATCTCAGAACTTTACCCTCGATGAGAATTAATATTAATCATATTGAGTGGAAAACTTTCTTTACATTTCAATTGAATAGATGTATATTTTAACTTTACATTGGTTGAAAGGTTAAAAATACAAATTGAATACGACTTATGGAACTTGGAACACAAGAAGTATAAATGTGAAAGACGAGGAGCTGGTGGAAGAGATGAGGAAAGCAAAACTAGAAATCCTAGCTAGAACGGAAACAAAGAAAAAGGAACAAGGAGTCATGGATCTCGATGGCAACACGCTGCTCTACAGTGGTGTACCCACATCTGAAAGAGCTAAAGGGGGCGTGGGTTGCATTGTGGCCAAAAACCTAAAAGATAGTATAAAGGGGTGGAACTTTGTCTCGGAGCGCATTATGGTTGTAAAACTAAAAAAAGGAGAAACCATAGTCACAGTGTATGGGCCAAATGAGGATGAGCGAGCAGAGGTCAAGGAGGAATTCTTCGAGATGCTTCAAAGGACAGTGGATGACTGCCTAGATGAAATTATCATGCTCGGAGATTTCAATGCCAGAGTTGGAAATGACCATGCTAGATAGGTGGAAATTATCGTAAGATATGGAGACGATACTCTCAATGACAATGGAAAGCGACTCCTTAGATTCTGCAGTGAGCAGAATCTGATCATTACAAACGCAAAGTTCCCCCATAAGCTCATACATGCATACACTAGATGTGAACCAACAAAGAATGAGAAGTCAGTGAAAGACTATACCATAGTTAGGAGGAGCTCATTCAAATATGTCCGGGATTCTAGAGTCTGGAGGGGGCCAGAGAGTGGAAGTGATCACTGCCTGCTTACAATCAAAAGAACAACTGAAAGAGTTGCTCAGCCTAGGAACTGCCCAACATCATGCAAGAAACTAAGTAAACGAACGGGAGAAATAAGCATTATGACCTACAAGCTGAGAGAGCCAGAAATTAAGACCAGATATCAGGGGCTTATTGCTACAGCGGTGAGAAACACAGAAGAACAACCTGATGACTTGCAAACCCTCTAGCTTAAATTCAAGGACATCATAAAGACAGCTGCTGCAGAAGCATATGGTGAAGTCCGACTTGGGAACAAGAGAAAGAGGACACCATGGTGGACAGAGGAGGTCAAAGAGAAAATAAGAGAGAAGAAAATGGCATGGAAACAATACTTAGGAGCTAAAAACACAGCAGGACAAATAGAGAAATATAGAGAATATGTGACACTCAGAACAGAAGCAAAGAACAAGGTGCTAGCAGCAAAACAGAAGTCCTGGGAAGAATTTGGAGAAAAGCTAGAAAAAGATGCGCCAGAAAACCAGAAATTGTTCTATAAGATCCTAAAGAACACGAAGAAGAAAGACAATACCCTCTCAAAGTTATAAAGGACAAGCAAGGCAAATTGCTTACTGCCCCGAAGGAAGTAATGGAAAGATGGAAAGGATGTTTCTCAGAACTCCATGATGGTGGGCAGACATGGTAACCACTAGCACAGAAGAGAAAACCAATGGTGGTGAATATGACATAAAGATGGAAGAACTGAAGGCAGCACTGGAGTTAATCAAGATGGGCAAAGCAGCAGGGCATGATGGTATAACACCAGAAATGGTTAAATACATGGGAGCATCAGGCGACCTATTACTCTTAAGGGTCCTACAGGAAGCGTGGTGCAACAAGACCATACCAAAGGATTGGGAGATTGCCATCATAATACCGATTTTCAAAAAGGGTGGCAATCGACAATGTGGAAACCATAGAGGCATATCCCTTCTCAGTGGCCCTGGTAAAATCTACTCTAGAATCCTAGAGTAGAGACTCCGACGCCTAGCTGAGCCACAATTGGATGAGGTCCAGTGCGGATTCTGAGCAAACCGAAGTACTCAAGACCTAATTTTTACACTCAGACAGCTGAGTGAAAAGGCCCTGAGTATAAGAGTGAGATCCATCGTTGTTTCATAGATCTGTAGATCTGGAAAAGGCGTTTGACAGGGTTCCCTGGAGCAAACTTTGGGACTGTTTGGCAAGGAAGAACATTCCAGCACCTCTGGTTCATGCTATATAGAGCTTCTACAAGTCTTGCAGAAATTATGTGAGGACAGCAAACCATAAGTCAGAAGAGTTTAGGACCATCACTGGTGTAAGACAAAGTGATATCCTGTCACCTATCTTTTCATACTCCTCATGGACGATGTCATCAAGGCATGTAAGGAGAGAACAAGAAAGTATTCAGTGGAGTACTGGAAGATGAGACAGGTCTGTATTTCAGAGCTGGCATGTGCTGATGATGTTGCCCTGATTGCTAAATCAGAGGCACATCTCCAATCCAACCTGCAAGTCTGAAAGGAAGAGCTGGAGAAGAGAGGGATGGTCATAAGCAGCTCTAAAACAAAATCCATGGTGATATCTCGAGAAGAAACAAAACATCAGATTAAGCTGGGAGAACAGGTCCTGGAGCAGGTCGACCACTTTAAATACCTCGGAGCTATTAAAGACCGAAAGGGGGGCTACTCGAAAAGTAGCAGCTGGGAGACTTTTTCAGGCCATAAATCGAGGATTCCTCAGCAAGAGAGAGGTTGGTAAGACAACGAAAATGGCTGTATACCGCTCCACCTATGTCCCAGTCTTGATATATGAATGCGAGTCATGGGCAATGACTACAACCCACAAAGCCAGATCCAAACCTCAGAAATGAGGTATCCGAGGAAGGTGGTTGAAGTAACAAGAAGAGACATGATGCACAACCAGACGATACGTCAAGGCCTAAAATCCCACCCCCTGCAGACCCAATTAGAACAGTCTTAACTAAGATGGTTTGGCCATGTCTGCAGAATGGGAGAAGATCGGCTACCACGACATGTAAGGGAAACAAAGAGCCAGGGATCCAGACCTCCAGGACGACACAGAGTCCGCTAGGAGGACAACATTAGACAATCTTTGAAGGACCGAGGACTAGAATGGAACCAGGCCAGGAGGAAGAAAGCCGATAGGATAGTCTGGTGCTGTCTCTTCCAAACCTCTACACCTCACGGTAGAAGGGGAACGACCAAGTAAGTAAGTTTTTGTTGCTCTCCATGTCTCAGAGCCATACAATAGGACTGACTTGACATTGGAGTTGAAGATTCTTATTTTTGTGTTGGACTTGACTTCTCTTGACCTCCATATGTTTCCCAATGCAATGAAAGCGCCTCTTGCTTTTTCGATTCTTATTTTGATATCATTGTCTGTCCCTCCAACTTTGTCTATATTACTACCAAGATATGTATACGATTCTACATCCTTTAGTGGGGTTTCTTCAAGTTCAATCTTGTTATCATTTCTTGCATTTATTCTCATAATCTTTGTCTTTTCCCTGTGTATTTTCACGCCCACTAGTTGTGACCTCTCATCGAGCATTTTCATTTTCTCTTGCATCTGATTATGGTTATGGGACAGAAGAGCCAAGTCATCTGCAAAATCCAGATCATCAAGCTGGTTAGTTAGATTCCACTGGATTCCATTTATGTTGTGTGATGTCGATGTTTTCATAACCCAATCTATTGCTAGTAAGAAAAGAAATGGAGACAAGAGGCATCCCTGTCTCACTCCTGTTCTTATCCTAAACGGTTCTGTAAGTTGTCCTTCATGAAGAACTCTGCATGTCATGTCTTCATAGGTCTTCCTTATTAAGTTAATGATCTTCATGGGAACTCTGTAGCAAAGTTAGATTTTGCTGGGGAGGTTATGATGGTATCCTAAAAGAATGAAATCCGTGTATGTATTAACCGTGTGAGGTCAAGCACATGTAGGCCCCTGACTCTATAAATGATGATGATGAATTATGTGCGGTGAACCTAACGCTACCTCCCTAGATCTCACACGGTCACTATTTTGGCTCTAGTGTCTGGTGTATGATGTACCTAGTATCTAGGGGAGAAATGAAATGATGGTACACAACACAAAAACACGTTAAGTTTCTATGAGGAAGTGAATAAAAACCTGTGGTTAAGTTTTTCTTTAAATTTGATAATTTTTTGTACAATTTATTTTGCCTGTCCAGTCATATCTTTTGGACAGGTCTTTGAAAATGAGGACAAGATAGTTTACAGAAAAGATCAACTAAAAATGTGTGTGGGCAATCTTCCCAATAACTATAAAGTTAATATATGTCTTTCCTGTTGGAATGTTTACAGCTTACACTTTATTCATCTAAGAGGGAGAGTCACTGTGTATGAGGGGCTGTATTATCATCATACCCCATCAACTTCCTGAGTATGATTTGAAATACCAGTGTTTATTTAAAACGAAACTGTCAGATATACCCAGGTCCTTAACATATCACCTGGGGTTTCTTGTTGAATGATAAGATAGTGTGTAGTTGCAGAAATATCGATATCACATCACACGCCCAAGCTCCTGCTGTTAGCTCTTGACAGCATACATGAATTGTCGGAGACTTCTTGGCGTTATCGTCACTCCTCAGGTTTCCTGTTACCAGCTGGCAACAGGAAATAAAACCTCTGCAACAAAAGGACACCCTGGCCTTTTATATCTGATCACTTTTGATATTATTTATTTCCTTACTGTGATATGGGGTCAGCCTCGCGTGCATTTCAGGTGCACTCGCCCCTAGTTTTTCATGACTCCCACCTTGCTGTGACCACACCTCAGGTCCCTATGGCCGATACGCCACTGTACATTTACATAGTTTTCCTCAATTATATATTTTTCTCTTCTTTTTCTTTTTAAATATAAATGCTTCAGGCATGTTGAACAGTGTTCATGGAACACGGAGGCTTACTAATATACTCTAATACAATAATATTCAAACATAATCATGACAACATACATTAGTTAGATACATTTCAACGTGAGGACTCAACAATGTCTGCTCCCGGCACGTCCTTCACTTTTTCCCAATAGCAGTATCTAACTTTGGTAATTGGATTAAACATATTAAATTCATAAAGCATTCTTACCACAAATCAAGAAATATAAACAAATGACGCTGACTTGCAAAGAAATGGCCTCCGTTTCTTTTGCTCCGTCCAGACTGTGAAATACTTATTTAGTTATTTATTTTACTTTTAAATTTATCACAGCTGTTCTCAGCGTATCTGAATAAAAATTTAGTTCAACTGGCAATGAATAGTGAAAGCTTTTTGCTAATATTTAGTAGCACTGGCCAATCGAAAGCTTGCGACTACCAGAATTCAAATGCAGTTTTTGAAAAACAAAAACAATTCCAAACATACTCTGCGTCTGGTAGTCGATTGGCCAGTCTGCTTTAGTTATGCCAATACAAAAAGATGTTTTTCGTTTTAGATTACATTTTCCTACCGCTCCCCTTTTCCCTCCTATGCTCTTGTTACCCAATCGAATTTGAATTTACCTCAATGCCTCCCTTCTAAGCCGGTGTCCCCACTAACGTTATGAAAAACAAGCAGGAACAATAGTCTGTCTGGTCGTGCGTCCGTAGACATTTAGTATGTTCTCAATAACTTGGCTAATACTGGAACTATCATATTATTTAAAACACATTCTTGCTCAGTAGACTATAAGCTATACTACCATATGATTTTTATGGTCAGATTCATTATGGTTTAGATTTTCAATTTTCGTCATAGTCAATCGTCAAATAAATATTTTACACTAGACCGCCATCTTTCCCTCTCTTTCATCTCGCCAGCATGTATTTTCAAATAACTAACTTGTTTTTGTGACGTCAGAAACATTACCGCGAGGAGGCAATAAAATTGTCTGCGTGTTTGCCTCTGTTGGCTTTGCTCCAGCGTGTATATATGCATGGCAGAATGTGTCAAGTGAAGCGGGGTGTTGGCGTGGCGGGTTAAGAATTGGCGTTAATAATTTGTATTGTATCGTGTAACACTACCAAAAAAAATGTAAGGATTACTACTAAATTTTGCGTTAAAGTTGACAGAATACGTTAATTCAGATAGCAGTTTGGCGGCATACTTCCGCAAAATCGTTAATTATAAGTCTTGGCTGCAGTGTGTATGCAGCAGATCTGGCAAAATGTTAAATATTGGTAGTACGTTTTCGAAACCGAAACTAAAACGCATGTTAGATTTTTACCGTGGGATCGTTCTATAGGCTTTAGCACTGCACAAAATTCAGCGCTATGCTGGCGTGTGAGAGGATCACCGTCAGACACAATAGGGCGGGTTTATTTATTATCATTTTTATGACTAAAATCTTACTAAAGTGAGCGATTATTCTCGCAGATTTTACTTCAAACTCCATAATGCCTCATCAGTTTCCAGAGTGATTCTCTGTCTACACTATCAAATGCCAAATCATAGTCCATGAATCCGATGTAAAGCGGTGAATTCCATTCCAGATTTTGTTCATCTATTATTCTCAATGTGGCTATCTGGTCTGTACAGGATCTGTTTTGTCGAAAACCTTCTTGTTCATCTCTCAGTTGCTTGTCTATGGACTCTTTTAATCTCTCAATGAGCTCAAAGTAAATGCAACAGTATTAACCAACAGGTTCAAATACCTATGCATGTCAATATGAGATGAAAGATGTGTCTCAGAGGTGAAGAGTAGAACAGCCCAGGCAAAAACTTTGTCACTGAATGTAAGAAAGTGAGTTCTTCATCATTATTTAGAGCCAATCCTAACATACGGAGCTGAGTCATGGACAATCAGTTAACTAGCAGGAAATGTCTCGGGGGACCACAAAGATGTGGTTTTACAAAAGAATGTTGAGAATACCATGAACAGTTAAAAAGAGTAATAAGGATATCCTGAAAGACACCAATGTACAAAGGAAGCTTATTATAATAGAAGAAAGCAATACACTTTCTTTGGGCACGTTATGAAAAGGGTGGGGCTAGAATGTATTGTGACAATATGAAAGACTGTAGGAAGAAGCGATCATCGTTATCAGCTGCTATCTCCACGACGAAGGTTATCTGTAATGAATCTCCAACGTCTTGTGTCTCTTGTATTGATTGTTCACTCTGATAGACTCTCTCCTGTCCATCTCTTGATGTTATCTTCCCACTTATATCGCTGTCTTCCACTTGCACGTTTGCATTGAACTCTCCCTTCTATTATGGTCTTCTGCAAGGTGTTATGTCTTAAGAGATGTGGCCTAAATATTTTAGCTATAGAGGATGGCAAAGAGAGATGGTATTGGACAGTGTGACATCATGACGTAGAACGAAATCAATAACAGAAGCGATAAACAATAATGGAGACGGGAAGTTATGGAGAGACATGATCACCTGCGCCACGAGACATGATACTTGAAAAAGAATGAGTTTTATTTTATCGTAGAATGTATAGTTTGATTTTAATAACTACAACTATACCGAAAAATACGTAGGCCACATTGTTAAATATAAATCATATGCATTTTAATACTTGTGCTTTCAATGTTTATTTCTGTACCTTGTGTTTTCAATGTTTATTTCTGAACCTTTTTGCTTAAATGCCTAACGTCAGAAGGCTTCACTTGTCTCCCACTGATTACTGCTTCTGTGTCGCCTCTGTTCTTATCTCCCACCCTTCATTCCTTTGTCAGCAGACTGTTGCAGTTGGATTTTAAACTGGCGTACCAACGAATGGCTAATGAAAATACCTCGAAAAAGAAATTCACACATATACCGTGTACACACATCGTTAAGTGATTTATGCGTGTCTGGAAATTTCTACAGCAAGACGAAACAACTTCATCGTTAAGACTTATAGCAATGATTTCATCTAGGTACCTCCCCTGCTATGGGTATCCATTTAAAAACCAAAAAAAATGTGTATGTAATCTCCCATATAGATTGCGTTTTCTTATTTTCTGTTTTTTCTTTCTGTTTTTTTTTTAATTTTTTTGTTAACGCAGTCATATTACAATTTCTAACATTATCGAACATCTGCTGTAAATGGTTTTTAATTCGTCATTTAACATTTTTTAAATAAAAAAGGCAGGAAGTTTCTCACAGTTTTAGCAGAGTATAGAGAATTAACACATTTAGTATGTTTATCCAGAGCCCTATAAAATGTTTGTCGTATATACACACTTTTCTCAGCGCCAACATTTTGTGATGCTTATAGCAAAAATGATTAGTTCCGCGGGCGCGGGGTCTATCTCGCGTCCCATCATTTCTTCTTTGTGACAAGAGATTCCCACGCGGGCCAGGAGCTCAGTTTAGCGGGACACCGTTTCTGGAATATTTTGTGGGAAGAAATCAGTAAGCATAAGGTTTGCCCGTCCACCTAGACCCCGGTGCTGGTTGAAAAAAAAATTATGTCTACTCTGCATGTATTTCGCCGTCTCTCTCTAATTATCTCTTTCCGTCTGTTTTACCGACTCTAAACACTGGTGGGTTCTGGTGGAATCAAAAGTTGTATAATTGATCACATTGGCTGTTTCTATTTGCTCCTTATACCAACTGTCCCTCTTCTTTAACAATCCGTCGCCACACATACCATTCTCTTGCTCATTCTTTTCTCTTGCTGTGTTTCACTCATTCATTAGTATTCATTAACCGGCTGCTCCCCATGGAGCAAAGGTCTTCAACTAATTCATGCCACGATATCCTGGTCTATGCCCTCCGCTCATAGATGTCCTCTTTTTAAGTCTTTAACGTCCACCTCCATCTCACATCCTCATGGTGTTTACAGTAGCTCGCTACCTTTCTTACTCCGCGGATCGCACAACAATGACTTCCTTATAACACTATCAGCAATTTTCCTCAAATGCGGCCCTTGTCTATCTTCCGCGTCTTTTTCTCATCCATTTCAATATTGAAAGAAACATTGCCGCCAAATTATAAATATTTGTAAACTGAGAAACTCTGCGCAAATATTAAGTTAGTACAGTTGCTGGCCTAAAACATAATAGTTACGATCTTGGCTAGAGACTGTCTCACTTAAAGTGTATCTTAGCAGATGATCTTGTCTAAAAAAAAATAGAACATTGGATCTTCTCCAAAACATGATAAAATAGATGATCTTGTCTAAAACATATAAAACACTGGATCTTCTATAAAACATGATAAAATAGATGACCTTGTCTAAAACATGAAACTTTGCATCTTCTCTAAAACATGATAAAATAGATGAGCTTGTCTAAAACATATAAAACATTGGATCTCCTCTAAAACATGAGAAAATAAATAGGCTTGGCTAAACCATTTAATAAAAGCGCATAATCTTGTCTAAAACATATCGTTAAATACATTATACTGTCTATAACATGACAAAAAGCACCTGTATAGTTTCCAGGCGATTCTGAGGAGACAAAGAGATAATAGGACTACTGTTGCCTAAGGCGAGATGCATGCTGCGACTAAAGTGATGCTGAACATGAGGCTGACAACCTCATCATGTCAAACACATTGTTACAGAAATCACTGTTACAAGAGCACGTAATCGCTTTGATGTAGGCTTCCAGGAAAAAGATTAGTTCCCGTGGTGGCTTCATGTTCCATAGAAAGTAAAAAGGGATGTGAATTAATGAATATAGAACGTTTGATCTTCTCCACAGCAGGATAGAATGGATGATAGATGTCTAAAACATTTAATAAAAGCACGTAATTTTGTCTAAAATATATCACGAAACAGATAATATTATCAATATAGCTTAAGCACAAAATAGATAACTTGAATATCATTGTTTTTAACATAACAGACAAACTTGCGTAAAACATAACACGCAAATGATCTTATCTCAAACTTATCATAAAACATTATCGCGTCTAAGCAATATTATATTACAAACAACCTTGTCTAAAACACTCTATAATATAGATGATCTTGCCTGACACGTACGTATCCTAGAACACATTATCCTAGCCGTGGATTGTAAGTATAGGACGAACGAAAATCCCAACTTTCTCACAGTGATGAAAGCCAAGCGACGGACTTGTAACTTTTTAATAACATGCGTCAGCAGAACTAACGTGCTTAATCGTGCAGAAGTTAAAATTTCAAAATTCTGTACTTGACCTAACAAGATATCCACAAATTTTAATCACATCGTGACATTTACGAGTTCACGGAAATTTATTTTTAACAAAACAGTTTCACATTTATCCTACATACTTACGTACATTGTTACAACACAAACACTAAGCAAACGACATGAAATTCATCAGACGAAGATTTTTGAATACGGAAGTACATCTAAGCTAAAGCCGTAACTTCCTTGTGATTGGCAGTTCCATCAATCAATCAATACCCTTTATCTCCCCAAAGAGCATTGGTCTTCAACAATCACGTGCCAAGTCCTTCTGTCGCGTACCATCAGCTCAAGCTCTTTTCACGTTTTCCTCATCATTTTCGCGTCTATCTTCAATTCTTTTCTCGGTGTGTTTTTGGTCTAGCTCTACCTATCTTGCTCTGCCCCACTTACCCTGAGGGTTCAAGGACTGTTTTGTAAGGCTATCCACAGGTTTTCTCAACGCGTGTGACTGGCGATTAGAACGGTTTAATTCTAACCAGATTCTTGGGACAAGAGATGAGAAGAAGACGCTGATGAGAGGACACATTTTGAGGAAACCCGTTGATAGCATTACCAAGTAGTCTTTGTTCTGGAATTCCTATGTAGAAGTAGACGGAAAAACACAGAGAGAAGAGAACTGCAGAAAGAAATGACATGGAAGAACCTTGAGCAGAAGGCACGTAACAGGAGAACTTGAAATACTTTTGTTGAAAGCCTATGCTCCTTGGGCAGCTGAAGTATTTGAAACTGTTCCAGGTCTCTTTGATGCGCAGAAGATATTCCTCCTGATAGCTTTAGTTTGACTTTTCTCATACAGCCAGGTCATCAGGGAACCACAAATGAGGAGCTTTTGACTGTCATCCATCGACGATTGGTCTATTTAGTCTCGTGACATGCAGATTCGTCTTTGCGTTGTTATGTACGACTTTTATTGGACGTTTTTCACGTGTCAGCAAGATGAAGTAGGAAATGAACTATTCAGATGAGATGGGATTTGTTTTAAAGTGTGTCTGCGAGTAGAAGAAATATGGAGAACATCAAAAACAACAAGCAAGAAGTTATAAACTTCCATAAATGGGTGTTTCCGTAGAAATTGAAGGATTGAAATGGTATGCCAAGATCACCATTGTGAAACTTACTTACTTAGTTGTTCCTTTTCTACCCTGGGGTACGGAGGTTTGCCAGAGAGAACGCCATACTATCCTATCGGCTGTCTTCCTCCTGGCCTGGTTCCAATCTAGTCCTTGTTCCTTCAGAAATCGTCTAATGGTGTCCTCCAAGCGAACTCTGGGTCGTCCTGGAGGTCTTGATCTCTAGCTCTTAGTTTCCCATATTTGTCGTGGTAGCCGATCTCCTCCCATTCTACAGACATTGTCAACCCCTATGTGGAACTGATGATAAAAACCAGTCAGGTGCCAATTAAATAAGAGATGAGAAAAAACAACGCTGATGACGAATCAGCGTTGAAGAAGCCTGTTGATAGCAGTAAAGGCAGTCCTTGTTCTGGGATCCCCATATTAAGAGAGGTAGAAATGGCGAGACAAGCACGCGGAGAAGAAAACTGGACGCGAGCGAAAGGGGCAAAGAAAGCATGGAAAGACTTTAAGCAGATGGCACAAGACAAGAGGACTTGGCATGACTCCTTGGGGACCTTAACAGTATTGACGATGATGCGTAAGAGATACTTAGAAAGAAAATTAAAATTTGAGGAGACTGCTTTAATTTTCTGCACACGTGACACTTTCATTATATCTAGGAGCATGTGTCATTCTTACTTCTTCAGAACTGCCCGTCTTCCACTGTTTCTCCATTTGACAGTGCTAGCTAATAAACTCATGTCATTCACGCTCCAAGAAAAATTTACTTGCCTGTTAAGTGATAGCTGACTGAATTTGTTTGACCCATACATACCCCCTAGTCAGCGGAAGGTAATGATACATACTCCAGCAACCAAACATCGATCGTGGACACCGTTTGAGCACTGCGCGCATGGTAGGAAATGTTTTTGCCAGGAAAATGCCAAGCCTTTTCAGTAAGACTGTACAAATACTAGTTTGAGAAGACAGTAAACCAAAGCTTTCGTTTTGCTGGTACTCTTATGTACACGACAGAACTGTGTACCGTTCATTACAGATAAGAGGATTATGCTACTTTTGTTGACATAGATACAACATATATGATCATCTCACTGTTAGGAACTGCCAACGTCGTCATCATTACAATCATCGTTACCAGTATTATCTTGGGAGCCGCGCTGGTGTAATGGCTACAACGTTGTACTGGCGACCAGGTGTTCATGGTTCAAACCCGGGCGTCGGCGTTTGAAGAAATGTTTACGACCGGAAATTTGACTGAATAATCTGAACGGCTCCTGCACATAAATCCCGTGTGGATGGGAAGGAGCGAGACTCCTGACCGGGTTGGAAGGAAAGTCCACTAACCCCCCAGCCTCGCAATGACATGTCATTGGGCCAAAAGAGCTGGAAAGCTCGAGTGCCGCTGGTTAGAGAAAAAAAAAAAAAACCAGTATTATCAATACTAGTGTCGTCACCACCTTCATTATGACCATCTTGGTTATCAACAGTATTGTCAACAGTATGGTCTTCACCATCACAACGATCACTATCGCTGTTACTATAATCGCTATCACCATCACCGAATCATCTTCGCCATCAGCATTAACGTTATCATCTCGTTTTTCCCTCGACCCTTTCCAAGAATTAGTCCAGTATACTATTCAGTAGTAAAATGTATACGCCTGTATTGTTGTCATATTATCATCTGTGCCAGAGGTTCTTAACCTGTGGGATGGGCCCTAGTGTCTTCCAGAAAATGCATCGCAATTACATTTTACTTGGGAAAGTTCTGAAGTTTATAATCAAACTATATAATTTGTTTACCATCACCAACCAAGATCTGCTTACTCGGAGCAAGCAAGAGGACATTGTCACAGATGGAAATAGTGCAGCAGTGATCATCCACTTTTGCCCCTCCCCCATCTAGTTTATTTTTTGCTACAGGAACGCCGGATTCACAAGTGCAATTAACACGTGAGCCGTTTGGCAATTACGCACGGTGGAACACAGAGAGAGCGCGGAGCATGGCGTAATAGATTCTTTGATCAGGGGCGATGTTAAGTCTGAGACGGACCTTGGATTGTAAAACTTTCAGGGGAATTAATTGCGTAGCTGATATTCGGCAAGGCGGAGATGATGAAAGTCAAGCCAGAGAGGTTGTCGGCGGCAGAGGTGGTAAAATTACCTTTGATTCAAGAATCGAACGGCAAATGGGCTCGGGTCTGGCAGTAGGTGTGACTTTCGCATTAAAGAGCGACAGAACGGAATTTACGGATATATACCATGTCTCTCCGATAGCCATGATCAGTTGTTCAGAAATCTATCTGAAATTCACTAGCTCAATATCTTAGATTTCTCGTACAGAGTGAAAATTATTAGATTTTCGTGGAGTGTTTCATTTTTCTGATTGCGGTAATTTATACACTAGCCTTTAAGTGATTTAGTGTGTTTAAAGTTTTCATTATATTTCACTGAGATTTTCTGTGCTAATTAAATAACTTATAGTTAAATCTTTTTCAGCCGTACGTGAATTTAATTACTCGCTATTTCCCAGTAAGAGATGTTTTAAATTGACTAGTACATATATTAAATAACTGTCTACTGACGGTATATATTATTTACTTCTATCCATTTTATGTAATTTTTTTAATGACTAGTGTTCAAATCACGCGGTAAAAACGATAGGATAAGCTAGACACGTGTGTTTTAAATCTAATTTATAACGGAGTGGTGAAGAGGTCCTATTTTAACACGTGTTAAATATGATATTGATAATTTGGTTAAATGTTTATATTATCTTTCCTAAAATCTAGGCTGATCAACCTGAGTACTAGCGGTCTTTTAATGGCCATATGAACTTATGATCATACGAACTTATAATATTATAAGCATCCAGGGATATTTAGTATTGATGAGCTTCTTGCTGTGACCTGTGTGGTCCAATTTTCCTCATTTTCATGAGAGAAACCAGAATAGAACCATTAAATTATAATATTAACTGGACCAGAACTATTACCAGATTTACTTATATCAATCTCATCAGCCAGCTGTGGCGAAATATATTGTCAGCAACATTTGTGTAACTTAACCTAGCGTCTCAGCCACCTGAGGCTAAACAGCATAGGAACTATATATATATATATATGTTCTATTCATCCTACGTCGGCGATCACCACGCATGAACCTTACTCCAACCAACTAAAGGCATAGATAACTTATTGTATCCAGGACAAATTAAATCACCGACTCTAGCGACTCCCGTGAAATTTGCAGTCAGCAACTACGGCGAGTCTGGGGCTGGATTTGGCAAAACTTAAATTTGACACTAAATAGTCTTAATTACTTATTAGTGTATTTCCTTGGAATGCCTGCGACAACTACTGGGATAAGCAAAAGTCTGAAAGTGGCCACTGAATGGGTGTGAATTGAATGAACGGAGAAAGAAACTTATGTCTTTTGTTAACATCATATACTTATGTGGTTTCTTCTTTCTTTTTATCTCACTAATCTGAGTAGTCACGGGATAGATTACATTAGGAACCTATTCTTTTCCCATACTGACTATTACATAACCTATTGTTAACTTTTGATCTTTTGGGTTAATTAACCTCTGTTGGGATCGTCTTTTCTTTTCCTTTACCAGAGGGGGAGAACCTATTTGATTAATTTCTTCTTTTGCAATTTTGTCTGTAAACCATGATCTAGTAATGTATATGCTTATTGTTGTGATCTTCTATTGATAATAAACTTTATTAAACCTTCAGTTATCGTGTCGGTCAACCCCTATCCATTGTGTGTTATTCATAGTTTGTTTTCACGTTCGTGCGTATTTGTCACAGAATTGTGTGCATTTGAGTGTAGTGTAACTTGTATTTTGTACAAGGAGAGAAAGTGCATCTGATATAAATATCGTCGTCCAGATAGGCTGGATTAGATAAATTATTCTATCCAGAGACTGTCCTTTCTCTTACACGATCACCTCGTGATAAAACTATTTCTTACCCCTTACTTTCACATTGTCATCACTATCACCTCTGCTCAGTCAGGACTATAAACATCTATTACCTATCTGACAAAATCTACGACAGACATGCACACCATCATAGCTGGCAGACGCTGGAGCTGGGTTGGCCATGTCCTCAGAAGAGACCCCGATGCCATCACAAGAACATCTATGCTATTGACCCCTGAAGGAAAACGAAAGAGAGGCCGACCAAAAACAACTTGGCAGAGGACTGTTGAGGCTGAGATGCAAAGAATGAACCAGAGTTGGGGCACTGTACGAAGGATGACCACCGACCGAGCAGAGTGGAATCAATTTGTTGTTGCCCTACAAGACGCCACTAGGCGTGATGGCCACTGACTGCTTTGACGGTCGGCGGCTAAGGATCAAAGAAATAGATATAATTTGTACGTGTGTTTGTACGAAACGAAATGCCGCTCACCATCACTTTTTAATGACCTGCAGGGTCAAGTTTCTGTGTGTAACGATATGCAGCGCCACCTTTTGATGACCTAAACGTAACCCATCAAGTGCCTGTTTGTAACGTTATGCTTTCAAAATTTGAAACAAGGATGCGATAGAATCATGTTCATCCCTGAAGCAACATCTTAATTATGGCTTAACTAGCAACAACCCGCCAAAATTGGCAGGTTTTTAATTATAGTGTGTTGTTTCTGTTACACATATTACATTGCTGCTTCTTCTATAGTCTCGCTTGCTCGCTGTGAATGACGCGATCGTCTCTTCCTTTTAGCCATCTTATCATTTTGATCCATAATAATAAGTCTGCATTACTTTAAATTAAAATTTTGTCTTGAAGAAACAATAAAAATTCTTTACATTTTTAAGAAAAATGATGAGTTAAATCCGTTTCCCGAATGAAACTGGACACACGAGTATCTTGATTGTCTGTTGATTTAATCTGCATTTCCGCAACTTCCTGTCTCCAGTTCAAGTTGTTGGCTTCTTTCCATAATCAAACTGTTTGCTCGCTGTAAATGGCGCGATCGTCTCTTCCTTTTAACTATCTTATCATTTTGATCCATAATAATAAGACTGCAATACTTTAAATTAAAATTTTGTCTTGTAAAAACAATCAGAAACTTACATTTTAAGGTTATTTTTAAGAAAAATGATGAGTTAAGTCCGTTTCCCGAATGAAACTGGACAGAAGAGTATGTTGATTGTCTTTTTATTTAATGCACACCGTCACACTTTTCTATTTTCGCGAGAGTAGATATAAGGGGAAACACTACAATTATTGTCTAACTTTCAACCACAGTTGCACCCCCTTAGCTGTGCTTGAAAGTTAATGCACATTCTCGAAAATAAAAAAAAGTGCGCAAATCACGGTGTGCAAAATGTGACTGACCGACCGACCGACCGAAGTACTTACGGCGGGAATTATGGTATTGGATTGGCTCATAATTAATTAGGGGAAGGACCGGATGTGTTAACGTTAAATTCACTCTCACGGGAGGTGTGATGGTAAACATATTCAGAATCCCTGTTCTACACTGTGCTAACATTTTGCCGTGTAGTTCTCAAGACCCGAATCACTAAAATGTGAATGCAGAGAATAAAGACATTGTTTCTGTGTCCGCCTGAATGTAACAGACCTCTAAGAATTATTAAACAAAAGTTCGCCAGCCTTTCATCGTGGAGGAAAAACGGCTACAGAAGCAAAGACGAAACAATTCATCCAATTATCAGGACGAATGAAGAACTGTTGTCTGTGCTGTATCGAACCTTGAGAGAGAAAGTGGCTGATACTGAACTTTTCTTCCAGTTCTGCTGCTATCACTTTGTTCACAAGCTTAACAGTCATCTTGGGTTTTTGTTTGTTTTGTACAGCGTCAGTATGTGTTTATGTTTTCAGACGCAATGTTCATCATAACAAACTGCCAGCCAAGATACCGATTTGCTGTTGCCTGCTACGTTCATTAATCATAATTATCTATTATTTTCATTCCCGTTGGAGAACACGGCTACAGCTGTTTCACGCTACCGCCTTCTTTTGTGACTTGTCTTTTAATCATCGCCCAAGATGTCCTAGGTCGAGTGGCAAAATGGTTTGAACGCTTGCTTTTCGAGGCAAAGTTACTGGGTTCGAAACTAGGTAGCGTCACGCTCCAGTCTACTCAGTTGTAAATTGGTACCTGACTCTGCCCTTGTGCTAAGGAAGAAATAGGTTGCAAGAAATGGAACCTGTCACCCTCGCTTCAATGTAAAGAAAAATATCTAACGCTTCACTCTCTTGATGCATGGTCATGTGACTACCGTTACCTTTAAATCAAGCCTTGGTCACTTACGCTTCATTTTCTACCGTTTTTGTCCCGGTTCTCTTTGACTTCCCAGTTTTTGTTTTTTTTTCCTTACCTGTGGGGTCAAGTTCAGAGCATATCTAGTTATATCAATTGGGTGTACTTTTCTTTCTTCTTCTTCTTCGTTCGTCCTGAAAAGGACGTTGGTTGCGTTGTGTCCGTTTACAGCGAAGCTGCAATATTTGCGTCTTTCGGCCGACACATCCGACTTCAGCACAGCACTTTTGGGACCGGGTTAGCCTTCCCTCTTCGATCCCTACTCACTCAGCCAGACTGCAGTGATGCAGCCTGTTTCCAGGACCACCCATTGGAGGTGGAGTAGGGTCTTGGTCAGCTCTGGTTCGCTGACCCTGACGCAATTGGTGTACGACAAGTGGCATTCATTATTACTCTTTGAAATGTTTAGGGGTATCGACATCTGTCATTGCAATTTGGCAGCACGTTTATACTGTATGTTATGCCAATTTTTGTCTTGCAAGGGCTTCTGAGCTGCTTAATTTTTTACAGAAGTCTTTATGTTCTTCAAGGTTGAGATAACTAAATATTTATTACATTTATTTTTTCAGATTATGACCAATCTCGAGATGCGGAACTTCGAACCTCATTACGATCCAGAGGACGCCGAGATGTCGGCCCAGGAGCGCCTCCTTTACAACAACAACTATAACAGCAACCATCACAACCTTCCCAACGGCGAGGATGAAAACCACTATCAACTTCCATATGCCCACCTTCATCAGAGCCCTTACCTGCACCATCAGCAGATGCTGCAGCAACAACAGAGTTCATACAGCAGCGACGATCACAGCAGCATCTACACACCACGCCACATTAACGGTCACGGACTTCCCTACCCCCAGACCACGCTGCAGGACAAATACAGCGTAGCGTACCCTGTGCGGGAAGACATGGGCAGAAGAGGCAACAGGGCAACGGGATCTGGCATCGTTTACCGGCCACGACGTCGGCTTTACTGGGTAGCTGCAGGACTGGCATTGCTACTGCTAGTTCTAGCAGGAGCCGTAGTTGCCGCAGTGTACTTCACTGTTCTCAAAAAGGACTCGGAATCCGCCTCTGTATCGGATACTGGTGTTTCTGACATAAACGGAAGTGATGACCAACGTCAAGCAGACGTGGATCACGTCACCAAGCAGCCAAATTATAACATTCCTGGGACCTTTACGTCTTCACACCAGCCCCCGAAATCGTATATCCCAGACTTTTTAGACATTAAAATACAGAAGTTTGACGCATACTGGCACCCGGGAGATTCTCGTCTCTTCGTATCGACTCTCACTAACGGTACAATCATTCAGGTATTCGGACCCAAGAAAAGCGATGGAACTGTCAAGTCAATGTACGCTCTCAGTATAACGGACGTCAGTGGCGTTACTAGATCCGTAAGATTTCTTGGACAGCGGAATCTGGCTTCTGTGGTCCTGCCCAATGGGGTCATTGTTAGTTACGACTGGTCTGCCAACAACATAGATATGGAAATAAAGGTATTCGAACCATACACGGAGCAAACGAAAGGTCCTATTTCCCATCTGGCTCTTGTCGAGGTTGGCGTCAGGTCATATCTGCTGAGACAAATATCGAAGGTCATGGAAGATCTTCGCTCTTTGAGAGAAGATCCAATGAGTGGCAGTCGTCGAAGCAGTTCTAAATGCTTCTCTCGGTTTCCTGTCATGGTTACTAAGTGTGGTGGCCAGTACCCATACGATGGTGCATTTGTCCAGGGGGTGATCACAGGCGTCGACAAACCCATCACTATGGCAGCTTTGCCCTGGCCAAAAGAAGCTGACCCTTGCTATGAACAAGATGCAGGCGTTGTGTCCAATTATTACCTACCTTTGCCAGGGCACATGGACAGCGACAATGCAACGATGATAAAAGAAGCTTATGTGGCATCATCCGCTCGCCTCTTTACTGAACTCTGCAATATCATCAATGATCAAGTCTTTCAAGAGCATCACAATCTTTGCTCAGATATGGGAGATAAAGTCAGGAAGAAGCTTGGGCGTCACCAGCTTTTGGGGATTGTTTTTGACAGCTGCACCGCTATTCTGAATGCTCTTCACACCGCTTGTGTGGCCATCTCTGGGATTGCCTCCGCCGATAGCACGCCATCTCTTACCGAAAACGGACTTCTTAGGAGCTTTACCAGGCGCTTGTCAGATAGCTTCCAACCTGGCTTACCCGATCAAGTCGATCTAAAAGCTCACGCTTTCTGTCCGTCGTCCTTGCCTCTCAGCTCTTACCAGAGCACCGTCGACATCCACGCCGTCAAAGGCAATATCGCAAACGACGTCATCCACATTAACTGCCCCGACTACCCGGAGGTCACCTACGTGGACCTTGACCATCTGCTGACCAAATCTGAAGTCCAGTCATCATCGAGTCACTTTGACTTGGTCAAACATAAGATGCGCGTGTGCTCCATATGCGCCTTTGGGAAGTCAGTTTCGGCTCAGATCGTCTCAGACGAGATGCTGTGCAACAACACTTGTTTGAAGACTAATGTGCTGGAACACATTCCAGACCAGTACCAACCAGAAGGTAAAGAGTTTCTAGAGCAAGACAGCGTGTACTGTCACGACTTTCTAACCTCAATAGACAATACAATCGAGCCGTTTGGACGTCAATGTTTGGGCAACTGTATGTCCCATTTACACGTCAAATTCCAGATTCGAGACCCACTAGACAATGTTCTTTACTATGACCAGACTGTGCAGTGCCCGGAGCTTCGGACTCACGCTTGTAAAATGAAGTTTGGCAAATGAGCTCGCGAGGATACCGTTACATTTTCTTTCCGTTAGAAATAAAACAAACGTGTCATAAATGAAATGGCAGGCAGCAATATCAAATGTGAGATTTTACTCAAAGGCAAGCACGACGTGTCAAAGATATGACCTGGGTCTCGTCTATCACTCTTTAGCATAGCGTAACTTTCGTTTGAATTTGATAACGAATCTACTGCTGCTGAATCTAGCTCAAGGAAGACCGCACGATGTTCGGAGCATCTGAAATGAAGAGACGATTAATTAAACGTAAAACGAGCTTTCAAAGTCCAAGTGTTATAAAACAACTCGGGACGGTCACAATACAACCCGGGACTGTTATAAAACAACTCGGGACTGTTTTAAAAACGGATCGGGACTATTCATTCACATTCAGTTCCTATTTTGCTTCTATGGAACATGGAGCCACCAGGAACCAAAGCATTATGGTGGTTTCTATAGCAGTCGTGTTCAGGTTGCTAGCCCTTTGCAGCTCCGGATTATGGCCGTCTTTAAAAAAGTCCTAATTGTAACGAGGGTGATAGGAGATCCTTCTTCGAGTTCAGCTAGCAGGGTTTCCTCCAAACATGCATTCTCTGAATACAGTACATTCTAATACCAGCAACCGTCATCTCTTCGCGTCTCTTACAAGGAGTAATGTGGCATGGAGATAAAACTGCAATGTAAATTAAAAGTTTAATATTAAAATTGACGGTGATATTATCTGACTGGGTAAAGGCTACTGTGGTACATCAAATGCACTAATAATCTGTAAACCTTTTCGTTATTTTGACATTTCATTGGCTGGTCATTTAACGTGTCAATTCTAGCAAGTGCAGTACTTATGACTGAAGCAAACAGAATGCTTGTGTGTAATTTATATCGTCAACTTGATAACCGCGTACAGAAAGGTTGATGCAACAGTAATGGATGTGGTGTAAGGGAAGTAACTGGCTTAATATGTGTATATAAGATAACTGTTGTTGGTACATGAACCTTTTCTCCTTTAAGGATGAATTGATTTTTTTTTTCTGTTTCTGTCGCATTTATTTTGATCATATTATGAGTTTCATGACATCTAGGGTAAAATCTGTTCAGATGTGTATGCATTTTAAAAGACTTTTGTTCATTGAATTACAGTTTTATTTCGCCAAACTTGCTTCCTCCTAGGTCAGGATATACTGTCTGTAATAACTTATAAAAACATGTGATCAGTTACCCAGACAAGTTGTTTTATTTAAATATATGCAACTCTCTAATGATGCTAACATTACTTTGCAGTGAGCATGCACAAGTGCGTGAAAATTAATGTTTCAGTATTTCTACATCTTAAATATGCATATCTGAATGTTTTCCCCTGCCCATCATGTTTTCTTTAGCACCAGAGTAGACATCTGCAGTACCTTCAATCGTGTTGCTCTTACCCATGTAAATGCAAATTCTGTCAACAGCTTACACATTACATACTACAGTTTATGGAGTTTTATTACATACAGATCACTAGGATTGTGTTTTCGTGAATATTCTATCTATAATGAAGCTGAAATCTCTTCTGCTACAGGTTAGGCATTCATTCATTACTTTTCAGCTCTGTGTGGAGCAGAGGCTGTCAACAAAGCCCTTTTTTTTAAATAAGAAGTTTGCTACTTTCCTGTGTAAAGCACACCCCGTTCAACCATATCCATGGAACTGTTGGTTATAACAGGACGTTTTTCCTTTAGTGTGCTATTTTCTTGATTGTGTTTATGTTCTGTACTGTATTCACGATGGAATTTTTACTTTTTGGTTAATAGTTCAGTTTGTTGTGTTGTTCAGAAGCATACTTGTGTCTATACCAGTGTTAATTTAATATTGGCTTGGGGATTTATGCACTTTTTCTACTGTGTTGTGTTAATCCTTTCTGATGACGTTGCTTTGTTACTACTGTTGGCATTGTAAGATAATTATGAGTCTACTTTCAGAGTATATATATTTTCATCTTTTAAGTTGTTGTTTTTGTTTTTGTGATATTTTATTCTGCTAATTTTTGTAATGTTTGTGGGGACTTGGTGCCCATTAAATTTTCTCCATGTGTTTTTCAGTCTGCCTCTTACTCTGGGGGTTTTGGGAACAATGACTGCCTTGTAATGCTATCAAAAGGTTTCCTCAGTGTGTATCCTATCCATTCCCCGCATCTAGGATATGTAATCTGAAATTCTAAAATATGAATTGCATTGAAATCTGAAAGTTTTTTTAGCATCAAAAGATGTGTGAGTGGACAATACTACAAGACCTTAGGAAGGTTCTTCAAGACGGCTCTGTGCAGATGACACTCACTAGCTGACAGTGACACTGTCAAAACAAAACAAAAAGTGCTCCTAGATAACACAATGACAATTTGTGAAGAACTTTATAACGGTTGAAAGTGAAGTGAGTTCATAACAGTTTAGAAAATTCTTTGAAGTGACGTGAGTTCATAACATATTACAAAATTATGTCTATAAAATTAAGGACAGAGTCCACAACAAAAATAACTGCTGGTGAGAAAAATTCTTTTTCTTCTTTGCTGTTCACTCTCAAATAATCTCCCTTATAAAGTTGGCAATCCATCACAAGCTTCTCTCGTCACCACACAGTTTTCCCCTCAACTGAGTTTGGAGAATGTCATACTGCTCTTCTCATGGACCTGACAGTTTTGGATTGCACGCTCTACTGTTTGTTAATCCTCCCCACATATTTCAGTCTTCTTCTTCTTCTGCGTTCAGTTTGTAGTCATGCTAAATCTGCAGGCCTGTCACCAGGACGAAGTCCACCATCTTTACCGGGTCGGCGCGGCAGCCCCATAGCTTCTGCTGGAGCTCAGCACCCCTTGGCCAGGTCACACGTCGCGGTTCATCATGGGTCGGACAGTTCTGGAGAATGTGGTCTGGGGTCTGGATTCCTGTTCCGCATGGGCATTCATTTGTGTGGGATATCTTGAGGCGATAGAGATGTCAGTGAGACAGATGACAAACACTGCAGAAAACCATCCAGCACATCATCCCAACTGCATCTACGTCCTGGCTGATTATCCACTTGTTTATTCTCAAGATGATCAACTTCTTCATTAATATGCCCCCCCCCCCCGAGTGCCCCCAATTTCTTCACACAAGATGTGATTGTAAAAGTAGTCCTAAAGCTACCACAGTAGGGGAGTGATGTGTTAGAGACTTCACTACACTAGGTCTCAGCTTTTACTAGTTCCTTTCCTCACTGCTTTGCCTTCCTAAATCAAGAGCAGAATCAGGTAACCATTTACAATTGTGTAGACTGCAGGATGAAAGTATCAGGTTTGACCCCAGTAACTTTGCTTTGATAAACAAACGCTCTATCAACTCTACCACTCAATACAGTAATTTAATTTACATGTCATGTTATTTTCAGTTTTATACACAGCAGTAGCGACCACGTTAAAAATAAAAATATGATATTTTTTCCGCAAAACTTCCTTTTTAAAGAAAGTAAGCATTATGAAGGTGTGCAAACTGAAAATGTTTTAAATGCAAAAC
This sequence comes from Oreohelix idahoensis, assembly GCA_024509875.1. NCBI lineage: Eukaryota > Metazoa > Mollusca > Gastropoda > Stylommatophora > Oreohelicidae > Oreohelix > Oreohelix idahoensis. The sequence goes on along the minus strand of JAMPIV010000843.1, from coordinate 143,360 downwards.
CCATTTCAGCCCAAACATTTTTTAAATTAAGGTTTATAAAACCTGTATCTGCACTGAACATGTGCTGTCTGCTGACTGTTTTATTGTTTTTATGTACATACTGTTTACGTACACTGTTAGTGTCTGCTGATAACTAGTATATGTGAAATCAGTCTATGCAGCATAATGATACTGTATGAAAGTAATATGTGAATAAGTGCTGTCAAGTTGTGTAACAGTGTCAATATTCAGCAAAACACACAAATGGAAGGAGCTGTTCAATAGAATGACTAGAAAACAGGTGCTAGTCTGTTGGGCAGCTGGACAAAACAAATAAGAAAATGGTAGAAAGATATTTTTGGTTTGGTTTTCATTTTAAGGACTATCTTCATTGCACACGGACAACTCCATCAGTGCTCCGATCTCCTCCCTTCTTCTCCAAAGAAGATCTCAGCACAGTGCACAAATTCCCCAGCAGCGGCAAGAATCCCAATGTGTGTATAAAGGAATCACACATTCTATACATCTTTTTGTGGTGGGTAGGTTTCTAATTGTTTTATTTTGCCAGGGCAGCAACCTTATGACCTACTTTTTACGATTTCCAACTGCCATGGGATTTTTAACGTGTGCAACTTGCACATGGGACCCTCTATTTTTTTAGCCCTTATCCAAGAAGGCTAGGCATCCAATCTCGCTACCCAGGAGAGCAGGGGGGAGTATGACATCATTAGGACCACTGGTTTTGGAAAAAAAAACTTCCATAAATTATATTCCCTCTACTAGGAATCGAACCTGGTACCTTTAGAATTTGAGGAAGACGCCATACTTCTTAGCCACTCCAACCCGAGAAAGATATTTTAAAACATAAAGATTGAAAAAAGATAAATTTATCACTTTAAAATTTTTTTTAAAATATAGGTTTTGGTTCAACCTAGACAAAACGTCGTCGGCTATATTAGGACACAAGTCCAAATATCATAGACCCTGTGGTCTGGTACTGTCATTAATTTATCACTCATCTTTCAGTGACCTAAGAAGTGTGATGTATGAAAACATGCTTAATTATTACATCATTAACCCAATGTCAAAGCACCAAATTTAACTTACTTACTTACTTAGCCGTTTCCCTTCTACCATGATGTGCAGAGGTTTGGAAGAGAGAGTGCCAGACTATCCTGTGATGTGTAAAGGTTTGGAAGAGAGAGTGCCAGACTATCCTGTGATGTGTAGAGGTTTGGAAGAGAGATTGCCAGACTATCCTACGTCAAAGCACCAAATTTAACAATCATCATTTTCCTGTTCGCCCCCATTTGGAGCATGGAGTCACCATAGCAACTGGCCACCCCTTGCAGAAAGCCTGCACCAAAAGCATTTATGTGGTCTTACAACTGTCATTTCTGTAGCAATATGTTTTATACGATGAGGCGCTACCAACCACATACACAATCTCGTATTAGTCACTTCTTTCGTTTAAAAATTGTTTTTATTGTATAAATATTAAGAATTATTTAATCACAGCTTGAATTACATGAATATATATATATATATGGTGATCGAAAAGTCACTGTGCCCAGTCAAGCACATTCAATGAAATAATGATACTGCCCGAGAAAGTATCTAAGGGGAAGAAATAAGAAGAAAGAAATTAGGTTTTGCCTTTACGAAGTGGTGGGACACCGAAGGCACTTGATTATAATAAAAGGTACTAAGTGACTTTTGGAATATGTGTATTTTGATTTGGTATTGGCAGTTGACTTTTTGATCACCCTGTGTAACTGTTAATTCATGATTCTCTCTCTCTCTCCCCATCTTCACACATGCACACAAATACAGAAACACACATTATACATGCATGATTTCTTCCATCCAAATAAACATGTTTACAAAAGATACATATGTGCTTACATCAAATATACAGGGTGTCCATAAAAGAATGTACCTATTTCTTTTCACCTACTTGACCAGTGTGTGGAGAGACATGTAACAACTACCGGTTGCAACTCAACTGCGAAAGTTTCACTTGAAATACCCGCCGTGCGCATGCGCACTATTTTTGCAAAATGGCGCCGACCAAACAACAGAAGGCGTTTTGTGTGGTAGAATATGCGAAAACGACGTCTGTTATCGCAGTTCAACGCAATTTTCGGCGGCAGTTTGGGGTTGATCCACCTGATAAGAATTCCATTAAGCTTTGGTATACGAAATTCCTGGAGGTAGGCTGCCTGTGCAAAGGCAAAAGCACCGGTCGCCCGTCATGTTCGGAGGAGGCAGTGGATAGAGTTCGGCAAGCCTTCCAGCACAGCTCCATGAAGTCGGTTCGATGGGTGAGTCGTGAGTTGGAAATGCCCCGCAGGACGGTATGGAAAGTGCTTCATAAGCATTTGAGAATGAAGGCTTAAGAGCTGCAACTTGTGCAGGAACTCACTGAACCAGACAAAGCACTTCGCACGGCCTTCATCGAGAACATGCAGAAATTGATTGAGAATGATGATTTCGGGGAGAGGCTCGTGTTCAGTGATGAGGCGACCTTCCACATCAGCGGCAGAGTCAACAGACACAACGTACAGATCTGGGGTTCAGAACACCCTCATGCAGTCATTGAGCATAAGAGAGATTCTCCAAAGTTAAACGTCTTTGGTGTCATATCCAGAAGGAAGCCCCAACTTGAAGAGGACTCACGGGATTTCGATTTCCAACAAGATGGAGCTCCACCCCACTACAATGGAGCAATGAGAGGGTACCTCAATGAACATCTCCCACAACAGTGAATCTGTCACAGTGGTCCTGACGATGCGGTGTTGCTGAGATGGCCCCTTAGGTTCTTAGACATGACACCATGTGATTTCTTTTTGTGGGGCTTTATCAAGGACAGAGTCTTTGTCCCACCATTGCCTTGAGATCTGGTGGAGCTGTGAGAGCGGATCATTGAAGCCTTTGCTGCTGTTACAGGAGATATGCTGATTCGAGTGTGGGAAGAAATGGACTATCGACTAGATATCTGTTGCGTCACGAAGGGTGCACATATTGAGTCTTTGTAAGGTATGCTTAAAAACTTGCAGAGATTATCTTACTTTTATGATAGAAAACATCCTCGTACCACATCATGGGGGCCGAGAATAAATTTTTTGAAAAGGGTACAATCTTTTATGAACACCCTGTATACACAGATGTATAACCTTTAGCACGCTGCATTCTTTGGCGAAAATTTTCGCCTGCAGCTGCATTCTTTTTCACAGCGTCCCGTTTCTATAGTGGGTGACCCTTAATGTCTATAGTTTTTGTGTTTCTTGGTCAATTGCTATCATTTTTTGAATTTATATAAATAAATGAATGGTGAATCTGATGATATAAAATTTGTTTGTGTACATATTAGATGTGATAGGAAGAGAGGAAAGGAAAGATGAAAAAAACGAAAAAAAAATTTAAAATAATAAAAAAATATTTTTTTTTTAATTTTAAAATTAAAAAAAAATTTTTTTTAAATAACCAGCAAACGAAGGGTCCATATCCCTTGCATCTCAATGAAATTCATTTGACCAATAGACCAATACAAATCAAATGACGATCTTTTCGTTACACCCATCATCAGTAGCAAAGCAACAAACGCTCTCGTCAGCTGTGACATTCGGCCGAAATTCTAAATCTTTCCGATATTCCTAGTCCTAACCCCTAACATTATACATACTTGAAAGGCCATTTTACTTTCGTTTCCATCTCAGCCATCAAACATATTCTGAGAAACGATATCAGCGCTTATAAAGACAAAAATCTTATCCCCACCGCATGGCGTCAGAGCGCTGTCAGTCTCATCTTGATAATGTGTATATATAATCTACTACTGACTGGTTTTTGTGTACGTGTGTGAGCGAAAGAGAAATATTTTATAAAATAACTGTGTGTGTTCCTGTATGTGTAACAGCAAGACTAAATGCCTCCAGTGTAAATTTTTTTATATAGAAATGGAGAGAAAGAGATGTGACATCAGAATGTAGAAGAATAAAATGAATTGAGAGAAATAAGTGGTCAAGTGTTCCAAATAAATTTTCAACAAAGTAACTGAAACACCATTTTAACAAATTTTTAAAAATACTTAACAACGTGTTCTTTAATGACTCCAGAGCTGGGGGCACTACATGAAGGATGGCTGTTGACCGAACAAAGTGGAGACAGTTTGTTGCTGCTGCATGATGGTCACTGATTACTTTGTCAGTCAGCGGCCAAGGACCAAAGATGAAGATGATTTAATGACGGCACTGTGTTGTTGCTGGAAAAACACAAAGAATAGGACAAACAGGCATGTTGTACAAGGAGACTAAGATTGTGGCAACCTCATCATGTAAAACAAGATGCCACACACAAACCACCACTGCAAGAGCATGTGACTGCTTGGTGCAGAATGAACGAACGAACGTACAAAATCTTTATTCATCAGGGTCAAGAAATAGGCATTATTGCCTTTTTACATTTCTGCCTTGCAATAATTCAATTCTCAAAGTTCACAGCAATACAAAGTTCACAGCAATACAAAGTTCACAGCAATACAATCTTCCAGTAACGGGATCAGGTGCATTGCTGGCTCCAACATGTGTTGTAAGGAGTGCAAAGGAAAATGATGAATTATTTGATGACTACTCAGTTCTTGGATTTCAAAATATCTTACAATTGAAGAACTGTCGTAATGAAGAGGGTAACAAAATAAAACCATGCTAGGATATGAAAACAACAACAAAATTTAATGTGTGTTTTACTAAATCAACTGTAGCAAACAAAACCTAGCTAGTAATGGATTAAAAAAGAAAACAAAACAAAGATAACTGATCTTTTATTGAATGAGATGAATGAAGCATAGACACACTGTGATCAACACCAGTTTTATGATATATATATATTGCATATAACATCAAATGTGGAAAAAAATGGTAACTTATTTGTTGGTGCCTGGGTAAAACCTAAAAAACTGTGTGAGACTTAAGCCAGTTTATAATGTCCCATCATCGGAAATATTCAAGCAACATTAAAAAAATGTAAAGGTACGGCTATAGGGGAGTGATGTGTTAGAGACTTCACCATACTATATTGGTCTAGCTTTTTATGAAGTTCTGTGACCAGTTCCCTTCCTCGCTGCCTTTGCCTTCCCTAATTCAAGAGCATGGTGGACAGGTGTGTGGCACTACTAGGTTTCGATCCCGGAACCCACGTTTCAGCATGTGAGGTAACCACTCTGCCAAATTGGACACTCCTAAGCAACATGTGAAAGGAAATTTTCATTCAATCACACCTGCGCATGCCTGTTATCACAAGTTGTCATATTTCATAGCAAACATACACAATAAAGGAAGTGCCACATCTGCCTACACACTGTCATGGTGGTTTATTAAAGGTGCAGCCAGTGTTATTTTTTTTTTTTTCGAGATGTTTCTTTAATGGGGGGAGGTATGGGGAGGGAAAGAATAGAATTGTTTTCTTCAGTTCTTCTTCACAGACACAGAATATACAGACTCTCCTCAACTAATGATGGGGTTCTCATCCGATAACCCTGACGTAAATCATTATGGTAGTAAGTCGTAAAACAATATATACTAAATGATCCTAAAGGATGTGTTAACAATTAACACGCTAAAATGTGTCGATCTATTTTGTTATATTTTTTTAACTAACTTTACGCATTGTGTATAGTGAAATAACATAATGTACAAATTATGACGATATGTCAAGGCCTAAAACCCAACCCCTGCAGACTCAAGTAGAACAGTCCCAACTAAGATGGTTTGGCCATGTCTGCAGAATGGGAGAAGATCGGTTGCCACGGCAGGTGTGGGAGGCTAAGAGCCAGGGATTTAGACCTCCAGGATGACACAGAGGCCGCTGGGAAGACAACATTAGACAATCTTTGAAGGACCGAGGACTAGAATGGAACCAGGCCAAGAGGAAGATAGCCGATTGGATAGTATGGCCCTCTTTCTTCCAAACCTCTACACCTCACGGTAATAAAATGACAAGTTAATTGTCCAGGCCAGGAGGACGACAACTGTTAGGAAAGTATGGCGCTCTCTCTTCCAAACCTCTACACCTCACGGTAGAAGAAGAACGACTAAGTAAATAAGTATTATGGCAGAAAATAACATAATACAATGTACAAATTATAGCATAACAGGATTAATGGAATGGTCTTCATAATTACAAGTTGTCCATAAGACCCATTTCTTGTAAGTGAGGGACAGTCTATTTACATACATGCAATTAAATGAAACATTTCTTTTGAAAATAAACCATGACTATTTTCAAAACAAAGTGAGTCCCATCTTGATGCATATTTCTTGTCTGGGAGTCATTTCCTGTCTTGTTTCAAAGGTGCTGTTTCTTCTTCTTTGTTTTTACTGCTTAAGGAAAATATCACTGCTGGTCTCTCAGAAGACATAGAAGTAATAAGACCTCTGCTCTCTAAGACATGACTTAACATGAGATTGTGTATGGGGGAGGGGGAGGGGGGGGGGGGGCCTGGCAACTTCTAGGTGTACAACAATCTGTTGACAAGACCACCACTGCAAGAAGCAATTTCACGCAAGCTTCCAAAACCTGACATTTGTAGTAGGTAACAATCACAGTAATGAACCATACCTGAGGTTGTTATCTATCATTATTATTAAACTAGTGTAAAAGCCTGTCATAAGACGGGAATTAAATTCAAAAGCAGCAATACCTAACGGCAATTTTACTTATTCAAAAGTATTTTAAAAAACCACTGTGCATCACCACATTACACGAACTACACAGCAGCGAGGATCCCAATGTGTGTATTTGGGATCACACATTCTCATACATGCCACATGCTATGATTTACCCATAATCTGTACAAGGTGTTTGCATTTTCAGATGTGTACACCTTGTACATAATTTCTGTACAGGTTTTCTAACCCATTCCCCTTATTACTGTGTCTCAGAGTTCTTTTGTAAGGTCCTATTGAACACAGGATTTCCCAGTCTGTTTGTAAAAATTAAGCACAGAAATAGACTAAATGATGACACCATCTCATTATTTTTACAGTGTAAAATAAACTCATGACATTTATTGTTTGGGTTTTAAAATAAGTGAAGACCTGCTTTAAAAGGCAAAGTCCCCGTCCCTCATTTATAATGCAGCCCACTGTAATTGAAAATATTTTAACACGAATTAACTCTTTTGATATGTTTTTTTCAGTCTTTGTACAGGGTTTTGGATATTTTGTACAGGTTTTTCATCTCTGAGGTGTGGCATGTATGCATTCTTTAAATATTTTTATGCACACCGTCATTTGCGCATTCTTCTTTGGTAAGTGTTACTATTTTCGGGAGCGTACATATAAGGGAAACAATACAATTAATGTCTAGCTTTCAACCAAAGTTGCATCCCTTAGCATTACAAACTGACAGAAAAAGCTGGGATTTTATATATAGGATGTTACCATCATTTTCCTTTGCCCTGCATACAGAGCATGGATCTACCACAGGTAAGCTGATCCCTTAACAGGTAAGCCTGCATCAAACATTCACCTGATCTTTCAGTGATGGCTTCCGTGGCAATTTGTTTTAACATGAGGTTGCCAGCCTCATATTAGTCACCTAGTATGAGGTTACCAACCCCATGAACAACCTCATAATCATCACCTAGTATGAGGTTACCAACCCAATGAACAACCTCATAATCATCACCTAGTATGAGGTTGTCAACCCCATGAACAACCTCATATTAGTCACCTAGTATGAGGTTGTCAACCCCATGAACAACCTCATAATCATCACCTAGTATGAGGTTGCCAACCCCATATTAGTCACCTAGTATGAGGTTACCAACCCCATGAACAACCTCATAATCATCACTTAGTATGAGGTTGTCAACCCCATGAACAACCTCATAATCATCACCTAGTATGAGGTTGCCAACCATTAGTCACCTAGTATGAGGTTACCAACCCCATGAACCTCATAATCATCACCTAGTATGAGGTTGCCAACCCCATATTAGTCACCTAGTATGAGGTTGTCAACCCCATGAACAACCTCATATTTGTCACCTAGTATGAGGTTGCCAGCCTCATGAACAACCTCATACTAGTCACCTAGTATGACACGTCTGAGGGTGTAGTGGTTCTCATCTTTCTGTTTCTTCATAGAACTACACGGGCATTATGAAACGTCCTTGACATATTTAATGATGGTGGAATTGTAAGAAAATCCACAAGCACCAAACTTTTCATGATGTTGCACTAATTACAACTTCAGTATTCAAACTCTACCTACAGTTGTTATATTCTCCTAATTCTTCAAAGTTATGATGGAAGAGTTAACTGCCTTCATCACATGGATATAAAATAACTCCTTCAACTAAAAACTGGATTCAATCCACAAACAATTACAGTAATATTCCGCATTTCTGGTTAAATATCCACCCCCGGCCCCCCCCACTCCCCCCCACCCCACCCACCCCCCCCCCCCCCCTCCCCCCCCCCCCCCCCCCAAAAAAAAAAAAAACACACAAAAAGCAAACAAACAAATAAATGAAAAAGCATGATATATTCAATATTTGTTTTCCCTATCTGAAAAAAAAAATGCATATAGCAGTTGCCTTTATTATGATCAAAGTTGTGAGTATGTTCAAAAATATGTAATGAAAACATCAGTGATCCTGAGACCACAAATAAGGAGAAAAAAAATAATTTAGGAACACATTTTTACTAAGAGAAAAAAAAATTTGGGAACTGTTTTACTAAGACATTCGGTGGTGACTCCATGCTCCATAAGGCACGGATAAAAAATTATGATAATGCAGATAAGCTACAATTGCCACAAAGTTTACTGAAATATTCTTTCCTTACAGGTCCATATCCTATTATCTAAATACCCAAAATGTTCTGAAAATCTAATGTTTCTGAAAATCAAAAGTTTCTTTGGGCTAATTTGTTATCTCAACTAGGCAATCAATATTGGGTGACTTTGGGCTAATTTGTTATCTCAACTAGGCAATCAATATTGGGTGACTTTGGGCGACATCTAGAAACCAACAAAAATCCGACTTCCAAAACACAGCTGTCCCCAAGGGTTTCAGATAAAAGTAAATGGACCTGTAGTAAGTTACCCTTTATGTGTTTTCTTTTGCCATGATGAAGACTTTCACAGCCACATTTTTTTTTGGCTCTTTTGTTAATGAGATTCTACAAAACTGTTCCTTCTCTGTTCATATTTATTACCCTTCAGCTGCCCACGAAGCATAGGCCTTGAACAAATTCATTCCAAGACATCCCCCCCCCGGTTCTGTGCCATCTCTTGCCATGTCTTATTTGTCCCTATCGTTACTGTCTCTCATCCTCTTCTCTACGTGTTTCTGGTCTCCTTTTACCAAGAGCTGGTCTCTCGCGGCGAAAGTACCAGGCTCGATTCACGGTATCGGCACGCTCCAGTTTACCCAGCTTTAAATGGGTACATGACTCTACTCATGAGGAACGGAACTGGTCATCCCCACCTCTCGAAGCTGGACCTTGTATAGTGAAGTCTCTTACACTTCACTTCCCTATGGTAGTATCTGGTTCTTGTAATAAATGTCACATTAGTGATCTTCTTGTAATAAATGTCACATTAGTGATCTTCTTGTAATAAATGTCACATTAGTGATCTTCTTGTCATAAATGTCACATTAGTGATCTTCTTGTAATAAATGTCACATTAGTGATCTTCTTGTCATACCATTTCAATTCTTCTATTCTTAGCAAGGACCAATTTACTTCATTTGGTTTTTAAAAATGTCTTCATTGCACACGGACAACTCCATCAGTGCTCCGATCTCCTCCCTTAGATCACACAAGAAGGATCTCAGCACAGTGCACAAACTCCACAGCGGCGGCGAGAATCCCAATGTGTGTATATAGGAATCACACATTCTTTAAATATTTTTTTGGTGGGTAGGTTTCTAATTTGTTTAATTTTGCCAAGGCAGCAACCTTAGAGCCTACTCTTTACAATTTCCAACTGCTGAGAAATTTTTAACGTGCGCGACTTGCACATGGGACCTCCTATTTTTTCGCCCTTATCCAAGAAGGAGACCAGGGGGGAGTATGACATCTTTAGGACCACTGGTTCTGAAAAAATATGCCCATAAATTATATTCCATCTACTGGGAATCGAACCCGTTACTTTTAGAATTTGAGATGGACGCCATACCTCTTAGCCACGCTGACCCACTAATTTACTTCCTAAAGCTCATAACTTTTGGGTTCCTTTCCTGTGCTACATAGATAGTTTGTGCCTGCTGGGAAACCCGGAATTAGCTTTCTTAGTTCTATGGCGAGTCCTGATCACATGTTGAACTGTCTCACATGGATGGATGCAGCTGCGAAAATTAAGTTCATGTCAGGGGCTTAATTTCAGTGCTTGTTAAGTCTGGTGTGTTCTGTTTTTAGTTGCAAGACCAAGCTCTGTTCCATGCCTTAGTTTACCAATATTATCAGTTTAGTCTCAGTGGATCATTTCTTTAAACATGAAACATTCAGTAGACCCTTTAGCCTATCAGTTCAGCCATTCCTCCTTGAAGTTGTTTTGGAGTATTAGTTTAGCTGTCTGCATGTTGGCTGCAGTGTCTATTTGAACCAAGCTTGCTTCTAGTTTTGCTAATCTGTTTTTTTCTTTCTTTTGTTGGCTAGTATGTCTGCGTGTCTGGTATCCAATGCGGGGCGACTCTGATGTTGTATAATATTAGCAGACTGTCAATAATTTCAGCCAGCTGTATTATTTCTTAGTTATCAGTCTGGAGGCATATTTCCAATGCCTGCAGTGTTGATTCTGAATCAGTGAAGATTACAATGTCTGAGGGTTTATAGATTTCTTGTTTAAATTGGCAGAGTACTGTTACGAGGGTGATGTTTACTGCTGTAATTTTAGCTCGGTAAATAATACAGAATTCTCCACATGGTTCATATATTTCTGATAGGTCACCATTAGAGAACTCAACATATGCTTCCATTCCCACATTTGTCGTTGCCTTGAAGGTACAGCCATCTACGTAAGCAACGTCTTGCAGTGTTAGGGTAGCTGTCTATAGTTTTCAAAGCAACTTTAGTACTGTTGGAATGGTGTCTCTCGTGCTTTGTGTAAGTCTGGTTTTTATTACAGTTAGTGTTAGCTCCTTTCCAGGATAAAGGATCTGGTACTTTTCAATTATTTCTCCTGTTTCTGTGAGATAGTGGTGTTCTGTTGTGGTTGCTGCTGCTTTTAGTGTGGATTCATGGTTTCAATCTGCCACTGTGCTTCAAGTTGTTTCAGTTTTCAATTAGTTGTCTGTGTTTGCACTGATTGTGTAGGCAGCCATTGGCACTCTTCTCATGCGATCACTTTCTTCTCTTCTTTGATCCTTAGCCTCCGACTGTCAAAGCAGTCAGTGGCCATCATGCCTGGTGGTGTCTTGTAGGTCAACAACAAGCTGCTTCCACTTTGTTCAGTCGGCATCCATCCTTCGTACAGTGCCCCAGCTCTGGTTCATTCTTTGCATCTCGGCCTCCACAGTTCTCTGTCAAGTTGTTTTTGGTCTCTCTCTCTTTTGCTTTCCTTTGGGGGTCCATAGCATAGCTGTTCTTGTGATGGCATCGGGGTCTCTTCTGAGGACGTGGCCAACCCAACTCCAGCGTCTGCCAGCTCTGATGGTGTGCATGCCCTCTTGGTTACTCCGAGTAAGTAGTTCTTGGTTAGTGATAGTATTCAGCCAAAACATTCTGAGAATTTTCCTTAGGCAGAGTGTGTGGAAAGAGGACAGTTTTGACATTTCCTTCTCTGTTGCTACAAAGGCTGTTCTCGCTTTATTCATTCTGTTCTTGATGTCTTTGCTTGTTCTGCCATCTTCTGTTACTATGCCTCTCTTTCGCCATCCTTATGGGGGTCCATAGCCTGCAGTTCTAAAAAGGATAAAGACATGGAAAGCCCTTGAACCCGTAACACAGGAAAAGGCGGCTTGGCGTGAACTTGAGGACCAATGCTCCACACAGAGCTAAAGGGTAATGAATAAATACTGCTGGTACTATATACACTTAACAACACAAAAAATAAACACCATGTTGCCAACCACCTTTTATCTGGTCACAGTTATTGTTGCATTCAAACACAACATTTGTTGATCCTGATTGTTGTTGACTTTCAGTACGACATCAAATGTGTCCTAGTGAAAAAAGAGACAAAGGTTATGAGGAAGTTACCCAGCAGTTTTTTTACATTGATTCTTAAAAAAATAAATGAAGATTATAGAGATAATCAATAATTATGATTTTGGTTTAAAATTTAAAAAAAAAAAAAAAACAAAGATGTTAGGATGAAGTTAACCAAATGTTGGTTTTTAAAAACAAATGATGGCTATGAGATCAACTAATAATTATGATTTTGGTTTTTTTTTTTTAAACTAACTAAAGATTATGAGATAATTTAAGAAAAATTGTGATATTCATTAAAGAAAAGTGGTAATAATACAACTGCTAGTGATTGTGATGCTGGTTTAAAAAGTCACAATTATGAGATTACAATGACTGTAATCATTATCATCATCATGTTACACAAGGAGCACAGGTCTTCAACAAAGTTACTCCAAGCCTTCCTAGCCCGAGCCATCAAAGTCTTTCCTTATCTTCATGCCCATCTCCAGTTCTCTTCTTTCTGTGTTCTTTGGTCTCCTTCTACCTCACTTATCTTAAGAGATTCCAGACAAAATGATTTGTTTTGTAATGCTATAAACAGGTTTCCTCAATGTGTGGTCCTATCCATCGCCAGCAGCATCTTCTAATCTCTTGTGCCACTGGCGCTTGTCTGGTTCTTGTTATCCATTCCACATTAGTCATCTTGTCATACCACTTCAATCCTTCTATTGTAGGCAAGCACCCATTTATTGAAGTATGTAGCTTTTTGGTTGTTTTTTTTGTTGTTTCACAGTCACACAATAGAAATGACTCAACATTTTAATTGAAGATCCTGATTTCTGTGTTGGACTATTTCTTTTAATCTCCATATATTTCCCAATGCAATGAAAGCTTTTCTAGCCTTTATTATTTTGATATCACTGTCTGTCCCTCCAACTGTATCTAAATTAAATTTAATGCTGGCTAAAAAAAAATTACAAAATACACACACAAAACACGTGAAGGTTATGAGGAACTAGTCACTGTGTGTGCTTAAATATTTTTTAAAAAAAAGTGAAGTTAATGTGATGATTACAATGGCATAACCATAATGAGAATACATGTATATTGTAGACAGCTGAGAAGAAATGCAGCTGCAGTAAAAGTAGAAATGATAGGGTGTGTGTGTCTTGAAGAAATGTGACATCACACACAAAAATAAAAGTGAGGAGTGCTACTTACATAAATGATGGGGGAACAAAATAGAATCTGTAACCTCCATCCTCATAGTATACTGTTATCCACAACAGTTAACAACTTCCCCATGATTACTTATGTTGATACTACAATCTCAGCTACAATACAGGTATACCTCGCTTTATTGCGCTTCGCAATATCTCCGAGGTATACCTGTATCGGGTAACTGTTGTGATCTTTAACTGGTTAAAATTGTTTTTCACTTATGTATTTATTTTTTTTTTAATGTAATGTAACACACACCTTTCCAATAAACGATGTAGATCTAGAAGCACATGTGAGGAGGTTTGGATTTTAGTGACGATCGCCCCTTTACCATGATGACGGCATCACAGCATATATTTAAAACAGTATATTCTTTCAACCTCCTCAATATTTGCCGTGAAAAAAAATCTGTCATTTAATCGATTACCACACAAAGCAGCCACATTCTTTACCCATATTCTCATCTCCTCCATGCTTTCACCGCTAATTCAAAAGCAGTGGGAGCTAGGATCTAAGTACCGTTGAAAAAAAAAAGATTTTGCGGGAGGCGGAGCTTCATACCAATTTTGTGGAAAAAGTGGAAACAGCATTGAGCGCATTGTCTTTAAAAAAAAAAATAATAATAATTCAAGGCTGTTTGGGTCACATCATGAGTGATGCTCCACAGAAAAAAATTTGGGTTTTCAGATAAAAGTGTGCAGTATGTACCCATATAAGTTTACTGACTTACCGCATAGTCAATTAAAGCAGACAAGTCAGCAACAGTGTCATGCACGCTGATATATTCTGTGAATAGAATTGAGAATGCAAGTTTAGATTTACTAATTTGTATAACTCTTCAATTTAGCCCAAAGCAAGGGACAATGTCATTACCTTTCAGCTCCCAATGAAGCACAGATCTTCAACTATTCTTGTCATGTCTGTCTCCAGTTCCCCTCTCCATGTCTTTTTTTTGGTATCCCTCTATTACTCTTAACCCTGGGGCTTCCGAAAATGGACTGCCTTGTAATTCTATCAACTGGTTTTTTTTTTCCTCATTGTGTCCAACAATGGCATCTTCTCACACATCTTACTCCACTGGTGCATGTCTGGTTCTTTCCATCAGTTCCACATTAAGGAAGGGATACGTAACGCAAAATACTGAGAATGTCCGACAGTTACAGCTATAAACCATTATACATTGTTATTGTTAGTGTTATTCAGAATCAACATCACTGTGGTGAAATTACAGTGATGCAACGTTAAAATTCCTCCAATTATAAAGATAACGGGTAAAATAACATGTAGGGATAAAAATATAGGCAAGATATGCCGAGGCTTCTTCACCTATGCCAGCGCTTTCTAGCGCCATTGAAACTAACTAGTTGGAACATGCAGACAAACGGTTTATCCTTTTAAACGGGGTAGAAACGGAGATAAAAGAAAAAAATTATGACGGTCTGAACACGTGTTTGAATCTAAATGCTAAAAGACGCAATTTGTAGTTTTAAAGAAAAATTACGCCACTAGTTGACACAATGTAAGGAAATGGACAAAAAGAGACCTTAGCTCTTGTTAGAAACAGACGTATCTTAGACGTTTTACCGTAATTGGTCGTTTTATTTGAATATAGCGGCAAATGCCATACCCGAAGGTTCAAAAACAAAATTCAAAACTAACCTTGAGAAAAGTAGGTTTTTTCTTAATAATAAGTTTATGAAAATAAAAACTAGCTAGTTTGATAGCCCATCTTAATCTGAGAAATAATATACTTTTAATTACACAGACGGACAGACAACATGGAAGATATTGACGAAAGACTGTATTGTTCAATACAGACTAGCGAACAGTTTTTTGTGCATATTTTCACTAAAGTTACAATCGACGCGTCCTTGAGCCTAACGCATAAAAACAAACTGCAGTTGAACTAGGGGCAAAGTCGGAGGATAGTAGCTAAAAATAGCTTAGCATAGGATCTTAGAAGTGGGGGGGAGACAAAATTTTGTGTAGTTTTTTTCTTGTAGTTTCGTCCAAAAACAAGTGTAATTTTGGGAAAAGCCAAGTTGAGACGGACAGACCGACAGAAAAATACTACACACTAGACTGAGACTGGACTGAAATTGGACATTTGTATTTTGAATATTTGAAAAAGTAGAGGGGAAGTCCGATGATTGGACAAAAGCTTTTATATTATTGAAAGACAGACGCCCGCTAGTGCCATTTTATAGAAGACTGTCCATTGACACAGTTCGTTAATGCTAAAGGTGATTTCCAGGAAATATTAAATAAAAATCAGTGGGACGCCCTAATCTAGCCAGCAGCTCAGCTGAGTTTTGCTAGTACTACGTAACTGTGTTCTCAATTCTGAATTGTGGTAAGGGAAAAAGCATTTATCTTGTTTATTTTAATATTTTGAGTGATTGATACTGCCATGTCATGAAAAATGATTACGACAAGTGAGTGCTTACTCCAGGTCCCCAGCCGCAGTCCAGGGCCTAGAGACAAACAAATAATATATGAAAACATATCTAAGACTATGGAAGACGGATCTATATTTGAGATCAGTGGGAACATATCACCCACCTTATTGGATGGAAGAGGAAACTATTGAACATATTTCGGATGCAATGCAGTCTTGGGAAACTGGTACTATTTGATAACAACTGGGTGAGATGTGCTAAGTTGGTCAGAGAGATCTGACCCAATCTTTGTAAATGTTGTTTTGCTTTGTTGTGTGTAAAAGTGGTGCAGTAAGCAGAGTGTTGACACATGGCACAAATTTTGGTTTCAGAGTTTCTGGTCTGGCACTACGCTAGTGCCAGATGCTTTTGTAGAAGTACAAGAGCGGATGCCTAAGCAGCCTAACATTTTACTCCAGCTACTGAGAGGAGTGGGCCACAAGAATTCTGTACTGCATCGTCACAGGCCAGTTAAGTGAAAACCTGGCCTGCTGTAGATTCATCAACTGTGTCCACCATCAATAAAGAAATAAAATCTTGTATAAACTCTATAACTCTGTCTAGATTTCAAGGACAATGAACATTATAAAACATAGATTGGGCATGATGACGCCACCCCAACTAAACATCCAGTGCTAGTTTTCCCAGGACACTGTAGATATTATTAATATTAACCAATGTAACAATATATCTATGTACAAAAATTTCATTTGATTATTCAATATATATATGCACTTTTATTGATAAATACATATTGTTTCATTTGTCCTGACCAAAATAAACAATTGGTTCAGGACTAATAAATTAAAAAAATTTTCAAACTTAAATTCTAAAAGCCAGTGTTAGTTCAGTTTATCATAGAGTTTATTATTATTATTATTAGACTTAGTATTTACATGTGTGTGTCTGTGTATGTAATTACCTACACATTACATTTCAGTACCCTAGACATTTAACGTAGCTAACATACATAATAGTAGAATAGGTCTGTTTGAGGTCGTAAGTGGTAGCAGAAAGGCATTCTGTAACTCACATAAACTTTTATTTCAGGAGCCTTCACAGCTGACCTCATCCAGTACACTAGGTAACATAACAACCATACAATAACATCAAAAACCACTACAAATATTGGGTAGCTCTTGTCCGGGATTAGGTTTATCAAAGATATTAGGGTCTCCTGGTCCGGGAATTAAACTATTGGGGGCATATGTTGTATAAAATTTAACAGTGTCCCTAAAATTAAAAAGTGGAAAGTAAAAGTTGATGAATCTTCACAGCCAGTGGTGATTAATTAATTAATATATTACCTTGGTAATTACACTTTGTTGTTTACCTTAGTCATTGTTAAATTGTGTGATATAGTATGGCAGATCTAGCAAAATTTAGATCGGCTGCTGTGCTGACGGCGAAGGAAATGAACATGGAGGGTCAGGTTTTAATCCAGTATGTAACTTCAGAATGTGACAAGTATATTGAAAGGGAAGATAGGAGGTTAGCTGAAGAGAAGAGGTTACAAATTGAGGCTGATAAAGAACTTAAGAGGCTGCAGATTGAGGCTGACAAAGAGGCTAAGGCATTGGAGGCAGATAGGGAGATTAAAAGGCTCCAATTAGAAGAAAAAAAGGCTGAACGGGAAGCAGAGGAAAGAAGATTAGCTACAGAAAGAGAGGAAAAGAGATTGACTGCCGAAAGGGAGGCAGAAGATAAGAGATTGACTGCCGAAAGGGAAGCAGAAGATAGGAGATTGCAAAGGGAGCACGAATTATGACTAAGGGAGCTGGAATTACAAGGCCATGCTCCTGAAAATGGTGCCAGCCCCTTTCCCTCAGATGCTACGCCTAGTCAGGGAGCCTCAACCTCAGCTATGGGGTTTCATTTAGACCATTTTGTTGAGAAAGACGATGACATAGAGGGGTACCTCAGTAGATTTGAACTATTGGCTACTACGTATGGGTTAGAGAGAGAGAGGTGGAGTCTTAAGTTATCCCAGGGGCTTAGAGGTACTTCTTATGAAGTTTTTGCTAAGATGAATAGAGACGACCAAGACAATTATGACATGCTAAAGCAGACTTTGTTATTGAGATATGAAAAGAATGGTGAATTTTATCGTAAGAAGTTTAGAAATGCCAAACTGTTGTCTGGGGAGACATACCACCAATTCTCTGCCAGACTGGAAACCTATTTGGAGAAATGGACTGCTCTGGGGAAGACCCAAGATCTCAAAGAGATGATCATGATAGAGCAATTAAGAGAGTCCATGGCTCCAGACCTGAGAAAATTTCTCATGGAACAAGGTGCAGAGAGGTTGGGGGAGGTTTTGAATGTCGCTGAGAGGTATCAGGCAGCCCAGGCAGAGGTAAGTGGCACTAAAAAGAAGCATATAGAAAATTTTAAAGCTCCACAGCACTTTAGTAAATTTGATACCAGAGAACAAGGTAATAAAGGCAGGACAAACTTTGATAGGCCAAGAAATGATTATCGTGATAGAAACTCACAGTTCAATGCCCAAAAATATAATGAAAGAAAACCTTTTAACCAAGGAAAGAGATGGTGCAAATGGTGTAAGAAAGACAACCATAACACCGAATTTTGTAAAGGAAACCTTCAAACATTGCTGCAATGAAATCGGGGAACCAAAGATTAAAGCTTAATCCTAATGGACAGCAGGAACCTTATCACCCCATAGTTTGTGAGGATGTTATTTGTAATGGGGTCACCATCAGGTGCCTATATGATACAGGTTTGGATTATGATTCAGTTGTGAAGGCTAGCCTAGTGGACCCAAGTCAGTATACCACAGAAACAGTGGAAATACAAGGGGCGACTAAGGACATACCACTCATGACACTTCCCATCGCAAGGATAACGGTGAAAACTCGCTATGTGGAAGGAGAAATCAGAGCAGCAGTGATAGATGAACCAATCTACCCTCTGATATTGGGGTGTAGATACGTCTTCTTGGGGAATCCCGAGAGACCTGTGATCATGGCGACAGTGCAGACCAGGTCACAGAAAAAGGAGGAAGAAGGTGAACCTATAAATGCTCATCCAGAGGAGATGAGGAAGGCGCAGGCTGAGGATAGGACACTCAAGCCATGTTTTAAAAAATTGCCCAAATGCCACACACCTCCAAGCAAGGGAGAGTATTTTATGAAGAACAAATTGCTATACAGGAAGACAGGAACTAGATCCACTGGTCACGGACAGTTGGTTCTTCCCAAGGTATATCGGGCATAATTAATAAGGAGCTTACATGTTGGAAAAGATGGCGACCATGAGAAAGTAGGTACCATCTGCCAAAAGGTTGCTCGAAAATACTATTGGCCCGACGTAAATGTCGACATTGAGAACTTTGTAGAAGCATGTGGCGTATTTCATGAGGGAACACCCACAAAGGGAAAAAATGTGCAGGACCTAGAAACGCCACGGGGCAAACTTAGGCCTGGAAGGAAAAATAATTATAATAAAGTAGACAAAGTGGAATGGGAGCCCCCTTTTCACACCCAGTCTTCACTTGAATGTATTAACATGGCCACTATGCGACGAGTACAAAGAGTAATTTTACCCCAGAATAGGCTGACAATCCCTCGGTCAGCATTATATAAACTGGAGGAAACTAAACGAGAGCGAAGATCTCTCATAAGTAATCTAAAGTGGGGGGACAAACCCAAGAAAAAAATTGGTAGTGGTCGATTAGTGAGTGATGATTCTAGGAAGAAAAGTCCTCACTATAAGACTTCTAATGGAAAGGGCCCGACGGGTGCCATGAAAAATAAGTATGAAAATTTAAAAGTCCAGATGTAACTTATTGAGGACCTGGACAGATGAGAAAGCAGAGGAGACTGTTACCTCATCATATCAATATGTGAACGAGCTGACCACTCGTCTGAAAGCTGGATGGAAACTGGCAAATGATAATTTGAGACAAGCCAGGAAGAAACATGCAGCGTATTTTAATAGGAAAGCAAAGGACAGAGAATTAGCTGTGGGAGAGAAAGTGCTTCTTCTACTACCCGGCAGCCAGAATAAGTTGCAAATTGGATGGCAAGGTCCATATACGGTTCTAGAGAAGGTGTCTAGAACAAACTATAAAATTGACAAAAAGGGGAAGGAGAAGATATATCATGTAAACCTTTTAAAGAAGTATCTGGACAGACCAATCCAGGAAAGCACCCCCTTACTGACCTTGGCTATCGCAACTAAAATGAAAAAGGAACCACTCACCTCACATGAATACCCATTACATCCCTGTGAGACAGCTGCACAGGTAAAAGTCAGTAAGCACCTGACTAAAAATCAGAGGGAGAGAGTTCAACAGGTTCTGGAGGAACATACAGATGTATTAACAGATAAACCAGGACATACAAATTTGCTACAGTATGACATGAAGCTGGTAGACTCAAACCCAATCTGTATGAGAGCCTATTCTGTTCCGTTCGCTAAGGAGAAGGCATTGAAAGAGGAAATCGATTATTTGTTGAAAGAAGGGATTATTTCACACAGTGAATCTTCTTTTAGCTCCAGTGTAGTTTTGTTGAGGAAACCGTCTGGGGAACATAGACTGTGCATAGATTACAGGAAACTGAATGCTGTCACAGAAGGACAAGTGGATCCATTACCAGACACAAAACAGTTATTTGCCAGATTGAACAAGGCAAAATACTTTTCGAAGGTGGATCTTAGCAAAGGCTATTACCAGATTCCAGATGCCTGAAGTTAGACCTTATTTAGCTTTTAGCACCTCGGAAGGACATTATGAATTCAACATGCTACCATTCAGATTGAAAAATGCTCCGAGTGTATGTTACGTACATTTATTACCTAAGGGGGTAGTCTTCGGTCCTGCCAAATGTACGCACCAGTCTTTATATATTTTATTATTTGTGCGTTCGATTGATTCACGCACTGACGTGCACAATGCAGTGTGAGTTGCTTTGGACGCACGGGTAACCTAGTTTGGGGATTGTGACGTCATGTTTTGAACGGGGCAGTGCGGACTTTGTTATGTCCGAGATATAGATTATTGGAATTTTCTGGCAGTTTTGTATAAGCCAGTATGTTATATTGATTCAATTGGTATTCTTGACGAAGCCAATGATGGAAGGATCATGTAAGTGTCGCCCCGGTTATATTTGTATATTTATTGCCGTAAACTAAAGTATCAGGCCGCTCCCAGTTGTAGTCTAGCGGGAAGTCATCTTAGCATGTAATTTCCTAGAATGGACAGACGGAGTCGGTGGTCATATTAGATTACCGTAGAGGAATAATACCTACGTGTAAACCAGTTTATTTATTCGTATGCTTCATATTTTATATGCCGTACATTCAACAATGCCAGAAGCGTGGCATAGAATGGGAGAGGTTAGTCAACTGGAATCTCTAACCTGTTCGTATTATCGTGTATGACTTTGTTTGAAACTATATGCTATCTAACGTTATGTTTTGGAGAACGTATGGGATTGTGAAGTATGATATGGAAGATTTTATCCTGGAGTTACCATGATAGACGTCCTTGAAGGAAGGTCAATGGACTTGAATGAGAAGAATATTATACGGTAACAGTTTTGTGATCCTTAGTCACTTGAGTCAGAGGACTTTATTGGTAGAGAATCTTCAGGAACTTTAAAAGTAATTACCATTATGCTGATGTATGATCTTTGCGCCTGTGACAATGTTAGTCTTGTCCACTCCGTATGTGTCATGTTGAATAAAATCTATGTACAGTCATCACCGACTTATGTACTGCCAGTACTTGCCCAGTTCACCCAGTTCAACACTACTTGTTGAAGTTCGTTTGAAGAATATTGCTGACATTCATTCATTTTAACCATTCGCGTTTTAAGCTACCTCTTCACCAGTATAAACTGTACTCAACCATAAAACGGAGTCAACAGTAATTGGTGTGCCAGTCTGGTTTTGAAATCAAGAATTTCACAGGAAACGTACCCAATACAATTATCATTAATGGAAGATCTGAACTTTCAAGGCGACAACATCTTGGGATCATCTGAAGATCTGAACTTTCAAGGCGACAACATCTTGGGATCATCTCTTTGTCACTATTACGTGCAAGCTGTGGTCTAATAACTCAGAACGAAGTATTTTATCCTCACACGTACATACACGGAGACGAGGCACATTGGTTTTTTTTCCTGCACGCGAGATGAGTATAACGTGTTGTCGTTGTACCCTTTATTACGTTTAGCTGTGCCTTAAATAATTATGTCCATATTTATATTTTCCTTGTTATATGTTATATGTTGTTCATTTGTCGTGGGAGGTAGGGAGTTTGATCTGACGAACGAGATCCATCTCGAAGCCAATTCGGGCTCTTCGTCAGACGTTCTGTAGGGCTCGTCTTGTAAGTTTCAATTGAGCGATAATTCCGGTACAAGGCTAGAAACCTTGCCGAAGTTCCGATCGCTAATTGTCCCTTATAATAGTATCTGTTTAGCTGTTCCGTCAAGTTTTTATTGTTGTTCTCGTAGTTATTTTTATTCGTAATTTAGTTTTATGATGAATTTTGTTTGTATTTTGCATCCATCTCACCTTTCCTGTCGTTCAGTTTTTTACAAAACCTATGTTTTTACACTGTGTTGTCAATTGTACTGTTAATTATCTGATCGTAGTTATCGTCGTATATTTTTACGATATTCTATTTTAGTTATACATTTTATTTTTTTTTTATTTCTACGATTGTGTTCACCCGTCCAGTTTATCATGTCTTGTCGGTTATGTTTCTATTGTCTTTCTCGTTGTTCATTTCATGACATTTGATTACATAAATTTATTGATTAATAACATATTTAATAATTATATGATAACATTATACCGTTCTAAGGACAGGAACGAAGAACACTTGTTATAATAACAAGGTTAACTAATTTATATTGATTAATTATCATTTTTATAAATCAAGAGTATTGTGACTACTTATAAAGCATAATGTATTCACTAGATTATTTCATTAAGCAAGCAAAAGCTCTTCAGATGGCTCCTGATGAAGCAAAAACATTTGCACTTGCAGAATATAGGAAAGCTCAAGAAATAGAAGCCGAACAGAGAAAGTTAGAAACTTTAAGACTAGAAAAAACTTCAATTTGAGGCAGATCAAAAACGGATTGAGGCTGAGGAACAAGAGAAGAAGATGAAATTTGAGGCAGATCAAAAACGGATTGATGCTGAGGAACATGAAAAGAAGAGGAAATTTATAGCTGAGGAAGAGGAGAAAAAAAATGAGATTAGCCGCTGAATTAGAAGATAAACGAGTTCAAAAGGAAATGGAACAGAAACAAAAAGAAATGGAAGATAGGAGATTAATAGCTGAACAAAATGTAAAACGACTTCAGCTTGAGATGGAAGAGAATGAAAAAAAACGACAACATGAACTGAAATTAGCAGAGTCAGAATATGAGAGAATTAGGTTTACTCAGGAAGCTAATTCTCAGAGAACTTTTGAAAGCCAAACTCCATCCAGACATGATTATTTTAAGGAAATTCACCTTAAATTACCAAAATTTAATCCCCCGTCTGATGACGTAATATTCTTCCTAGATAGGTTTGAGGCCACTTGTGGATCTTATAACGTGGATAAAGCACTATACTGTACATATTTATCCAGATTACTTACAGGGGATGCATTAGCAGTTTATCATACCACCAGCATTGGTGAGAAAAATGACTATAATGCTCTTAGAGCAGCACTTCTGCAAAAATTCCAAATGACAGAAGACGAATATCGTTTAAGATTTCGTACATTACTACCTCAATCAAGCAGAAATTTCAATGATTTTCTGTCACAAATACGACTAACACTAGAAAGAAGGATCGAATTATCCAAAATTGAAAAGTCGTATGAAGGTCTCTTTGATTTACTGATGCGCGATAAGGTACTATCGTCTGTAAATCCTACATTTCTCGCATTTTTACACGAACGGAAACCTTTATCAATGAAAAATTTAGAAGAACATGCAAAAAATTTTTGTACTGCTCACCCAAACATGGATCTAAGTAACGCACAGATTAAGAATGAATTGCCTGTTGCTTTTGCAGCACAACAAAACAATTTTTCACGAAATCGTTCCTTTAGTGCTGACAGGTATGTCAATAAGGGAAATAATTACAATTTTAACAATGATAACTTTTACAAAGGGAAGCAATTTCAACAATCTGCTCCATTTAATGTTTCTTGGAACCAAACTCACAGATCACAAGATTTTGGTAACAATAATTTTAAAAATAATCAAGGACATTATAATAAACAAAACTGGAGATCAAGATCTCAGGGTCCACAAAACAGACAAGGTTCTTGGAATAAAAATTTTAAAGAACATCATAACTTTAATTATACAAATTATCGGACTCATCCAAATTTTAACTCTAGCAGAAATGACAATTGTAGCAATTTTAATGCAAATAATCAAAATCGATCGCTTCGCAGAGATAGATCGTCAAATAATACGGGTAGACATTCTAATGTCGCTTTAAGTGATACACAGGCTAACATTGAACAGGGTAAAGTAACTGAAACTCACAATGCTATGTCTTGTTCTCTTGATTGTACCCAGGTGAAAGACTGTCCAGAATGCTCGACTCTTTTCCAGCCTAAGGCGATCACGACGCTGCGTTGCGGACATACCTTGCCTAGCCTACCTATAGTCTGCACAGCCACTGCTACGTCAGTACACCAGGGACAGGGCTCTCTTAAGTTTAACAAGGGATTTGTCAACAACATTTCATGCTCTCTCCTATTTGACTCAGGTTGTAGCACTGTGGGCGTCCGGACCTCGCTGATCAACCCAAGTTGTGCCACGGGCCGGGTTGTCAAGTGTGTGACTTTCGGCGGCACCGTCGAAACATTTCCCACTGCTATTATTGATCTTAATACACCTTTCTTTTCAGGAAAGATCCAAGCATGTCTTCTTCCAAATCCAATATGTGATGTAATACTTGGTCGCATACATGGTATTAAAGAGTGTACACCACAGCAAATAGCTGAATGGGAAGAGCGACATATTCAAACTGCAAATGCAGTAGTGACTAGAGCGCAAGCTACTAATATGTCGCATGATACACCTATTGAACCTACAGTTCATACCACTTGTGATGATGATGCTCCTATTTCACGGGAGTTGTTTGCAACATTGCAAAAGAATGATGATTCATTAAAAAAAAATTTTTCAGTATGTTAACAAAAAGAATACAAGCAACAAACTTGCAAAATCTAGACATGACTTTATACTTAAAAATGGGATTTTGGTGAGAGTAATACGGGAAAAGGATTCATCCTTATGTTATCAGATCTTAGTCCCATCCTCTATGAGATCTCGTATATTACGACATGCGCATGACTCGCAATGTGCGGGCCATATGGGTTTTTCGCGTACCAAATCCAGAGTGCTTTCGGCATTCTACTGGCCAGGCGTCCATAGGGACATCACTCTCTATTGTCGGTCCTGTTTGATATGTCAGGAAGTTAAGGTACGGGGTCCATTTCATGCGGCTCCTATTCAAGCTGCGGACATCCCGATTAGACCATTTGATAAAATGGCCATTGACATTATTGGTCCGATGCTTCCATCTGCTAGAGGGCATACGCATATCCTTACGTGCATTGATATGTGCACTCGTTGGCCTGAGGCCATCCCTCTCAAGAACACTTCATCTGCCAGTGTAGCAGAGGCATTGATGTTAATCTTCTCACGCATTGGTTTTCCACGGAAAATCTTGTCGGATCATGGGGTTCAGTTCATTTCTGAATCCATGTCTCAAGTTATGAAGACATTAGGTATAGACAGATCTCTTAGTTCTATTTATCATCCGATGTCAAATGGGTTAATTGAGCGTCTCAATAGGACACTCAAGCAGTTGTTGGGTAAGATGACTCAAGACCATCCCCAAGACTGGGATCGGGTCCTACCCGCTTGTCTCTTTGCGTATCGCGAAGTACAAAATCAAGCAACGGGGTTTTCTCCATTCCAGCTTGTTTTTGGCATGCAACCACGCGGTCCGATGTCGTTAATCCACGACTTATTGGTTGACGAGAATATTGAAGAGGAAACTCAATCCTCTTATGAGTATGTGATCTCTCTGAGAAAGAGAATCATAGATGCTTGTAGACTAGCTACTGCATCATCTGAACAAGCCAAAGAAAAAGCTCGTCTATTTGCAAACAAGTATAGACGTCTTCGCCAGCTCATACCTGGTGATGAAGCTTTTGTCTTACTACCTGCGCATAACAATCGTCTTTTAATTACCTGGAGAGGTCCTTTCAGGATCATCTCAAGAATATCCGATGTCGACTACATCGTTGATGTTAATGGTAAACATAAAACCTTCCACATTAACATGTTGAAGGAGTATTACTCACGTCCTGATTATCTACAGTCAGTGTTTCAGGCAACTGACGATCCTACACCTCCTATTCAACACTATTCTAGTTTGTCAGTCATCCAAGAAGAAGAATCTTCTTTCGATGATGTACAACTACCAATACCAGTTGTACCACTCCATTCCACTGAGAAATGGAATGATGTTACAATCTCATCTACTCTTTCGGCTGATCAACGTCAGCAAGTCTCTAATATTCTACACTCGTATGAGGATGTCCTCACTGACATCCCAGGTCATACGTCAGTCATCCAACATGACATTATTCTGACTGACGATACGCCTATTCGAGTTCGCCCATATCCTATTCCTTTACACTTTCGTGATAAGGTTGATAAGGAATTGGAATTGAACCATCTTCATCACCATATTCTTCTTCCATGGTAATCATTAGGAAGAAAGACAACAATATACGTCTTTGCGTAGATTACAGGAAATTAAACAAAGTTACAAAATTCGAGGAAGAAGACAGCTGATAGAATGGTCTGGCGCTCTCTCTTCCAAACCTCTACACCTCACGGTAGAAGGGGAACGACTAAGTAGTAGTAGTACAAAATTCGATGCGGAACCATTACCTCTTTTAGATGACTTATTGGAGAGATTATCTCATGCTACATTCTTTTCGAAATTTGACCTTTCAAAGGGATATTGGCAAGTGCCACTCACTCCTAAAGCAAAGCCATTCACCGCTTTCTCGACACCACGGGGTCTTTTTCAATGGAATTTTATGCCATTCGGGTTAATGAATGTGCCAGCTACCTTTGTACGCATGATGCGCCGCATATTGTCTCATCGTCCCGATGTCATTACTTATATAGATGACATCTGTCTTTTCAGTGACTCTTGGGATGAACATATTCAGGGTTTAAAATCTTTACTTTCTACCTTACGGGATTATAACTTAACAGCGAAACCTTCAAAGGCTTTTGTCGGTTTTCATGACATCTCATTTCTGGGTCACCACATAGGTCATGGTTTCATGTATACAGAAGACAGTAACGTCTCTAAAATTTTAAACATCTCAGCACCTAAGACAAAAAAAACAAGTTAGGTCGCTTTTAGGACTAATACAGTTCTATTCAAAATTCATCCCTCATTTGTCTACTATAACTGCACCTTTTTCGTCTCTACTGAAGAAAGGCACATCTAATGTAATAAAGTGGTCGCAGGATCACCAAACGGCGTTAGACTATATAAAACAATTTTTTTCAAATGCACCTTTTTTGAGGTTGCCTGACAAAAATCTCACCTTCATTCTCCGCAGTGATGCAAGTTCTTACGCTATTGCTGCAGTTTTGATGCAGGAATATAACGGCACCTTATTTCCGGTTATGTACGTATCCAGAAAGCTCACGCCGAGCGAGACGAAATATTCCGTTCTGGATAAAGAGCTCCTTGCTCTTGTCTGGGCAATCACAAAACTGGAACGTTACCTTCTCGGCTCACACTTTGTGGTGGAGTCTGACCAGAAAGCTCTTACCGCACTGAATACAGGGAACGTTAAGTCATCAAAGTCAGCACGTTACGCTATAGCACTTCAACCGTTCCATTTTGAGATACGAGCTATTCCTGGAGTGCAGAATGTGTTCGCAGACTGTCTTTCAAGATGCCCAAGTGAACGTGTCGAAACTAAACCACTTCCAGATGTTGGAACATCCTCACCGATAACATGAATAACTTTGTACATTGTTATTGATACAATATTAACGTTTTATTAGAACGAGAACATTGGTACTACAGTAACTTTTTATTAATATGGCAACATTGTTAAGAGCGACAAATATACATTTGTTATTCCTATGGAACATATTACACTACATAACGTGTTAGAGAATATATTATATCGTGTATGGAACATTGAGAACATTATCTCGTCGATTACTAACTAGTTGTAACGGAACAGTGACATATTGATAGGGATATTGAAATTACTTAGAATATATTGTTAACTAGTTATTTGTTAGTAATTAAGGAATATATGAATTAGATTAATTCAACTTAATCTATTTAATTGATTATGGATCACACACAAACTAACTTTCTTAGTTGTCAGGTAACACCTGCATTCACAGGTCTTAGTTATGATATCTCACTGTTAGATCACTAGTCAACCGTACTAGTGTTAGAAAACATTAAGTGTGTTGATTCTTAAAGTGTTAGTCTTGTCCACTCCGTATGTGTCATGTTGAATAAAATCTATGTACAGTCATCACCGACTTATGTACTGCCAGTACTTGCCCAGTTCACCCAGTTCAACACTACTTGTTGAAGTTCGTTTGAAGAATATTGTTGACATTCGTTCATTTTAACCATTCGCATTTTAAGCTACCTCTTCACCAGTATAAACTGTACTCAACCATAAAACGGAGTCAACAGTGTATTTTCTAGGATGATGCGCAAATTGTTGGATCCCTTGAATAATCCATGTATCACAAATTTCATGGATGATATTCTTGTCGCCACAGAAACATTTGAAGAACACATTAACTCTCTGAATATGTTATTTGATAGGCTCAGAGAAGCGAACTTAACTGCTAGACCAATAAAATGTTGTATTGGATGCAAAGAGTTGGAATTCTTGGGACATACTGTATATCAGGGTAACATGACCCCTGACCCCAAGAACTTGGAAAAACTGCAGAGAGCACCTAGACCACAAACAAAAAAAGACGTGCGATCATTCGTGTCGTTATGCAGGTTTTACCAAAAATAGATCAAAAATTTTAACTCTATATGTGCTCCTCTGACTGATCTGACTTGCAAGGGAAATCCAGATAAAATTGTTTGGTCAGCGCAATGTGAATTGGCATTTCAAGAGTTAAAGGAAAAACTCACTAGCAAGCCTATTCTCAAATTGCCTGATTTGACTCAGGACTTTGTGGTGAGAACAGATGCAAGCAATGTAGGCCTGGGGGCGGCTCTGTTGCAAAGGTCATTTTCACCCAATGGGGAACTGAACCCAGTCGCTTATGCAAGCTGCAAGTTGAACAAAGCGGAACAAGGATATTCCACAAGCGAAAAAGAATGTTTAGCGTTAATCTGGGCAATAAAAAAGTTCCAAATCTATCTGTATGGTAGGACTTTTGTGGTCCAGACAGATCACCAGCCACTTGTGTTCTTATCTCAGGCCAAGCATGAAAATGCAAGATTGTTAAGATGGTCTTTATTGTTGCAACCTTATCAGTTTAATATTGAATATATCCCGGGGTCACAGAATGTCGGTGCAAATTTCCTCAGTAGGCACCCCTGTGATCAAAATTAGAATAGTTGGCAGGCGGGAGGAGTTAATTTTATCTATGTGTATCACTGGTTTTGGAACTTGCATTAGTGCATGTTCTCAGGTGGGGAGATGTGTGGTGAAATTACAGTGATGCAACGTTAAAATTCCTCCAATTATAAAGATAACGGGTAAAATAACATGTAGGGTCATAAAAATATAGGCAAGATATGCAGAGGCTTCTTCACCTACGCCAGCGCTTTCTAGCGCCATTGAAACTAACTAGTTGGAACATGCAGACAAACGGTTTAACCTTTTAGACGGGGTAGAAACGGAGATAAAAGAAAAAAATTATGACGGTCTGAACACGTGTTTGAATCTAAATGCTAAAATACGCAATTTGTAGTTTTAAAGAAAAAATTACGCCACTAGTTGACACAATGTAAGGAAATGGACAAAAAGAGACCTTAGCTCTTGTTAGAAACAGACGTATCTTAGACGTTTTACCGTAATTGGTCGTTTTATTTGAATATAGCGGCAAATGCCATACCCGAAGGTTCAAAAACAAAATTCAAAACTAACCTTGAGAAAAGTAGGTTTTTTCTTAATAATAAGTTTATGAAAATAAAAACTAGCTAGTTTGATAGCCCATCTTAATCTGAGAAATAATATACTTTTAATTACACAGACGGACAGATAACACGGAAGATATTGACGAAAGACTGTATTGTTCAATACAGACTAGCGAACCGTTTTTTGTGCATATTTTCACTAAAGTTACATTCGACGCGTCCTTGAGCCTAACGCATAAAAACAAACTGCAGTTGAACTAGGGGCAAAGTCAGAGGATAGTAGCTAAAAATAGCTTAGCATAGGATCTTAGAAGTGGGGGGGAGACAAAATTTTGTGTAGTTTTTTCTTGTAGTTTCATCCAAAAACAAGTGTAATTTTGGGAAAAGCCAAGTTGAGACGGACAGACCGACAGAAAAATACTACACACTAGACTGAGACTGGACTGAAATTGGACATTTGTATTTTGAATATTTGAAAAAGTAGAGGGGAAGTCCGATGATTGGACAAAAGCTTTTATATTATTGAAAGACAGACGCCCGCTAGTGCCATTTTATAGAAGACTGTCCATTGACACAGTTCGTTAATGCTAGAGGTGATTTCCAGGAAATATTAAATAAAAATCAGTGGGACGCCCTAATCTAGCCAGCAGCTCAGCTGAGTTTTGCTAGTACTACGTAACTGTGTTCTCAATTCTGAATTGTGGTAAGGGAAAAAGCATTTATCTTGTTTATTTTAATATTTTGAGTGATTGATACTGCCATGTCATGAAAAATGATTACGACAAGTGAGTGCTTACTCTAGGTCCCCAGCCGCAGTCCAGGGCCTAGAGACAAACAAATAATATATGAAAACATATCTAAGACTATGGAAGACGGATCTATATTTGAGATCAGTGGGAACATATCACCCACCTTATTGGATGGAAGAGGAAACTATTGAACATATTTCGGATGCAATGCAGTCTTGGGAAACTGGTACTATTTGATAACAACTGGGTGAGATGTGCTAAGTTGGTCAGAGAGATCTGACCCAATCTTTGTAAATGTTGTTTTGCTTTGTTGTGTGTAAAAGTGGTGCAGTAAGCAGAGTGTTGACACATGGCACAAATTTTGGTT
The DNA here is from genome assembly GCA_024509875.1 of Oreohelix idahoensis. Lineage (NCBI taxonomy): Eukaryota > Metazoa > Mollusca > Gastropoda > Stylommatophora > Oreohelicidae > Oreohelix > Oreohelix idahoensis. Next base: position 112,285 of record JAMPIV010000843.1, on the reverse strand, counting down.
TCAGAGTTTCTGGTCTGGCACTACGCTAGTGCCAGATGCTTTTGTAGAAGTACAAGAGCGGATGCCTAAGCAGCCTAACATTTTACTCCAGCTACTGAGAGGAGTGGGCCACAAGAATTCTGTACTGCATCGTCACAGGCCAGTTAAGTGAAAACCTGGCCTGCTGTAGATTCATCAACTGTGTCCACCATCAATAAAAAAATAAAATCTTGTATAAACTCTATAATTCTGTCTAGATTTCAAGGACAATGAACATTATAAAACATAGATTGGGCATGATGACGCCACCCCAACTAAACATCCAGTGCTAGTTTTCCCAGGACACTGTAGATATTATTAATATTAACCAATGTAACAATATATCTATGTACAAAAATTTCATTTGATTATTCAATATATATACCGTAAAATCTCGCGTATAATACGCACAATTTTTACTCATTTTTGCCCGCTAAAACTCGGGTGCGTAATATACGCGAGTACTAAAAAATACGTCATTTTCTATTTCGAAAGTAACATACATAGGAAAGTCTGTCAAGTTTTTGTCACAATTTAACAGTGAAAATGGCGCGAAATTGAATATGCCCTGTGTTTTCTTATGTGTCAGACATTGTCGCAAAACGCATTTCGCACTCTTGGTCTTCAATCCGTTTTGATATTAAGCTTGGTTGTGAAGTTTGGCGTTTTATTATTTTGAGCCCTAAAAATGAATTCGAGAAAATGTTATACTGCAGCAGAAAAGCTCTTAGTGGTAAAATATGCAGAATCTAACGGCAATCGGTCAGCAAGTCGACATTTTTCCATTAACGAGTGTAACATTCGATTATGGCGAACAAAACAAAGAGGCGCTGCAAGTGTTGCCTAGTAAGAAAAAGGCGAATCGTTGGTCACCACCAGATCTTCCAGACCTAGAAAAAACATTATTGGAGTGGGTAGTGGATAGAAGGCAACAAGGCATCGGTGTTTCATGCATTGAAATACCACTTAAAGCTCTGGAACTTACAAAATCTCGTACAGGCACAACAACATTTAAAGCGTCATATGGATGGGCAGTTCGTTTTATGAAGCGACATGGTCTTTCAGTCCAAAGTACCTAAAATGTAGGTGTTGCGTACCTATTTCTGTTTGTTATTATACTTTCAGTTTTTTTTTAACAAATATTTCATAAAATAAAATCTTGAAAAATTATGGTGCATATTATACACGAATTTCCATTTTACCAGAACATTTTGGGCTAAATCAAGCATGCGTATTATACACAAGTGCGTATTATACGCGAGATTTTACGGTATGCACTTTTATTGATAAATACATATTGTTTCATATGTCCTGACCAAAATAAACAATTGGTTCAGGACTAATAAATTCAAAAAATTTTCAAACTTAAATTCTAAAAGCCAGTGTTAGTTCAGTTTATCATAGAGTTTATTATTATTATTATTAGACTTAGTATTTACATGTGTGTGTCTGTGTATGTAATTACCTACACATTACATTTCAGTACCCTAGACATTTAACGTAGCTAACATACATAATAGTAGAATAGGTCTGTTTGAGGTCGTAAGTGGTAGCAGAAAGGCATTCTGTAACTCACATAAACTTTTATCTCAGGAGCCTTCAAAGCTGACCTCATCCAGTACACTAGGTAACATAACAACCATACAATAACATCAAAAACCACTACAATCACTGTGCTTCAGACAAACCCATAGGTGCTCAGTCTCCCTCAACAAATGTTGAAGAACATTCACTGCACCCTCGGGCATGTCATACCAGGTTACTTAATATGAAGTTGTGCATGGGGCGGGTGGGGGGCGGCTGTGGAACAACATCATATAAAACAAACTGCCACAGAAGCCACTACTACAAGAGTATGTGTATGTTTGGTGCAGGTTTCCTGTAAGGGGACCAGCTGTTTTTTCGGCATTCACGTTTCCTCGTTCCGCCCACCATAAGTATTGATGAAAAAGCACATTCTCTGTAGCTCCAGTGACGATTCTGATTTATATATTACACTCAGTACAGTAAAGTGGAAGCAGTCTGTTGCTGCCCTACAAGACGCCACCAGGTGAGATGGTCACTGACTGCTTTGACAGTCGGCGGCTAAGGACCAAAGAAGAAGACTCAGTATAGTATAGTTCTTACACTATAACAGCTACAAATAATTCTGAAATCACTGGTTCTTACAAAATGTCTTCTTCATGTTACTTCACGCATGAAAACAATGTAGTCATTTTGTAAGAGTATTATATTACATCGCCGGTTCATTACTTATATTTTTGACGGTAAGTAGTGGTAGTCCCAAAGCAAAAAACTGCCATAGGGAAGTGGTGTTAAGAAACTTCACTGTGCTAGGTCCAGAAGTTTTTATATGAGGTGGGGTGACCAGTTCTCTTCCTTACTGCCTTTACCATCTCTAACTTGAGAGCAGAGTCAGGTACCTTACTTGACTGGAGCGTCATGCTATCAGGTTTCAAATTTGGAACCCAGGAACTGTGATACGAGAGGAAAACTGCTCAGTCAATCAACCGCTCTGGTGGTTTTTTTTTAACAGACAAAACCCCCCAAAAAAATAATAAATATCCTGTCATTATATTACTGGAGGTCCACTTACGATTTTTGGCTAATGGGCAGGTAATCCATTGCTTAATGTCATTACATGTAAAGGGGGTTCCGAACTGGGCAATTATGGAACCATCTGCATGTCTGTAAATATCAACCTCTCCATAACCACCATCCATGTCATATGCTGCAAGATTGACAAAGACCAGCAGTTGATTTTAAATCATAATCAAATCTTATTGTGCTTGCACTAGAGGGGTAAAATAATTAAAATTATTCACTTTTAAAGAAATGTAGTTCACTATGAAGTAAAATTAAAGCTATGCATTAAGACACAACCTACCATGCATGTCGTAAGAAGTGACTAAGGAGGGTTGGGCACTGGGCCGGTTAGATAACCTTGTAGAAAATGTTTAGCCACATAATCTTAAACAAACAACATGGACAGGCCAACTAAAGAAAATAAAACTCAGTCATCCGTGACAGGTTCTCTGGTAAGGAAGCACATGATGCAACACAGAGACAGGTTCTCTGGTAAGGAAGCACAAGATGCAACACAGAGACAGGTTCTCTGGTAAGGAAGCACATGATGCAACACAGAGACAGGTTCTCTGGTAAGGAAGCACATGATGCAACACAGAGACAGGTTCTCTGGTAAGGAAGCACATGATGCAACACAGAGACAGGTTCTCTGATAAGGAAGCACATGATGCAACACAGAGACAGGTTCTCTGATAAGGAAGCACATGATGCAACACAGAGACAGGGCAGTCCACATTCTGGAATCCCCAGGTTATAAGAAAAATAGAGGTAGACGGAAGAACACATGGAGACGAGAACTGGTGACTGACATGAAGGGGATGATGAAATCAAAAGACCTTGAGCTGATGGCACGGGACAGGAAGACCTGGCATAAATTTATTGAAGATCTATGCTCCTTGGAGAGCTGAAGGTTGATGACTAAGACACAAGCCCACAAAGCAGAATGTAACTGCATTTACTTGACTGCACGCCAAAATGTATTGTTCTAATTTTAAATGTTCAAAAATCAGTACAGGTTACAAGTGTGAGAATTTATCTTAAATTTATTCAGACATGTGACTCTTTCTTGAATAATGCTGAATTATCAAAACTGAAATCTGATTTTTTTCCAAATTTGACAAACCAATCATTTGTCTTTAAAATTATACATCCGTTCACCATGTTATCTAATTTCATTAACTTCTAATGAATGTAAAGTGTTACATTTCTTGTGACATCCAAATCTTAGAATCTCTAAATACCAACTTATGCCTAGTTGTGTGAGGACATAATACGATCACAACAGTGACTGAGAACAGTTAGAAGCAAGAGAGAGAGATAATAAACAGCAAACGGTGACAAATTTCAATGAGGAAAAAAAAACAGAGCTGAAGCAAAAGACCAAGAGTGGAAAAGTTAGAACAGAGTTACAAACATAGAATATGTGTAAACAATAAAGGGGGCTCTTGTAAAACCTGAAGTAAAGCAACAACAACAAAACACAATAAATAAATAAAACTTGGTACCGTATTGAGTTAGTTTTACAACTGAACAATACGCTCAAAACAAGATGTTTTAAGTAATACCCCTCGTTAGCCATAGTCACAAAAACTAGCAATCTAACAACATTTTAAAACAGCACTCTGCTTTTCATAAAAAAAATTTAAAAAAAAAATACTTTTGCTTAGGATGAGAATGAAGTAAGATATTTTGTCTGTATGTTATGTGCCATGACAAGATGTGGGCTAATGATGGCACGCAAGTCAAGAACAACTGAAGCTTTTATAGATAGAAAGTAATAACGGGCATCAAGAAAGAAGAGCTGACAAGGATAAGAAGAAAGAGCAGAAACAAACCTCACAGCTTTATCTCCATATTTCATTTGCACCAACTGTAGCAGAGACTGCCATTGCAAGAAGGTATTCATAAAATTGTACAAACATTTCTTGAAGTAACACAACAGGAAATCAACAATTCTTCATATTTACAACAACTACACACATTTTTTATTATCCATCTTCTTTAGGACAAAACAAGCAAAAACAACAGAAATTACATTTTATTTTTAATTACGGTACTTGCTTGGAAAGAAAAGAAAAAAATTATACATGTTAAATGTCTATCATTTTCATCTTCAAGTTCCATGCCTGGTGGTACAGGCGATCATGTCTCTCCACAACTTCCTGTCTCCAGTACAATTTATCAATTCTGTTGTTGACTTCTTTCCATGCCACGATGTCAAACTGTCTAGTGTCTACTCTCTTTGTCTTCCCCTTTCTCTTTTATTCTTCAACCTTTCCTGTTGTCACAATATATTCTAGCTTTCTTCTAATCATAACATGGCTAATAAAAGTGGATTGGATCCTTCCAATGTAAGGAATAAGCTTCATTTGGGAATTGGCCTCTTTCAGGGCATCCTCAATACTCTTTTTAGCTGTCCTTGGTATTTTTTACACTCTTCTGTAAAACCACATCTCTGTGGCCTCTACTAACTGTCCATGACTCACTTCCACATGTCAGGATTAGTTCTATATAACACTGAAGAACTCTACTTACTTCCATTGACAAGGAATTGTTGAACAAAATACTTTTCCTTTTATAAAATACTGCTTTTGCCTGAGCTTTACTACTCTTCACTTCTGAGGTGCATCTTCCATCCGATGTTATTAACGTGCCAACTTATTTGAACCAACTGACTTGTTTTAAAACTGTTCCATTTACTGACTGTCATAGGCCTAGTTAAAATTTTTTTTTTTCTTTAACTGGTGATATACTGTATCCTGAGAACTAGACTTACCGCCAGCATAGGCGGCATTATTTGAACAACTTACGGGCAGTAAAATTGACATATGCTGTTACTTGTCCCTGGCTAGAAACAATTTTTGGAGTCCATATTGCACTTATGGCTGACTCTCCTGTAAGTCAAATAAATAGCAAAATATGTTATAACTGACTGTCCTGCATGTGCAAGACATAGCATAAAAGGTTACAGCTAGATTCTTCTGTAGTTCATAGAAATAGTATGTGATGTAATAACTTGCATATAACTCAAAAGCATAATATAGATATATAGCTGAATATCAAGTAAAACATAGAATTAATGCAAAAATTTGTTAGAAATGCGTACAACTGGCATCTTCTTCTTCTTCGATCCTTAACCACCGACCGTCAAAGCAGTCAGTGGCCATCACGCCTAGTGGCGTCTTGTAGGGCAACAACAAATTGATTCCACTTTGCTCGGTCGGTGGCCATCCTTCGTACAGTGCCCCAACTCTGGTTCATTCTTTGCATCTCAGCCTCCACAGTCCTCCGCCAAGTTGTTTTTGGTCGGCCCCTCTTTTGCTTTCCTTCAGGGGTCCAAAGCATAGCTGTTCTTGTGATGGCATCGGGGTCTCTTCTGAGGACATGACCAACCCAGCTCCAGCGTCTGCCAGCTATGATGGTGTGCATGTCCTCTTGCTTGCTACGAGTAAGCAGATCTTGGTTGGTGATGGTATTCGGCCAAAAGATGCGGTGAATTTTTCTTAGGCATGTTGTGTGAAAAGAGGACAATTTTTACATTTCCTTCTCTGTGACTCTCCAGCATTCCGCACCATAGAGAAGCACAGAAAGCACGCAACTCTGGTATAATCTTAATTTTGTGCTTGTGCTGTATTGGGAGGACTTCCAAATGTTATTTAGGCTAAAGAAGGCTGTTCTTGCCTTATTCATTCTGATGTTGATGTCTTTGCCTGCCTCACCGGAATGTGCCAGCAGTGCAATGTCATCTGCATATTCCAGATCTTCCAATAGGTAAAAATGTATCCATTACATGCCCACTGAGGCATACTGGGAATATGGTGTTAGGCCCATATTTTCTTGACCAAGGGTGATGTGGTCAGCATCACGCTGGCCACCTTAAACCTTACCAGAGTTGCTCTGGTACCAAGTTCAAGAGGCTGGGTCGACCCCAGAGCCTTTTGCGGTCTAAAAAATCCCACCTTAACTGGGGACCAAACCATGAACAACTGAGCTAGGAAGCCAGTGGCAAAGAGGTAGGTAAGTGAAAAATTAAAGAATGGAGGATTTGGGATTGTTATTGTTCACCTAGGGCTGCTGAGCTTGTCACTCTTTGGTAGCCATGTCAAGAAGATTTCCTCGATAATACCTACATTGTAGATTTAGGGTTCTTTTGGTTTTTCTAACTTTCCACAACTTGTTCAGTTGGGAGTCATTAGCACCAGTTTTCTTCCTTTGTATTTTTTCCTAGCTCGATATGCTTTTAAAGCATCATCACATCTGGTTTTAAGCTAGCAGAGGGAAAGTGAAGCAGCATACTGTGCATTCCCATGCATGGAAGCATATCTGGAGTTATTCTTATATGATCACCTGTTAAACGCAATGCTACAGTAATCAAATGTGGAAGTGAACCTTTGTGAGGCTAATTACACCCTCATTCCCTCTTGAAATCATCAAAACACTTCCAGGGATTCCCCCTGGGATGTAACATGTTGAGAACCCAGTACTGCACACTCAGCTTGGAGGAATCACTTGAGCCCCAGACATAACTCTGGCTTTTTACTTGGTTGGCTTCATGCCGGAAGATCTCACTATGGGCACTTGATGGGCAGGGTCAGCTGAGAAGTGGCTCTGTGTAGGATGTGACAATTCCTTGGGAAAGCCCAGAACCGGAGCACAGTATTTTAGCTTTGCATATTTGGAGAGCCCTCTTGGATGGCGAGAAATTCACAGTATGCCACGCGTTTCTTCCTCCTAGTTTGGGACCAGATGTGATGATATTTTAAATGCAAGTCAAGCTTCAGAAACTGGAGCTCATGACTTCAACTCAACACATTTCGGAATGGCCGAAAAGCCAAAAGAAAAGCCTAGATTTGCAGTGTAGATAATACCTAGGAGTCTTCAATGTCATTTTGGCTGCAAAAGAGTGAGAAGCTCAGCAGTCCTAGTTAACCATGATTGTGCATTCCCCACCATCCAAGGGAGCTCTCCAAGTATGCAGGGCTAAAATACTGTGCTCTGGTTGTGGTTTGTCTGAAGGAATCATCATATATAGCCACCTCCCATTACCTGTCATCTACCCTTCGTGGGATCCTCATGCATGCAGTGGACCAGGTAAAAAGCTGCAGCTGAGTCTGAGACTCAAGTAATTTCCCCCAAGCTTAGTGTACATTGATGGGTTCGCAACATGTTGCACCACAGTGTGAACAATTGTGTTGCGCCACTCTCGTGCAGCTAACTGAACCCTAAGCATTGGGTATGCAGCTCAAGAACTCAGGCTGACTGTTTCCAGGATGCACCATGTGGAGGTGCTCCAGGGTTTGATTAATGGTCTAACCTTGGAATTCACACAAGAGTAACAGGGATTCCTTCACAACCTGGGAAATAAGGTATATCACAGTCGCAGACACAAAACAAAAAAAAATTCATCAACCTCAAATCTATCATTCTACTAAATGCCACCTGGTAGGCTTGCTTGGTTCTTCTCATCTTCACTTGACTGGATACAAAGCAAACTTAATTGTTACATTTAAAACTATATTCACCAGCTTGCCCCACATAGTCTCTGATGAGACAAAGAAAGAAAAGGAATACTGCTCTCTCAAGCATGTCGTACAAGGTGACTAACATGAGGTTGTACGTGAAGCCGACAACCTCATCATGTAAAACATACTGCTACAGAAACCACCACATCAGAGAGGCATTTAAATGCTCGGTGCAGGCTTCTTGCAAGGGCATCAGCAGCAGTGGTGGCTCCACAAGGAGCATAAAGGAAAAAGATGAAGAAGAATATATTTATAAGATGATATTTTCTCATCAAGATCTATGTCAATTGTTTGCTGTAAAATATAATATCTCCTGTGCAAAACACTGGTATTAATTTTGGTAGCTGGGTAGAAACTCTTTTTTGTTTTAAATAGGGGTTTTGCCCCATTCTGGTGAGATGTGCCTTGTTCATTCTAGACACAGGATCCTGTAACATTAGGGCGCGTTCAAATATAAAAGACCTTCTGGTCTAGAAATTATAATCAGGTAGAACCTAAAAATTGTGTGGAGCAAAGAATTAAAGAGGTTTTTAATAGACACTGCAATGGGCAGAAATCTTCATGACGATGGAGTTCTGAACAAGACCAGTAACAGTAATAATTGCAGTTGAACTGTCACTAGAATAGAAGCATTTATTCTGGTCAGTTTTACAGATTCTGAGCAACTGATCACATGCATAATCAAGCAAATGCACACACACACAATTTGGAAAATGTAATTTACTCAAATTACAATAACTGGACAGGTTCTGTCATGCCATGGCCTAGTATCAGCAACTGAACATATTATTTGGAATTAGAGGCACTAAATTTCTGAATTATAACACCATTAAAGGTAGACTGGAGACTGGAATATTTTTTTTCACATAAAATTCTGAGCTACACTTATAGACCAGGGTCAAGAACTCAGACAAGATTGGAAGTGATTAGCCAGAAAGGGAAAGATAACAGAAAATTACAGAATTCTTGTAATATTATTTAAATTATTTCTCATGTGCCTATAGCCTCACCGCAATTGGTCATAACTCCAAAGTCATCGTTAACGGGCCTGTTAAGTGAAACAATTGACATCTCTTCAACCAGTTTGTTGTGTCTAGCATGGGTGCTTGCAAGAAACACTATGAGAGCAAGAAATGCTGCAGCATTCATTTTCAGAAATCCTCGCCTTGATCCTGCAAAAACAAGGTTGATTGTAGTGTGTTAGATACCAGTGCTTATACAAGCAATAGTATTATTACTTCAGCTGAACACACACTTATAATACCCCTTAACATTTTTATTATACCTTTAACGGCTGATATATACTGTACCTATTTGTGTTCTTGTTATGTACTAGCTGACTTCACTGTGCAGTTCTCTAGGTAGGTCTATTCTCAGTACTTGTTCTACAAGTTATGGGCGAGTTGCATATTCCCAGCCTTTTTTTTTTTTTTTAATTTAAATTTTTCAGTTTTAATAACACCTAAAACGGTAATTAAAAAACTGTGTTGTTTAAAATTTTATCGGGGAAAAAAAAAACACACACAAGGTCTAACATTTTCTATGACCCTTGTATGCAGTATAGAATAAATGATAAGGTGGGATGAACACCAGTACATAAATAGCAGCAACTGAATTTACTATCAAAAGTAAGAAACATATATCCTAAATATAACTCATCTGGAGTTGAACAAGATAGACTGACCACAGCTTTCTTTACATTTAAGTTTGACGCCTGACAGTATACAAAGAAGAGGATATTCTTCATCAATTATAAAAAAATTGCTTTAAAAGTGTCAGGAAGTTTAAATGTATTCACTGAGCAATGCTTGTATGTAAGACTGAAGCTGGGTAAACCCCATGATAAATAACCTAAAATCATTACATATAGTATAAGTATCAATAGAGGTAAGTCAATGTGTAAGTTGACAGATTAGGACCGTGTTCAAAACAAAAACATATGACAGAACAGGACCATGCTTAAATCAAGAACATTTGACTGAACTGGGCTGTGCTTTTCAAGGACACATGACTGAACAGTACCATGCTTAAAACAAGAACACAAAACAAGAACATGACTGAATGGGACTATCCTTAAATCAAGAACATTTGACTGAATGGGGCCATGCTTAAAACAAGAACATGACTGAATTAGACCATGATTAAAACAAGAACATTTGACTGAACTGGGCTGTGCTTAAAACAAGAACATGACTGAATGGGACCATGCTTAAAGCAAAAACATCTGACTGAATGGGACCATGCTTAAAACAGGAACATATGTGAATAAGGCCAAGCTTAAAACAAGAACATGAGTGAATGGGACTATACTTAAATTAAGAACATCTGACTGAATGGGACTATCCTTAAATCAAGAACATTTGACTGAATGGGGCCATGCTTAAAACAAGAACATGACTGAATTAGACCATGATTAAAACAAGAACATTTGACTGAACTGGGCTGTGCTTAAAACAAGAACATGACTGAATGGGACCATGCTTAAAGCAAAAACATCTGACTGAATGGGACCATGCTTAAAACAGGAACATATGTGAATAAGGCCACGCTTAAAACAAGAACATGAGTGAATGGGACTATACTTAAATTAAGAACATCTGACTGAATGGGACTATCCTTAAATCAAGAACATTTGACTGAATTGGGCCATGCTTAAAACAAGAACATGTGACTGAATTGGACCATGCTTAAGACAAGAACATTTGACTGAATTGGACCATGCTTAAGACAAGAACATGCTGAATGGGACTATCCTTAAATCAAGAACATTTGACTGAACAGGACCATGCTTAAAACAAGAACATTCCTCTCTACAGCGTGTCTGAAAGTGCATAAATTTTATTGGAGCAAGTGAACAGATTATGACATCTATTTTTTTATTTTACTTTTACAGTCATAACCACGGTGGAGGATTCAAAACAGCTCCCTGAGGAGCACAGATCTTCAACAAATTCATGCCAAGCTGTTACGATGCATCTTCGTACGTCAAATTGGAAATTACAATTGACGATACTTGTCGTACACAAAAATGCATCGTCATATGTGAGTTTTACATTGTTATGTGGTGATGTGTATTGCTTAACCTGTAGATGTGATCCGTTCGTTTTTAGAAGTGGAACCCTGCGGATCTCAGTGTCTGAAGCTTGTGTAAAACTAGCTTGGATATATCTAACATATTAATATACTTGATGTTCTGTGTGTGGACAACTAATGTTTATGAGTCTTGCTAGAAAAAATGATCGAGGATTATTCGTGTTGGAATTTTTTATTTTGGAAGTTACGTATACTGAAAATATCAGTCCCCAGGGAGATTTGTGTAATTCATCCTTTTGTCTGGACGCTTATTAATGGTCAATGTGTATATTGTGATGAAAGAATGATATATGGAAAGTGTGACCACAATAAATGTGTAAGAATAAAGCAGTCAAGAGTTCTATTTATCAAACATTCAGAGTTCGGCCTTATTTGTTGGTCCTTTTATAAGTCTGTCTGAAATTTGATGGATCAATACGGAATTGTTAATTTAGCATAATCACAGCCTGAGTTAGGCTTGCTCCTGCCTCGAAGCACAAGCCTTCTACATATGTAAGTATCATCATCATCATGTTTACCCTCCAGCTGCCCAAGGATTATAGGCCTTCAATAAACTGTTGCCAAGTCCTCCTGTCTCCTGCCATCAGCTCAAGGTCTTCCCAGGTCATGTCCATTCCTTCCATTTCTGTTTCCTCATGGTTGAAATGAAGAACAGCGGGATGAAGGCCTATGTCAATTTAGCCCAAATGTTTATCAATGTTGTGGCTAGTTAAGTAGTCCACATCAATATGGCCTTAAATAAGGATTCAGAGATGCAGTAATAAGGGGTAAGTGTTAGGAATCCTAGGCAGGGCCGTAGATATGGGGGGGCTTTTCAAACCCCCTTAGGGGGGAAATTATACTGTACTGGTACCAAAATAGTGCATAAACAATTTTTTTTTATTAACCACCCCCCCCCCCCATTAATTCCTATCTACATCCCTGGACAGAGGTCATCATTCCACTGTTCTTCATTTCAACCCTCTTCTCCGTGTGTCTTTCTATCTCTCTTGCCCTAGGGATTCCAGAACAAGGACTGCCTTGTAAAGTTGTCACCAGGTTTCCTCACTCAATGTATACCCTATCCATCATGAGCATCTTCTATATATTTAAGTACGGTAAAGGGATAAAGAAGACACTGAAAGAGTTTTAACAGTTGGTACAGGACAGGAGGTAGTTGCACCAGAAACACTCAATGGAAAATGTAATAAATGGTAGAAAAATCTTAGAATAAACAGATTTCCAGATGAAATACCAGGCATTAAAAGCTTATCCCTTGGTTGTGCCAGTTTGCGCAGTCTCAGGTTTTACCGTAAATTTTGGTAAATATTCATCAGGACCTGCTCCATGTAACACAGCAGCAGTCTTACACTTGTTCCTGCTTTATGAAAACAAAGGTCATAATTACAGCACATCCGATAAATAGCCTACTCACCTGGTATCAGTAGTTCGAAAGCGATGTATGTTCGTCGAGTTCCAGAGTAAGGTGTAGGCCTACTTTATGCGTAACAAAATATGGCTGCAGTTTTATCCAAGTTAATATTAATAAGAAACAACAAGGAAGTTTAATGGAAATCCCATCACTTCACACTTCCTGTACTTAACTGCTGAAATTTGCAGCGTAGCAGACCTGTGTTTGGTGATTGGCTGAAAGTGTTAGGCCTAATGCTCGGTTGGTTTCTCAACGTTGCTTTTTTTTTTTTTTAAACCAACACAATAGATCAACTGCCATCTTCGCATCAAAAGGCGTCTGCAATGGGTCTATATCATCTGTTGTCTCTATCTTGGTGGAAGGCATATACTCTGATAGGCTCTTTCCTGTCAGTCTCTTGATGTTGCTTTCTCACTTACAGTTTTGCCTTCTCTTACTTGCTGCCAGTCACCGCTTCCTCCTGTTGTGGTTTTTAACTTGGTGATGGGTCACTTTATACGTCCCTATATTTTATCCGTCTGTTTTTAAAAAGATTTTTAAAGCGTGCCATTTAAAGACGCTTTCATTGCATTGGGAAACATATGGAGATCAAGAGAAATCAAGTCCAACACGAAAATAAGAATCTTCAACTCAAATGTCAAGTCAGTCCTATTTATTGTATGGCTCTGAGACATGGAGAGCAACAAAAACAACTACTAAAAAGCTACAGACTTTTATAAACGGGTGCTTGCGTAGAATAGAAGGACTGAAATGGTATGACAAAGTCACAAATGTGGAATTGATGACAAGAACCAGACAAGTGCCAGTAGAACAAGAGCTGAGAAGAAGACACTGGCGATGGATAGGAACCATTGACGAACCCTGTTGATAGCATTAAAAGGCAGTCCTTGTTCTGAAATCCACAGGGAAAGAGAGGCAGAGGTAGATCAAAAACATACAGAGAAGAGAGCTGGATACAGAGGTGAAAATGATGAGAAAAACATGGAAAGAACTTGAGCGGATGGCATAGGACAGGAAGACTTGGCATGTGTTTGTTGAAGGCCTAAGCTCCTCGGGGAGCTAAAGGGTATTGATTGATTGATTCATTGACTGAATTACGTTTCCAAACAAACATCTACAAAGAAATACTATTTACAAGATTAAAACGCACAATTAAAAACGACACAATACCTCACTATCATTTCCAGATTTCTAATACCGAAAGCAGTTTTGTCATCGATCGCCCAAAAAGGGGGGTGGGGGGGGGGGTGGGGGGAAGGGGTGTGTAAACTCGTTTAATCTATACACAGCGTAATATTTGGCTCCTAGGGTGTATCACACCTTTGGCACCCCAATCGCTTAAATTTGTTGTTGTTTTTAAAGACAAAGTATTCTGTTCAATCGTTGATGGGTTATAATTAGGATATATAGTGTAGTAAATTCAAGATAATAAAATCTGATTTCCGATATCTAAATATATTATTCCGGCCCCCCCCCCCCCCCCCCAAGTCCAAATATAGTAAATCATAACCGTAAAATTGTGTGAATGTATGTGTATGCTCCCTTTCCTTTCCAAAAAACAAAAACAACAACAAACAAAGAATTAAAATTAAAAAAAAACTAATGCCAAAAAAAAAAAAAAGTAAAGTCTCTCATACCCTGCCCTGTTGTTAACAAGCTGAACTGGAGTGAGAAAGCCCAGGAGTGTCCGAGACTACTGTCGTAGATTTTACACGGCTGTTTGCGAGCGATCTTTTAGTTATTTCCCCTTTTTCCCCCGACCGCGCTATTTATAGCCCACTTGACAGAGGTCACGTGGTCAGCTTCCTAATGGGAAAAACATGTGGCGATGTTTACTTTTGATAGGGCTTAATTAATGCTTTTAGGCTACTTTTTTATTATAAATACCGGCTTTAATTTTGCGTAAAGCTAGACTAGAAATGTTAGAGTAAATTTTAGAACAAGAACAAACATTTTATCACAATTAGAACAGAAGATATAATAGTCTGAAATAGTGTACAATTTACGTTTTTTTTATATTTTGTTATGGTTTGTTTATAATGCAATTTTCACTAAATCGGTCACAATCAACATGCATAACAAATTACAGAAATCAAAAGTAGAAAACCTGCAGAAAATGGATATCAAAGATTTGTTTTGGTTTCATGCGTCAAACATTAATTATTGAAAGTTTAAATTGCAAGTCCACATTTATTACCTTAAAATAACACACCCAATTGTCCCCAAAACATGTTTGAATTGCTTTTATGCTACTTTATTATTATAAATACCGGCTTTAATTTTGCGTAAAGCTAGACTAGAAATGTTAGAGTAAATTTTAGAACAAGAACAAACATTTTATCACAATTAGAACAAAAGATATAATAGTCTGAAATAGTGTAAAATTTACGTTTTTTTTTTTACATTTTGTTATGGTTTGTTTCTAATTCAATTTACACTAAAACGGTCACAATCAACATGCATAACAAATTACAGAAATCAAAAGTAGAAAACCTGCAGAAAATGGATATCAAAGTTTTGTTTTGGTTTCATGCGTCAAACATTAATTATTGAAAGTTTAAATTGCATGTCCACATTTATAACCTTAAAATAACACACCCAATTGTCCCCAGAACATGAGAGCTAACAATTATCTCAATCATACATCATGAGTTCTGATCCAGTCTGCGCAATGTTTTTCTAATATGTGCTGTTTATGAATTGTCTTACTAGGGAATAGCTTTCTGAACAAAGACATATAAGTCTCTATCGATGCTGTTATTGATTCTTTACTAATTGGTTTACTGTGTGATATTTTGTTGTGTACTTTCTCAAATGCTTCTTTCAGTGAGTTGAATTGTTCTTGGGCAATAAAAGCTATGTTAGTTATATCTTGTTTGTCTGTAATTTTCAGTGTTTGTGTAATGATTGCTCTTGTAAGATCTTTATAAACTTTTTGTGTGAGATATCTGTGGCAGTGATTCCCTATAAATGCTCTGCTATTATAAGCCTGTTGTATGATTTTGTGTTTGGCTAGTACCTTGTCCATGTGTGAGCAAACTGGACCAGACCTAGTACACAGATCTTGAAACTGAAGTTTGGCCAGCGCATCTTGTGCATTTTCAAGTCTAACTTTAAAATTATCTGTCTCCTCCTTATCCTCACAAAGTTTAATACCTACCTGAAAAATTCAATTTTAGCTCCTAATTCTTCTGCCTATTTCCAGTTCCTACTAAATCTCTTCAAGTTCTTAAAAGTACTAATGTTTGCATGTATCTCTTGCGAATTCTCAAATATCTTTGCGTCTATTGTATCAGCTACCTGTTCTAGAAGTCTGTGGTGTTTCAAAACAATGCCTAATAAAATATGAAGGTAAGGAGGAGCTACATTTTCAATTTCAATCTCTAACATTGGTTTGTGTAAACAATTATGGTAATGTGCCACTTGCCTTTTATTCCCTTTCCCATATTTCATATATCTATTGTAATCTCTTATCAACATGGCCAAACTTCTTGGTTTGCAAGTTGTATGCTCTCTGGATGTCTTTGATGAAAATGTTTGGTTTGTCTGGAGCTCAAGGAATATACCCATGTCTGTGGTGTCTCCAGCAAAACAAGGAAATAATCCCCGAATAAGAAAACAACAACTTGTTTACCATCCCACTCTAAATATTTTAGTGACTCTATCTGAGCTTTCATGCTATTCATAAATATTTCTAAATTATCATATGTATCTCTGACTCTAGCCATTGATAAAAGGATGGTATTAGATTTAGAATTTGGTTTCTCTAAATTTACTACCTGCATTGTAACTTTGAATGAAAGAAGATATACAAACAGTTACTTAGAATTCGCTGGCAGCCGTCGTGTGCACAGGATTGGCTACCAAAGAACACCAATGGAACAGTCCTTATCTCACACACAATTTAAAAAAAAATTCATATTATAAATAGAAGATTAACAAGACTTGAAAGATAGATCAAATTATGTGGAAGTAATCTATCTATAGCTTTACATGTTTTCTGACGCTTATATACGTAGCTAAATATCATTATAAATGAATGAAAATGCAAAAACAGATGGTGCTTTACAAAAAGTTATTTTTTTACTACCTTATTTAAGATTTGTGGGTATCAGGAATGCGTTTAAAGGGATTTAAATGCTATAAAATCTGGTGACAATATGCTTGTTCTTGTAATGCCACACTCACAAAACTGACTACCACACATTCTCAAGATATGAAACCAAAAAAAAAAGTATGTGGAAATAATCTTTAGCTTCCCTTCGAGAAGTCTTTATAATTATAAACTCAAACGAATGGGCCGATTTTTAGATATTAAATTAATAAAAAGATTACTTATTTTATGAATTTCCTTAAATGATGACGCTGTTTTCAAAAGTCTGTAACTCCGTCAAAACTAATTTCAAACAAATAAAAATGCAATCAAAAATAGAACACAGAACAAAGTTATAGTACACAAAAGAATTTTAGCGCTGTGTTTATCCAGAACGAGTGTGTAATGATTTATATTTTACTGATTTTACTCACACATCAGCTGATTTTCCCCGCCAAAAACTTAAATAGTCTTTTACGGTGCACACAAAATTTTATACCCGGTGTCAGAATTCCGGTCACCGAAACTAAAAGAGCGCTCTGGTATAGGGCACAAACAGCCGTGTTTAGATAGGTGTTTGAGATAGATTTGGTCCCGTCTGAATGGAACAGGCTAAATGGTAAATAAGTGAGAAATAAGGTACAAGAAATAGATTTCACGAGTGAATGGCTTAAGGGTAGAATCTGTCACTGGCTTGAGAAGATACTCTAGTCCAGCCTATCTTTACGACTGCAATTTGTTTTCAGACAATCCTACACTCCATACATATAACATATACGTTTATCCACTAACGCGCACAGTTATGTGACAACAAGACGCACAAACGTGAAAAACTATGGTAATAGGAATATGGGTATGGACTGGGCTGAACAACACAAGTAATTAAGTTTTGGTTTAGTTTATTATCATCTAAACTCATCACAACATCAAACATATAGAAATCAATATAAATCAAGTTTACAGAATTATGAAAATAACCCAATAAGTACCTTCCCCTCTGTTGAGACAAGATCCCGCAAAAAGTAAATAACCCAAAAGGTCAAATATTAGCACTGGGGTATGGAATAGACAGTAAGTAGAGAACAAAGTTTCTAATTAAGCTATCCCAGTAAAATAATCAGTATTAGCGAACAACAACAACAAAAAAAGTGCGTACAATGATTATACAAAAGAAATATTCACTCCTCTTTCTCTCCCTCTGTCAATCTGTGGCCACATACAATTTTTCTTACCTGCTAGTTGGTTGACAACTTCTTGAACGTACACCTCAGTGAACATATAACATAATCCAGGGTTGTGCTTCTCCGAAATAAGCCCCAGTTCCTCCACGTATAATTAATCTTCCTAATGGGGAACGCCTACTTTGGTGATGTTATTGAATATGATAATGTTACATCAGATAAGTTCATGTAGCAAAATATAATCCGCGATCTAGTGTTCACAGTAGACAGTACTTCCAATAGTTAAAGGCAACATATGGTTGGTAAACTGTCAGAAAAAAATGGACCATGGTGAAGGTATACTAACGGTTTTTCTCTCTGGTGTTGAGTGCCGATCCTGAAACTATGTATTCTCTGTGATACATCAACTTGGAACCACAATGATCAGTAGTCAGAAATTGGGTTATGGTTATATCTTTGGCCACTGCGGGTTGATAAAATTGAAATGCTAAATCTGGGTATTTTGTTTGTCCAGTTATAATTAATTCTTAATGTTTATATGTTTGATCTCTCTTTGTATGCAACAAGAGGACCGAACAGGTCATCATCATTGACCCGATAATAATAAGAATTGTTTACTGGTGCTATTTAGACCGCTGGCAGGCTGGTTTGTGATCAGTACTAAATTTAGGAGAAAACCAAACATTTAATCACAATATCAATATCCTATCCTATCACGTGTAAGGTAAGATCTTTTATCCTGGCTGTCATTTAATTAAATTAAAAGGCACCCGTGTCTTTGCCTATCTTATCACGCTTCGCTCACCTGTTATGGGTTGGGTTTTAAGGTATGCGCCTTTTCCCCTTCCGTCCTGTAAACTCTCAGGGCACACTATCAGTGTTAATTTAATTATGACTACTTTACAAATATCGCTTGTCATTACTAGCTATTTGTTTCTCCACATGATATTACATTAGTCACTTACACAATTACACGTAATGAATTAGAAGTAAATTTATATTCCGTCAATAGTCAGTCGCCTAGTGTATTTATTAGTCAATTAACACATAGAAAATCCCAGTGAATTATAATGAGGAACTTAACACATTAAATAACTTAAATGCTAATATATATTACCAGAAATAAAAAAAATGAAACAATCTTCACGAAATCTAATAATCCACATTTTACAATGGCTCTAGAATGGCGAGCTAGATATGTTCAAAAATTCCGAAGCGACTAGATACTGACTTTGGGAGGACGGAGTATTTATACGGGAAAAGGTTTAAATCACTAACTGGTGCGAGAAATCGCGCCTTCTGCTGTATCAGGGAAAATCAACGCGTTCGACTCCCGAGATAAGATTTTCTGCTCACGGATGCCGCCCAACAACGTAGACATTACTAAGCGAACAGACCGTCTTTGATCTCGTCTCTCTGCTGTAGATTCAGATAATTACGTCCCCTGGGATCACGGACAAACGAATGTGGTCGGTAAATCTTATGATCTCCCCTTTATGCATTGGCTTAAGTCCCCCTGAGAAATGTAACCATCAAAGGTACGGGAATAGTCTTATCACCCTTGATTCTTCAAACGAACAAGCAGTTATCTTTCTACGCGCGTTTCTGTCTGATCTGTCACTATTTTATGATAGACAGGTCGCTCGCGTGATAATTCAGATAACGAATCATAATCGCTGACTGTTATCTGTCCGGTCGCGGACTAGCTAATAGGTCTGTTTGTAAACACTCATTAGTGCATGTAAGACAAGGAAAAAAAGAAATGGGCGTGGCTTCAAGATATGCGTTGCAGAACCTACATACTAATGAGGAAACGAGGTAGTCGGAGTTCTGATGATCTATTTACTTTTTCCCACGTCACAACTACCATAAATCCACCAATTCTCTGCCACCATCCACACGAGCACCCCATCAGACTATCCCTTATCCTCATACCATCATTGACTCGTATATATTAATTTCAGTTTTCGTTATATAATGTTGTACTATATTGTACAATTCTCTAGGTCTATCTATTCTCAACATCTGTTCCATAGTTATGGATGAACTGCATGCCTGTAAATAATCTAATATTGGTTTTCTCTGTCGTTTTTACTTCCTACATTTTAGTAGGAAATGTTCCGTGTCATTTTTTTTTCTAGACACTGCACAGTAAGGTTCTTCTATTCTAAAATAGCCTATTCCTAGTTGCAGTCTAAGAAGTTTCTTATTGCTAAGAATTTTCAGTTCTCTAGAGACCTGCCAAGTTCACGTTGGAGTCTTGAACAATGTTTATGCATGTTTCCATCCCACTCTACTGTTCGTTCGTCAGTTTTTATTCTTGTAATTAAGCTTTTGATCTCTGTTTAACTCATCCCAACATTTATTTGGTTTCTATTAGTTCTGCTTTTCTTAGCTTCTCTATCCGTCTTTTCATTTCCTTCTATGACAACATGTGAAGGTATTCAAGCTATTAGAACGGAACATCCTCTGGAGTATACGTAAGTATTTGCCAGTAATATCTCTTCTGCTGTATCTGGTCTACTGCATTCTCGTAAGTTTCTTATGGCTTGAATAGCTGAAAGTGATTCTGTAAATATTGTCCATTTATTAGGAAGGTTGTCAGAGAAGATTTCTAGAGCTTTCAGAATTTCAACCATCTCTGCTGTGAAAATAGATAGATGTATGATCTGTTAGACTATATCCTTTCACCATTTGCCACTTGGGAAAATAAATTCCTATCCCTAATTTGTTATCTTCTCCTTTAGATCCATCTGTGTACACTGTATTACTGTCCTTTGATATTTGTTGAATATATTTGCTGGCTTTGTTTTTTTTTATAGTTTCCATATCAGTTGCTTTATTAATTATGTCTGTATCTAGTTTATTGAGCTCCCAGGGTGGTACCACCGGCTTGTGTATACTACTATCATTAATTAATGTATTTAGGGCATCCAAGTGCACTAGTTCCTCCATGCATTCCCAACATGTCGGATATCTACTGGTATTCATGAACCTGTCCTGATTTGTTGTTAATTGATGCCTAGTAAAAGCTGGAAAAGTCTTGTCCAACATAATTTTGGTCATGTAATTTAGTCTTCGTTCCTTTCTCCGAAATTCCAAAGGGAGGACTCCTAATGCCACCTCCAGAGCCCCCCCCCCCTCCCCCCGATGTTGATCTGATTGCACTCACAACTGTACATAATGCTTGGTGCTGAATTCTGCCTTATTTAATCTTGTGGCTATGTGCTGCAGAGTCATATACTATGCTTTCATAAACAATTTTGCCTCTAATGAAAGATTTATAGAACATGACCATTGTTTTAGTGCTTGCACCCCATCCATGACCTTTCAAATATCTTAGCATGTTAGTTGGTCTTCTGCAAGACTCTACCGGTCTAAATATATGTTTGTTCCAGTTCAGTTGGTGGTCTTGTGCCATTCTTAGGTATCGTGTGGTTTAGATTGTACTAATTTGTTGCTCCTGTAAGTTTATGTCAATTATTTTAACAACCCTGCTTTTGCTGAAGATCATTCCTACTGTCTTATTCGCATTTAAGTGAAATTCCCATTTATTCATCCATTTATATACTTTATTTATTTGTTTTTAAACATTATTATATAATTTTGTTAGATTTTTCCTAGATCTCCATAAAGCAACGTCGTCTGCAAACTGTGTCAACCTATTTTTTTTATATCTTTAAATTATTCATTCAAATTATTTACCATTATTGTAAAAATTGAAGGGGACAAAACTGATCCCCGAGGAATGCCGTTCTGTTGTTCATACAGTTCTGACCGGTCATTGTTAATGTGTTCTGTGAAATATCTATCTTGGAGCAAGTTTTCTAAGTATCTACACATTGTAACTGTTATTCCTATACTTTTTTTATTTTTAAGAGGTAGGGCACCTTCTCTCCAGCATTCATCATAGGCCCTAGCTATATCTATGAAAAATACCACTTCTTTCTTTTGAAATCCTAATTTGATTTCATGTTCCATTTTGATTATCTGATCCACAGTGCATCTATTCCTTCTAAATCCTGATTGTCTTGCTGTATATTCTATTATTTTCCAAATAACACTTTAATCTGTAATTTACTATGGTTTCTAATATTTTACCTAGATGGCCTACATCAAAGGAGCAAGAATCAAGAGGGGATGTAATGGATGGCACCGGCAGAGGCTACGATTGATCAGGTGACCAGGGTTAAAAATGTGTCCTTCTTCTTCCTCGTTCGTCCTGAAAAGGACGTTGGTTGCGTTGTGTCTGTTTACGCCGGAGCTGCGATATCTGCTACTTTCGGCCGACACATCCGACTTCAGCACGGCATTTTTTGTGACAGGGTTTGCCTTCCCTCTTCGATCTCTACTCTCTCAGCCAGACTGCAGTGATGCAGCCTGTTTCCAGGACCACCTATTGGAGGTGGAATAGGGTCTTGGTCAGCTCTGGTTCGCTGACCCTGACGCAAGCAGTCAAGCTATGGGTCGCTGACTGCATTCTCTCTTGCTGCATCTTTGGGTCCCGAAAATGTATCCAAAGGGGAAGAGTGGAGTAAGTCAGCGAAGAACTGGATAAACTACCAGCAGGTCATCATTAGCCTTGGCAGAGAGTGCAGGTCTTGGGGCAATGGAAAAGCAGAGATGGAGATTAATCAGCTGATAAGTGATCATGCTGGGGATGATGATGCCATTGTGCACACTGATGGGTCTACTGTACGTGATGAGAAATCAGGATGGGGCTTTTCTGCGAGAATAAAGGCCGGGTCGTCGCTGAAAAGAGTGGAGCCTACATAATAACAATCTCCAGCATGAGAATGGAGGTAGAGGCAGTTACCGCAGTGTCGCAGATTTAGGATAGGTATTTAAGATAGATAGGTCCTGTCTGAATAGAACTGCAAAAGGTGGTACCTCAGTGAGAGATAAGGGTAAAGAAATAGATTTCACGAGTGAAATGGTGGAAAGGTAGAGTCTGTCCCTGGATTTAGAAGATACTCTAGTCCAGCCTATCTTACGACTGAAATTTGTTGATCAGACAGTTTCCTTTATATATATATATATATATATATATATATATATATATATATATATATATATATATATATATATATATATATATATATATATATATCAACCACACACTTACATACACACACACAGATAAGTGAGAACACTTAGACGCACAAACATTAAACTCTATTTAATGGAATAGGGATATTGGACCGAGCTCACCAACACACAGGTAATTAAGTTTTATGTTCAGTTTATTTATCATAAAGAACCGTACAACATTTAATATCAAGATAGAAAAATACAAAAATCATTTGCTACAGAAATAATAAAAGAAATAGACCAGTGAGTGTAATTCCCTCTGTTGAGACAAGATCCTGTTAGAAGAAGGTATTAACCCCCAAAAGGTCAAAAGATTAGCACTATGGTATAGAATTTGACTATACTGTAAGGAACAAAGTTCTAATGAATCTATTCTGAAAATATAATAACAGTACTAGCAAACTAAAAGAAAAAAAAGCAAACCAAAGTGAGTACAAAGCTTATACGTTAAAAATAATTACTCATTCCTTCTTTCTCTCTCTCCAGACAAACCCGTGGCCACGTTCATTCGTTCTTACCTAATTGTTGATTAGCAACGTCTGGAACAATCCTTAGGATCCACACAGCAAATCCAGTGTTATGTTGGCAAAATAAACCCCAGCTCCTCAAAGACTGATTAAATCCTCTTCTTCGGGGAACGTTTACTTCGTTACTGTTATTAGGATTAATGTTTATGTCACATTAATTAGTCCAGGTAAGAAAATTAACAGTGCTCACAATGTCAGTAGCTTTGGATTCCAATACATAAAGGAATGTCAGGTATGTAACTTCTCTCAGTATAAAAATTCCTTGTCACACCACAAATGGTCGATAGTCGGGAAATGTTAATGTTTGATTATTTTGCCACAACGGGCTGAATGTATATGAAATTGGAAAAAAGAAATCTGGATAGCTATAGGTCCAGTTACAATTTATTCTTAATTCTTTTTGTTGGTACTCTGTCTCTTTCTGGGTGTAAACAAGAGGCCAAACAGGTCAACCTTGAAGACCCGATATTTATATAAGAATGTTCTTTTTGTACTGTTGGACTTAGATCAGTTATTCTCAGATTCAGGTTTAGGCGTAGACCGCTGGTAGTTTTAGGTTTGTGACCCGTACTATATTTTAGGAAGAAAAATACAAACATTTAATCACAATATCAGTATATATCCTAACCCGCGCAATGTTATAATTTATTATCCATTTGATTATAAGATTTTGATTAGAAACACGCATGAGAAGCTTTTCTATCAGTCTTATTACCCCGTGAAATAAATTCTAGTTATTTACAAAATTGACACATGATGGATAGAAGATAAATATATATTTCGTCGGTATACCTTGCCTAGTGCATTTACTCGTCAATTAAAATATCTCTTACTGGTTACTAGAAATTAATTGAATTTATTTTACAGCTGGAAAATATTAGCTATATATATTTAATCTGCTAGCCAATTTAACACAGTAAATCCTAGTGAAATATAATGACGGACTTAACAATTAAATAACTCAAAATTCTAGTATAATATTTACCGCAACACAGAAATATGACTATCTGCAATAAGAAAACTAAGAAATTCCACTGGTATAATGGATCTAGAATTCGAAGCTAGACGTCTGAAATTTCTGTGGGTACTAGATGTCGTAGATTTTAGATAGGAGAATTAAGACTTGGGTTTGGTCCCTTCTGAATAGGATGGAATGAGTGATAGTCACAGTGTGAGCTGGTGAAAAGCTATAGAATTTCCGCACGTGAGATGATAGAATGTGATATAGAGGCTGTCTTTGAGAATCGAGATAATCTTCTCTCTCTCACCTATCTTCTACGACCGCTTTTAAAGTGTCAGACAGTCTAAACCACAGATATATATTACATAAATCTCTATCTACTCACGGGCACGCACATACACGTGACGACAGTTAAACACACAGACGTGGGAAATCTATAACCATGAATATATATATTATTTGAACGAGCTGACCAACGCACTGATTTAGTTCAAGAGAGATTTTATTATTATCATCTAAAAAAATCTTCTCACAACACCAAAAATTACATCAAGGAAAAACATATACAAATAGTCATAAACTTCAAGAAAAATGCTACAAGGATGATAGCCCCGTTATGATCTTAACTCTAGGTTTAGCCCACAGCCCCGTTAGGATGACAGATGATGGCCCAAAGAGTTATAGATGCATGTGGTTAGGGTCTAATATTGTTCCCCTTTGAAGGTATAGACTGACTTTGACAGCAGTATCTATTCTAAAGGAACCCGTTACTTAAGCAGCAAATCTCGCCTAAGGAAAAAAAACAAATATAACAAGTGAGTGTATTATACAACGAACATCCTTCCGTCACTTTCACTCGGTTCTTTCATCAGGGCCCTGATATACTTACAATCGTGTTGTGGTTTCGCCGGCTGGCGCAAATTTTGGACACTCACACTTTTTATCTGTTACAGTCGTTTAATGAAACAGATCCCAGCTCTGCAGATTTGTTTGTTGGTTTCATCAAAATGGATCTGGGGAGCGTCTGCTTCAGGCGATAGTTATTTCAGACTAAAGTTAATGTCACTTGACTCACGAGGTAAGAATTAGGCTTAAACGAGCACAAAATGTCAGAACACGAAGTTTCCCTTAATTAGGAAGATGACCGGTGGACAACTTCTCTCAAACAGAAAATCTTAGTTCCCCACTCACTTGTCAACAATGTTGGAACGCTAATGTTATTGATTGTAATTATTCTCGCCGCCAGGCAGAAAATTTACGTAGAGTTTATGGAAGAAATTAAGATCTGGTTCACAGGCCCAGTATTTATCCTTACAGTCTTTGAAAACCCGTTAGTGGGATATAGTATTTCTGTCTAACTCTGTTTGCATATGCACTCTCAGATCAGTGTTACTTGAGAAACCCACGTGGTTCAAAATAAGGACTGTCTATTTCTTCACAAGTATGAACTCTTATTAAATGCTGGTAAAGTTCGGGTTACCCCAGTATTTCACTGTATAAAAGGAAAAGCACATATAAATCATTTACATATTATGTACTCAATATAACTTACATTTAAAACAGCAAGCCTACAGCTTGACTTATAATTAAACTTCCCGTAAAGTAAGTTATATAAAATCGATCATCAGGAATTAGGAATATGGTGCGTATTCCGTCACTACTCACTGATGTCGCGTCTAGCATTTATATGTTTGTTATTAAAACATTTTCGACTGAGTATTAGCCGTTAAATTAAATTCCTTATAGCTACTAGTTTAGTAAGCTAAAGATATAATTTATTATGTATTTCCACTGTAACTCGTCGACTTAGAGAATATAACAAACTATAAATTAAGCACTCTGTTCAAAAGAAACTAGTTAAAATGAAATGAGCGATTTAACGCTTTAACCACTTTCCAAAATACTAGATATCTATTTTATTAATCTCACCACAGCACTACGGTAACACCACGACTAGGATAATTCACTAGATAGGTAGTTAGCAGCTCGTCACAAATCTGACGAGAACTATGAAATTCGCTATACAAGCTTCATTCGCTAGCACGCGTGTTTCCGTCTACTGAAGATGTTGAAGACTGAAATGAAATCAGATTTCAGCTCCTGGGTGGATATTGAAGACAGGGGCAAACACTCCCACATTTTCTCAAACTCCGAAATCATCTCCCCTTTCCCGTGTAAAACACCTACGTCAGCTTAACGCGTGACGTAACTGCCACCAGTGACCGAGAAATGCGCGTGACAGTTGCAAATCTCAGACAACCGTCTACAACTGCGTCGTAGAGATGTCAGTAATCACGCCTTTCCTGAGCGCTCAGCTGAAAAACCCGCGCGTGACAGGTGCCAATGTAGACATAAAGTCTGCTCTATGTCCAGCGAAACGAATTTCTCACACCCCAGGCCCAGAAATCTGGTCGGGCCGCGCTCTGACCGGGGAAACTGCAGACGTATGTCTGGCGTGAACCGTATATTCACAGCTATGGTTCGACCGGCAGAGACTGACATCTATGTAATCGAGTTTCAGTCAGCATGAGAAAAAACACAAGGTAAAGTTTGAAGATACTGAAGAAAATATTATTCGCAAAACAAGTGATGCGAAAAATACAGGAAAAAACAAGTAAGGAAAGATAATAAAATAAAGGATGCGGGTGAGAGAATAGGAAGAAGATGTAGGCAATTTAATGATCAAGACCTACGTGACAGGACGTCCCCCCTTAAGATATGGAAGCACTCCATGTCTACGTTATGGAATTAAATTTCCTATAACCGTAGCTTCGGGGTGTCTGTCTTCTTCCCTCTCATCTTCCCCCTCCATCTCCCTCCAATTCCTACTCTAGTCTACTCCCCAAAGTTTTCCTTCCTCTGGAATGTCTCCCATGCGCGCTTGAAAGAGCGTCGCCGCTTCTGACATTTTTGAAAGATTTCCTGTGATAGCGGTGGAATATCCCTGCCACTATCATCATCTTCGTCAGCTTTGGCGATCGTCAGGAGATGGTCGGAGGTTGGCACTGGTTTTTCCAAGTATCTCTTTAAGAGATTTAAATGCAAAACCTTCTCCTTTCCTTCAATAGAGATCTGGTAGTTAGCCTTAGAAATCTTTTTCAGGACGGTAAACGGCCCTTGCCATCCGATCTTCAGTTGGTTGTTCTCGGTCGGGAGTAACACCAAAACTTTCTCTCCTACTTCCAATTCTCTCTCTTTCGCGACTTTCCTGTATCGGTTAGCGTGCTTTGTGCGTGCTCGCTTAAAGTTAGTCGTTGCTAGGTCCCACCCTAGTTTCAACCTTTCCTTTAAAACCGACACATATTTACTTGCTGAGACAACTGTCTCATCCGCCTTCTCGTCTGTCAGAGACTGAAGTTAGGCTTCAAGCGGGCCCTTAATGGGTCTGCCGAATAAGAGTGTAGCTGACGGAAATCCTGTGGAAGTATGAGGAGCTTCTCTGTAGCCAAATAAAGCTCCAGGAATACAAAGATCCCAATCTTCAGGTTTCACTTGTGCCAGGTTACTTAGCATCATGTTGAGGTTTCCATTTGCACGTTCCACGAGCCCATTTCCGGCCGGAGTATATGGCTTAGTGTGGATGTGTTGGGTCCTCAAGATCTTAACGATCTCATCCATCAACAGGTTTCGGTATGGAGATCC
The DNA here is from genome assembly GCA_024509875.1 of Oreohelix idahoensis. NCBI lineage: Eukaryota > Metazoa > Mollusca > Gastropoda > Stylommatophora > Oreohelicidae > Oreohelix > Oreohelix idahoensis. Next base: position 84,160 of record JAMPIV010000843.1, on the reverse strand, counting down.
GTTATCCGTCAACACTTGCTGAGGGAATCCCAACCGAGTGAAAATCTGCACGAGGGCTTCTGCGACATGCTTGGCATCTGCGCATGTTAGCGGTATAGCTTCTGCCCATAAAGTGCATGTATCGACTAAGGTCAGGATAAACCTGTTCCTTCTTTTAGTCCTTTCGACAGGCCCTAAAATGTCGATCACAACCCGTTCGAATAGTGTTCCCACTATTGGCATTTCACCCAAAGAGACTGGGGGTGCCCGTTGCTTGGGTGGCACACGTTGGCACTGGGCACAGGATTTGACATATCTGATAATATCAGTATTTACTCCTGGCCACCAATAATGAGTGGTTATACGTTGGTTTGTGGCGTTCTGTTCCATATGTCCGCTGAAGGGAAGAGAGTGCCCCATTTCTAGGATTTGGCTTCTGTACTGTTTCGGTACTAGGAGCTGGTTGTAACCTTGGTCAGGCTTGCCCGTTCTCCGATAAAGTACGCCATCCTCAGAAAAAAATGTCCCCGTGCTGTCTGGGTTCCTTAGCCATGGGCAGTTTCCTAAAGCAGGGTGCCAAAGTAGGGTCCTTGTATTGCGCTTCTTTAAGTTCCATGGGTAACAAATTAGGCGCAGGCTCCCGTTCCTTCTTGGTTTGCCCTCTTGTAGTTACTGCTGCCACAATCGGCTCTTCCGGTTTCCCAATACACACGTATCTCCCGCCAAGTATGACTGGGTAGATGGGATCATCCATAACAGCCGCTTTGATCACGCCTCTGACAAAGTCAGAGTGTATCTCCACCAATGCGATGGGAAGCGCTGTAGGTGCATCACTCTTACGAACTCCACAAAGTTTGACGGTCTCTGCTGTCTCTTGACCGGGTTTAACCAGGTTTCTGGCAACAATGCAATCATAAGAAAGCCCCGTGTCAAATAAGCAAGAAGTTTGAGAACCGTTCAAAATAACAGTACCTCGCGTTGAGGGTCTATCCCCAACAGGTTGGGAATCACTGTCAATAATTCCGCCTTGCGAGACTGTCAATAAGCATCCTATGCGTTTCGGCTCGGTATGCTCGCTCTGATCATATGTCCCGTGCTCAGGGGTTCTCCCTTTGCCACCTTGTCCTTTCTGGCTGCGCTGCCATGTAGGGCGGTCGGATTGATCAGACTGTTTGGGGTGGTTGGGGTACTTGGTTTTGTAGAACTTGGATTTTTCAGGAAGGGGGTTTTGAGGTCCAGTTTCTCGATGGTTATTCAGATTAGAAGCCTGAGAAGGTTGATCTAGATTATTTTTTCGAAAATGCTCCTCTGTCGGTTTCCGCTTTGTGGCCGGTAGTTCAGCCAGCGCATTATGGTAACGCTCAGACTTCTCTAAAATGTCTTCAAGTTTTTCTGCCCCCTGCTCGGCAAGAAATCTCCGGGTATCAGCAGACAAAGTGTTCTTTATTTGTTCTGTTAAAACAAATTCCTCAAGACCTTCATAGGTAGAGGGGAGCTGCGAGAGCTCAAGGCACTTTGTCAGATATCCCTTTAGACGAGATGAGAACTGGTGAAAAGTTTCAGAATTCTCTTTCCTGCTGTTGTGAAACAGTTGCAAAAATTTGCGAGCGTTCATTTCAAAGCGCTCCAGTAACGCTTTCTTCAACAGATCATAGTTGTCTTGTTGGCTGTTTTCCAGTTTGGCGTAAACATCATACGCAGAACTTTTCAAAGCCTGGGAAAGCTTCATATTCCAACGCGACCTCTCTAAACCGTACAGAGTTGCAATTTTCTCAAATTTTTCTAGCCAAGTGTCAATCTTCTCATTTGGACAAGGGAAAGATTCTAGCGGAAAAGACATAGCCGTGAGGTGAAGAGATTGACTGTTAGAAGGATCAGTTAAGGAAGAATATGGAGAAGACTCTCCATTGCTGGAGGTAGAGGCAGCACCACGACTTTGGAATTCTAGAGTTTTAAGAGCCAACTCATGCTGTCTGTCTTCTCTCTCCTTCTCATGCTGTCTCTCCCTCTCCTTCTCTCTTTCCTCATGCTGCATCCTGCGAATTTCCATTTCCTCGTCCATTTTCTTCTGCTGCAAAGCTTCAGCTGCTTCCCTCTCCGCATCATATCTCTCAAATTCGTCTCTGACAAATGCTTTCGCTTCCTCTCCTTCCAGTCCCTCCTCTCTCGCTTCGTCCCTGAGGAGTTGTCTAAGCTTTGCCCTCTCGGCCATATTATGTCAGTGACTGAGACTAGTGGAGAAAGAAAATAGGAAAAAGGATACACTGACTCCCACCACTTACGAGAAAAAAATGTACCAAAAATTCAAAAGACGATATCCTCAACCCTGGGATACCTCCTCCAAAGTAAAATCTAACTATCGCTGCTATTATCGGCAATAAAGCACTTAATGCAAAACACGACTACGCCAACTAAATGGTAGTTAAGATTACTTCTGAAAAATAAGTTGCTACAGTGGAAAAGCAAAATAATTATTGCAAAAATTAAAGAGAAATATAATCCCTTAATTATAAAATCCACTATAAGTTCACCCCTGAAGACAGTTAGGGTAAGAGAGGCAATTAATCTGGACGAATAGTCCGAAACGCACTCCTTAACTTAGTTCAAACACCTTTCTGCTTCAGAACCCTTGTGAATGTTATACACTCACAAAACTTTACCAGCGTTTAGTATTACAAATCAACCATAACATATATTCCGACAAAATCCACCTGTAACTCAAATGTATATTATTTCTTAATGCTGTGGAAAAAACTTATCAGTTTGTGTGGTCAGCACGCCCGTAAACAGATCGTTAGTCTAGGGGATAAATTATTTTTAAAAGATACAAAACTCACAAGACATCACACTCTTACTCTATTACAGAATAAAGAATCTTAAGTACAAAATCCAGATAGACGAGTCCACGTTTGTCGTACTCGTCTTCCTATTCTAAGTTCAAAAACCGGAAACGAGCCCCCATTTGTCGTAGATTTTAGATAGGAGAATTAAGACTTGGGTTTGGTCCCTTCTGAATAGGATGGAATGAGTGATAGTCACAGTGTGAGCTGGTGAAAAGCAATAGAATTTCCACACGTGAGATGATAGAATGTGATATAGAGGCTGTCTTTGAGAATCGAGATAATCTTCTCTCTCTCACCTATCTTCTACGACCGCTTTTAAAGTGTCAGACAGTCTAAACCACAGATATATATTACATAAATCTCTATCTACTCACGGGCACGCACATACACGTGACGACAGTTAAACACACAGACGTGGGAAATCTATAACCATGAATATATATATATATTATTTGAACGAGCTGACCAACGCACTGATTTAGTTCAAGAGAGATTTTATTATTATCATCTAAAAAAAATCTTCTCACAACACCAAAAATTACATCAAGGAAAAACATATACAAATAGTCATAAACTTCAAGAAAAATGCTACAAGGATGATAGCCCCGTTATGATCTTAACTCTAGGTTTAGCCCACAGCCCCGTTAGGATGACAGATGATGGCCCAAAGAGTTATAGATGCATGTGGTTAGGGTCTAATATTGTTCCCCTTTGAAGGTATAGACTGACTTTGACAGCAGTATCTATTCTAAAGGAACCCGTTACTTAAGCAGCAAATCTCGCCTAAGGAAAAAAAAACAAATATAACAAGTGAGTGTATTATACAACGAACATCCTTCCGTCACTTTCACTCGGTTCTTTCATCAGGGCCCTGATATACTTACAATCGTGTTGTGGTTTCGCCGGCTGGCGCAAATTTTGGACACTCACACTTTTTATCTGTTACAGTCGTTTAATGAAACAGATCCCAGCTCTGCAGATTTGTTTGTTGGTTTCATCAAAATGGATCTGGGGAGCGTCTGCTTCAGGCGATAGTTATTTCAGACTAAAGTTAATGTCACTTGACTCACGAGGTAAGAATTAGGCTTAAACGAGCACAAAATGTCAGAACACGAAGTTTCCCTTAATTAGGAAGATGACCGGTGGACAACTTCTCTCAAACAGAAAATCTTAGTTCCCCACTCACTTGTCAACAATGTCGGAACGCTATGATAGGAAACTCTTTACAGAGCGATACAACAGGAAGCAATCTGATCATCAGAAGCAGTCCCCCCATCTGACAAGTGTTTCGGCCCGATTACTCCTTTACACTCTAAGGGGGGCGGGCCCACTTGGGTCATGACTCCCAAGCGTCTCAGCTTCCTGTTGTCTTGTATCGAAAATGAACCCATTTCACTTACGGTAGCAACTTTTAATCCACAACGCCAGCCGTGGGGGCAATTGTGAAAGTAACAAAGAAAAGACAAATTATTCCGTTCGTTCCGTCGCCCTTCACAACTAAAAACACACACTGAGACACGAGCGCGCAGCCGACGAACCTTAGCAACTGCGCGCCGCACGCCACTGAAATTCTGTACCTGACACACTCCCTATAGTATACATCGCCTGTTGCCCCAGAGTCGCAGCCCCCTCACTAGTACACCATATAAACTCAGCGCTGTGGACTTAGAAAAATTTTGGTGTTTTCTGTACCGCAGCGTTTACCGTCACGATCTCCATTGCCCACTGCGGTTGTTCCACAGCCAGCCTGATGCCTTTTCGGCAGTTTCGCTAAGCCTCTTCAGTGCCCTTGTTCTAGACTGTCCCTTCAACCCCAACAGTTTCAATAAATCATACATTGATGCAGCCACAAGCCCTCTTGCGCCCACTTCAACCGCCATGACCCTTGCACTGAATCCATCGTGTCTCAGATCCGCGGCTAGATCGCTATACTTGGCCGCTTTGAATGAATGTTGCTCGTCTAATCTGGATTCAAATGGCACGGTCAGTTCAATCAGTATGACCTGAAGCGTTGCTGAAGAATGAAGCACTATATCCGGCCGTCTCCGCGATTTTCTGATACTCTATGGATATGCCCCCCGTCCAGGTAGGTCTACCGCCATCTCCCAGTCGTTTGCACAGTCAAGAAGAGATGGTAAACTGCTACCAGGTTTACTCGGTTTGGGGTGTGCTGACTTTCCTGCCCTCAGAAAGTATGTGTTTGTGGTGTTTGGCCGGACTTTGCTATTCGCTTTCATTCTTGCCTGATCTATTGTCGCAGGAAGCTCATTTAGCACTTTGTTATGGCGCCAAGTGTATCGTCCTTGCCCTAATGCCACCTTACACGCTGAGAGCACGTGTTCAAGTGTCTGCCTCCCCTGGCACAGGGGGCACTGCTCATCATCCGACTTTCCCCATTTCACAAGGTTGGTGCCCGACGGCAGCAGGTCATACATTGATCTAACCACGAAGCTGAGTCTAAGAGGTGCCATATGCCATATATCATTCCATGTCAAGGATCTCTGCAGGGCTCCTTCCCATGTAGTCCATTGGCCTTGTTGGACCTGCTGCACTGCTTTTAGCAACCTCTTATCATTCTCAGCTCCTCGTATCTCCTGAACTACCATGTCTCTGCGTTCCCTGCTTGATGCCTTGTTATTGATTGTAATTATTCTCGCCGCCAGGCAGAAAATTTACGTAGAGTTTATGGAAGAAATTAAGATCTGGTTCACAGGCCCAGTATTTATCCTTACAGTCTTTGAAAACCCGTTAGTGGGATATAGTATTTCTGTCTAACTCTGTTTGCATATGCACTCTCAGATCAGTGTTACTTGAGAAACCCACGTGGTTCAAAATAAGGACTGTCTATTTCTTCACAAGTATGAACTCTTATTAAATGCTGGTAAAGTTCGGGTCACCCCAGTATTTCACTGTATAAAAGGAAAAGCACATATAAATCATTTACATATTATGTACTCAATATAACTTACATTTAAAACAGCAAGCCTACAGCTTGACTTATAATTAAACTTCCCGTAAAGTAAGTTATATAAAATCGATCATCAGGAATTAGGAATATGGTGCGTATTCCGTCACTACTCACTGATGTCACGTCTAGCATTTATAAGTTTGTTATTAAAACATTTTCGACTGAGTATTAGCCGTTAAATTAAATTCCTTATAGCTACTAGTTTAGTAAGCTAAAGATATAATTTATTATGTATTTCCACTGTAACTCGTCGACTTAGAGAATATAACAAACTATAAATTAAGCACTCTGTTCAAAAGAAACTAGTTAAAATGAAATGAGCGATTTAACGCTTTAACCACTTTCCAAAATACTAGATATATATTTTATTAATCTCACCACAGCACTACGGTAACACCACGACTAGGATAATTCACTAGATAGGTAGTTAGCAGCTCGTCACAAATCTGACGAGAACTATGAAATTCGCTATACAAACTTCATTCGCTAGCACGCGTGTTTCCGTCTACTGAAGATGTTGAAGACTGAAATGAAATCAGATTTCAGCTCCTGGGTGGATATTTGAAGACAGGGGCAAACACTCCCACATTTTCTCAAACTCCGAAATCATCTCCCCTTTCCCGTGTAAAACACCTACGTCAGCTTAACGCGTGACGTAACTGCCACCAGTGACCGAGAAATGCGCGTGACAGTTGCAAATCTCAGACAACCGTCTACAACTGCGTCGTAGAGATGTCAGTAATCACGCCTTTCCTGAGCGCTCAGCTGAAAAACCCGCGCGTGACAGGTGCCAATGTAGACATAAAGTCTGCTCTATGTCCAGCGAAACGAATTTCTCACACCCCAGGCCCAGAAATCTGGTCGGGCCGCGCTCTGACCGGGGAAACTGCAGACGTATGTCTGGCGAGAACCGTATATTCACAGCTATGGTTCGACCGGCAGAGACTGACATCTATGTAATCGAGTTTCAGTCAGCATGAGAAAAAACACAAGGTAAAGTTTGAAGATACTGAAGAAAATATTATTCGCAAAACAAGTGATGCGAAAAATACAGGAAAAAACAAGTAAGGAAAGATAATAAAATAAAGGATGCGGGTGAGAGAATAGGAAGAAGATGTAGGCAATTTAATGATCAAAACCTACGTGACACTAGATAAACTGAGTTGAAGCTGGAGTATATATATTAAATGGTCAGAAAATCGCTATTATTTGCTAGATTTCACGCCTTCGCTTAGATTTTGGGAAATTCTCCGGTCGAATGCTGAATCAAAGCTCATTTTTACACTTATGCCGACCATAGAATCGTCACTAGAGAGCGGACGTGTTTTGATCTGGCATCTCTCGGTGTAGCTAATTACGTTCCGAACAAACGGGTGGGGGGAGGGTAACTGTTGATATCTCCCCTTTCCTCAGATTAATTCCCCCTGACCAAAGTAATTACCAAAAAATTACGTCTTAACTTATCGCCGGAATGTATTCCGTGTGCGTTTGAAAGAGTGTCGCCGAGTTTGACATCGTTGAAAGATTCCGTATGTTTGCAGTGATAATTCCCTGCAACTATCGTCATCTTCGTCATCCTCGGTAGCTATGGCGACAGCCAGGAGATGTCCGGAGGACGGCACCGGTCTTTCCAAGAATTTCTTTAACAGATTTACATGGTAGACCTTCTCCTTTCCTTTAATAGAGATCTGGTAGTTAGCCCTTGAGATCTTTTTAAGGACGGTAAATGGCCCTTTACATCCGATAAGTAGTTTGTTGTTCCCGGTTGGGAGTAGCAACAAAACTTTCTCTCCTGGTTGCAATTCTCTTTCTTTCGCTGCTTTCTTGTATCGTTTAGCGTGCTCTGCGCGTGCTCGCTTAAGGTTGGTCGTTGCTAGATCCCATCCTAGTTGCAACCTTTCCTTTAATTCCGATACATATTTGCTGGCTGAGACGACTGTCTCATCAGCCTTCTGGTCTGTCAGCAGGGCCGGCTCTACCGACGGTGCAACACGTGCATTTGCACGGGGCGGCAAGCTTTGGGGGGCGGCAAAAAACCTATGTACTTATTTTTACAATCCCGCCAAAATATTCTGCCTGGGAGCCACGCTGGTGTAATGGTTACCACACTGCGCTAGCGATCAGGTGTTCAAGGTTCAAACCCGGGCGCGGGCATTTGTAGGAGTGTCATCGACCGGGATTTTGACTGAATAACCTGAACGGCTGAAATAAACCCTCTGTGGATGATGTCACGGAGTGTTCGAAGGTTTAGTCTAGATTATTTTCGTCTGTTCTTTAGCTGTTTTTCAAGTCTTCACTAATAGTTCTGCCATACGATCCTAATGCTATCTTCTCCTACAAAGGCACTAAAAGGTATTTCTTTATGTACGTCAGTACAATTTATTCACTTGGTCGAAACCACAGTGGTTCCCAGAGGATTATATTTCCGTGTTCAGTGGTCAACTGAAGACCGCCACAATAAATCTTCCAGCATGGCTGAACGAGAAACGGGAATTAATTAACTTGGCGTGGGAATCAGGAATTTATTTTTTATCGACCGTTCTATGTTGGCGGATCGAATGTTTCAGTTGTTTTCGAGTGTGCATTCAAGGAAGTTGATTTTGCTCAGTGTTAGTGTGCTATGTGTTACAGTGATAAATAAGTTTTTAAACGTTTTATGGAAATTAGTACAGTGCTTCAGCCTCCATTCATTACTAAATAATACATTTTATTGTAGGGTTTATTAAAACAGTTTTAATATTCAGATAGAAATAATGTCCGAAAAAAGAAAAAAACTATCAGGTGCTGTGGTGGATTTGATGTTATGAATTTGTTGTTAGGTATTAATATGTTAATAAATGAGATTAGCTATGAAGGTCCCTGAATTTACCCAATAGTATTGTGAACTTTTCAGGGTACCTTTCAGCTACCACCTTTTTTATCTCAATCAAAATGTATTTACATTAGTATATTAAATGACTTCGTTTTGTGTCTAGGGTTATGAATGTAGAGTGTAATGTACAATAATCAACAAACATACAAACGGATAGTTTATTATTCACAAAAGCACACAGTACTACGACAATAACATACAAACGACACTCTAAAAGGCTATCTTATTTAAGACTGTGGTTGAATTTTGTGTAAAGATAATTTTTACAATTTTATTATCCTGATTTCAATTTGTTTGGAATCAGGATTGACAATTTAAAAGTGAAATCACAATAATCAATCACATCAGTCAAATAGCACAATAGATCCTCTGTCCATACATAAAAATATTATTCTCATATACGTCTGTAGTGTTCTCCTACTTTAAGGAAATACTGGTAGTACCACTAGGTTGTTGTTTGAATCATATCCTTTTAATAATGTTTGTTTCTATCTGTCACTTGTGGAACTATTAATATTTGTCCCAATTTTATTCAATGTCACTTCTTATATTTCTTCTTATAAAGTTCTGTAGTTGAGCTTTCAGGTGCCGAACGAGAACTTATCTTTGCAGTAGAATATAGATTGAACCTTTCCTCTGCTCGCTTGACAATCTGTTCCCTGTTTGATAGGCAATGGCCACTAGCATGGGCTCGCAGTAAACAGGCAGAGTTCTGAATCAATCAATTTTCAAGCGTTTGGTACCACATTAACGCCAGTACCCAGGACCTCACAATGTTCAATGAAATACACACAGAGACGATGACTGACACAGTTTCGATCTGTTTTATTGCCCAGGCTGCTTAGAACTTGTATTTTAAAGCACAGCCTGCTCTCATCTATCACTGTTGAAACTTTTCCTAGAAATGGCGTCCCCCCTCACGCTTATTCTGACAATATCGATTCAGTTAGCCAATCTCTATTAATTTTACAGTGTAAACAGTCTTTTCAAAAAATATCATTCAAACTTTTCCTACGTTACTAGGTTATTTATGTTTATTCAAAGGTCAGCCAATAATATTTCGTCTCACTTCTTTTCTCATGTACTTACGAGATAATTACGAGAGCTTAGGTCATTCATAATAAGAGCTTAACATGTTTACATGACCGTAGTGTCCACAATTCTAACTTTTTCATTGTATTTGGGGAAACCCCTTAGGCAAGGCTTGCCCCTGTGCTAGTGTTGGCTTTTAGTAAAATCAATGCGAAACGAATTAGCATTTCATTTATCCTTGCCCCTCCTCGTTCCACAATGCATTTTAGGCAAATATTTTCTTAGAACTAGAAAAAGTGGGTGTTTATGTCAAGGACGAATTTGAACAATTGGGTACCGTTTTGTTCGGCTATTCGTTAGCAAATAATAATCTGAAGGCTAAAACAACCGTTTTAGCAGAAAATTCTTTTGTACTTTCTTATCTTTGCCTTTATGCCCTATATTGTTATATATTAATTTAGATATTGTATTTAGAAATCACTACACATCTCCCCGCTTTAGAACAGACGATCATATGTCAGTTTTTACTTCTAAATACACATAGATGAATTTACTATCTATGCCTGGTGACTACTCTGATGTTCGTCGTACGGATGTCTGCTTAAAAAATCAGCTCCCACATTAGTTTTTCCGGGAATGTACTCTATGGTAAACTGGAATGGCTGTAGGAGCAAAGACCAGCGTAATAATCTAGCATTTCCATGCCTTGCATGAGACAGACACACGAGTGGTTTATGATCTGTCTGGATCTTAAATGATTTTCCATAAAGATAAATCTGGAACTTTTTTATAGCCCATATGACTGCCAGACATTCTTTTTCACTTGTTGAATATTTTTGTTCTGCTGTGTTCAACTTACGGCTAGCATAAGCTACTGGGGTTAATTCCCCATCAAGTGAATTTGACCGTTGTAATAGAGCTGCACCTAAACCGATATTACTAGCATCCGTTCTCACTATGAATTCTTGACTCAAGTCAGGTAATTTCAAAATAGGCCTGCTTGTGAGCTTTTCTTTCAATTCTTGGTATGCTAATTCATATTGCGCTGTCCAAATAATTCTATCAGGATTTCCTTTGCGCGTTAAATCAGTCAATGGAGCACATATGGAGTTAAAGTTTTTTTATATACTTTGGTAAAAACCACATAATGAGACAAAAGATCTCACATCTTTTTTTGTTTGTGGTCTTGGTGCCTTTTTTAACTTCTCCAGGTTCTTGGGGCCAGTGGTCATGTTTCCCTGATGTACTGTGTGTCCCAAGAATTCTAGCTCTTTACATCCAACACAGCATTTCGTCGGTCTAGCTGTCAAATTGGTCTCTCTCAGTCGATCAAACCACATATTCAGAGAGTTAATGTGCTCCTCAAATGTTTCTGTTGCTATGAGAATATCATCCATGAAGTTGGTGATGCATGGATTCTTCAGGGGATCCAGTAACTTTCTCATCATCTTCGAAAACGCACTCGGTGCATTTTTCAGCCCGAATGGCAACATATTAAATTCATAATGTCCTTCCGAGGTGCTAAAGGCTATATAAGATTTTACTTCCGGCTTTACTGGAATCTGATAGTAGCCTTTACTCAGATCCACTTTAGAGAAATATTTAGCTCTATTCAGCCTGGCAAACAGCTGATTTGTATCAGGTAATGGATCCACCTGACCTTCTGTGACAGCATTCAGTTTCCTGTAATCTATACACAGCCGGTGTTCTCCAGAGGGTTTTCTTAACAGAACCACGCTGGAGCTGTAGGGAGATTCACTGTGCGAGATAATCCCTTCTCTCAACAGATAATCTATCTCCTCCCTTAAAGCTTTTTCCTTAGCGAACTGAATCGAATAGGCTTTCATACAGATTGGTGTTGGGTCTATGAGTTTTATATCATACTCCAATAAATTTGTATGCCCCGGACGGTCCGTTAACACATCTGTATGATTATTCAGAACCTGTTGAACCCTCTCCCTCTGATTTTCCGTTAAGTGTGTGCTGATTTTTACCTGTGCAGCGGTCTCACAGGGATGTAAAGGATATTAATGAGAAGTGAGTGGTTCCTTTTTCATCTCCATTGCAACAGAGAAGGTTAATAGGTGTGTCTCTTCCTGGTTTTCTCGGTCCAGATATTTCTTCAGGAGATTCACATGATAGATTTTCTCTTTCCCTTTCTTATCTATCTTATAATTTGTTCTAGACACCTTCTCTAGAACTGTATATGGACCTTGCCATCAAATTTGCAATTTATTCTGGCTGCCGGGCAGTAGAAGGAGCACCTTCTCTCCCACAGCTAATTCTCGATCCTTCGCTTTCTTTTTGTAATAGGCAGCATGCTTTTTCCTGGCTTGTCTCAAATTTTCATTGGCAAGTTTCCAGCCAGTTTTAAGACGAGTGGTCAGCTCGTTCACATATTGATATGATGAGGTAATATTTTCTTCTGCCTTTTCATCGGTCCAGGTCCTTAACAAGGCTTCCAAGGGACCTTTTATTGGCCTTCCAAATAACAATGTTGCCGGGGCCATACCGGTTGAACTATGGGGTAACTCCCGATAGGCAAACAAGGCGGCGGGAAGGTACTGATCCCATGTCTCTGGTTTTTCATGTGCCAACTTTCTCAGGATCGACATGAGTGTCCCGTTAAATCTTTCCACTTGGCCATTTCCTTGAGGATGATACGAGCTACAATCAAAGTGTTTGGCTTGAAAGATCCTGAATACTTCTTCTGTTAGTTTTCCCTTGAACTGAGAGCTATTACACTGACTAACAAAAAAAAACTTTTTTTTTCTTTCTCTAACATTTCTATGTTTTTCTGGTCAATTTTAATGCGCTGTTTTTAAATCTGCAAACCGTTTTTCTCTATCAGGTCGGGATCTCTAGAAATACGCAATTGAAGTTTTTTAACAACGCATACAGTATTACAACATCATTCGTACAAGAAGTATAACAGTTATGTAGGCTTGAATTTCTTTGCAGTCGACTTTCGTCGGTGAATGGCATGTGGTACATCGCGATGAAGCATCTAACAATAATCGGCAAGCATGGTCACACTCCACCGTCCTTGATAACGTGACTCCATTACGGCGATATCTTGATGGAATCGTTCTCCATGTTCATCGCTGACTTCGCCAAGGTTGTCAGGGAAAAAGTCAAGATGCGAATCGAGCAAATGGATTTTGAGGGACATGATAAAGCCCATAATTCTGTATGCATCTATGCACTGCTTAACAATATGCAACATAGTCAACAGATTTGTGATTTCCCAGAAAGTTATCGACGATCGATTTGAATGCCATCCATGCGCGAAGTTCACTACCATGTAACAAGTTCTCGAATTGTTTGTCTGCAATAACTTTCCTAATCTGAGGTCCTACAAAGATACCTTCCTTTATCTTTGCATCGCTAACTTGCGGAAACTTTTCTCGAAGATAAGTGAAAGCTTTGCTCGTTTTATCTAACGCTTTTACAAAATTCTTCATGAGCCCCAACTTTATATGTAACAGTGGTAAAATGAAGCTGTCTTTGTTAACTAATGGCTCGTGTATTACATTTTTTATGCCGGAGCTGCATACGATCCCGGATAGGCCACACCTTTCTTGCATAATGTTCCTGTCTGTTGCGGCTGTCCCATGCACATCGGAAGCAACAAAATTTAGTATACCCAGTCTGCATGCCCGTGAGAATTGCAATGACCTTAGGTCTCCACAAATCCGCCATTGGTAGTCATTGTACTTTATTTTTTTCCAAACGTATAGCCATATTGTCATAAGTTTCTTTCATATGAACAGAGTAGGCGACTGGAATTGATGAAAATAAATTTCTGTTATGCAATAACACGGCTTTTAGACTAGTCTTGGAAGAATCGATGAAAAAATCGCCATTCGTTGACTATGTGCTCATGACCGTTTACATCTTTGCAATAGCAAATGTCATCATCCATCTCAAAGTATTGAACAAGTTCTCTGTGTCTATGACGAAATTTAGATATCGGAGTATTGGGCGCTAAAAGATTCCATTCTTTGAGTCGCGAACCGAGTAATTCCGCATGTCCTTTGGTAAGAGCGAGATCACGTATTAGATCTGAAAGTCCTGAATGGTTAATTAAGTAAACACCATCATTCACCGGTATGTAATCTGAGTCAGAATTAGTTTCTAAAGCAGGTAAACTATCACTTTCTGATGGTTCATTCACGTCCAACGGATTATGTTCTGGTGGTACTTGGATCGGACACGTGATTGGATCATGAGGCACTGGTTTCGAAACCAATTCAATATTTGAATAAACCACAGACTTTCTAGTTTTAAAAGTGAAACCATGGATATTTGTTAAGCAGAAGTAACAATCAGTAGTGTGATTTGTCGGTTCACGCCATATTACTGGCACTCCAAAAGGCATCGACTTATGCTTCGGCGATTTTCGTAACCAACCTGCCAATGTATCAAACAAACTGCATTTGGCTTCCAAGATTTATTTGCATCATCAACTTTCGAATCGAAATAAAGTTCATATGCTTTCTTTAGTAATGGTGTAAAGTTTTTCTGGTCAACACCATCGGTAAAATATCCGCACACGTAATAGAACAGATCAGCCGAATTTCTACAACTTCTAGAAGCCATATTTTGCTCAGAATTATTTCAAAACACAGTAACTATTTGAAAAATCGCGTAACATATGTCATGCATCTTTTAGCAGTATAAAAAGTAGAATTATGTTGCTTTTTATTAATTTTTAATAAGTTATATAGTAAAAATGAAACGGAGCAAATAACGGTTTCCCAAAAATATATTTATTCACAAATATCTTAAGAACCCGACGTGATAGAGATAAACGGATTTCAGATTTGAAATCAGCGCAAGAAACTGACCTAAGAACACTTATTCTTATATAAGAAAGAAAAATGTTGTTTGTCAGTGTTATCAGTCAAGATTTGGTTGGGAAAGCCTAACCTGGTGAAGATTGTGAGTAATGCCTCAGCCACATGCTTCGAATCAATTGATGACAGGGCTACCGCCTCTCCCCACATAGAACAAGTGTCCACCAGAGTCAGAATGTAACTGTTCCTCCTCTTGGTCCGAGTGAGAGATCCCACAATGTCAAAGGGCAACTCTTTCAAAAGGTGTTCCCACTATGGGCCTTTCTCCTAGAGTTGTTGGAGCAGTCCAATGCTTTGGAGCTACCCGTTGGCACTCTGGACAGGATTTTACATATCTCTTTATGTCTTCAGTTATTCCTGGCCAGAAATAATGACAAGCTATACGCTGTCCTGTTGCGCTGATCCCCATATGACCACTGAAGGGAATCGCATGCCCTAGTTCCAAAACTTTAGTCCTATATGAAATTGGAAGGACCAGCTGTCCGTGACCATTGGATCCATTTCCAGCCTTCCTATATATCAATTTGTTCTTCATATAGAAATCTCCCTTGCCTGGAGGTGTATGACATTTGGGCAATTTCTTAAAACAAGGCTTGAGGGTCTTATCCTCCGCCTGTGCCTTCCTCATCTCATCTGGATGGGTATTTATCGGATTATCCTCCTCCTTTTTAGACTGTGATCTGGTCTGCACTGTTGCCAGGGTCACAGGTCTCTTGGGATTCCCCAAGAAGACATATCTACACCCCAATCTCAGAGGGTAGATTGGCTCATTTATCACTGCTGCTTTTATGATTCCTTCCCCATATCGCGTTTTCACATTTATCCTGGCGACGGGAAGTGTCATGGTCGCTACGTCCTTGGTTGCAGTTTGAATCTCCACTGTTTCTGTGGTGTATTGATCTGCCTGCACCAGGTGAGAACTCACAACTGAATCATAATCTAATCCAGTATCATACAAAGACCTTATGGTGACACCATTGCATGTTACATCTTCACACACTGGGGGGTGGTAAGGTTCCTATTGTTCAGTAGGGTTGACCTTTACTCCCTTTCTCCCCATTTTCATTGCAGCGAAGGTAGGAGTTTTCCTTCTACAATTTTCAGTGTTATGGTTGTCCATCCGACAATGTTTACAATACTTCTTTCCTTGGTTAAAAGGTTTTCTTTCATCATTTTTCCTTTCATTGAATTGTGAGGTTTTATGTTTATAGTCATTGCGTGGCCTATCAAAATATTGCTTACTTTTGTTCTGGTCTTTATGGTCAAACTTATTAAAGTTTTGAGGTGCCTTAAAATTGTCTACCTGTTTCTTTTTATTTCCAACTACCTCTGCCTGGGCTGCCTGATACCTTTCAGCGACATTGAGTATTTCACCCACTCTGCACCTTGTTCCATGAGAAACTTTCTCAGGTCTGGAGCCATGGACTCTCTTAGCTGCTCAATAAGGATCATCTCCTTAAGATCTTGGGTTTTCCCCAGAGCAGTCCATTTCTCCAAGTAGGTCTCTAACCGTGCAGAGAACTGGTGATAAGTCTCACCCGACAGTAGTTTGGCATTCCTAATTTTTTTTCTATAAAATTCTCCGTTCTTTTCGTATCTTAATAAAAGAGCCTGCTTTAGCATGTCATAATTGTCTTGGTCATCTCAGCTCATCTTGGCAAAAACTTCATAAGCCGTTCCTCTAAGCCAGTGTTTCTCAACGGGGGCGATACCGCCCCCTGGGGGGCGTTTTCAAGATGTCGGGGGGCGTTCTGATGGGTCGCAACGATTGGGGGTCGCTGGTTCCATTCAAGGGGGCGTTGTGTACATTTTTACAAGAATCAGTATGAAACAATTACCAAAGATATTCCCCTTCGCATAGCTTGTAACACGATAGTTTTTATTTGCCTTGTGTCCCATAGAGTGTTTCAAGGATTCCAAACTCAAAATTTTAGTACCTGCGATGTTATCATTGTCAGGAGACAGTAGGCGGAGATTTACGTCCCTTCAACACTCGAAACATTCATTAGCTTCTCGACACACATAAGCTAACCTTTTCTCTCCACTCTCGACACATATGTTCTTCTGGAAACACATTTTTGTTGGAAAAAACAATTCTTTTTCTAATGTCATCGCATGTGCGACAGACGGAGCACCAGCTATGGTTGGTCGTCATCGTGGGTTTCAGGCCTACTTAAAAAATGTTGCACCAGGTGTTTTAACAATTCATTGTGTTATTCATCGACAACATTTAGTCGCCAAGCATCTTAGTGACAGACTCCACAAATCATTGAACTGTTTTATCAGTGTTATTAACAAAATTAAGGCGCATTCGTTGAACGATAGATTATTTCGTAAACTTTGTTGTGATAATGGTGAAGAATAAGGAACGTCTTCTTCTACACACGGAAGTACGATGGCTGTTCAAAGGTAACTGTTTAAAAAGATTATGGGCATTATTTGATTCTGTTGGAGAGTTTTTGTATTCAATCAAAGAAGAATTTAGCATCGAAAGAGAAGTATTGTGAAACGATGTGGCCTATATTTCAGATATATTTGAAAAGTTAAATGAGGTTCTTCTTAAGCTACAAGGAAATGAGATCAGTCTGATTAAAGTGAAAGGAATTATCATGGGGTTCATCAACAAATTGACATTATATAAAAATCTTAGTCGCCGAGAACTTTCTCATTTTCCATGTTTACTGCAGTTAGGTGGGGACAGGCTTAAAGATTCAGATTTAGAGGTTTATTGCAGTCATTTGGACGCTTTTAACAATGATATGAGCATAAGATTTAAGGACTTGCAAGAACTAATAATACCGGATTGGGTGATTAATCCGTTTGAATCAGACGTGGAACAAGTTAGTCAACATTTACAAGAAGAATTAATTGAGCAACAAAATGACTTCGAGGCAAAAGCACGATTCAGTCACACACATTACGAACAATTTTGGATACGGCAGAGGTTTGCGTATCCCGTTCTTTGGCGTGAAACTAAATTGCTAATTACAGCATTCCCAACGTCGTATTTGGTGAAGAAGTTCAGTGCAGTAGTGTTGCTAAACACTAAAAGCAACTAAACCGACAGCAGATTTGTAACAGGAGATTTGAGACTTCTTTTAACAAACTTGGAATCAAATATTACAAAACTGGCTGAGTCACACCAAGCGCAAGGATCTCATTAAGCTTCATTAGTAAGTGAATTTTTATATAATTATATCATTATTATCAACTAATAATTTTTTCATGTTTAAAGTGGTTACATAAGGAGAGGCTTAAATATTCAGATTTGAAGATATATATGCAGTCATTTAGGCGCTATTAAAATGATATGATTATGATAGTTATATAGTTGTAAGAACTAATTTTATATCATTTGCTCCGCCAATTTGTAATTCAATGATAATGAACCTGTGGTGTATATAATTCCGTACTTAAACACATATTTAATATTACTATGCTTTTATACAGTTGGGCGACCGCAGCTGAGGTTCAAAGATGTGTGCAAGAGAGATATGAGGGCACTAGACATAAATCCAGCAACGTGGGAGGATGAAGCTGCCGATCGCACCAAGTGCCGATGCTATTTAAGGCGCCACCTCAGATTGGGCGAAAAGAAGCTCACACAACAATCCGAAGAGAGGAGAAAACGTCGAAAAATTTCATCAGGAAAATAAGCAGATGAGAGCTGTCACCTCAAGGGCGCATTCCCATAGTCAGTTATGACTGAAGGGGTTATTATTATTATGCTTTTATAAATGTGCTTTCTCTTTTTCTTTATATTATAAGAAAATATAACTCATTAACTGCATTGCTTTTTTAAAAGTATGGTGGAATATATGTATATGTGTCTGTGTATACACGATAAAGAGCAAGGGGGTGTTAAAAGGGTGAGGGGCTTTTTAAAATATTAGTTGTCAAAAGGGGGCGTTGCTACTATCAGGGTTGAGAAACACTGCTCTAAGCCCTTGTGATAACTTGAGGCTACACCTCTCTCTCTCTAACCCATATGTAGTAGCTAAAAGTTCAAATCTACTTAAGTACCCTTCGATGTCATCTTCTTTCTCAACAAAATGATCTACATGAAAACCCATAGCTGAGGTTGAGGCTCCCTGACTAGCAGTGGCATCTGAGACAAAAGGGCTGGCACCATTTTCAGGAGCATGACCTTGAATCTCCAACTCCCTTAGTCATAACTCGTGTTCCCTCTGTAATCTTTTTTCCTCCTTTTCTGCTTCCCTCTCGGCAGTCAATCTCCTTTCTTCTGCCTCCAATGCCCTAGCCTCCTTGTCAGCCTCAATCTGCAACCTCTTAATTTCTTTGTCAGCCTCAATTTGTAACCTCTTCTCTTCAGCTATCTTCCTATCTTCCCTTTCAATATACTTGTCACATTCTGAAGTTACATATTGGATCAAAGCTTGACCCTCCATGTTCATTTCTTTCGCAGTCTGCACAACAGCAGATCGAAACTTTGCCAGATCAGCCATTTGTACTATACAACCTTTTAGATTTCTAACTATACAAATCTCTAATTATGGCTAATAATTTCTAATGATAACCAAGAACAACCACAGGCACTGATAGCTCAACTATTATTCAATTTCTCCAAAAGGAATGCTTTTAGTTTTTATACTCTCTGAGATTCCTAATATACTTGATAATATTTTAAGAATTTAAAATCCCAGAAGCAAACTACCCAATATAGCTGGTGTTATAAGAAATTCAATCCCCAGGAGCGAGACCCCAATTAATGTGGTGGATTTGATGTTATGAATTTGTTGTTAGGTATTAATATTTTAATAAATGAGATTAGCTATGAAGGTCCCTGAATTTACCCAATAGTATTGTGAACTTTTCAGGGTACCTTTCAGCTACCACCTTTTTTATCTCAATCAAAATGTATTTATATTAGTATATTAAATGACTTCGTTTTGTGTCTAGGGTTATGAATGTAGAGTGTAATGTACAATAATCAACAAACATACAAACGGATAGTTTATTATTCACAACAGCACACAGTACTACCACAATAACATACAAACGACACTCTAAAAGGCTATCTTATTTAAGACTGTGGTTGAATTTTGTGTAAAGATAATTTTTACAATTTTATTATCCTGATTTCAATTTGTTTGGAATCAGGATTGACAATTTAAAAGTGAAATCACAATAATCAATCACATCAGTCAAATAGCACAATAGATCCTCTGTCCATACATAAAAATATTATTCTCATATACGTCTGTAGTGTTCTCCTACTTTAAGGAAATACTGGTAGTACCACTAGGTTGTTGTTTGAATCATATCCTTTTAATAATGTTTGTTTCTATCTGTCACGTGTGGAACTATTAATATTTGTCCCAATTTTATTCAATGTCACTTCTTATATTTCTTCTTATAAAGTTCTGTAGTTGAGCTTTCAGGTGCCGAACGAGAACGTATCTTTGCAGTAGAATATAGGTTGAACCTTTCCTCTGCTCGCTTGACAATCTGTTCCCTGTTTGATAGACAATGGCCACTAGCATGGGCTCGCAGTAAACAGGCAGAGTTCTGAATCAATCAATTTTCAAGCGTTTGGTACCACATTAACGTCAGTACCCAGGACCTCACAATGTTCAATGAAATACACACAGAGACGATGACTGACACAGTTTCGATCTGTTTTATTGCCCAGGCTGCTTAGAACTTGTATTTTAAAGCACAGCCTGCTCTCATCTATCACTGTTGAAACTTTTCCTAGAAATGGCGTCCCCCCTCACGCTTATTCTGACAATATCGATTCAGTTAGCCAATCTCTATTAATTTTACAGTGTAAACAGTCTTTTCAAAAAATATCATTCAAACTTTTCCTACGTTACTAGGTTATTTATGTTTATTCAAAGGTCAGCCAATAATATTTCGTCTCACTTCAAATGTCACCCAATCAGATTCAATGTACTATCTAAGCCTATCTGTCACCTACTTTTTTCCCAAAAAATATGCGATCCAATCTAAGCAGAAATGACTTGACCTGACAGTATCTCTGATCTCTATGTATGGTTTTATTAATAGTTGATTAGTTAAGGGACTATTTATATAACTAATAACATATTCTTGGTCAGCAAGTCTTCAGGTACACGAATCTACGATTTTTAAGGGGCTATGTGGGTTGGTTCAAAATTCTATCTTTTTTTCTATGTTAATTGTTTATTTTTTAAACTACCTCCTGTTCACTTCTTTTCTCATGTACTTACGAGATAATTACGAGAGCTTAGTCATTCATAATAAGAGCTTAACATGTTTACATGACCGTAGTGTCCACAATTCTAACTTTTTCATTGTATTTGGGGAAACCCCATAAGGCAAGGCTTGCCCCTGTGCTAGTGTTGGCTTTTAGTTTAAAATCAATGCGAAACGAATTAGCATTTCATTTATCCTTGCCCCTCCTCGTTCCACAATGCATTTTAGGCAAATATTTTCTTAGAACTAGAAAAAGTGGGTGTTTATATCAAGGAAGAATTTGAACAATTGGGTACCGTTTTGTTCGGCTATTCGTTAGCAAATAATAATCTGAAGGCGTAGGCGACAACAACCGTTTTAGCAGAAAATTATTTTGTACTTTCTTATCTTTGCCTTTATGCCCTATATTGTTATATATTAATTTAGATATTGTATTTAGAAATCACTACAGGTGCCGAATATCGGAAACGGAAACTGGAAAAAGAACGCGATATTAAAAACATAGCTAGGCTTTACATAAATATCTAAAAACTGAAACAGCTGATGTAGGGCAGAAGAAAATAAGCAAATGTACCGAAACAAATGATTCTGAGCTCATGGCAAGTACTTCTAACTCGGACCCCAGTAACGTAGATATTACTAACAATGTCGAAAATGAGACTGATTTGACCGTTTCCAATTCCAGAGATTTAAGTGATGAACTTGACAGGTACACTGATGCGGCAAGATGGAATCCTTCTTTAAGCGATACCGAAAGACTGGAAATCGTAAAAAAGACCCTAACAATGGAGATTTTTTAAAGCTTGTTGAACTGATTGCCAGATTTGATAGTGCTATGTGTGAACATTTAATGAGAGTAGCTCGTGGATTGACTCACCATTACCTTGGGAAAAACATTCAAAATGAATTGATTGCACTTCTCTCTGGAACCATAAAAAAATAAATAATTTCTATGGTGGAGAAAGCTAAATATTATAGCATAGTTGCAGACTGTACTCCCGATGTAAGTCACATTGAACAATTAACACTAATTGTAAGATTTGTTAATACAAATCCAGATGATATCAACATTCATGAGCATTTTCTTGGTTTCATTGCTGTAGAAGCCACTACAAGCTCAGCGTTAACCGAATGCATTCTAAGAAAATTGTCAGACATGGATATTTCAATCGCAAACATGCGTGGCCAGGGGTATGACAATTGATCAAATATGAAAGGAAAACATTCAGGAGATCAACAACGTATTTGGGGCTTGAACCCGAGAGCTTTTTATATCCCTTGCTGTTCTCATTCTCTCAACTTGGTGGTCAATGATGCCGCGATGTCATCTAGAGAAGGGGTTTTATTTTTTGAAACGGTTCAGAAATTGTATGTGTTTTTCTCAGCGTCAACACTGCGTTGGGTAATCCTTAAGAAACATATTACAACTCTAACGCCCAAGCCACTAAGTACAACTCGCTGGGAATCTAGAATCGAGGCCATTCGTCCTTTAAGATATTATATTGAGGAATTGCTGATGACCAAAATGGCGAGACACGAAGCTGAAACCCTTGCCCTAAAACTCAGAGATTTTAAATTTTTATGTTGTCTGGTTATATGGCACTATGTTTTAAACGAAATTAATGTTGCTAGTAAACTGTTGCAAAGCATAAAAATGGAATTGACTAGTGCCATAACAACTTTGAGAAATGTTCTCTAAAGCCTTAAGAATCTCAGAAATGATGAATCATTTCAAAATTTTCTTGTTGATGCTGCAACATTAGCTGAGAAAGTTGAAGCTGATCCTGATTTGATACCAACGTTTGAATGTACTAGAGTGCGTCAACAGAAAAAGTAACACAACTATAAAGCAAGAGATGAACCTATTTTGGATCCCAAAACTAAATTCAAAATTGAATTTTTCTTTTTTATTATTGATGTTACAACTAATTCTATTGAAGAAAGGTTCGAGCAATTGGAACATCACAGTTCACATTTTTCCTTGTTATACAACATCCCTAAATTAAAATCTGGGACGACAAATGAGCTCTTAAACAAATGTAAAAACCTAGAAGGCGTTTTAACACATCAAGAAAATAGAGACATTGATGCCATTGAGCTATGTGATGAACTGAAAGTAGTATCCAAATTAGTTCCAGAAAATACACCGCCAATTGAAGTTCTTCGTTATATTATTGAAAATAACATTGTTCCTAATGTCGCCATAGCCTTAAGAATATTACTAACTTTGCCTGTAACGGTAGCAAGTGGCGAGCGTAGTTTTTCAAAACTGAAGCTTATTAAAACGTATTTACCCTCAACAACGGCCGAAACTAGATTGGAAGGACTTGCCATGATTTCAATTGAACATGAAATCGGTCAAAAATTAGACTGCTGTTGCGCACATATTTTTGATGCACAGATTACAAAAATTACGATATGACTAATTGATATGGAAAAACAGAGATTACTTTGGTTTAGTCAAAGTTATATCATCCATTATTTGATTTATACTTTTGATTATGTGGATGATCTCCCCTTGAATATTGATTGCGCGGATTAATACCGAATTTATGTAATTTCTCATTTGTTAGGGCCAGAAAATAGATTGATCTTGTTCAATATGTTTATGGCCTAAATTTATATGTATTACTTGTCTAGTACAAGAAGATTCAGTCTTATATTGTATATCTTTGTATGTTTAGGTCCGGGACTAGCTATTCTTTGTGCAGAATAACTGGGGCAGGTTTTCGTTATTTCGAGCCATGCGTAGGGAGTCCTCGATAATGCCGCCGAATATGGTTGAGTGTGTTTCTTTGGGCTGGTCCCTTTTCAGGGTTAAAAAGTGAAAAAATGTGCATGTTTTTCCCTAGTTTAAATGTCTCTGATAAAAGGGTCTATTTGTCAGAGATTCGACTCAAGGCAACTTTGTTATTAATATGACTCCAGGTAAGCACGTCAGACAGCCCTTTTGATGATCTCTACGTGGTTTAAACAAGGCCTAGATGTTCTGAGTCGTATTTTCGAACATCGTTCGTTTGCCTTACTCATTGAAGATGAACAGGTTTTTTCAACAGTGCTGATGTCTACATGTAACAACTTTAGAAGTGGAACAGTAGGGAAACCTAGGAACACTTATTGATATTCAAATTTCCGAATTAACTTTGTTTCAATCCTTTCATGAGTGAGTGAAGGCGAAAAACAAAAATCAGGAAGGGCCATCTTGCTTTCTTGTTCATTGATGGATGCTGTAGTAACGTATACTCAAAGCCATTATCAGGACTTCAGAGATTGATGGAATCGCTTCACTAAAGCATGCAAGGACTTTGGCCTCACAATAAGTCTAAAGAAAACGAATGTGCTGAGTCAGGATGTGGGTGCTGCACCAGTTATCACTATCGATAACTATGAATTGGCAGTGGTGCACCACTTCACATACCTAGGGTCACCATCAATGACAAACTCTCACTGGATACAGAAATCGACAGCCGCATTGGCAAAGCTGCAGCTACCTTTGCCCGCCTCACATCGCGTGTTTGGGGAAACTCTAAACTCACAATGAAGACCAAAGCTGCGGTATATAATGCCTGCGTCACCAGCACACTCCTATATGGCAGCGAGACCCAATGACGACCGTGTTGCTAATGTGTGCAGAGTCCCTATTAAGGTGTCAAATGCCTTCCATTTGCAGTGTCTACGCCGCATCCTCGGCATCTCGTGGAAAGATAAAGTGACAAATGTCGAGGTGTTGTCCATTCGTTACGCTGGCCTTCAACTCAATGTATGTATGACAGCTTGCTTAGACAGCGCAGACTTCGCTGGCTTGGCCATGTTCGCCGCATGGAAGATGGTCGCATCCCAAAAGATATCTTCTACGGACAATTTAGCAGATGGAAGCATTCAGTTGGGCGACCACAGCTGAGGTTCAAACCTTATGTGTGCAAGAGAGATATGAGGGCACTGGACATGGATCCAGCAACATGGGAGGATGAAGCTGCCGATCGCACTAAGTGGCGATGCTATTTACGGCGCCACCTCAGCCTGGGCGAAGAGAGGCTCACACAACAAGCAGAGGTGAGGAGTAAAACTGTATAAAAATAACCAGGAAAATAAGAAGTGATTGCAATGCCACCTACAGGAGCGCATTCTCTTAGTAGTATTGTTGGTAAGGTATTTTAAAGTCATCTTAATGCGACTTCACACAAGTTAGCTGAGCGCATATATCCAGATACAGTGTGGAAATCCGAGTGGCAGATCAAACATGTTACAGACAGTGTTTTGACCCTTCTCCGCCAGCTTCAGGAAAATCAAGAGAGCAGAAAAGACCATTATATATCGCCTTTATAGACCTCACAAAAGCATTCGACCTGGTTAGTAGGGATGGACTCTTTAAAATCCTCCTGAAAATAGGCTGCCCTTCTAAAATGCTGGAAATGATAGTCATTTCCATGGCGACATGAAGGGAACAGTTTAATATGCTGGAAGCAACGGTATTGGGATCCGTTATCCGTCAAAACTTGTTGAGGGAATCCCAACCGTGTAAATATCTGCGCTAGGGCTTCTACGACATGCTTGGAATCCGTGCATGTTAGCGGTATAGCTTCTGCCCACAAAGAGCATGTGTCGACTAAGGTCAGGATGAACCTGTGCCTTATTTTAGTCCTTTCTATAGGTCCTAAAATGTCGATTACAACCCGTTCAAATGATGTCCCCACTATTGGCATTTCATCCATGGGAACTGCGGGTGTCCAATGCTTGGGTGCCACCCGTTGGCACTCGGCGCAGGATTTCACGTATCTGATAATATCAGTGTTCTATCCTGGCCACCAATAGTGAGTCGATATTCGCTGATTTGTGGCGTTCTGTCCCATGTGTCCGCTAAAGGGAAGAGATTGCCCCATTTCTAAGATTTGGTCTCTGTACTGTGTCGGTACTAAGAGCTGGTTATGCCCTTGATCAGGGTTGCCCGCTCTACTATAAAGTACGCCATCCTTAGAAAAAATTTCCCCGTTGTGTCTGGGGTCCTTGGCCATGGGCAGTTTCCTAAAGCAGGGCTCCAAGGTAGGGTCCTTTTGTTGCGCCTCTTTTTGTTCCTTAGGTAACAAATTTGGCGCAGGCTCCCATTCCTTCTTGGTTTGCCTTCTTGTGGTTACTGCTGCCACAATTGGCTCTTTCGGTCTCCAAATAAACACATATCTACCGCCAAGTATGACTGGGTAGATCGGATCATCCATAACAACCGCTTTGATCATACCTCTGACAATATCAGAGTGTATCTCTACCAATGCGATGGGAAGCGTCATGGGTGCATATCCTTTGAAAACTCCACAAAGTTTGACGGTTTCTTCTGTCTCTTGACCAGGTTTGACCAAATGCCTTGCGACAATACAATCAAAAGATAAACCTGTATCAAACAACCAATATGCTGAAGTCCCGTTCAAAATAACAGTACCTCGCGTTGAGGGCCTCTCCCCCTCAGGTTGAGAATCACTGACACTAATTCTTCCTTGCGAAGCTGTTTGCAAGCATCCGATGCGATGAGACCCGGTGTGCTCGCTCTGATCATTTGTCCCGTGCGCAGGAGTTTTCCCTCTGTCACGCTGTCCTTTCTGGCCCCGCTGCCATGTAGACCGGTTAGGTTGATCAGAATTTTTGTTGTTGGTGGGGTACTTGTTTTTATAGTATTTAGATTTTTCCGGAGGGGAATTCTGGGGTACACTTTCTCTGGGGTTATGGTGGTGAGAAGAATGGGAAGACTATTCTAGATTATTCTTCCGAGAAGGCTCTTCTGTCGGTTTACGTTTTGTTCCTGGCAGTTCGGCCAGCGCGTTGTTATATCGCTCCGCCTTGCTCAAAATGTCTTCTAGTTTTTACTGCGCCTTGTTCGGCAAGAAATCTACGGGTGTCACTTGACAACGTGTTCTTTATTTGTTCGCTTACAACGAACTCCTCAAGTCCTTCATAGTATCCCTTCAGACGAGAAGAGAACTGGTGAAGATTTCCAGTGCTCTCCTTTCTGCTGTTACGGAACAGTTGCAAAAATTTTCGAGGCTCAAGCAAAGCCTTCTTCAACATGTCGTAATCGTCTTGGTGACTGCTTTCCAGTTTTGCGTACGCATCATACGCCATCCTTTTAAAGCCTGGGAAAGCTTCAAACACCAACGCGATCTTTCTAACCCGTACAGATTTGCCATTTTCTCAAATTTTCTAGATAACAGTC
Source organism: Oreohelix idahoensis (assembly GCA_024509875.1). NCBI lineage: Eukaryota > Metazoa > Mollusca > Gastropoda > Stylommatophora > Oreohelicidae > Oreohelix > Oreohelix idahoensis. The sequence continues at coordinate 57,210 of JAMPIV010000843.1, read as the reverse complement.
AATTTTTTCATTAGGGCTTGGGAAGGATTCAAGGGCACAGGACATAGCTGTAAGTTGGGGAGATTGAGTGCTGGCTTGATCGGTTAAAGAAGAATGGGGAAAAGACGGCTCTCCACTGCTGGAAGTAGAGGCAGTCCCACGGCTTTGGACCTCTAGAGCCTTAAGAGCCAATTCATGCTGTCTCTCCTTCTCTCTTTCCTCCTGCTGTCTCTCCTTCTCTTTCGTTTGCCCTGCGAGCTTCCATTTCTGCCTCAATTTTCTTCTGCTCCAGTTGATGCTCTTCCGCTTATTTCTTCTCCGCTCTATCTTGAGCTTCCTTCTCCTTCTCTCTAGCTTCTGCTTCCTTCTTCTCGGCGTCATATCTGTCAAGTTCTTCGTTGACAAACGCTTTCGCTTCTTCTCCCTGCAATTCCTCTTCCCTTGCTTTCTCTCTTAGCATTTGTCTAAGTTTTTCACGCTCAGCCATTGCAAATAACTAACTATGACTTACCCGAGAAAGAAAGAAGAAAAAGGATACACTGGTTCCCTACCAATTACGAGAAAAATACGGAAAAGAAAAAAATATTTAACTGTGATACTTCCTTCTGTTATCAGCTATCTAATCTATCGCTGTTATTATCTGGCAATTAAGGCTCCTAATACAGACGACTAGCCAAATAAATGGTAGATCAGGCTAATAACTGAAAAAACTACAGTGTTATTACAGTGGAAACTAAGAAAAAATTTTATATTTCAAAAATTTTAAGGAGAAAAAAAAATCCCTTAATTTTTAAGTCCACCTGCAAGTCCACACCAGAAGTCAGTTAGGGTAAGGGAGGCTATTAACTTGACGTGTTAGTCTGAATGCGCTCCTTAGCTTAGCTCAAAACACCTCTGCTTCAAAAAAGCTCGTGATTGTCAGACAATCACGCGCTACCAGCGGCCTTGTATTACAAAATCATTACATAACATAACTCCGACAAAGATCACTCTGTAAATCTAATTGTATATACTCTAACAATGCTGTGGGAAAAAAACCAATTGACATATGTGTTTGGTCAGCAAGCCAATAAACAGATCGTTTGTCTAGGGGAATATTATTATTATTTTTACTTAAACTCACGAGACAACTACACTCTGCTCTATCTAGACTATAAACAAGATTTAAATATTAGACTTTAGTCAATTATCCAAATACAAGCTAGATCAAAATTAGGAAATTCTGTCGTATTGTCTCCTGTTCTAAATTCAATAATCCAACGGATGAGCGCACAATCTGTCGTAGATTTAGGATAGGTATTTAAGATAGATAGGTCCCGTCTGAATAGAACTGGAAAAAGTCGTACCTCAGTGAGAGATAAGGGTAAAGAAATAGATTTCACGAGTGAAATGGTGGAAAGGTAGTGTCTGTCCCTGGATTTAGAAGATACTCTAGTCCAGCCAATCTTACGACTGAAATTTGTTGATCAGACAGTTTCCTTTCTGTATATATATATATATATATATATATATATATATATATATATATATATATATATATATATATATATATATATATATACACACACAACCACTCACTTACACACACACAGAAAAGTGACGACACTTAGACACACAAACGTTAAACTCTATTTAATGGAATAGGGATATTGGACCGAGCTGACCAACACACAGGTAATTAAGTTTTATGTTCAGTTTATTTATCATGAAGAACCGTACAACATTTAATATCAAGATAGAAAAATACAAAAATCATATGCTACAGAAATAATAAAACAAATTGACCAGTGAGTGTAATTCCCTCTGTTGAGACAAGATCCTGTTAGAAGAAGGTATTAACCCCCAAAAGGTCAAAAGATTGGCACTATGGTATAGAATTTGACTATTCTGTAAAGAACAAAGTTCTAATGAATCTATTCTGAAAATGTAATAACAGTACTAGCAAACTAAAAAAAAAAAAAGCAAAACAAAGTGAGTACAAAGCTTATACGTTAAAAAGAATTACTCATTCCTTCTTTCTCTCTCTCCAGACAAACCCGTGGCCACATTCATTCGTTCTTACCTAATTGTTGATTAGCAACGTCTGGAACAATCCTTAGGATCCACACAGCAAATCCAGTGTTATGTTGGCAAATAAACCCCAGCTCCCCAAAGACTGATTAAATCCTCTTCTTCGGGGAACGTTTACTTCGTTACTGTTATTAGGATTTCTGTTTATGCCACATTAATTAGTCCAGGTAAGAAAATTAACAGTGCTCACAGTGTCAGTAGCTTTGGATTCCAGTACATAAAGGAATGTCAGGTATGTAACTTCTCTCAGTATACAATTTCCTGTCACACCACAAATGATCGATAGTCGGGAAATGTTAATGTTTGATTATTTTGCCACAACGGGCTGAATGTATATGAAATTGGAAAAAAAGAAATCTGGATAGCTAAAGGTCCAGTTACAATTTATTCTTAATTCTTTTTGTTGGTACTCTGTCTCTTTCTGGGTGTAAACAAGAGGTCAAACAGGTCAACCTTGAAGACCCGATATTTATATAAGAATGTTCTTTTTGTACTGTTGGATTTAGATCCGTTATTCTCAGATTCAGGTTTAAGCTTAGACCGCTGGTAGTTTTAGGTTTGTGACCCGTACTACATTTTAGGAAGAAAAATACAAACATTTAATCACAATATCAGTATCTATCCTAACCCGCGCAACGTTATAATTTATTATCCATTTGATTATAAGATTTTGATTAGAAACACACATGAGAAGCTTATCTATCGGTCTTATTACACCGTGAAAATAAACTCTAGTCATTAAAAAAATTGACACATGATGGATAGAAAATAAATATATATTTCGTTGGTATACCTTGCCTAGTGCATTTACTCGTCAATTAAAATATCTCTTACTGGATACTAACAATTAATTGAATTTATTTTACAGCAGGAAAATATTAGCTATATATATATTTAATCTGCTAGCCAATTTAACACAGTAAATCCTAGTGAAATATAATGACGGACTTAACAATTAAATAACTCAAAATTCTAGTATAATATTTACCGCAACACAGAAATATGACTATCTGCAATCAGACAACTAAGAAATTCCACTGGTATAATGGATCTAGAATTCGAAGCTAGACGTTTGAAATTTCTGAGGGTAATAGATAAACTGAGTTGAAAAGCTGGAGTATATATATTAAATGGTCAGAAAATCGCTATCATTTGCTAGATTTCACGCCTCCGCTTAGATTTTGGGAAATTCTTCGGACGAATGCTGAATCAAAGCTTATTTTTACACTTATGCCGACCGTAGAATCGTCACTAGAGAACGGACATGTTTTGATCTGGCATCGCTCGCTGTAGCTAATTACGTTCCGAACAAACCGATGTGGGGGGGGGGGGTAACTGTTGATTATCTCCCCTTTCCTCAGATTAATTCCCCCCTGACCAAAGTAATTACCAAAAATTACGTCTTAACTTATCACCCTTGATTTTAAAATTAGACGACTCATTCTCTGATCTGTCAATATTTCAGCGATTGCCCAATCGTTGGCGTGATAAATGATGTTAACGGCTCAGGACTAACTAATAGGTCTGTTGGTAAACATTACTAGTGCCTGATAGACAGAGAACAGAAAATAGGCGTGGCTACAATTTGAGTTCGACAGATATCGAAACGCATGCCTTCTGCGTTAAAGAAACGTGGATATTAAAAAGCAAAGAGAGGCGGGAAACAGGTGGAAGCAAAAACGTGTGGATACATGTAAATATATTTACATACTCTGTCACACGCAGCACTGAGGTGGCTGTCTGAAACTCCATCAACCAGGGCAGTTATATTGTCAGACTCTCAAGCCATGCTTCGGAAAGTTCAATAGGATGGCTGCGGCAGGAATGGAAAACATCAATAGAATCCTCAAGTCTTGAAGAACTGGTGTGGATCTACTGTCCTGGTCATGTAGGGGTACGTGGCAATGAGAGAGCCGACAGGCTAGCCTCGAGAGCACCCAATGTGGCGACACCGGACATGTATAAGGGAGAGATACTAAGGGCTGTTAATGATCGCCTGCTGGATAATGACACTGCAATGGATGAATCAACAAGGCTGATGCTGTTGAAGTTTGGCATCAAACGTTGGACTAGCAGAAATGGACGTGAGAGAGGATGCATCCGTCGTATGTACAACCAGCATGCTACAGGTACAATTAGCATTCATACTCTTCGTTATTTGCTGAGGGAGTCTGGGCACCTATGGGTTTGCCCGAAGTGCAGTGAGGTCGATTCTGATTAAACATAACAATAACAATTACCTAGATGGGAAGTTATTGAAATTCAGACAGCATGTTGAAATTCAGGTCGGGTTTAATTGTGAATATACATGTGAGCGTGTGTGTAAACCGGGTCAGTTTAACCAAATATGCAGCAAATTAAAAAAAAATAATAATAATAAAAATTGGGGAGGGGTCAAATTAACGTGGACTAAAATTGTTATAACGAATACAAAAAAAAGTCTAAATTCGAGAGGTTTGGTTTGGGTTTTGGTTCGTGCACCGGAAAACTGGGGTTTGCTTATGCATGATATATCGTCCGGCTCAACTCCATATGGTTTATAATTTAGGTATATAATGTTCTGTATTCTATATAGTATATTACGTTGGTTGTTTTTCTTGTGTTGGTTCTTTGTGTTAGTTCTTTGTGTTGATTCTTTCTGTCGGTTCTTTGTGTTGGTGCTATGTGTTGGCTCTTTGTGTTGGTTCTTTGTGTTGGTTCTTTGTGTTGGCTCCACAAGGAACGCAAAGTAAAATGATGATAAAAATGACACTTCACCGGCACTACTGCTATATGACGGACATAAATAACACATAAGGAAGGGAAACCCGAGGCCTGTAAACAGTAAATTAATATTAGACAAACATAAAGGTATGTTTTCAGGCACTCGTAAGAAATAAAGAAGTAGAACACTTGGACAACAGAAAAACAACAGACGTGAGTGGCTTACCCAGGGTTCGAACCCCGTACCTTCCGTACGACAACTCCGCCTAGCTATCAAGCGAATCACACTGACCCCACGGCCAGCTAGGCATCCCCAAAAAAGGATGCTTTACTGACTATTTATCAGTACGAAACACAAGATAACACAGGAAGTATACAGTGGGCAACTCAGCCCCCTAATGACGCAATCACTTCTGTTGTTCTCCTATTAACAGTATGTGTCAGTCCAAACAAGACAAAGACCTTGATACTGATAAATAGTTAGTAAAGCATCCTTTTTTTGGGGATGCCTAGCTGGCCGTGGGGTCAGTGTGATTCGCTTGATAGCTAGGCGGAGTTGTCGTACGGAAGGTACGGGGTTCGAACCCTGGGTAAGCCACTCACGTCTGTTGTTTTTCTGTTGTCCAAGTGTTCTACTTCTTTATTTCTTACGAGTGCCTGAAAACATACCTTTATGTTTGTCTAATATTAATTTGCTATATGACGGCTATGCTCGGGAGCAGGTTTAGTGTTCGACACTCCGATTTGATATTTTCAGTTGTTTTTTTTTTTTTTTAATCTTCTATACTATGCTGCTTAAAGTTATTCTTTATGCTTGCAATCCCATTTTTTTCCGATAAAAATTATTCGCCCCCTCCTTCCTCTCCGCCTGCTCCAACTTTCTTTTCATAATGCGCCAAGTTAAAGTGGTCTGAAATTTTCTGAAACGTGTAATAAACATCCTTATTGCACTGGCCTTTATGACTTCCTCATTAATATTTTTAGATTTACTGGAAATTCTTATCATTCCTAATTTAAAAAAAAAAAATCTCTGACACCTTCAAGAATTTTCTTATTTACTGATTGTCAATGATTCATTTCCATATGATAGAATAAGTTCAATGTAATACCGAGGAGCCATTTCTTACTTTTACTAACGAAGGTTAATTGCTCAGGATGTTTTTCAGTTTCTGGAATGCCGGCTATGTTCTTTTTTTTTTCCAAGTTAGCTCTTCCGTTCTGATATTTTTATTTAGCTTAGTTATTTAAATCGATGGGCTTGTTTCAGAATTGTCTCATTAACGTTGATGCTGCATGCATTGTTGAGAACTCTGTCTGAGTTTACCATTAGGCCCTACTTCTGTTTAAAACTACCATTACTTCTGTCTTAAAGTTACTTGTGTTTAAGCTAAGATTTTGCACTCCAATTTTTGTTAACGCATTGTTATTTTAGGAGTCAAAAAAAAAACTCAATGTCTGGTAAACTGAAAATGGCACTACAATACACTCCTTTTTTTCTATTTCCGTCGGTACAACAAGACGAAACAGAAAAAAATGGGGGGGGGGGGGGGGAATGGGGGGGGGGGGGGCAAACGATCCTGTTAAAATATGCGCAACAGATCATTCTAACGTATGTATGTTTAAATATATGAATTTTCCTACTTATACGTATGTTGAAAGCAAAACTGTACGCAGAGCCGGATTAACGTAGTAGCAAAAGTAGCATATGCTACGGGCCCCGCGCTTTTAGGGGCCCCGCGCCAATAAATATGTACTTAATTTTTTGGTCATCTTCTAATACGATCGTTAAACCAATGATCTTGTGATTTATGCCATCTTTAGCGCCTTTTCATTTGGTGTCACGAAATTGTGAGAGAAAGAGCATAAGAGGGTGACTTAGTGTGACTCTTCATTATTTTTATCTTAACTGTTTGCGGACGGAAGCCATTTAAGTGGCGTTGAAAATTTGGTCACGTTTGGACGGAAGCCACTTTTTTGGCTCTAGGCGACTGCCCCTCTAATTTTGTTTCGTTCTTTGTGAAATGAATTTGCATTAACAATAAAAACTAGAATTTAAGAAACGGAAACTTCCTGTTTTAATTGAGGTATACGGCGTGCTCGCACTCTCTTTCGATCTTGATTAAAATTTCTTGATTTGTAAGGTTAGAAAACTCAAATAATGAGCAGTAGACACAGAGATATTGGACGTAATTATGCTTCTGGAAGTGAAAAACCTAAAGCGAAGGAAGAAAAAGAAAGAAGAGATCAACCTGTGATATCAAAAACACGTAAGCTGAGAGAATATTTTGATGTTCATGGTGGTGGTACTCTAACCGCTGAAGCTGGAAGTACAGGAACAACTAGTACTAGTGCAGGCTGTGCAGCAGAAAACATACAGCAAAACCCAGTATACACTGAGTCTGAATGTGAAAGAATAAGTGAAACGAAGAAGTACTCTAATGATATTGGTGACTGGCCGAACAATATAGATGACTGTGAGCTTGAATATTTGATATCCAAGGGAAGTGAAAAATGTCAACATGTTGATAGTGCCTTCTCTTCATCCGTGCGATTGTATGACACTGAAAAGAAAACTCGATACTGTCTTATTTTACACATATTCATAAACTTACAAACAAGCAACATGCAAGAAAATGGTTATGTTATTCAGAAAGTAAAGGGCGCCAATTCTGTTTCCCATGCAAGCTTATGAGTTCAGAATGTTCATCAAAGTTTACTGTGGAAAGGTTTAATGACTGGAAAAATGCAAGCAATCTATTGCGTCGATATGAAGAAAGCTCCTCACATAGACAAGCTTTAATTTCACTGTTGATGCGTAAAAGCAAAGGTGAACGTGTCGATTCCCAACTAGTGAAACAAATGGACATTCAAGAAAAGTATTGGCACAAACTTCTAGAGCGAATAATTGAAGTTGTGAAGTTTTTAGCAGAACGAGGCCTTTCATTTCGTGGCAGTGATGAAATTGTTGGGCCCCCTTATAACGGGAATTACTTAGGGTTGTTAGAATTACTGGCCAAGTTTGACCCTTTTCTGGCAGAGCATATAAGTACTCGTGCAAACAAAGGATTTGGACATACATCATATCTATCTAAAACAACGTGTGAGGAATTCATCAATCTGATTGGATCCAGCATACTGGATCACATTCTCTGTGAAGTGAAGAAATACCAGTATTATTCCGTTTCATTGGATTCTGCTCCAGATATATATAATATGGACCAGCTGACTTTGACTCTGCGCCATATTTTGCCATCTGGACCAGTTGAAAGATTTGTGGCATTTTTGGATATGGAAGGTCATAGTGCTGAACAGCTTACTAAACGTCTACTTAATTTTTTAAAGGCAAATGACATTGATATTAAAGACTGCCGTGGTCAAAGTTATGACAACGCCAGCAACATGAGTGGCAAGTTTATAGGATTACAAGCACGAATTAAAGAGATGAATAAGTTTGCGCATTACATTCCGTGTTTTGCACATTCACTAAATTTGGTTGGAAAATGTGCTGCTGAAGGTTGTCAAGAAGCAGTCATTTTCTTTGGATTTGTTGAAAGCCTGTACACCTTCTTTTCTGCTTCTACCTACCGGTGGGGTCTCCTTTCTACTGCATTATGTGCTGGCGGTACTCATAATAAGTCCCATTTGCCCTTTGTGAAAAGACTGTCAGATACCAGGTGGTCCACTCGGGCAGATGCAACAAAAGCGCTTTTACACAGCTTTCCTGCAATAAAACAAGTCTTGGATGATATTTCAGATAACAATGATCAGAAGGCAGAGTGTCGTCAACAGGCTCGTGGTCTACTTTCAACCATGATGAAGTTAGATACAGGAATAATGATCATACTGTGGGATCAAGTATTACAGCGTTTTCAAATGACCAGTGCTTCTTTGTAATCTTCTGACCAAGATTTGAATACAGCTTGTCTATCCATTTCTCTTATATCGTCGCTGTCCAAACCACTGGAAAAACACATCCACAAAACAACACTACAACACCTAGTCAATAATGACCTGCTAATCGACAGTCAGTCGGGGTTTAGACCAAAGCATTCATGCCACACAGCTTTAACAAAGATGATAGACAATTGGCACCTAAACATCAATAACGATAATATATGTGGAGCAATATTTGTAGACTTCAAAAAAGCATGTGATATGATAGATCACTTTATTTTAATCAGAAAATTAGAAACAATGAAAGTAAATATTAAGCTGGTAAAGTTAATTAAATCGTTCCTGTCAGACAGACAACAAATAGTCTCTTACAATAATTCCTTGTCGAACCCAACCGTTGTCCATACAGGTGTTCCTCAAGGTTCTATTCTCGGCCCTCTTCTCTTTACCGTATACATTAATGATCTTCCTTTATACTTCAAACACTCATCATGTGACCTTTTTGCCGATGACTGTACTGTTTATACTAGTGATAAAAGTTGCACCACGCTAGAACAATCTTTACAAAACGATACACATAATCTTATTACGTGGAGAAACGAGAATCGCATGCAAATAAATATTAGTAAAACAAAATGTATGTTAATATCAACCAGACAAAAACTACAAAACTTGCAGAAAACAACACTTCAGCTCTTCATTGGAACATCACTAATTGAAAACGTAAATGAACACAGAACTCTAGGTATCACTGTTGACCAACACCTAAGTTGGAACTCACATGTACATGCACTCACAAAGCAAACAGCACAAAAAGTTTACCAATTAGCCAAAATTAAAAATTTCCTGGATGAAGAGGCAAGGAAAAAATTCTACATATCTCATATACAAACGCATCTAGACTATTGTTCCACAATCTGGGATGGTTGTTCTGTCTCCAACACAAAAAGGCTCCACTCGCTTCAAAAACGCGCAATGCGCCTTGTTGCTGATAAACACCAATCACATTGTATAGATTTATATAATTATCTTCAAATATTACCCCTCAGGAAGCGCTTCCTCTTTAACAAAAGGAAATTTATTCACAAAATCCTGTCACAGAATGCTCCAAAGTATCTTTGGCCGCTTTTAAAATACAATGACAGACGTAGTCAGCGCTTAAACAAATTACAGGTACCCAAGCCCAGGCTTGACCTATTTAAAACTAGTTTGGCTTACTCAGCTGCTCATCTTTGGAACAATCTTCCCAATGACCTGAAAAACATGCACAGTCCTTACTCATTCAATCGTATACTGTTCAAATACTTTATGAGTGCTGATTATATGCCACCCTAACTGATTGTGTTGTACTTTTATCTAATATACTGTATGGAGGCTCTGATGATCTAGTTTTCATTACAATATACTTATTCTTAATATTATATTCTTAGGTTAATAACTTCTATTCTTAATTTTATGATCAGGTACTGTTAATGTATGCTGTTATACTTCCTTGTAATGTTGCACTGCCCTTAAATTAATACTTTCAATACGCTGGAGAATGTTTGAGTAACAGTAATAAAAGATGAGCAAGAGGAAGGAAGAATGCAAGAGGGGACTGTGTCCGATTTTCAACCCTTGGCAAATTAATTGCTTTCATATATGTCTATCTAACTATCGACCTTGTCTGATTCTGGTCTTGAGTTTGGGACGCAAAGACAGCGAGGAAAGTAACTGTTTACCCACGTCATCTTGATGAACCTAAAAAAAAAAAAAGTCCCTGAGTCATTCAGTTGAACACCGTATGAACATTTTACAAGTTCTTATAACATACCTATGAATATGTCTCAAATCACTAATTTACAGTACGAAGAATTCGATTCTTATGTCTTGTTGTTATTGTTTTTTATTATTATTATTATAATATTTTTTTTCAAATTCATTATTATTATTAATTTTTTTTTTTGTTTTTTATTATTTTTATTTTATTTTAAAAACACTTTAATTATGATGATTATTGCAAATGTAATATTACTTTTATAACGATAAATGCCTTAATAATGCTTAAAGTAAATGTGAGGATGAAAGGATATTAGTATACATGATGAGAGAGAGAGGAAGGGCAGAATGTCAGACGGGCCTGCGTGCCCAATTCTTAACCCTTTGAAAATAAAGTTCGTTCGTTCGTTCGTTCGATCTATCTATCTATCTATCTATCTATCTATCTATCTATCTATCTATCTATCTATCTATCTATCTATCTATCTATCTATCTATCTATCTATCTATCTATCTATCTACCTATATATATATACCTAGCTACCTAGCTATCTATCAATCAATCAATCAATCAATCTATATATCTATCTATCTATCTATCTATCTATCTATCTATCTATCTATCTATCTATCTATCTATCTATCTATCTATCTATCTATCTATGTCTTCTCTTTGAATTGAATTTAACCGTTGCAAACAGATTCTGCCTCGTGTAGTTCATGGGGGTCTCTGGAGAACCAAAGAAAGAAAACAACTATCGCGCCATCAGGCATGTCGTAAAAAGTGACTAATACGAGGGCTTGCATTCAGCTGGCCACCTCATCATGCCGAATACCATCACCAACCAAGATCTGCTTACTAGGAGCAACCAAGAGGACATGCACACCATCGTAGCTGGCAGACGCTGGAGCTGGGTTGGCCATGTCTTCAGAAGAGACCCCGATGCCATCACGAGAACAGCTATGCTTTGGACCCCTGAAGGAAAACGAAAGAGAGGCCGACCAAAAACAACCTGGCGGAGGACTGTGGAGGCTGAGATGCAAAGAATGAACCAGAGTTGGGGCACTGTACGAAGGATGGCCACCGATCGAGCAAAGTGGAATCAATTTGTTGTTGCCCTACAAGACGCCACTAGGCGTGATGGCCACTGACTGCTTTGACGGTCGGCGGCTAAGGATCAAAGAAAAAAAAAACAGGTAGAGCCCCTTTATCATATAAGAGTTACGCGAACTAAAATTTGGCCGCCATATTCGGCTGTACCCGTATTGCAGGAAAATGGACTCAATCGCGAGTTTCAGACCCAATATGCATTTTCGTTTAGGTTAACTAATAAATTGAAATAAAATTAGATGCAAATACAGTAGCACATATTTGTACTATTCTTTGTATTTCAACTAACAAAACAAAAAGAAGAAAACTAGTTTACTTACCGGTTTATTGAACAGAATCAGTAGCGTGAATTTTTAACACATACTCCGATGAATTTTATATTCCGTTAGAATTCCACTATTTAGCAACAAATATTCCGTTAGAATTGCAACACCTCGCAAAACATACTACCTTATAAAATAATATAATAAAAATAATAAAAATTAATTATAATTTTATTATAGTTTTATTATATAAATTTTATATATATATATATATATATATATATATATATATATATTAATATATATATATATATATATATATATATATATATATATATATATATATATATATATATATATATATATATATATATATATATATATATATATATATATATATATATATATATATATATATATATGAGATCATAGACCAATCATAGACTACTCACTTACTAAAAAGATCAAACAAAACAAAGAAGATAAGGAAGCCAAAATAGAGAAAAATATAAAATTTTATTATATTATATAATTTTTATTATATAATTTTATATTTTATATATTACAATTATATAATCATAAAATTATATAATTTATATTATATAATTTAAAATTATATAAAATATATATATAATATATAAATTTATAATTATATATTATATTTATAATATATTTATAAATATATATAAATATAATCTTATAAATATAGAAGAGGTGTTAAGAATAGAGTCCTGGGGAACTGCATAATATAGTCAAACAATATTTAACCCGAACAAATGTTAGTATATAGTGGCTGGGAATGTGAAGGTCTAATGCTGGTCTTACAATACTTGTACATATGACTTTTAATAGGCGACAGTCAATTAAATATCTGTTAAAGTCAGTTATATAACTGGAACCACCAGGCGTTTACACCTCTCCATTTTAATATTATTCTTGTTCAGAGTTTCTTCTTTGTTTTGTTTGTTTGTTTGTTTATTTATTTAATGTATAAGCATAATTGTGATTGTCCCTATTTACAATGATTTGACAAATGTGATGCCACTTTCTCATATCGGCAGTTGTTCATATTATTTGGAATTGAAAACAATATATATCCTAATTATAACCCATCAGAAGTTGAAAGGGATATTTATCTTCATTAATTTTAAAAAAAAAAAATGTCTTACTCGATGCTTATTCCAGCTACTAGCCCTGGTATTGTCCAGCCGAAAATGGCGTCTACGTCGTTCAGCCTCGTTTTCGATTCTGACATAGTTCGCGTAACTCTTTGTTTTTTTTAAATTATTTTTTACTTTACCCCTTCTGGGGCTCAAAGTGAGGTCTATTGACTTTATTGAGTTATAGGTGTAAATTTTGTGTGATCCCGGCCCTGGCTAAGACACTTTGATCTTAGCCAAAAGGCCGACGCGTAACTATTATATATTTTTTTATAATTACCCCTTCTGGGGCTCAAAGTGAGGTCTATTGACTTTATTAATAGGATGTGTGAATTGTGTGTGATCCCGGACCTGGCTAAGACACCTTGATCTTAGCCAAAAGGCCGAGAAGCGAACTCTTATTATTTTTTTTTTTAAATCTTTATTCGCACTTCTTTTTCTATTTACAAAAACAAGTACATTTTACAAAATGAAATACATGGGCAGTACATTTTTAAATTACATATAACCTTTCACTCTTCAATTTCTAAATTACATTGTTTTTATTTTTATTATTATTTTTTTTTTCCTTCCATTATTTATTCGTATTCCGTTTGACTTTATAAAACATGTTCTTTTTGCTTCTCCATAAAGAAGTTTCAATGTAAATACAATGACACAATAGACTTTTTTTTTTCTTTTGGAAGTGGAGAAAAAAAAAAATTTTTTTCCATGCAGACAAACATCATACTCATACATTTTCCATAAAATAATGTTGTAGCAAATGCAAACATGTATGGTGTTTGTCTTTTCTAAATTTTATGTCAGCTGGGTTAAATGTTTTGTTTTCTGTGTGAATATATATATATATATATATATATATATATATATATATATATATATATATATATATATATATATATATATATATATATATATATATATATATATATATATATATATATATATATATATATATATATAGAGAGAAAAAGTAATACATTAAAGACTCTTTGCTCATAGAGGGCTTTATTTCTACAAATCCACACTAGGTGTCTATATTCTGCTAAAAGCGTTTGTAAATGTATTTCAATGTTTGGGGTCATCTTTGGAATGATGCTGAGCATAACTGCTTTATACATATCTACTTCTGATGTTGTATGTTTTTGTAAGGTCTGTTTCAAAGTGTTCAAAGTTTGTGTCACTGTATCACAATAAAAGAAAATGTGTTCCTCTGTCTCCATGACGTTTAGTCTACAGAGTTTACATTTTATTAAAACCGTAATTTTTTTTCTTTCTCTATACATGATTGGTGTTGAGTTAAATAATAATCTACAAGTTATTTCTTTCACCCTTGGTGATGTGTTTGTCTTTTGTAAATGAGTGTAAACGTGCGAGTAATCTGATACACCATATTTATATCCTCTTTTTATTCTTTAGTAAAGCAGAGGTTCCTGTGCTAACACTAAATTTTGATATATCTCTTTGGTTGTTCGGTGTATTATTGTTTCATTTCCTTGTATGCATGCGACGCATTGTTTATAGAAATTTGGTAAGACTCCAGAATGGTGCGGTGCTGTATTGTTAAATTTACATAATTTTGCTAATGATAGTCCAACATAGTAATGTGCTAAGGGATATCCCTGTGGTTCGTTTATTATACTACTTATAAATTTGATCCTCATAGCTTGAATTTTGGTAGATATATCTTGTAGGGATATTCCTCCTCTTGCTTTATCCTGAATTAATGTTTTATGTTTTATGTTATGTATTGTGTGACGGAAGATGAAATGTCTGATTACAGAATTTATTTTTATTATATTTCTTTTTGGGGGGTCAAAAATATTGCATATATATTGTAGCTTAGGGATAACATACGTGTTTACTATAATGCCCCTACCGAAGATTGTAGCGTTTTTATATTTGTAACATTCTAATTTATTTTTAATTTTTAAGATTATATTTTTCCACATTTCTTTGTTTGTTTTATATGGTATAGACATGAAATTTATTCCATATATTTTCATATTACTAGTTTGTGCTAGCTGCAGGGGAAAGTCTGTGTTGTTTGCCCAATGTCCCATGTCCATTATTTGTGATTTTTTAATGTTGATCTTTGAACAAAATTTGATGCTAAATTTATCGAATGTATCTAGGATATTTATTATTGATAATCTGGTTGAGGGGAAGAAGATTGTGTCATCAGCGTATGCTATTAGTTTCTTTTTACCTATACCTGATACATGGGCGCCTTTAATACTTGTATTTTTTCTGATGCTCACTAATAATGGTTCCAACACTAGTACATATACCGTAGTAAAGGAGACATTGGGCAACCTTGTCTGACTGATCGAGTGAGAGAAATTTTTTCAGATGTATTGTGATTTATCAGCAATTTGCTTTCCGGAGTTTTGTATATGATTTTTATCCAAGATCTGAAATATTGGCCGAAATTATTTTCTTGTAAAATTTTGTGCAAGAATGCATGTGAAACCCTGTGATGAAGTGAATCTGTGTCACAACGCGCTCAAATAATTCCCCGCTTCAAAACCTAGTTAACGTATTTTTACAATCTATAAATAACTACGGTATTTGAAATTTGTCTGGGGCAAAGTCAAATCTACCGCTAAAAATTTAACTAGAGAATTTGAATTTTTCTACTACCACAGGTTAAAAGTTACTACCCCCATACACACACACACCCACCCTAATATTTATCGAAGGACGTAGTCAAAATTAACAACCAATCGAATTGTTACCTCGTTTTTGGTAGAGAAAAATAAATCTTGGTTGTAGTGGCAAAAATGCCAATTCTGTGTTTTTGACCAAAATTAAATAATCTATTTCTCAATAACTAAAGAGAATTAGAATGAAAAGGATATCTTGAATTATAGCGCTGATATTGATTAATATATTAACCTAAAGATTCCCACTTAATAAAATTATCTTGACTTAGAAAAATTTAATTTACTGATATTTTAGATCAGGTTAGAACTACAATTAATTACAAAAAAATTACCCAGATGAAACTGTTAAGGAATAACCAAAGGAAAATTAGATAGATTCGATGGAGGTCAGCTGGCCGTTTCATTATCACTTTTGATATTGGAAATCGGTCCATAAATAACGGAGATATAAAATAACCAAATGTAATCAGACGAACGAATACACTTATAATCGCTCCAGTTAATAGTCCAAAAATAGTTAAAATTTTGACGCCACTTCTGATTGGATAAGAGTAGGGTATTAAAATTTACAACTACTTGAAAAATCAGGCCAGTGTAATTTGAACCGCCATTTGAAAAACTAACATTCACTGCCAAGTTGAGATCAGCGGGAAAGACTTGTGACCAAGCTTTTACCGTCTGGACGAAAAAGCAGTCTGAAAACCTATTTACTGCTAGTCAACTTTGTGCATGTGTTATTATTCTTTACTTGAGGTAAGATAGATGATTTATTTGTATATTTCCTTAGCAAGTATCAGGCTATAGGTGTATGCCGATACATTTTATTTCGATACTGCTAATTGGGAGATGGTTCAGGTTACGACGACCTAGGTAGGAATGCAGTCTTTTTCGGAGTGAAATGTGTAAACAATGTTTTGCTATTGGCCTTACAAATTTTGTGCCATAGTGCCGTGGTAATAAAATTGATATTGCCATTGGGAAGTGAAAATAAATGTGTTTGTAAGTTTGCCATAAAATTTTGCGACTGTAAGTCCAGGAGAAAATAAATTGGTAGTGGTTTCTGGAGTGACACAATGTTCAAATAACATGTGACACTATACATAGAATGTTTGAAAGAAGTCATTAACAGGTCACAAGATATATTTGTACACCCCTGCTGATTATGTGGAAGACAAGCAATGCTAAAGGCATAGTGGCTTTAATGCCATATGGAAAAAAAGAATGAAAGCACAGAACTGAGTGTAGTCAAGGAAATATGGGATTTGGTGCATATGGTCAGCACACGTGGCTGACCCCAGGTAAGTTTACCATTGATTAGTTGTGGAAATGTTATAGACAGGCTATAAAGGGGAGGAAACTTTCCTTCTCATTTCAGGGTTGTATTACCAGTAAAAAAAGTGTTACAGACAATCTGGAGAAGACAGAAATTGTGGGCAGTGAAGGCTCACAATATACTTTGAGCTACAGGCCATATCTTCATCCAGAAAGCAGCACCATTTGAGTGACCATATACATAGTCTGGAGCCCATAGCATCAGACAGGTTTAAAAGCTAAGTCCCTCAATACAGGCACATGACAGTTCCTCTCAATTTAAACCACCACAACAAAAAGAATTTCCTGGGGAATGAAGAAAACAACAAACCCTCAAATAACTGACTAGTGTGAATATCTTACTTACTTAGTCGTTCCCCTTCTACCGTGAGGTGTAGAGGTTTGGAAGAGAGAGCGCCAGACTATTCTATCGGCTGTCTTCCTCCTGGCCTGGTTCCATTCTAGTCCTCGGTCCTTCAAAGATTGTCTAATGTTGTCCTCCCAGCGGACTCTGGGTCGTCCTCGGGGTCTGGATCCTTGGCTCTTTGTTTCCCATGCCTGTCGTAGTAGCCGATCTTCTCCCATTCTGCAGACATGGCCAAACCATCTTAGTTGGGACTGTTCCCCTTGGGTCTGTAGGGGGTGGCATTTTAGGCCTTGACGTATCGTCTGGTTGCGTACCATGTCTCTTCTTGTTACTTCAACCACCTTCCTCAGATACCTCATTTCTGAGGTTTGGATCTGGCTTTTATGGGTTGTATTCATTGCCCATGACTCGCATCCATATGTCAAGACTGGGACATAGGTGGAGCGGTATACAGCCATCTTCGTTTTCTTACCAACCTCTCTCTTGCTGAGGAATCCTCGATTTGTGGCCTGAAAAAGTCTCCCAGCTGCTGCTTTTCGAGTGGCCAACTCTTCTTTGATGCCTCCCTTTCGGTCTATAATAGCTCCGAGGTATTTAAAGTGGTCGACCTGCTCCAGGACCTGTTCTCCCAGCTTAATCTGATGTCTTCTTTCTTCTCGTGATATCACCATGGATTTTGTTTTAGAGCTGCTTATGACCATCCCTCTCTTCTCCAGCTCTTCCTTCCAGACTTGCAGGTTGGATTGGAGATGTGCCTCTGATTTAGCAATCAGGGCAACATCATCAGCAAATGCCAGCTCTGAAATATAGACCTGTCTCATCTTCCAGTACCCCACTGAATACTTTCTTGTTCTCTCCTTACATGCCTTGATGACATCGTCCATAAGGAGTATGAAGAGGTAAGGTGATAGGATATCACCTTGTCTTACACCAGTGGTGGTCCTGAACTCTTCTGACTTATGGTTTGCTGTCCTCACATAATTTCTGCAAGACTTGTAGAAGCTCTGTATAGCATGAATCAGAGGTGCTGGAATATTCTTCCTTGCCAAACAGTCCCAAAGTTTGCTCCAAGGGACCCTGTCAAACGCCTTTTCCAGATCTATGAAACAAAGATGGATCTCACTCTTATACTCAAGGGCCTTTTCACTCAGCTGTCTGAGTGTGAAGATTAGGTCTTGAGTACTTCGGTTTGCTCGGAATCCGCACTGGACCTCATCCAATTGTGGCTCAGCTAGGCGTCGGAGTCTCTGCTCTAGGATTCTAGAGTAGATTTTTCCAGGGACACTGAGAAGGGATATGCCTCTATGGTTTCCACACTGTCGATTGTCAGCCTTTTTGAAAATTGGTGTTATGATGGCAATCTCCCAATCCTTTGGTATGGTCTTGTTGCACCATGCTGCCTGTAGGACCCTTAAGAGTAGCAGGTCGCCTGATGCTCCCATGTACTTAACCATTTCTGGTGTTATACCATCATGCCCTGCTGCTTTGCCCATCTTGATTTTCTCCAGTGCTGCCTTCAGTTCTTCCATCTTTATGTCATCTTCATCACCATTGGTTTCCTCTTCTGTGCTAGTGGTTTTCATTTCTGATGTTTGACCATGCTCACCATCAAGGAGTTCTGAGAAATATTCTTTCCATCTTTCCATTACTTCCTTCGGGGCAGTAAGCAATTTGCCTTGCTTGTCCTTTATAAATTTGAGAGGGCATTGTTTTTCCTTCCTCATGTTCTTTAGGGTCTTATAGAACAATTTCTGGTTTTCTTGTGCATCTTTTTCTAGCTTTTCTCCAAATTCTTCCCAGGACTTCTGTTTTGCTGCTAGCACTTTGTTCTTTACTTCTGTTCTGAGTGTCACATATTCTCTATATTTTTCCATTTGTCCTGTTGTGTTTTTAGCTCCTAAGTATTGTTTCCATGCCATTTTCTTCTCTCTTATTTTCTCTTCGACTTCCTCTGTCCACCAAGGTGTCCTCTTTCTCTGGTTCCCAAGTCGGACTTCACCACATGCTTCTGCAGCAGCTGTCTTTATGATATCCTTGAATTTAATCCAGAGGGTTTCCAAGTCATCAGGTTGTTCTTCTGTGTTGCTCACCGCTGCAGCAATAAGCCCCTGATATCTGGTTCCGACCAACATTACGTTAAATGGGCAAACGTTAGAAGAAGTTAACACCTTTAAATATCTCGGGTCCACTATATGTAGTGATGGAAGATCAAATAAAGAAATCAAGACAAGACTTGAGATGGCCTCAGCTGCCATGACAATGTTGAATGTGATCTGGAAAAGTAACATCAGTTTTCCTGTGAAGATCAAATTATACAAATCACTTGTATTATCTATTCTCTTGTATGGGTGTGAGGGCTGGACACTCACTGCAGATACGGAGCGAAGGATTCAGGCTTTCGAGCATAAATGTTATAGAAGAATTTTGCGCATTTGCTATAAAGAGCACAAAACAAATGTCTATGTTAGAGAGAAGATAAACACCTATGCAGGCCATCAAGAACCACTTTTGTCAATAGTGAAACGTCGAAAGCTTGCCTGGTTTGGGCATGTAACTCGTCATGACTCCCTTTCGAAAACGATCCTCCAGGGAACAGTCGAAGGTAAACGGAGAAGAGGAAGGCAAAGAAAATCCTGGGCTGATAACATCAAAGAATGGGCAGGACACGGTTTCTCCACACTTGTACGCATTGCTGAGAATAGAGAGCAGTGGAGGACCCTGTCTGCTGATGCTTCCACCATGGCACCCCTACGACCCATGACGGGTTATGGGTTGAGATGAGAGATGATCTGGTCTTAATTTCTGGCTCTCTCAGCTTGTAGGTCCTAATGCTCATTTCTCCTGCTCGTTTACTTGGTTTCTTGCGTGATGTTGAGCAGTTCCTAGGCTGAGCAACTCTTTCAGTTGTTCGTTTGATTGTTAGCAGGTAGTGATCACTTCCAATCTCTGGCCCCCTCCAGACTCTTGCATCTCGGACATATTTGAATGAGCTTCTCCGAACAATGGCATAGTCGATCACTGACTTCTCATTCTTCGTTGGTTCACATCTAGTGTATGCATGTATGCGCTTATGGGGGAACTTTGTGTTTATAATGATCAGATTCTGCTCACTGCAGAATCTAAGGAGTCGCTTTCCATTGTCATTGAGAGTATCTTCTCCATATCTTCCGATAACTCCACCCCATCTAACATGGTCATTTCCAACTCTGGCATTAAAATCTCCGAGCATGATAACTTCATCTAGGCAGTCATCCACTGTCCTTTGAAGCAGCTCGAAGAATTCCTCCTTGACCTCTGCTCTCTCATCCTCATTTGGCCCATACACTATGACCAGGTTGACTATGGTTTCTCCTTCTTTTAGTTTCACAACCATAATGCGCTCTGAGACAAAGTTCCACCCCTTGATACTATCTTTTTGATTTTGGGCCACAATGCAACCCACACCCCCTTTAGCTCTTTCGGATATGGGTACACCACTGTAGAGCAGCGTGTTGCCATTGAGATCCATGACTCCTTGTCCTTTTTTCTTTGTTTCCGTTATAGCCAGGATTTCTAGTTTTGCTTTCCTCATCTCTTCCACCAGCTCCTCTTCCTTCCCATTTATACTTCTTGTGTTCCATGTTCCATAAGTCGTAGTCCGTAGTCCGTTCCAGTTCGTCGCCTTTAGAATCAGTCCGGTTTAGTGTGAATATCAAGCATTGAAAATCAGACAGTGGGGTACTCATTCTAGTGACATTTTTATTTTGTTACACTTCATGGACAGAGTTCCATCGTATTTATTTAAAAACTGTAAATAAACATTTTTATGATTTTGACAAGTCCTGTTCAAAAAGATTGAGGTTCGGGACAATAAATTGTATATTTATTCCGGGACCCCAAGATGCAGCAATAGTGAATGCAGTCAGCGACCCATAGCTGTACTGCTTGCATCAGGACCAGCGAACCAGAGCTGGTCAAGACCGCATTCCACCTCCACGTGGTGGTCCTGGAAACAGTCTGCAGCAGTGCAGTCTGACTGAGCGAGTGTGGATCGCAATGGGAAGGCAAACCCGGTCCCTAAAAAATGCCGTGCTGAAGTCGGATGTGTCGACCGAAAGGTGCAGATATCACAGCTTAGGCGTAAACAGACACAACGCAACCACCGTCCTTTTCAGGGCGAACGAAGAAGAAGAAGAAGTATATTTATTCCCATATATATACCAAAACGTTCCCACCAGTCTTACTTACTTACATTTTGTTGAATTACAGTTCTGTTTGAATTTATTCATTCCTCACATTAAATACATACATACCCTAGACACTTGCCATATACATAACACTACAGAGATAAATGTATACTGGGTGAGATCAGAAGAGGTAGCGGATAGGGACCCCTGAGAAATACATCATCATCTTTCTGATTCAGGGTACTTACATAGCTTGACCTCACCTTGTTAACCTTTAAATTTACTACCATCAAAACCTCTTATCACAAACCCTATCCAGGAGAAATGAGCATTAGGACCTACAAGCTGAGAGAGCCAGAAATTAAGACCAGATCATCTCTCATCTCAACCCATAACCCGTCATGGGTCGTAGGGGTGCCATGGTGGAAGCATCAGCAGACAGGGTCCTCCACTGCTCTCTATTCTCAGCAATGCGTACAAGTGTGGAGAAACCGTGTCCTGCCCATTCTTTGATGTTATCAGCCCAGGATTTTCTTTGCCTTCCTCTTCTCCGTTTACCTTCGACTGTCCTTTTCTTGATCTATGGACATTGTTGCTGCAGGTGTGTTTTTGTCATGCGTGTATTGAATAATATCTCGAATGAAATGTGTATGTTTGTTTACGTTTCTATTTTTAACTCCACATTGTTGAACCTGATGGATGAGTTTATGCATAAAGGGTTGTAGTTTTAATGTTAGGGCCTTGGCAAGAATTTTGTAATCTGTATTAAGGAGAGAAATTGGTCTGTAATTGTGCATGTATTTCTTGTCTGTGTTTACTTTGTGTATTAAGGTTATGAAGGACTGGTTCAAACTAGCGGGGAGTTCTTCTTTATTAAAAGCTTTATGAAGTGTTTTTAAAAGGAGTGGCCCAAGTAGGTGAAAAAATTTTAAGTAGAAATCTACTGATAGGCCGTCAGGACAAGGGGTTTTTTGTTTTTGTAGTGTGTTTAAGGCGGACCGTAGGTTGTTTATTGTGAGAGGCTCGTCCAAAATGTTTTTCTCATAGTCATTCAACCGTGAGCTGTAGGCTGGGAAAAATTGTTCTGTTGGTGACTTTGTAGAGTCCTGCGTATATAATTGTGAATAAAACTCGTGGAAGGCTTTGATTATTTCCGGGGAGGTTGTTAATTCTATGTCTGCTCTATCAACAATTTTGTGTATTTGTCTGCTCTTTTGTATATTTTGTTCTATTGTTAGAAATTATTTACTCGGTGTCTCTTGTATTGGGACGTATGATCTGGTTCTTACTTGAGCCCCGTTAAATGTGTATTGGTCATACTTTGATATTTCTTGTTGTAGTGAAAAAAAAATTGTGGGGCGTTTCTGTCTAATTTTTCGGTTAGAAATAGTGCTTTTTCTAACATCAGTTTTCGTTTTTTAATATTTATTGTATGTGAGTTGCAATAGACTGTGTTACTTCTTTAATTGTTCTTTTTAGCAAATCCCAGTACTGTGCCATATTTGAGAAGCGAATTCTTATTTTTTTTTTTGGTCGGGGATCTGCAATTTAAAAAAAAAAAAAAAAATCTTTATTCGCACTTCTTTTTCTATTTACAAAAACATGTACATTTTACAAAATGAAATACACGGGCAGTACATTTTTAAATTACATATAACCTTTCACTCTTCAATTTCTAAATTACATTTTTATTATTATTTTTTTTCCTTCCATTATTTATTCGTATTCCGTTTGACTTTACAAAACATGTTCTTTTCGCTTCTCCATAAAGAAGTTTAATGTAAATACAATGACACAATAGGCTTTTTTTTTTCTTTTGGAATTGGACAAACATTTTTTCTTTTTTTTTCTTGCAGACACACATCGTACTCATATATTTTCCATAAAATAATGTTGTAGTAAATGCAAACATGTATGGTGTTTGTCTTTTCTAAATTTATGTCAGCTGGGTTAAATGTTTTGTTTTCTGTGTGAATATATATAGAAAAAGTTTAGCATTAAAGACCCTTTGCTCATAGAGGGCTTTATTTCTACGTTATGATAAAGGGGATGTGTGTTTGCATTTACAGGATTATCTATTAAAAGTTACATATGCAAATATAGAAAAATCATTGAATACCCAGCCTGCTCTTGTAAAATGTATTCTTTAAAAAAATAATAAGACGCCGTAAGATTACCATACTTAAAATATGAAATGTGTCTCACAAACTACATAAAAATGTGCTGTAAAAAAGAAAAAAAGCTAATTTAAATTATTAATAGATTAAAACAAGTAATAAACTACTTTCTAATTTATATTTTTATTTTGCGTAATTCTTTCCCTTAAACATTTAAACTTACCTTTGTAAACTCCCCTGAAAAATTCAAACCTGATCTATCTATCTATCTATCTATCTATCTATCTATCTATCTATCTATCTATCTATATATCTATCTATCTATCTATCTATCTATCTATCTATCTATCTATCTATCTATCTATCTATCTACCTCTCTACCTACCTACCTATCTATCTACCTACCTACCTATCATCTATCTATCTATCTATCTATCTATCTATCTATCTATCTATCTATCTATCTATCTATCTATCTATCTATCTATCTATCTATCTATCCAGAGCCGGATTAACGTAGTAGCAAAAGTAGCATATGATACGGGCCCCGCGCCAATAAATATGTACATAATTTTTTGGTCATCTTCTAATACGAGCGTTAAACCAATGATCTTGTGATTTATGCCATCTTTAGCGCCTTTTCATTTTCAAGAGATTGAACAATCTCACACTAATGAGCATCGAACATAAACTTCTGCGTGAAATTGATACATCCTATATCATCAACAAATTTGCTCATGCTAAATGTAGAAACATTAATATTTAAACAATAATGCTGACTATTGTTACTTTTGATAATGATAATTACTATGCAAATTAAAAATGTATGTGTTCAAATATACTTGTGTTGTTTTATTGGGTTTTTTTTTTTAATATAGGGCCCCTTTCTTAACATATGCTACAGGCCCCGTACTAGCTTAATCCGGCCCTGACTGTACGTAGATTTGTAGGAGTAACGAGAAAGGCAATTAGAAACACATAATCCAAGAATGGCCGTCCCACGGCAAGGTACTTCCTCACAGCAAGATAGTGCGTAGAGGAATGAAGTGTTACAGTCTTCACTATACTAGGTCTCAGCTTTATGGGGCGGAGTGACTCGTTCCTCTCTTTGCTGCCTTGTTCACGCGCAGAGTCGGGTACCCCTTTACAGCTGGGTAGACTGAAGCGTGGCACTACCACGTTTATAACCCGTAACTTTGTTCATACAAGCTAGCGTTCTAAATCAGCGCTCCTCAGGCACACTGATGTGCCGCGGATGTCTGCCTGGTGTGCCGTGACACCGGGCAAAATACACCATATACTGGTATACATTATATGTTAAATTAAAATATTACGAAAGAATGTCACGCGTACAATTTTACAAATTATAAGTTATAACCATCCACCAATCCATCGCACAATAAATTAGGGAGCTCTGATTGAAGCGAAAAAATATTTACCCACCAACTTAAGTAGTATACTAGTAAAGGTAAAGGATCCCGTTACATGCCCATTGAGGCATATTGGGAATATGGTGTTAGGCCTATATTTTCTTGACCATCGGCACACTAGGGGTGACGTGGTCAACATCACGCCGGCCGCCTTAACCTTCCCAGAGTTGCTCTGGTACCCAGTTGGGGCTGGGTCGACCCAGGAGCCGTTTGCGGCCTAAAAAAAATCCCACCTCATCTGGGGATCGAACCATAGACCACTGAGCTAGGAAGCCAGTGCACCAGTGGCGGTTCCAGGGGGTTGTCATTGGGGGTGCTGCACTGTTCATTCATTTAAAACACTATACATAACACTCACAAATTGTGACCACCACGTAAAATATCAACCCAGACACAAATGTGTCTAACCTATTTAAAAGTGAAGTCCATTTTTCTGTCTTTCTTTGTTACAAAAACTTCAATAACTCTGTCATTGAAATCACTGCAGGAATCAATCATTTTACTCTCGATGCTTAGCATGGCTAATGCTGAAAGGCGGTTTTCAGATATGGTGCTCCGTAGGAAAGTTTAGAAGCAAAGTCTAGTAATCCTCTAAAGACGCCCTGATTAGCAGACTCCAAACTTTCACCATGACCACGCAGTGGAAGTTCAAATTTCCCACAAAACTTTATGCAGTCAATTATTTTTGAAAGAATGTTTCTGTTTCTTTTCACCTCTTCATTGTGTTTATTAATATTTAATTTGTATGCCTCGCTTAACTGTGAAGAAATATCCACTGTCCCCAATGCTACAACGTATCTAACGTGGACTGTGCTATTTTCATGTTTCTGAAGCTTGCTATGCAAATGTATCAGATCCGTTACGCCTGTCTTTGTCCATGTAGTATCACCGTTGAAAAATAAATAAGGAAAACAAAATAATGCATTCTTTACATTACAGCCACACAACCAGTCATGATGTTCATAAATTTCTCTGTTAAATTTTCTCTGGTATGTATTGTTCCTGCTAGTCGAGGTCTGGATAATTTTTAGATTCGGAAGAGGCCGACCTAGTGTTTTTACACGGTATTTTTCAGCCAACGACAATCGCGAAAAATCAATTTCTTGTAAATATGTAAGTTACCTCACTCATTTCTATAATAATTCAGCACACACGAAAATATCAGCATTAAATTAATCTCAAAACAATGCAATTGACCAACGTTTTGCGGTATTGTGGTGAACGCGCACGTAAACAGTCGCTTGATAGAGATAATTTCCAAATAAATTCAACCCAATCGCAGCTGGCCTCTTGCAGTGTGTGTATAACAAGCATTCGCTTATAAGAGGTCAAGGTCACTTACCACAATACAGTGTTGGATAATATTTTTTTTTTGTTTTGTATTTAACCCTTCCGGTGTAACCTCAATTTTTTGGTCTGTCCGGATTATGTAGTAGAGACAGTATGCAGTACTTTTTTTTACAGGGGGGTGCTGCAGCTCAACAGCTCATTAAAGAAAGCTGCCACTGCAGTGCACTAACCACTATGCTACCGCGGCTCAAGTAGTATATGAAGTGGAATTTTGAAGGGAAAGTTCAGTGTGCCTTGAAGCAAAAGTGCTTTTAACACTCTACTAATCGACGTCTCTGAGATCACAAGTTGAAGAAAACAGGAAGTTGATTGGGAAAATGTCATTCATGCGCTAAAGGAGTGACATAAAATAGTAATAAAATATAATAAAGTGACAATTGTCGAGGTGCTATCACGTGCTGGCCTTCAAAGCATGTATACACCGTTTATACAGCGCAGACTACACTGTAAATTAATATGAAACAAATATAAAGGTATGTTATAAGGCACTCGTAGGAAATAAAGAAGTAGAACACTAGACAACAGAAAAACAACAGACATGAGTGGCTTACCCAGGATTTGAACACTGGACCTTCCGTGCGACAACACCGCCTAGCTATGCAAGCGAATCACACTGTCCTCCCTGCCATCTACGCATCCCCAAAAAAAGATGTTTCAATGACAGGTCATTAGTGCGAACCTCTATACATAACACCGGAAGTTTACCATGGGCAGTGTAGTGGTTTTTGATGGTATTGTATGGTTGTGATGTTACCTAGTGTAATGTATGAGGTCAGCTGTGAAGGCTCCTGAGATAAATGTTTATGGGAATTACAGAAGGCCCTTCTTACTACCACTTACGACCTCAAACATATCTCTTTTACTATTATGAATGTAGCTACGTTAAAAAAGTCTAGGGTACTGAAATGTAATGTGTTGTAGTAGAATATACAAACACACACAGATAATTAATAAGTCTAATAATATTAATAAGACCTATAACACACTGAACTAACTCAGACTGTTTTAGTTTCAATATTAAAATTTTTTCTAAATTTATTTGTTCTGAACCAATGTTTTATTTTGGTCAGAACATATGAAATGTTATGGAGTTATAAATGGAATGCATAAATATATGGCATAATAAAATGGAATTTGTGTACATAGGTATTTTATAAGACTGGTTAATATTAATTATATTTATAATGTCTCTGGGAGAACCATTACTGGATGTGCTGTTGGGGTGGTGTCATCACACCCACTCTGTGACTAGAACAAGCTTTGTCCATTGTCTTATAACTGTAATAAATGTATCTTTCCCAAAATTCAGTATATTTGTGATGGGGAAATATTTATAAATCTTTAGGAGTATGGTGAATCCTCAGCAGGCCACTAATCACTCATCTTGTCTGTGAAGATCTGATGCTGGATTCCGGTGGCCCACTCCTCTCGGTAGCTAGAATACAATGCTAGACTGCACCGACACAACTGTTAGGCGGCACACACATCTGCTTGTGTAATCTTGATTGCTTATGTGGCACTACCCTAGTGCCACAACAGAAACTCACAATTCTGAAACAAAATTTGTGCGCTGTGTCAGTACTCTATTTACTGCACCACTCTTACACACAGCACAACACATCAACATTACACAGAATGGGTCAGATCTCTCTGACCACACAGCACATCTTACCCAGTTGTTTTCATATAGTACTAGTTCCCCAAGACTGCATTGCATCTGAGATATGTTCAATAGTTTCCTTTTATTCAATAAGATAGGTGATATGTTCCCACTGATCTCGATAATAGATCCGCCTTCCACAGTCTTAGTTAGGCGTCCATATATTTTGTTTGTCTCTAGACCCTGAACTTGGGCTGGGGACCTAGAGCGAACACTTACTTGTCGTAATCATTTTATATGATATGGCAGTATCAATCACTGGAAATATTAAAATATACAAAATAAATGCTTTCATTCTTACCAGAATTCAGAATTGAGAACACAGTTAATTGCTAGCAAAACTCAGCTGAGCTGCTGGCTATATGATGGCGTCCCACTAAATGTATGTAATATCTTCTGGGAAAAACACCACAGGCAATAACCAACTGTGTCCCTGGACAGAATTGTATCAAAATGGCAAAAATGCGCGTCTCTGTCCCGCTAATATGATTACATTTGTCCAATCACAGACTTCCCCCCTAACTTTTTCAAATCTACAACCAAAAGTCAAATTTCAGTCAGATCTCAGTCAAGTATGTAGTATTGTCTGTTGGTCCGTCTGTCTGTACTTGGTTTTTCACAAAAACACACTTGGTTCTTCATGCAATACCCTACACAAATCTGCCTCCTAAGTTATTTTTAGCCACAATTCTCCATCTCCCCCCTCTCGTCCATTACAGCTTGATTTTTGCATTTACGTGTCTCAAGGACGAAAATTTGAAACTTTAGTGAACAGTACAGTCGCTAGTCTGATATGAACAACACAGTCTTTTGTCAATATCTCTCTTGTTATCTATCCGTCTGTATAATTTAAAGTATATTAGTTCTCTGCTTAAGATGGGCTATCAAACTAGCTAAGTTTTATATTCATAACTCTATTATTAAGAAAAAACATATTTTTTCTCAAGTTTATTTTTTTGAAATTTGTTCGAGAATCTTCTCTACGGCGTTTGCCGCTGAATTCAAATAAAACGACCACGTATCGAAAAACGTCCAAGAAATGACTGTTTCGAATAAGAGCTAAGGTCCTTTTTGTCCATTTCCTTACATTGTGTCAACTAGTGACGTGAATTTTTTTTCTTTTACTACCAATTGCGTCTTTTTGCCGTTCTAGATTCAAACACGTGTTCAGTCATATTTTTCCTTTTTTGATCTCCGTTTCCCTCCCGTCTACAAAGGGTAAACCGTTTCGTCTGCACGTCTAACTAGTTAGTTTAAATGGCGGTAGGAAATGCGGGCATGGGCGAGCATGTCTCCTAGTATCCTACGCATTATTTTATCCCTACATTTTATCTTTATATTTGGAGATATTTTAACGTTGTATCACGGTAAATTCATCACACATCTCCCCACCTGAAAACATGCACTACGGCAAGTTCCAAAACCAGTGATACACATAGATAAAATTACTCCTCACGCCTACCACTACTCTAATTTTGATCACAGGGGTGCCGACTGAGGAAATCTGCACCGACATTCAATGACCCTGGGATATACTCAATACTAAACTGATAAGGTTGCAATAATAAAGACCATCTCAACAATCTAGCATTTTCATGCTTAGCCTGAGATAAGAACACCAGGGGCTGATGATCCGTCTGGACCACAAAAGTCCTACCATACAGATAGATTTGAAACTTTTTTATTGCCCAGATTAACGCTAAACATTCTTTTTCGCTTGTGGAATATCCTT
The DNA here is from genome assembly GCA_024509875.1 of Oreohelix idahoensis. NCBI lineage: Eukaryota > Metazoa > Mollusca > Gastropoda > Stylommatophora > Oreohelicidae > Oreohelix > Oreohelix idahoensis. Next base: position 27,473 of record JAMPIV010000843.1, on the reverse strand, counting down.
GCTCCGCTTTATTCAATTTGCGGCTTGCATAAGCAACTGGGTTCAGTTCCCCATCGGGTGAAGATGACCTTTGCAACAGAGCCGCCCCGAGGCCTACATTACTTGCATCTGTTCTCACCACAAAGTCCTGTGTCAAATCAGGCAATTTGAGAATAGGCTTGCTAGTGAGTTTTTCCTTTAACTCTTGGAAAGCCAATTCACATTGCGCAGTCCAAACTATTTTATCTGGATGTCCCTTGCGAGTCAGATCAGTCAGAGGAGCACAAATAGAGTTAAAATTTTTGATATATTTTTGGTAAAATCCACATAACGACACGAATGATCGCACGTCCTTTTTTTGTTTGTGGTCTAGGTGCTCTCTGCAGTTTTTCCAAGTTCTTGGGGTCAGGGGTCATGTTACCCTGATATACAGTGTGTCCCAAGAATTCCAACTCTTTGCATCCAATACAACATTTTGTTGGTCTAGCAGTTAAGTTCGCCTCCCTAAGCCTATCAAATAACATTTTTAGAGAGTTAATGTGTTCTTCAAATGTCTCTGTGGCGACGAGAATATCATCCATGAAATTCGTGATACATGGGTTATTCAGGGGATCCAACAATTTGCGCATCATCCTTGAAAATACACTCGGAGCATTTTTCAATCCGAATGGTAGCATGTTGAATTCATAATGTCCTTCCGAGGTGCTAAAAGCTAAATAAGGTCTCACTTCAGGCTTCACTGGAATCTGGTAATAGCCTTTACTAAGATCCACCTTTGAAAAGTATTTTGCCTTGTTTAATCTGGCAAATAACTGTTTTGTGTCTGGTAATGGATCCACTTGTCCTTCTGTGACAGCATTCAGTTTCCTGTAATCTATGCACAGTCTATGTTCCCCAGACGGTTTCCTCAACAAAACTACACTGGAGCTAAAAGAAGATTCACTGTGTGAAATAATCCCCTCCTTCAACAAATAATCTATTTCTTCTTTCAATGCCTTCTCCTTCGCGAACGGAATAGAATAGGCTCTCATACAGATTGGGTTTGAGTCTACCAGTTTCATGTCATACTGTAGCAAATTTGTATGTCCTGGTTTATCTGTTAATACATCTGTATGTTCCTCCAGAACCTGTTGAACTCTCTCCCTCTGATTTTTAGTCAGGTGCTTACTGACTTTTACCTGTGCGGCTGTTTCACAAGGATGTAATGGGTATTCATGTGAGGTGAGTGGTTCCTTTTGCATTTGAGTTGCGATAGCCAAGGTCAGTAAGGGGTTGCTTTCCTGGAGTGGTCTGTCCAGATACTTCTTTAAAAGGTTTACATGATAAACTTTCTCCTTCCCCTTTTTGTCAATTTTATAATTTGTTCTAGACACCTTCTCTAGAACCGTATATGGACCTTGCCATCCAATTTGTAATTTATTCTGGCTGCCGGGTAGTAGAAGAAGCACCTTCTCTCCCACAGCTAGTTCTCTGTCCTTTGCCTTCCTATTAAAATATGCTGCATGTTTCTTCCTGGCTTGTCTCAAATTATCATTTGCCAGTTTCCATCCAGCTTTCAGACGAGTGGTCAGTTCGTTCACATATTGATACGATGAGGTAACAGTCTCTTCTGCCTTCTCATCTGTCCAGGTCCTTAATAATGCTTATGGACTTTTAAATTTTCATACTTATTTTTCATGGAACCCGTCGGGTCCCTTCCATTGGAAGCCTTATAATGAGGACTTTTCTTCCTAGAATCATCACTCACAAATCGACCACTACCAATTATTTCTTGGGTTTATCACCCCACTTTAGATTGCTTATGAGAGATCTTCGCTCTCTTTTATTTTCCTCCAGTTTATATAAGGCTGACCGAGGGATTGTCAGCTTATTCTGGGTTAAATTTACTCTTTGTACTCGTCGCATAGTGGCCATGTTAATCCATTCAAGTGAAGACTGGGTGTGAAAAGGGGGCTCCCATTCCACTTTGTCTACCTGATTATAATTATTTTTCCTTCCAGGCCTAAGTTTGCCCCGTGGCGTTTCTAGGTCCTGCACATATTTTCCCTTTGTGGGTGTTCCCTCATGAAATACGCCACATGCTTCTACAAAGTTTTGAATATCGACATTTACGTCGGGCCAATAGTATTTTCGAGCAACTTTTTGGCAGATGGTACCTACTTTCTCATGGTCACCATCTTTTCCAACATGTAAGCTCCTTATTAAATTTGCCCTATATACCTTGGGAAGAACTAACTGTCCGTGACCAAGGGATCTAGTTCCTGTCTTCCTGTATAGCAATCTGTCCTTCATAAAATACTCTCCCTTGCTTGGAGGTGTGTGGCATTTGGGCAACTTTTTAAAACATGGCTTGAGTGTCCTATCCTCAGCCTGCGCCTTCCTCATCTCCTCTGGATGAGCATTTATAGGTTCACCTTCTTCTTCCTTTTTCTGTGACCTGGTCTGCACTGTCGCCATGATCACGTGTCTCTCGGGATTCCCCAAGAAGACGTACCTACACCCCAATATCAGAGGGTAGATTGGTTCATCTATCACTGCTGCTCTGATTTCTCCTTCCACATAGCGAGTTTTCACCGTTATCCTTGCGATGGGAAGTGTCATGAGTGGTATGTCCTTAGTCGCCCCTTGTATTTCCACTGTTTCTGTGGTATACTGACTTGGGTGCACTAGGCTAGACTTCACAACTGAATCATAATCCAAACCTGTATCATAAAGGCACCTTATGGTGACCCCATTACAAATAACATCCTCACAAACTGGGGGGTGATAAGGTTCCTGCTGTCCATCAGGATTAACCTTTAATCTTTGAGTCCCCGACTTCATTGCAGCAATGTTTGAAGGTTTCCTTCTATAAAATTCGGTGTTATGGTTGTCTTTCTTACACCATTTTTTTCCTTGGTTAAACGGTTTTCTTTCATTATATTTTTGGTCATTGAACTGTGAGTTTCTGTCACGATAGTCATTTCTTGGCCTATCAAAGTTTGTCCTGCCTTTATTACCCTGTTCTCTGTTATCAAATTTACTAAATTGCTGGTGAGCTTTAAAATTTTCTATGTGCTTCTTTTTAGTGCCACTTACCTCTGCCTGGGCTGCCTGATACCTCTCAGCGACATTTAAAACCTCCCCCAACCTCTCTGCACCTTGTTCCATGAGAAATTTTCTCAAGTCTGGAGCCATGGACTCTCTTAATTGCTCTATCATGATCATCTCTTTAAGATCTTGGGTCTTCCCCAGAGAAGTCCATTTCTTCAAATAGGTTTCCAGTCTGGCAGAGAATTGGTGGTATGTCTCCCCAGACAACAGTTTGGCATTTCTAAACTTCTTACGATAAAATTCACCATTTTTTTCGTATCTCAATAACAAAGCCTGCTTTAGCATGTCATAATTGTCTTGGTCTTCTCTATTCATTTTAGCAAAGACTTCATAAGAAGTACCTCTCAGTCCCTGTGATAACTTTAGACTCCACCTCTCTCTCTCTCTAACCCATATGTAGTAGCTAATAATTCAAATCTACTGAGGTACCCCTCGATGTCATCGTCTTTCTCAACGAAATGGTCTAAATGAAACCCCATAGCCGATGTTGAGGCTCCCTGACTAGGCGTAGCATCTGAGGCAAAAGGGCTGGCACCAATTTCAGGAGCATGGCCTTGTAATTCCAGCTCCCTTAGTCGTAATTCGTACTCCCTTTGCAATCTTTTATCTTCTGCTTCCCTTTCGGCCGTCAATCTTTTTTCTTCTGCCTCCCTTTCGGCAGTCAATCTCTTATCTTCTGCCTCCCTTTGATGTCGTTTTTCTTCTGCCTCAATCTGCAGCCTCTTAAGTTCTTTGTCAGCCTCAATTTGTAACCTCTTCTCTTCAGCTAACCTCCTATCTTCCCTTTCAATATACTTGTCACATTCTGCAGTTACATACTGAATTAAAACCTGACCTTCCATATTCATTTCCTTCGCCGTTAGCACAGCAGCCGATCTAAATTTTGCTAGGTCAGCCATCATACAAAATAGCAATGACCAAGGTAAATCTAATTATTTAATGACTAAGGTAATTCTAATTAATTAATCAATTAACTAATTACCACTGGTTGTGAAGATTCACCAACTTTTATTTTCCCCTTTTTATTTTAAGGGACACTTTTTAAATTTTTACAATCTGTCCCCACTAGTTTAATTCTCACACCAGGAGATTCTAATATCTTTAATAAACTTAATATCCCGGACGAGCCCCCAATATTTGTAGTGGTTTTTGATGGTATTGTATGGTTGTGATGTTACCTAGTGTAATGTATGAGGTCAGCTGTGAAGGCTCCTGAGATAAATGTTTATGGGAATTACAGAAGGCCCTTCTTACTACCACTTACGACCTCAAACATATCTCTTTTACTATTATGAATGTAGCTACGTTAAAAAAGTCTAGGGTACTGAAATGTAATGTGTTGTAGTAGAATATACAAACACACACAGATAATTAATAAGTCTAATAATATTAATAAGACCTATAACACACTGAACTAACTCAGACTGTTTTAGTTTCAATATTAAAATTTTTTCTAAATTTATTTGTTCTGAACCAATGTTTTATTTTGGTCAGAACACATGAAATGTTATGGAGTTATAAATGGAATGCATAAATATATGGCATAATAAAATGGAATTTGTGTACATAGGTATTTTATAAGACTGGTTAATATTAATTATATTTATAATGTCTCTGGGAGAACCATTACTGGATGTGCTGTTGGGGTGGTGTCATCACACCCACTCTGTGACTAGAACAAGCTTTGTCCATTGTCTTATAACTGTAATAAATGTATCTTTCCCAAAATTCAGTATATTTGTGATGGGGAAATATTTATAAATCTTTAGGAGTATGGTGAATCCTCAGCAGGCCACTAATCACTCATCTTGTCTGTGAAGATCTGATGCTGGATTCCGGTGGCCCACTCCTCTCGGTAGCTAGAATACAATGCTAGACTGCACCGACACAACTGTTAGGCGGCACACACATCTGCTTGTGTAATCTTGATTGCTTATGTGGCACTACCCTAGTGCCACAACAGAAACTCACAAATCTGAAACAAAATTTGTGCACTGTGTCAGTACTCTATTTACTGCACCACTCTTACACACAGCACAACACATCAACATTACACAGAATGGGTCAGATCTCTCTGACCACACAGCACATCTTACCCAGTTGTTTTCATATAGTACTAGTTCCCCAAGACTGCATTGCATCTGAGATATGTTCAATAGTTTCCTTTTATTCAATAAGATAGGTGATATGTTCCCACTGATCTCAATAATAGATCCGCCTTCCACAGTCTTAGTTAGGCGTCCATATATTTTGTTTGTCTCTAGACCCTGAACTTGGGCTGGGGACCTAGAGCGAACACTTACTTGTCGTAATCATTTTATATGATATGGCAGTATCAATCACTCGAAATATTAAAATATATAAAATAAATGCTTTCATTCTTACCAGAATTCAGAATTGAGAACACAGTTGATTGCTAGCAAAACTCAGCTGAGCTGCTGGCTATATGATGGCGTCCCACTAAATGTATGTAATATCTTCTGGGAAAAACACCACAGGCAATACCCAACTGTGTCCCTGGTGTCGTGTGAAATTCTAATCCACATATATAAATTAAAACGTAAATGTAAAGCCTAACAAATAAATTTAATAAAAGGAAAGAAGAATGGTAAAGAACAGTGCTGTCACAATGACTGTACTCGAAATCCCCCTTGTTTTCTCCTTCGTCTGCAAATTGTAATGTTTCACGTTGATAGTAAAAGCCTACTGCTTCAATACCCGCTTTCTACGATAAAACGTGTACTGCCTTTCTAAGAAAAACCTTGAGATACGCAAGCTGACCTATATTTAATATTCCATTCATGTCATTTTATACACTAAGTTACCATAAACGAAAGACAGATGGACTAAGGATAGAAAGAAAGGGAGGGGCTGAAAGCCGGAACGCAGGCAATACTACCACAGTCACGCGATACACAATTAATGCCACCCCTAACACGCATGTAAGGCCACAAGCACTAACTTTTTTTCAAATCGACAGTGATAAAAAACACTACCCATACGAGAGTTAGGTTTTAAAAACTTACAAAACGCTTATTAGGAAACATGACATTCTACTGTTTTATGTCTGAAATCCTGACATTAGTATGACAGTACAGCAGACACCATAACGTTTGGAAGTGAGGAGGTGGCAACAGCACGACTATCCTAGAAGAAAATGCATATTTTGAACGCAGCCACTTAGCTCCTTTAAATTTGTATATTTGGGTTCCTTAGGACTTGCTGACAAAGAATATGTTAAGTGTTACGCAAATAGTCTAGGAATTAACAAATTATAGCCAAAAGAAATAGTGAGGGTGTCAGACAACCCCAAAATCAGAATCGCTCAGTGGCAGATTTTAAAACCACCACTGTACGGGAAAGAGGTCCCCATGTTAAATCCTATTTGATTGGATAGAAGTAAATGTAAGGCTAAACACGATTAGTCGGGCTATAAATACTATCTTTTGTTGTTAGGGGAGACGGAAGGAAGGGTACTTTTATTTGAAAAGCTGTGTAAACATGGCACGATTGGTTAGACCCGCCAATATAGTCAATCAGAGGCGTCAGGTCAGCACCACATTTTCAAATAAACTTACTAAAGAATCAGTGCGTTGAGCGCCAGTGCATATTTTTCTAAATAAAAGCCTGGGACATCGGCAGATCGAAATTGTGCTATATTCATTGCCAGTCAACGTAACTGTGTATTATTCCATGAATTGTGGTAAGCTTGAAATATTTGATATCTTTTTAATGAAAATTGAATGTAAATTGATAATTTATGTCTGTATATATGTGTGGTTCAGTAGCGAACATGAGGTAAAGCCTATATAGTGCTCCAACCTGAACAGAAGGTGTCGGAGGAAAGTAAAACTACATGGAATTGCTAAACAGTACACTGACACCTATCTTATTGACTAGAAAGAAATAATGCTGGAATTGCAGAGGCGTAGTAACCATTAGGGAGGAGTATACTGGTGAAAATTGTTTCAGATGAAGATAGCAGTTGGCCTACCGCTCTGAACTCAGTGTTTGTTATGTATTGTGTTCAGTCTGGAAATTTATTATAAATTAGTTCTGAAATAGGAGGTACAACCTTCTTGTTTCAGGGACCGTGGTCCTAAAGTTATTGAGCAGCACCTGGTCTGAGCTTTGCTGAATCTAGAGGCTGACAGCATACTCCTGGGTCCAGATAGTGACCGGTGAGGTGTCTCCAGAACACAGGGAGGCTATCGAGCAGAGGAGTCTTTCCTGCCGCCATCACGAAAGATAAGCGTCTGTGGCCAGAGGAGCTCAACATTATGCCCCCCCCCCCCCCCCTCAAAAATTGACTCTATAATAAAACAGAGGGAAAATACATTGTTTAAATTGATAGGAACTGTGAACTTTTCCCCATACTATTTCCAAGATAAACAAACACTTGAAGTCATGATGACAAATAACAACATAGCTTGAAAAAACAAAACCAGTATTACCTCATAGTACTACTACACAACTGACACACATAGGATAATATTAATAAAATATGTCACTACAAGGTTCATATTGATAAATTCTGTACATATAAATTGTGATTACAATTGATTGTGATTCCTGGTTCACTTTGTAGTTGAATCAGGACATATATATTAGTGAAAGTAATTAATACATATTTAGATTTGAAACTTTACCAGTGACTCATTTAAGATAGTCTTATAGAGTGTTAAATGTGTGTGAGTGTCAGTGTTGTCAAGTGTGGTGGAATAAATTAAATTGTTTATCTGTCTGTTGTTGTTGTGACTTACACTTCATCATATACATACCCTAGACATTTAACGTAGTCATCACAATATTCCAGAATAATTCTGACTGAGGTATAATGTGGTAGCAAGTAAGGTTATCTGTAAAACACTACACCTATTAGATACAGATACCTTCACAGCTGATCTCAGTCAGTACACTAAGTCCCCTATAAATATTTATAACATCCCACTTTACCACACCTGGACAGAATTGTATCAAAATGGCAAAAATGCGCGTCTCTGTCCCGCTAATATGATTACATTTGTCCAATCACAGACTTCCCCCCTAACTTTTTCAAATCTACAACCAATAGTCAAATTTCAGTCAGATCTCAGTCAAGTATGTATTATTGTCTGTTGGTCCGTCTGTCTCTACTTGGTTTTTCACAAAAACACACTTGGTTCTTCATGCAATACCCTACACAAATCTGCCTCCTAAGTTATTTTTAGCCACAATTCTCCACCTTCCCCCTCTCGTCCATTACAGCTTGATTTTTGCATTTACGTGTCTCAAGGACGAAAATTTGAAACTTTAGTGAACAGTACAGTCGCTAGTCTGATATGAACAACACAGTCTTTTGTCAATATCTCCCTTGTTATCTATCCGTCTGTATAATTTAAAGTATATTAGTTCTCTGCTTAAGATGGGCTATCAAACTAGCTAGGTTTTATATTCATAACTCTATTATTAAGAAAAAACATATTTTTTCTCAAGTTTATTTTTTTGAAATTTGTTCGAGAACCTTCTCTACGGCGTTTGCCGCTGAATTCAAATAAAACGACCAAGTATCGACAAACGTCCAAGAAATGACTGTTTCGAATAAGAGCTAAGGTCCTTTTTGTCCATTTCCTTACATTGTGTCAACTAGTGACGTGAATTTTTTTTCTTTTACTACCAATTGCGTCTTTTTGCCGTTCTAGATTCAAACACGTGTTCAGTCATATTTTTTCCTTTTTTGATCTCCGTTTCACTCCAGTCTACAAAGGGTAAATCGTTTCGTCTGCACGTCTAACTAGTTAGTTTAAATGGCGGTAGGAAATGCGGGCATGGGCGAGCATGTCTCCTAGTATCCTACGCATTATTTTATCCCTACATTTTATCTTTATATTTGGAGATATTTTAACGTTGTATCACGGTAAATTCATCACAGGCAGTTCAGCCTATTAATGACGCAATCACTTCTGTTGTTCCCCTATATATCAGTATTGGTCAGTCCAACAAGACAAAGACCTTAATACTGTGTCCAGTATGATAGTAGACTTAGAACAGTAAGAACAGGACAGAGGGTAGGTTTGGTATTGTATAAACATTTATAACACATAAGGAAGGGAAACCACGAGGCCTGTAAACAGTAAATTAATATGAAACAAATATAAAGGTATGTTATAAGGCACTCGTAGGAAATAAAGAAGTAGAACACTAGACAACAGAAAAACAACAGACATGAGTGGCTTACCCAGGATTTGAACCCTGGACCTTCCGTGCGACAACACCGCCTAGCTATGCAAGCGAATCACACTGTCCTCCCTGCCATCTACGCATCCCCAAAAAAAGGATGTTTCAATGACAGGTCATTAGTGCGAATGGTAAACTTCCGGTGTTATGTATAGAGGTTCGCACTAATGACCTGTCATTGAAACATCCTTTTTTGGGGATGCGTAGATGGCAGGGAGGACAGTGTGATTCGCTTGCATAGCTAGGCGGTGTTGTCGCACGGAAGGTCCAGTGTTCAAATCCTGGGTAAGCCACTCATGTCTTTTGTTTTTCTGTTGTCTAGTGTTCTACTTCTTTATTTCCTACGAGTGCCTTATAACATACCTTTATATTTGTTTCATATTAATTTACTGTTTACAGGCCTCGTGGTTTCCCTTCCTTATGTGTTATAAATGTTTATACAATACCAAACCTACCCTCTGTCCTGTTCTTACTGTTCTAAGTCTACTATCATACTGGACACAGTATTAAGGTCTTTGTCTTGTTGAACTGACCAATACTGATATATAGGGGAACAACAGAAGTGATTGCGTCATTAATAAGCTGAACTGCCCATGGTAAACTTCCGGTGTTATGTATAGAGGTTCGCACTAATGACCTGTCACTGAAACATCCTTTTTTGGGGATGCGTAGATGGCAGGGAGGACAGTGTGATTCGCTTGCATAGCTAGGCGGTGTTGTCGCACGGAAGGTCCAGTGTTCAAATCCTGGGTAAGCCACTCATGTCTGTTGTTTTTCTGTTGTCTAGTGTTCTACTTCTTTATTTCCTACGAGTGCCTTATAACATACCTTTATATTTGTTTCATATTAATTTACTGTTTACAGGCCTCGTGGTTTCCCTTCCTTATGTGTTATAAATGTTCAGACTACACTGGCTTGGCCATGTCCACCGCATTGGAAGATGGTCGCATCCCTAAAGATATCTTCTACGGACAACTGACAGATGGCAAAAGAACAGTTGGGCGACCGCAGCTGAGGTTCAAAGATGTGTGCAAGAGAGACATGAGGGCACTGGACATAAATTCAGCAACCTGGGAGGATGAAACTGCCGATCGCATGAAGTGGCAACACCTACGGCGATACCTCAAATTGTGCGAAAATAAGCTCTCAAAACAAGCAGAACGGGGGGGGGGGGGGGGGCACGCAGAAAGGAACACCAGGAAAAACAGCAGTTAAAGGCTACCACCTCATGGCAAGTTGACACCCAAGAAGATGTACAGACAATGGTAAAGAAATCCAGACGAACTATTTCATGACACTGCAAAATTAAGACGTCGCACATATAAAAAGAAATCTGCGTCTCCTCACGCTGCTTTAGGGAGTATGTATAGTATAAGAAAAAGTAAACTGATTGGTGAATTGTGCGTCCTGAAGAGGACTGTGATGCTTCCACATGAGCTCCTGTTTGGCAAGACATCTTGTCTCACCTCCACTAGCATCAGTTCATTATCATAATCCTTATCATTATTAAGGAGTATAGATCTTTAACAAACTCATACAAAGCCTTCTTGTCCTGTGCCTTCAAATCCAGGTCTTTCCATTTATGCGTTATCCCTGTCATGTCTGTCTTGAGTGTTCCCTTCTCCATGTAGTGGCAGATATTACCATCATCATATTTATATCACATTCTCTATTGTCACCATCACTATATCCACCACAATCTGAATAACGTTTTTACTACCAGCAGCAGTTTTAACTACCATGCTGGGGAGCCGCGCTGGCGTAATTGTTACCACTGCACTGGCGATCGGGTGATCCAGGTTTGCGCCCTGGCGAGAACATTTGAAGCAGTGTCTTCGACCGGGACTTGGACTGGATTAATTCGAGTACTGGCGAAGACATTTGAAGAAGTGCCTTCGACCAGGGGACTGGAATAACCCGAGCGGCTCCTGAACACAAACCCTCTGTGGATGGGAAGGTGCGAAGCTCCTGACTGGGTTGGAAGGAAAGTCCATAGGCTCCCCAGCCTCGCAATGCCATGAAATTTGTTTCATGTCATTGGGCCGAAGGGCTGAAAGCCCAAGTGTCGCTGGTTAGGAAAAAAAAAAACTAGCTGCTACTTGATGTCACCTCGACCATCACCAGAATCAGTATCACAATTAACAATCACCAGTATTTATCACCAATGTGTCAGCGGGTTCAGAAAGAATATTAACTGTAACCTTCCAAGCATGTCAAATAAGGCGATAAAGAAGGGTTGGGAATACAGCAGGCTACCCCATCCCGCATAAATATTAAGCTACAAAACTTCAACATTCATACCCTACTGGTCAAATGAGTCATTACAAGTCAACTAAAGAAAATAAATCACCTCAGCAATCCAAGACAGAAGAAGGTCCTCTGGTAAAGAGGCTTTTAATGAAGTCCAGAAATAGCCTAAAGGAGTCTGGAATGCTGACTCATCATTTTTCTCCTAGGAAAATCTCTAGATTTCTCATCTGGAATGTTCATACATTAAATGAAATAATATCTGCAGAAGAGAATTGGAGAGATAAATGAAAAGGGATGAGGAAAAATTGGAAAGATCTATCTTGAGCTGATGGCATGGAACAGAAAGGCTTGGTATACTCGTACGTTTGTTGATACCCAACTTTCCTTGGCCAGCTGAACGGTAATTAATGCATATTTATTAAAAAACATAAAATCAGAATTGTGACACCAAAATATATTGCTGTCTTCATATTACATTTTATTTTGTCTTCTTATTCTTTGGACATTGGCCACTGACTGGCAAAGCAATCACAGACCATCACGACTGGTGGCATCTTGTAGGGCAGCAACAAACTATCTCTACTTTGCTCGGTGACAGCCATCTCTCATGTGGTGTCCCAACTCTGGTTCATACTTAGCATCTCTGCCTCCATTGTTCTTCACCAGGTGGCTTCTGGTCGTCCTTGCTTTCACTTTCCTTCTGGAGTCTATAACATGGTAGTTCTGGTGATGGTGTCTGGGTCTCTTCTGAGGATGTGGCCAACCCAATTCCAGCGTCTACCCGCTATGATGGTGCGCATGTCTTCTTGATGGCTCCGTGTTGGCAGTTTATTTTTGTATAATAACAATAGAGGAATGTGACAATCACACTGATGAAAAATGAATAATATCAGCACAGTAATGAAATAATGATTTCAGTAATTACATGAATATGATACAACAATGTTGTGGAATGTGACAATAATTATATAGAGAATAACAAAGTCGACGATAATACGAATTATATTTCACGATGTAGTTAAGATTCAAAACTTGAATAAACAGTTCTTACAACAACATAATCATGCTAGCCAGACATCAAAACAGTTATGCATGCATTCATTAACTTTACACTCTCAAGCTGCATTATGCCTTCAATGAAATGTATGCCAAGTTCTTTGTCCCATGCCACCTGCCCAAGGTCTTCTTTATCCCAATCATTTCTGCGACCAGAATATGTTTTTTGGTTTCCCTCTACCTATCTTACCCTGGGGATTCCAGCACAGGGACTATCCTGTAAGGCTGCCAACAGGTTTCTTCAGTGTGTGTTATTTCCAATGCCAGCATTTTCTTATTTTCTCTTGTTCCACTGGTACTTATCTGGTTATTGTCATCAGGTCCACATCGGTGGTCTTGTCTTTTATACTGAATTCATTTATTCTTTCATGCCTTTTACTAATTAATTTCAAATAATGCAACATTGTAACAGTAGAAAAATAGCATACTCACATTCACAGTATCAAATTATAATGGAAAAAAAAATTTGTTCAAAATTATAAAAATCATCACTGAAACCTGTTCCAAAGATGAGCAGCAAAGTAAGCTAAGCTTATCTTGAATAAGTCTTGCCTAGGCTTGGACACTTGTAATTTGTCCACCTGTAGACTGCATCTTTCATTGCATTTGAAAATGGACCAAAGATACTCTGGGGCTTTCTGGGACAGGATTTTGTAAACAAATTTGGCTTTGTTGAAAAGGAAGAGCTTTATTAGGGGCAGTATTTTATTATATTTATATAGATCTACACACTGTCAGAGGGAGGAATAGGTTTGAGGGGTTGCCTCCTCGAGAAAGACGCAGATGTCAACATCACATCTTTATTTATTTATTATTGTACCTGTCTTGTCTTTTTTATACACATTCTTATCTTTTATTATCTCTTTCTCAGAGTCAAATAACTATCTGACTTCTGAAAATGAGTGTTTATTTCTTGATTTATATTTTATAGCTATCAGTCTTGTCTTTTTTTAAAATTCATATAGTATTCTTTCATGATCTCTCTTAGAGTTACACATCTGTTCGACTTCTGAAAATGATGTTAGTTTAAATGTGCATAGAACAGAGAATAACTGCATAATGTGTATGAACATTTAAAAAAATTATTTTTACTTTTTTATCCAAATCCATTCGTTCTTACGTAGATCCCCATGTTCTCTCAGTGTTTTAAATATACAAACATAGGAATGGTTAGGCTCAAGAGAGTATGCTCACTGTGTATTACTGCCCAGTTTCTTACATAATGTTATGTTTTGCACACTTTCATGTTTTTGTGTGGCAAATTCACATGAATTTATCCAAATTTGCTTTATTGGGGGATCAGAGTTCCATAAGGTTTCTCTCAGAAAGTTTAATTATTAATTTGCTATGGCCAGTCTCCTTATGACCTCTTTTGAGCAGTCTCCATTGTTGGAGTCAAGATATTCAAAATTTGTGACATTTTTAATTTCGTTTTCATTGATGGTAATTTTTGGTTGGCATTTTGTTTTGTCAGTGGACATAATCTTTGGTTTTTGTGTGTGTGTGTGTGTGTTCAGAAAAAGGTTCTGATCCTCACTGTGTCTTTTGACAGACAGGATTAACTGTTCTAGTCCCTTGGCACTGTTTGAAAGAATAACTGTGTCATCTGCGTACCTGAGTTCTGGGATCGCATTTCCACCAATTGTGAACAGATCGCAATGTTCACATTCTTGGTCACTCTGAACATTTCTCATTATATTTTCTGCATAGATGTTAAACAAGTATGGCGAGAGGATGCAACCCTGTCTTACTCCCCTTTTCACCTCAAACCATCCTGATGTTTCTCCCGCTACTCTGACAGCTGCTTGTTCATAGTATAGTGTTTCAATCAGATGGATCAAATGCGCTGGAAATCCCATGTCTCTCATGATGTTCCACAATTTCTGATGTTGTACGCAGTCAAAGGCCTTTTTGTAATCTACAAAACAGGCATGAAGATCTACATTGTATTCTCTGCATTTCTCGAGGATGTTTCTCACATTAAAGATGTGATCTCTCGTACCTCTGCCTTGTCTAAAACTCGCCTGTACTTCATGTATTTCATGTTCTAACTTTCTTTCTATCCTCTTCATGATAATCCGCATATATATATATATGGCTTCTATTTGACATGGGCTTCTACTTGAATGTGGGCTAGTGAGATTCATCTCCAGTATTGCAGTTTACCCTAAGAACAGCTGTATCTGCATTTAATAGTTCTCAAAATTCTTCGTAGTGATAATTCACACTTACATTTATGACCTCTGAGGTCACGGCTTCAACTGCTGTTCTTGTCCTTCCTCTTGACTGCACTAATTTTTATTTACGTTAAAAAACCGTATGCATTGAAAAAACATGTTCGTTCAAAACGTCATGAATGCTAGCATACTCCATTGTGCAGATGTGGTGATTCCATAAATAAAAACATTATTAGTAAATAATAATAACCAACTTTCAAAAACTTCAAAAGACTTACATTTGTTAACACAAAGATCTATTCTTGCAAAAATAAAATTACACAAACAAGTCACTATCTGTCAAGTTCTGCACTCCAGTTCAACCATCAAAACTACTACACAGGTGAAACACCATAACTGCTCAAAACAAATATAAAGAAAAATGAAAGGTGTTAAAAGTCAAATTACCAAGTTCAAGGTGAAAGTAACAGTAGCAACTCGAGCATAACAAATAAAGGAAAACACAAGTTTTAGAGATACACTTTCATTACTATTACCAAAACCACTAAAAAATTTTTTAATTGGATTGTTGCTTCCAAGGCTACAAGTACATATTGCAGCAAAGCTAGAGCAATGTTCACAATTATTGTGTACAACTTCACCATGTTCTGTGATTCTTTTGTAGCTGTAAATGTGTAAAAATTCATGTTTTCAGCTTTAAATTTTGAAAGTTTATAATGTACCACGATAGAGGTTTGTGTGCAAAATTTCAGCTCCCCAGGCTGTATGAAACATTGTGACCCAAGGGTTAAAAGATTTGATACATCCAAACAACACTCATATCAAATAAAATTTAAAAAGTGCTTTAAAAACATTTGTAACTGACAATCTGTGAACACCTCTACCATGGTGGAGAAGGCACCTGTCTGAATTTGCTCATATTTCGTCGATGTGAACAGAAATGTTCAAGCAAAGCATTTCTTGATTTTTCTCATTCCTGATATCAATGATTGCATCGTAGTCACCCTGGTGAAAAATTAATTTTTATCAAAGATTGTAGTAATGGCTTCAGGGATGTTTTAAGAATGTACATGGAAGTTATTATAAGTTAGCCGCAACAACATCACTATGAGATGGCAGAAACATCATCATTAGGAGTTAGCAGAATATCATTACTAGGTGTTAAAAGCAAAAGCAACATTATAACTATGAGATAACAGTAACATCATCAATATGACATAACAGCAACATTATCACTATGACACAACAGCAACATTATCACTTTGAGATAACAGCAACATCATCACTATGACACAACAGCAACATTATCACTATGAGATAACAGCAACATTATCACTATGAGATAACATCAACATCATCACTATGACACAACAGCAACATTATCACTATGAGATAACAGCAACATCATCACTATGATGCAACAGCAGCATTATCCCTATGAGATAACAGCAACATTATCACTATGAGATAACCGCAACACCATCAATATGACACATCAACAGCAACATTATCACTATGAGATAACAGCAACATCATCAATATGACACAACAGCAGCATAATTACTGTGAGATAACAGCAACATCATCACTATGACACAACAGCAACATTATCACTATGAGATAACAGCAACATCATCACTATGGCACATCAACAGCAACATTATCATGATTATGGGTAAAGCACATAGAACAGGTTGGCTTTGGCTAGAGGTACTTAAGCTGTGGGATGTTCCTCCCTAGGGGAAGTGCAAAGAAGATACAAGAAGGTGTGAGGTGTCTCTTAGAAAATGTATTGCAATTGCTTTTTCACTGAATAAAATTCTAAAGTTTAGAATTACACTGCATACTTTGATTTTTATGTATGTTTTTTTAAAAATGAAACACCGCTCAGGTTCACATTTTCATAACCTGCAAGGTCAAGTGTCTGTGCGTAACACTATGCAGTGCCATCTTTTGATGACCTATAGGTAACCCATTAAGTGCCAGTGTGTAATGCTATGCTTTCAAAATTTGCCATAAAGATGTGCTAGAATCTTATCATCATTATCAGCTGCCATCTCCACAATGAAGATTGGCTCTAATGGATCTCCAACGTCTTCTGTCTCTTGTCTTGGTGGTGCACTCTGATAGACTCTTTCCTGTCCATCTCTTGATGTTATCTTCCCACTTATAGCGCTGTCTTCCCCTCGCACGTTTGCCTTTAACTCTCCCTTCTATTATGGTCTTCTGTAAGGTGTTATGCCTTTTTACGTGGCCAATGTATTTTAGCTGCCTAACTTTGATCTCCCTCATTAGTTCTCTTTTCATAGATAGATTTTGTAGGACCTCCTTATTTGTTTTCTTCTCTTTCCATGAGATGCCCCATTATTAACATCTTAATAATGTATTGATTGGTTTGCTGATTAATTCGGGGAAGGACAGGAGGTGTGATCATTAAGTTCAACCTCAGTTGAGGTCTGGGTAAAATGGTTAAGAATCCCTGGTTTAGACAGAGCTGGCTAAAGGTGATTTATAACATGCTGAAAGGTGAAAAAAGATGAACATTAGAATGGTAAAAGTTGATGCTGCTGTTGATGATGTTGACAATTTTGAAGTCACCATTATTGATGATGTTGACAATGTTGAAGTTACCATTACTGATGATGATGCTGAAGGTGCTGATATCATTATTGCTCAATCAATCAATACCCTTTAGCTCCTCGAGGAGCATAGGCCTTCAACAAACACATGCCAAGTCTTCCTGTCCCGTGCCATCCGCTCAAGTTCTTTCCATGTTTTCCTCATCATTTTCACCTCTGTATCCAGCTCTCTTCTCCATGTGTTTTTTTGTCTACCTCTGCCTCTCTTTCCCTGTGGATTCCAGAACAAGGACTGCCTTGTAATGCTATCAACAGGTTTCCTCAATGTGTGTCCTATCCATCACCAGCGTCTTCTTCTCAGTTCTTGTTCCACTGGCATTTGTCTGGTTCTTGTCATCAATTCCAAATTTGTGACTTTGTCATACCATTTCAGTCCTTCTATTCTAAGCAAGCACCCGTTTATAAAAGTCTGTAGCTTTTTAGTTGTTGTTTTTGTTGCTCTCCATGTCTCAGAGCCATACAATAGGACTGACTTGACATTTGAGTTGAAGATTCTTATTTTTGTGTTGGACTTGATTTCTCTTGTTCTCCATATGTTTCCAAATGCAATGAAAGCTCCTCTTGCTTTTTGTATTCTTATTTTGATATCATTGTCTGTCCCTCCAAAGAAAGCCATAAAGCTTCTGAAAGATGGAAAAGCAACTGGTCCAGATGGCATTCCAGCAGAGGCCATCAAAACAGATATTGATACCTCTACAGAGATATTATACAAACTACTTGGCAAAGTCTGGGAGAGAGAGGAAATTCTGACAGAATGGAAGGAAGGTTATCTGTTCAAGTTGCCTAAGAAGGGAAATTTACAAGAGTGCACAAATTATAGAGGAATAATGTTACTATCAGTGCCAGGAAAAGTATTAAACAGAATCATCCTTGAGAAATTAAAAGAGTCCATAGACAAGCAACTGAGAGATGAACAAGCAGGTTTTCGACAACATAGATCCTGTACAGACCAGATAGCCACATTGAAAATAATAGTTGAACAAAGTCTGGAATGGAATTCACCACTTTACATTGGATTCGTGGACTACGAAAAGGCATTTGACAGTGTAGACAGAGAATCACTTTGGAAACTGATGAGGCATTATGGAGTTCCCATGAAGATCATTAACTTAATAATAAGGAAGACCTATGAAGACATGACATGCAGAGTTCTTCATGAAGGACAACTTACAGAACCATTTAGGATAAGAACAGGAGTGAGACAGGGATGCCTCTTGTCTCCATTTCTTTTCTTACTAGCAATAGATTGGGTTATGAAAACATCGACATCACACAACAGAAATGGAATCCAGTGGAATCTGACTAAACAGCTTGATGATCTGGATTTTGCAGATGACTTGGCTCTTTTGTCCCATAAACATAATCAGATGCAAGAGAAACTGAAAATTCTCAATGAGAGGTCACAACTAGTGGGCCTGAAAATACACAGGGAAAAGACAAAGATTAAGAGAATAAATGCAAGAAATGAAAACAAGACTGAACTTGAAGAAACGCCACTAAAGGATGTAGAATCATACACATATCTTGGTAGTAATATATCATTATTGCAGAAAGCCTATCATTCCATGCTCTCCTTGCAGAAAGCCTACCATTCCATGACCCCCTTGCAGAAAGCCTATCATTCCATGCTCCCCTTGCAGAAAGCCTATCATTCCACGATCCCCTTGCAGAAAGCCTATCATTCCATGATCCCCTTGCAGAAAGCCTATCATTCCATGCTCTCCTTGCAGAAAGCCTATCATTCCAAGATCCCCTTGCAGAAAGCCTATCATGCTGATCCCTTGCAGAAAGCCTATCATTCCATACTCCACTTGCAGAAAGCCTATCATTCCATGCTACTACAACAGCAGTTTCTGTAGCAACTTGTGTTACATGATGATGTTGCCATGTCCTATGCACAATCCCATGTTAGCTGCCTCTTATGTGGCTTGCCAGATGGAACAGTAGTCCTATTCTTTCTCTGTCTTCCCCAGAGATCCCCGTGAACTACATGGGGCATTGTCATTGCTGATGGTCTTAAAATGATGATGATGATGATGAAAATATTTTACTGTCATTGTTGGTGATGCTGAAAATGATGATGGGAACACATATATTAATGACGATTATAATGGCAAACATATACAGCTGTGTCACATCTTATACACATTTAAATTACGCAACTTCAGTTTTATGCATTCACAAAATGATAAAGAAAACTAAAAAATATACATTTTGGTTGCACGATGGACAGCTCCTTACTCTATGCTCCATAAGCCTTCATTGGCTTTCCCACAAGTGTCTTTCGGTTTGAATGTTTCTTGTATATTGGTGGTTACTACATCGTGTCATTCTTGTGTAAGTTTAGTTATGTGTCACACAACATGTCTCCCCAATGGAAGTCTACCGCCTTATTTGGTGTTCAGTTTAAAAATATAAATATCACAAAATTGAAAATAAAATTCACTAAATACCCTAATTATAACTGATAAGTAGGTTGAACAGGGTAGATCAAGATGGTGGATGAAGGGAGGCAAATGAAGATCACACGGTTTGCTAGTCTGCTCTCCTCTTGCTTTGTTAAAAAAAAAAAACCGGTGACCTCTCTTGGCATATAGAAACAACTGACATCTAACTGGACTTTCTGAGAGATGATATTTCATGTTGCATGTGGCATGTAAATGGTTTTAATGAACCTTGCATCACTGCCATCAAGATGATTTTGTTAATACCATCAAGAACGTAACTGAAGAATTAGTTGAGGGCCGTCAAGAAACCCAAAGAGTTAGAAGAGCTGTAAGATTTTCTACAAAAGCTGGAGATGAGTATAGCAAAGAAAAAAGTATGTAGTATTTAAAGATGCTGTACCAAGCAATGTTTGACCAGCAGACGATAAAAGAGTGATAGAAGCTGCCAATTTTACATTGTTATTTTATAAATCACAAGCAGAAGATAAGCTTAAGCAGTCAAATCCGTAAATAGGAAAAAATGAGCCAATCATTTTTGTCTGTACTAGGTCTCCATCACTCAAGCAAGTCCCACCATCTTCTCAATATCAAGCTTAGATAAATACGAAAAGTTGAAGAAAAAAAATTAATATTAAAATTATTTATTGCCTGCAAAATTTGCCTGACTAAAGCACAGGAGGGGGAAATCACATCCTGTGAGATGAGATGTTTAAGAAAAGCTATTACATATTATCATGAGAGACAGAATGAGAAATAATAACATCAGAAAAATTGCAGAACTACATCATAGAAACACAGAAACTCAAGTGATGTGGCCATCTCATGAGAATGGAGCCCAATAAATTACCATTATGTGCATACAAACAAGAAGATCTGGATTTAGAGCATGGGAAAACCAAGAGACATAATGACAGACACCATCATTGACATCCTACAGCAACACACTTGGCTCAAGATCACAAACTTCAGCTCCAAACTACGCTTCACGGCAACAGTAGAGGAAAAAGGAAATTAAAGCCTGCACATTACGCATGCTTTTCCATCTCTGTCTTGACATTTGGTAAAGCCAATTTTAAGAAATAGACAACTTGAAAAGCAAATCTGTCTAACCTACAGTATTTGTGGGATGGGATGGGCAGGTGTGCTTTTCAATTTTTTTATCTCCTTAAGTGTACTTTCACAAAATAAATCATTTTCAGAATACTCAGAGTTACCTTGAGTGTAAAAAATATTTATTTTCCGCCATTCAGCACATCTTTTTTTGAATGTTTAATGAACTTTTATTTTCAAATGAAGATAAAAAACAAAGGCCTATTCTAAGCAGAGGAAGGTAAACACTTCATATTGCTTTTTGTATACTTCTATTGTGACAAATGTTTCTTTTGAGAAAGTCTTCTACAATATCCACATAATTTTAGTTTTTTTTTCCCCAATGAGGAACAAACAAATAGGTATCCACAAAAATAAATATTATGCAAAAATTAATAAGAACAAATCTAATATACTTCATATAGGATTTTCAAAGGTAATTCTGACTACATGCGGATTCAGGCATTTTGATTGGTCTTCTACAACCCCTAAGCAATATGCAACAGCTGTAATAATGGAGAACATAACACTGAGAATATAACTCTATGCACTTACTGGGAAGCTGGTCAGAGAATGTAAGCTGGTAATGTTGTGTCTGAAGCCAACTTTTGCTGTGTAATGAAAAATAAAGTAAGAATTTACAACAATTACAACAAAAAAAGGTCACTGTCATTATCTACTTTGGCACTGACAAAGAAATAATAATTGCAATAACAACTTAAATTAAACATTTGAAATTATAATCAAAACTACTTCCTGTCATCAACTCCAGGTCTTTCCATGTCTTCCTCATCATTTTTCATCAATCTCCAGTTCTCTTCTCCTTGTGTTTTTTCAGTAAACCACCCCTGCTTTCTTTTACTCTGGGGGTTCCAGAACTAGGACTGCCTTGTAATGCTATCAACAGGTTTTTCTCAATGTATGTCCAATCCATCGCCAGCGTCTTCTTCTCATCTCTTGTTCTGTTCGTTCGTTCGTTCTTGTTCCATTTCCATTAGCACTTGCCGGGTTCTTGTCATCAGTTCCATGTTAATGATCTTGTCATATCGTTTCAACCCTTCTTTTCTATGTAAGCACATTATTTTCTATGTTTTTTTTTTGGTTGTTGTTTTTGCTGTTCTCCATGTTCTTCAGGAGATGGCAGAACTTAAATCACAATCTCAACTAATTCTGTCCTAGGCAGTTCTTATGTTTTACCCAAATATATGTCAATACTTTCCCCCCAGAGGTCATGTTTTAAAACAAACAGTTAACAAATTATAGGAGAAAATATATCATATATACATAAAACCATTGTAAATTCAGTGAAGATTGTATCCAATGGATTGTGCACTTGTTGAAGCATTTAGCCAGATTTTCAAGTGAGTTTATCAGATATTTTAATCTCTTAGGGCTGTTTTTATTCAGAGGCCATCTGTAACGGTTACTATTTGTTTTTCTGTAAGTGCGTTGCCTTCAATAAAAGTTTCTGCTGCCTGTTTCAGAGCTTCTTCTTCAGTATGGAAGTTATTGCAGTATTTGCCAGTGGCGACTGCCATCGAGTGGAATCTGTTCTTTAATTTAATGAGGATTCCAGGCTCCTTTCCCACCACTTCTGAATTGTAAGGCTGATCTGCAACAAATAGTTTTGTTTTTTATATCATGTAAATGCAGACATAAGGGAGTCTGACCGTAATAAACAGGTGTACAATACAGCCCATGGTAGAATAATGTATCATATTGTGTCATGCTGTATGGTTGATGGGGTACAATGAGTTTTCTCAAACCAAACACGAGTATAAGCATTTTGGCTTTTGTCACAACTTTATACAGTACAGCATCATCAGCTGCCATCTGCACAACAAAGGTCAGTTGCAATGGATCTCCAATGTCTTCTGTCTATTGTCTTGGTGATGCACTCTGAAAGACTTTTTCCTGTCCATCTCTTGTTATCTTTTCACTTGTAGCGCTGTCTTCCTCTTGCACGTTTGCCTTCAACTATGCCTTCTATTATGGTCTTCAGCAAGGTGCTATGTCTTTTTGTATGGCCAAAATATTTTAGCTGTCTAATTTTGATCTCCTATATATATTCTCTTCATTCCTAGGTTTTCTATGACCTCTTTATTTGTTTTCTTCACTAGCCATATGTGTCCTGTTCTATATATTTACATCTCAAGAGCCTCAAATCTTTCTTCCAATTGCTTGTGTTCACTGTCAATGTGTTTATACCATACAGTAATGATAAATATATATACAGAACATTTGATGATTCTCAGTTTTAATTTGTGAGTTAATTGTTTAGATGTCAGTATTTGTTTCATGCTGTTGCATGCAGCTTTGGCCATTCCTATTTTCTTTTTAATTTCTGTTTCAAATCTACAGCTACAATTATTTTAATTAATTCGTGACAAAGGTTGTTCAAATAATCTAAATTTCAAATAATTGGATTAAAGGGAAAAACATTCTGATCCACACAGAAATACATTATATTAATGAGCCTTTATTACACTCAGAGCTTTCTCACGTAAAATGGGTCTTAATATTATCAGTTGATCTTTTTATTTGCATAAATCAATTGTATATTGCTTCTTCTACTTTGTCTTTATCAACCTTTTTTATCATTTCATTTTCTTCTAGAGCTTTCTAGCCCAGACTTTGTATCTTTTGGTGCATTTCTTCCCTGATTTCCGCTTTTTTTCAACAAATTAATTACTTTCTCTTTGTCTGCCATTGTTAGAAAAACATATTTTCATTTACCTGAAAATTGTAATTTGTGTTGTGCCCATGAAAGTTATAATGGGTTTGAAAATGAAGCTAAACATTTCACTAAACTGAGTACACCAAAGCTGGGAAGAGACTGGAATAAAGACCATGAGGGCTGCCTCATCATGGGGTCATACTTGAGAATGATCAGGGTTCAGATAATCAGAGTTCTACTGTATAAACTAGCCAGATCAGTTACCACTATGCACCTACAACAGTAGAAGATCAGGTTTCAGAGCATGGGAAAGACAACACCATGGACATTTTACAACACAGGCTAACCGCAGCCAGTGTAACACATTTGGCTCACGAATATAAACTTAAGTTTTCCACTTTCACGGCACAAGTGGACCTACAGAAAAGAAAAGTGGAAATACAGGAAAGAAAAGTGGAACTGAAGGAAAGAAAAGTGGAACTAAAGAAAAGAAAAGTGGAACTAAAGGAAAGAAAAGTAGAACTAAAGGAAAGAAAAGTAGAACTACAGGAAAGAAAAGTGGAACTACGGGAAAGAAAAGTGGAACTACAGTGGAACTACGGGAAAGAAAAGTGGAACTACAGGAAAGAAAAGTGGAACTACAGGAAAGAAAAGTGGAACTACAGGAAAGAAAAGTTGAACTAAAGGAAAGAAAAGTGGAACCAAAGGAAAGAAAAGTGGAACTAAAGGAAAGAAAAGTGGAACTAAAAGGAAATAAAAGTAGAACTACAGGAAAAAAAAGTGGAATTACAGGAAAGAAAAGTGGAACAAAAAAATAAAGAAAAGAAACTACTTACTTCTTCGTTTCAGCGGACAATAACGATGAACGTACTGTTTTATATCATCACAAGTAAATGTGTTTGAGTAACCAAGGAAAGGTTCTGGCTCTCCATGAAAATATAAACTGATATTGATAAATCCACTGTTCATGTCAACAGCTGCAATGAAAATGAAATCATGTTTTTGTTTTTTTAACTGAAAAATAAAAACCTAGCTTAAACAGTTTAAAAAAAATTTTTTTTAATTAAAACTACATTTATAAACATACCTGTCAACCTCCTCAGGCAAAAACCTGTACACTAGACCAATAAAAAAACCTTACAAACACCCAAAAAACCTTACGCAAAAAAATATATATTAATAAATTATATGCGATATGGTTTTAAAACAACAAATGATATATACAAACTAATTAACATCTGAAATAGTGTGATATAATACACAGGCCTATTAATAAAGTCTCATGCTGTTCTTTATGTGTATTGTACGTAAATGCTGTGAAATGATAATCAATTAAAATATGTGTTATATCCCTTAAAGTTATCACAGCATTCATAACATTGTGATGTTTTTGTTACTTAATGCACCAGAAAATCAATAACGTTACAACAGAAGTCAGATTATAACTATAACTGTGATATACATATATATAATAATAATAGTAATAATAATAATAATAATAACCCCTCCAGTTGTAACTGACTATGGAAATGCACCTGTTATGATTAAAATTCATAACATGTCTGTCGATATCAGTACGGTTCGACAAGCTGTCATATTTGTTTATGACCGGTGACGCTTGGTTACAGGAAGTACATCATTGCCTATGGGTTCAGTAAGCAGACAATTGAGTCGCTCGTGCCAAATGTCTGCGATCTAGTGCCGGTCTCTTTGGTGTGTGTCTTAGTGGCAGAAGGACGTGTGTTTTTCGAGCTCCTGAGTATTATAGCAGTACATGATATATTCCTACTATGTTACATCACTAGATCGTCCATAAACCTCAGTGAGACGATGCTAGTCTAATTGTGAAAAGGAATATTACTTTATCTGCAGAACGTGTTTGAATTAAAATAAAAATGCATGAAAATGTCCTCGACATTGTTCTACTAGCAGACGTTACAGATCGATACTAAAGACTGTCTAGTTGACGCCATAATCTAGTCTGCATATGAAATATATCTCTACGGCGCATCGTTGTGTTCAATAAAACTGTCTATTTGGAATTGTCCAGCCTGGCCTTTGACAATATTCATTTATGTTGGTGGAGAAAGGCTGTGTGCGGGGTCCTAACTACATACCCCTACATGAACTTGACCTGAGTAGTGTAATACTCATTGAACAATATAAAATACCCCGTAACAGCCCAAAAATGGGAGCCTCAAGCCGGAGATCCGGAATTTAATATCTTGTACATGTCAAGGAATATATTTCAAGTCGGTTGACTTTGTTTCGTGAGAAATTAACTAATTTTCAAAATGGCGCTACCTGACGTCTGCTGACCTGTGTGGGGCTGAATGGACATTAATTGTCGTTATATTTTCAAGTGTCTACTTCAAGGCTGAAGTTATCGACAGGAAAAGACTTTCCTTCGAATTTACGAGTTTCTTTTATTGTTGTCAAGTTCATTGTGAATTTTTATTCAGTTTTTTTTTCTCCATTATTGTTTGTGATATTGTTGGCCTTTCCTTGCTATCCCTCAGTTAATAGATGTCATACATGTTGTAAACTCGTGCTTGTCTTGTCATATGTGTGATAGAGCTACATTTTGTTTATTTGTTCCATAATTCATACATTTCTGCCTTATTTCTTCATTAGTATTATCTTCAGTTAGCTTTTGTCACTGTATACTGTCATCCTGTTCGTATCCATTGTTTTGCTCCTATATAACAGTCTATTATTATATGCAGTTGGGTGATTTTGAAGTGGTGAAATAATTGGTGAATATATTGCTCACATATTCATTATGCGATATTTGCATTATTGGTTAGCTATTGGAAAGTACAATAATTGTAAATCATGGCTACTGCAGAGTATTTCATGAAACTTGGAAAAGAATTTGGAATGGGAAGGTGAGATTTTAAAGACCTATATGGAGAATGAACTCAGGGATCAAAGAAAATTAGATAGAGAGGAGAAGAAGGCAGCTGAAGAATTATCTGAAAAAAGGAGAGAAGAAGAATTAGCCGAGAAAAGGAGAGAAGAAGAATTAGCTGAAAAAAGGAGAGCTGAGGAATTAGCTGAAAAAAGGAGACAAGACAAAATAGCTCTTGAAAAAGAAAAATTGGCCTATGCTTAGGCTGAATTAAAAGCCCAACAAGCTAAAGCTGAGATAAGAGCACAATAAGAGCTTAGAATGGCAGAATTTGAGTTGGAGAAATTAAGACTTCAACAACCTCTGGTTAATACAATGAATGGTGAGGCTGGTAAAAAAGACCATGCTTCCTCTTTTAAGCTCAATTTGCCAAAATTTAACTCAAATATCGATGATATTTCATGCTATTTGAATAGGTATGAAACATATTGCCAGGAGTTTAAAATTGATAGAGCTACTTGGTCTAATAGGCTCATGAATTTATTGAACTTACTGCAGTTTGTACTTTGGATGATCAGACTAGAAAGGACTATGAGGCTATAAAAGCCTTGTGGCTAAAGAAGTATCAATTGGATGAAAATGGCTACAGGTTGAAGTTTAAGTCATTATTACCAGATTCAGCAAAGGATTTTACTGAATTTATCTCATCTATTAAACTGTACTTTTCTAGATGGGTTGATTTGTCCAAGATTGAAAATACTTTTGAGGGGTTGGCTGATTTGATTCTGAGAGACAAGGTTTTGTCTTCAATTAGTGGCGAATTTTTGTCATTTCTGCAGGAAAGATAACCTGAGACTTTGCCTAACCTTGAAATTCTTGGTCGCCAATATCAAATCGCACATCCGGGTAGGAACCTTAGTAAGAATAACATTAAGGATTCCTTGCCAGTGGCATTTGCTAGGACTGTAAACTATAAATCACCTAGGCAGGAGATCCAAT